>AHAN01000686.1:0-639657 GCA_000260095.1 Tetrahymena borealis | reverse complement strand
CCCCAACCCCAACCCCAACCCCAACCCCAACCCCAACCCCAACCCCAACCCCAACCCCAACCCCTAAAATTTTAGAAAAATGGATATTCAATAATCTCCATAAAGAAGAATAGAACATTTTTAAAAATAAAGTTAAAATGTTAAAAATATTTATTGCAATATTGTTGGTTATTTTAAAATTAAAATTTTACATTTTTTAAAAAAATCTAGGAATATATTTTTTTGTTGATGGAAACTTAATGAAAGCAAAATAATCAATAGGATGATATATTTTATTCTTATAAATTCTTAATCATACTTAATCAAAACAAAATATCTAAGAAGTAAAGGATATTTTTCTGATAAAATATTAAGACAAAATTACGAAATATTTATATAATTATGATATTCAAATACGATTTATAATCTGGAGAAAGAATGAAGAATAAATGTATGAGAAATATTACATTACAAGTTTTATTTTTAAAATTGTTTGCTCAACAGATTTAGTAACAGCAAACAATTATATAAGTCATTTAGTTACTTCACATAATAAGATTCATTCAGTTGAATTCATATTCCTTTACAAATCTTTTGGTAATAATTGATCCTTTTTAATCATATCCAATCCAAAAAAAGAAAATTAAAAAATATCATCTAATCAAACAAAAAACACAAAAAGTGATTAATAATTAGTAAAAGTAACATTTATAAGATAAACTACTTATAGGAATTATTTCTTCAATTTTAAGTTAGTAGTGTTAAGTTGAGTGTAGATTAAAATGAGTATTGCATAATTCGAGCATGTATATAATATTTAGAGCCATAAAATGTAGGAAAATGAAGAAAGCATGATTGAAACTAATGCTATAAAGTTAATGCTTTTAGGAAAGGAAACTGTAGGTAAAACATCTTTTAAATGTTGCTTGATGGAAGGAAAAGTGCCTGATGAGCATTTATAGACATATATGGATGCATATTATTTTGAATTAAAAGAAGGAAATGGTCATTCAGTTATTGAATATGTCAGTAATACCTTTGATTTAGTTTAAAGATTATTATTATTATTATTTTAATATATTATGAGTTTAAATAGTGTACATAATCATATTAATTTATTTGAACATTTAAAATAGAAATATAAGATTCTGCTGGTTAGGAGGAATTTCTTTCTATTATTGATTAGATGATATTCTTTAATGATGGATTTATTATTATTTACTCTATTGATGATCTAGAGAGTTTTTAGCAAGTTAAAAACGAAATCTGGAAGAAAATTTTATCTCATAAACATGATTAAAAATTCTACGCTGTCTTAATAGGAAATAAAAGGGATAAGGAAAATGAAAGAAAAGTTTCTGCTCAAGAAGGAAAAGCCTTAGCTGATAAGTTAGGAATTCCTTTCCATGAAATATCCTTAAAAAATGAACCATAATTAGCAAGGATGATTTTCAACTAATTGGTACTAAGTATGAAAAAATTAAGCTATTAATATCCACAAATACTAGAAACTCATTCTAGTATATGTCATGTATCATAAATAAGATCTAAGGTAAACTCAATACATAGCATAGATCCTTATCTTTCCCGATAATTTGTTTCTAATAATAAAAATACAACTGAAAAAGAAGAGAATTGCTGCTGTAATGTCTTCTGAAATAGAATTGACTTAATAAACAAAAAACTAGAAAAACAAAAAAACCTGAAAATCTATAAATAATAATTTTAAGTATAATCTTTAAGGAATTTCTCAAAATCTATTAACATAATCTGCCTGGATCAATAATAATTTTGAAAAAGAAATCAAAGGTTATTATTGATTTCTACTGTAATTAATAAATATATTCATAAAGAATCAATGGATATTTCTCAATAATCTCAATCTAAAACAATTAATTATCGATTTGTAATTTGGATTGCTAATAACTAGATATTAACAAATAATAACCAATTTTCAAAAATAAAGATTTAATTAATCAATCTATCTATCTACTTATTTATGTATATTAAAAAATAGTTAATAATTCTTGTACTATTTTTTATATTTGCCCTTTATCACTTATTTATTTATATGTATATTCTTTTATTATAACAAAGATTTTCTTTACTAATTCAAGATACACCCTCTCCAATCTTATTTCTTTTATAATCATCTTATTTCTTATATTAATTCACAATATATCAATCAATCTATCTTTAATCGCAAACATATTCTTTTTTAATATTACTCTAAATTTAATCATACAGTATTTCCTCATTTTTGATTGGCTTGATAATCATAGTCACTAAAGACGAATTATGAATTAAATTTTCATTTTTTCTTCGAATAATGGTTAACTAATAATGATGAATACTGAGGAAATAAGGTATATACCTCTTGAAATATAGATTTACACTTTAGAGATGATTTTTGAATCAAACTATTGTTGAACAAATATCTAACTATTATACATTTCATAATAAGTAACGAGTACTAACAAAAACACAAACTTATAATAAAAAAATTCCTTTATTAACAAATAATTAACTATTGTAATTTATTATTTCTGAATTTTATCTTTTATAAAGTAAAATATTTATTTTTTCTTTAAAAGTTTATTTGATAATAATTAGTTTGCAAGCTTACTTAATTAAATACTTAAAAAGAAATCATTAAAAGCAAATTATATTAAATATATTTTACATTCATAAAATATATTTTGAAATAGGAAATAAATAATTATCTTTAGCTTCTATCATAAACTTTATTTATCCTTAAAATTTTTTAAATAGAGCAGCCAACTCCTTTGAATATTTTATTTCATAAATTCTACATGTAGAATTTATAGAAAGAGCTAAATATTCATTATTAAAAGAATAGGCCACATTTTTAATCTTGAAATTAGATTTTACTTTTTAAATTAGCTGAAGATTACTGTTTATTTAGAAAATATAGCAAGTTTTATTGAAACCTACGGCTAAAAACTCTGAATCTTAAGAGAATTCAATACAACTTACATATCCTTTTATTTTTAACATCTTTTTATTTAATTTAATAGATTTATCATTGTTTATTTCCCAAATTTAAATGATTTTTTCAAAAACACAAACTAGCAATTGCTCATTAGGTGAAAAAGCTATCTGAGAGGCTTCTTTATCTTTTGGGTATTTATAACTGAATATAAGTGCATTATTATTATTTAAATCCCATATTTTAAAAGAATTATCACAGGTTCTTGCTATTAAATTGCTCTTTTTTGATATGCATAAGCACTCAGGTAATGAACTACCTGATTAAATTGTGTGAATTAAATTAAATTAATTTTCTACGCTTCTTATTTAAATAAGATCACTATCATTTGTAAGAATTACTAAATATTGATTATCATTTGTAAAAGAAATAGACTTAGCATAATCTTCATTATTATTTGTTTCTATTTGAATACTTAAGCTATCTTCAAAACCTTGAAGTGGGAGTAGTATTCTGATTATTCGATCCTCAGAAGAAAGTGCAAAAAATTTACAATTATTAGAAAAATCTATGCAAGAGATAGTATTTTGAGAGCTCTGTAATATTTTATAAAGTGAAAAATGTTAATCTGCTGCCCATATCCTACAAGTATCATCATCGGAAGCTGTAGCAAAGTATTTAGAATCAGAAGAGAATTTCATTTAGGTTATAGCTGATAGATGTCCTTCTAATTCCTCTATCATTTCATAACCAGTATCTATATGGCTAATCTATAAATAAGTATATCCTGCAGCAATATATTTCTCATCAGCTGAGAATTAAACACTTAAAATACAAAATTTAAAAACAAGAGTATTAAATAAGTGAAATTATTTTTCCACTGACCATATTTTAACAGAATAATCATCTGAACAAGTAGCTAAGTACCTTGAGTATTTAGAGAATTTAACTTGATTAATTTATGAATGATGTGCTTTAACTCTAACAACTAGCTAGAAATCTTATTATGAGTTAAATATGGTATAAAAGCTGCTAAATTCTTGAGAAATAGCTAACAAGCCGTTTGAAGAAAAATGGAGGGAATTTATTGAATTATCTCCAATTTATGGAAATATTACTTTGTGTAAGCAAAATCCAGATTATACTTCATAAATTTAACAGATTCCATATTCATTTCCAATTGCTAGAAATTAATTATCTTATGAAAAGCATAAGCATGTCATTTCTCTATGGATTAGCTTCTCAATGGTTGGTATATTCTAATTCATTTCATTGGCATCTATAAATTTAAAAAATTTATGTGAGATTAACTTATCAAATTATTAATTTATCTCTTCCCTTAAGTCATGTCTATTTTGTATTTTTAGAAAAATTCCAATTTATTCATATATATAATCTTAATCTATCATCTTTGAGAAATTGAAATGATTTTGAATTGAATAGATTCTACAAGTTTTATCATCAGAAACAGTTGCAAGGTATAAACCATCATAGGATATAGCTAATTAGTTAATAAAAGAAGTATGTTCTTCTATAGTATTAATTATTTCAAAGTTATTCTAAATATCATATATCAAGCAAACTTATTCTTCATATGAAACAGCTAAGTAGCGGCCACATGGAGAAATTTCCAAAGAAGTTACTTTACCAAATTCTTAATAAATTCGTTTTATAATATCTAGACCAATATTGTCATTTTTCTACCAGATGCAAATAGCAGAATCTTTGGACCCAGTTATAAGCATATTATCATCTGAACTGAATTATATAGATACGATAGAAGATAAATTGGCCTAAATTTTATTTAAAATTAGAATTTAATTTGAAGCAATCTTAGTTATCAAACATGATTGCTCATTAATTATTATCAGAAAAATATATCCTGAAGAAGATACTACATCAGTTTAAATAATTTTTACTCCACTTAATTTAGATAAATCTAAATTACATAAAACATCACAAGAAGAATCATATTTGAAATCCAGTCCTCTATTTAATTTAATAATTTAATTCTCAACTAAGAATAAGTAAAGATCCGAACTATCAGGTGAGAAACATGCATGTATGATATATTAATCTTCAATTTCAGATTTAATAGATTTATGTTCAGTTAATTTATTTTCATCTATCTTCCAGATTTGAACACAAAGATAAAATTATGATGAAATGAATAATAAACTTTCATCTGGAGAAACTTAAATGAGTGAAATTCTTTCAATATCTGGCTTTACTTAATATTAAACTGAAATTTCCTATCCTTTAATTGCCCAAATTTTTATTTCGTTGTCTTGAGAAATTGAAATTAATTTATTTTTTGAATCTAAGTACTGTAGAAAATTAATTTAACGATTATGAGCTTTTATAACTATTGTTATTAATTCTATATTACCACTTTATTTGTCTAAAGAATACATATGTATCTTTTTTGATTCTGATAAAGTAAATACCAGAGACTCATCGTTTGAAACAAGTAATATAAATATACTTTTGAAATCATAAACTCTGTGATAACTTTTGACCTTAAAACTTTCTCTCTCTAAGCAAATGAAGTAATTCTCACTAGAACAGTAGCAATTATTTTATTTTATTACAATGTTAGTTAACTTTTAATTAGAAATTTAAACAGATTAAACTAATTTTAATCTATCTTAGATATCTATATCCTTAAACTAATTAATAACCCCTGCTTTAGAAAGTGAAAACAAAGTATTTGTACTGTTATCATAACTTAGTCCTTTAGATGTGAAATCGTAAATCTTATTAGAACAATAGATTTATTTCATCCCTTCGATAATGCTTTCTTTAACATCTACATTAAAAGTTAAAATATTTGATTTTTTAAGGAAGGCTCTTCTCAGATCACTTCCTTCGTATTTAATGTTTTCCTAATTACATCCAAGCAAATATGAATCAGGGAACTTGAGATTACTTAAATCAAGAGATTTAAATTGTAATTTCGTCATCATGAGTACAGAGAGTAAATTAGATGCCCCAATTATCAATTTATCTTAAGATTCACTATTTGACCGCTTAATAAACTAAATAAATTGATGATACTTTTCTATATTTTCTTCTTTATTATTTGCACTGGGGTAGTTTTAATTGCTATCATCTTCATCTCTATCTTCCATTTGTTACATACTATCTTAGAATTACTAACTGTGAATTTATTCCTTCATTTAATGGTATAATTATAATAAAATTTATTTCTCAGATTAATTTTATAATCTTTGCATAATTAATCTTTTATTGATATAAAACTCTGAAAGGATATTGATAGATTACTTATAGAGGTCATTTCCAAACTAATCAAAATCAAATTTCATTGCTCTTGCTGCAAAATATTCGAAGATAGATTTATGTTTAAATTCTAAACTTATTGTGGACTCTTATAATGCATTTTCTTTTTTAATTCTATTAATAATTTAAGAATTTATGTAAGCAGACAAAACTTTAAAGAGGTTTTCTTCTTGATTAGATTATTTATGCTTTGTTAGAATTTTATTGATTTTTTATTTAAGCACATTTAGTAGCTAGAGAGAATCTTCATACGAAAGAACAAGAAAATTATTTTGGATTCCTTTATTCAAAAACATTTTCATTGCAATATCCTAAAATATGATGAAGTAAATATCTCTGATTGACTACTTAAATTGTTAATTTTATTTTGTATCAAAATCATTTGCATAAATATCTATAAAAGCTAGCATTTCTCTATTAAATTAATAATCAAACAGTTTCTCGTAAAGTTAAGATTAATCACAAATACCTTTTATATCAAACAAGCAATTATCGTTAGTTTTTTAATCACAATATGATAGCAAAGTTCTTGTAAAAACATATAAGTTAATTGGTAATGAAATTAAATTAGTAAAATCTGAAGATGCAAGTATTTACTATTGTATTTATGCTAAAACTTCATTCTTAAAATCATTTGACTTATTTGAAGCTTAATTTGGATTTAATTATTGAGAATCCTAATTGAATTACTATTAGATTTTTTGATAGAGATCTTTGTTATTGTTTTAGCTTTCATTCCAAAAGAAAATATTCTTTATATACAATATGATATCTTACTTTGCAAAGGGTAAGAGATTCATTATACAATAATTTTATCTATTAGAATCATCTATACTGAAGAGATACTCTTATTCCTCTTCATTTGAAACTTCTTTTCTGCAAGTAACAATAACCTTAGTATTTTTCCATTCATCGAATTTTAATTTATTGTAAACTCTAAAATAATTTCCAGAATACTCATCAAATGCATCAAGCAAAATTATTTTCTATCTTTCGGAATGCTTAAATAAATCCACTTATCTTTTACTTAGTTTATATTGTACTCCCATCAATATCGTTTCTATCTAAGGATTTTCTCTATCTAAGTTACTCATTTTGATAAAAAATGGAATAGGGGATAATTAAAAAGCTAGCTATTATTAGTGATTATTTTAACTAGTTTATTCTTAATTTTAATTTTTTAATGATAAATCAAATTAAATCAGTTGATTTATTAAGTCATATTCTAGCTTTTTGATAAGCATTGATTTACCACAACCACTTTAAGCTAAAATAGTCAATAATTTACAATTCTAGTCACTTAAAAAATTATTTTTTATTAATTCTAAAGCACTTAATTCTTTGTTATTTACTACTCCCTATTTAGTAATAATATTTACTCCACTTTTATGTTTGATCTTTTAGTTAACATAATATACGATTTCATCTGCTAAGATATCATCTTTCTCTTAAGTAGCATTTTATTTCCTTTATTGTACTTCTAATAAATACTACTAAATGGCTGTTTCAGTAAAATAATTATTTAAATTCTGTATAGAAGTGATTTCTATTTCATCTTCGTTTTTTATGTGTAGTTAGCTTTGTTTTAACAGCTAATTATAAATCACCAATTTCTCACTTAAATCTTTGTATTAAGTATCATTCAACTACTAAAATTCCTAAATAAATATATCATTAAATTAAAATACTTATCTCACACTTTAATTTTGTTCAGTTATATACTTTGTATATAAATTCAGCTACAAATGTTAATAAATTTGATTATTTTTATCTAATTCATTTGTGTCAAATATCCTTTTTAAAGTTAACTAAATGGAAAGGGAAACAAATCTAAATATTTCACTCTTTGAAACAAACCCTAAATACCTCTTTATTTTTTCTAGCTTTCCCATATCCATTTATTAACCATTGCAATTGTTGATAAGCTAGCCAAGAAAATATTAAACACATTAGTTGTTTAGATTAATTTTTTAACAATAAAATTAATGTCTTTCACTCAGTATGATCTTATTTAAGAAATAATTTATTCTTACTAGTATCAGAATTATAATATCATCTTCATCATAGAAATCTTCTACTAATTTATTAAATAACCCCATATAAAGAATAGCATCTTCCCATGGTTCAGTAAGCCAGATACGAAATTCAAATTTTTCAATTCTTAATGAATATATGTCAAAGAGTAGCTTCTGTAATTTTTATGTTTTAAATCTTGAATAAGCATCATAAATTTCTTTACCTATTTATTCTGCTAACTTCTTAGTTGCAATTAAATCCCCAGATGATATATTCTTTCCTAATTATATCAGCTAAAATATTTTTAAAATACATTTTTTTGTACTTTCATATATTTTATTGAGCCTTTATTCATCTAATCTTTTATCTATAATTCTGTTTTCATTAAATTTTAATATTAATTAAGCATAAAATATCATATCTAAAATAGGCTATTTATCCTTCTGTGCTTCCAATATTTTTATAAAAATATCTAAACTTTCTTTCAATTAATTTAGAGTGCCAATAGTTATTGTTTAATCTGGCGGGCATGTTATTAAATATACAATGAACTACTCAAACAAATCTTAATAATATAAATTATGCTCAATGGAGTTTGCTGCCAAGCAATTTTAATATTTTAAGATACAGTTCTTCAGCAAGTTGTTCATTTCATTTTTTTAATCATCCCTTTCTATAATATTCTACACTCTCTTCTTGCAAGTATATTTTTAATAATCACTTAAAAATTCTATGTAAATTTTTCTATTCTTTGCATTAAGCTCATTTTAATGAAATTCCTAATTAATTTTTTCTTAAAATTGAGTCTTTTTTTCTAAAATCTTATCAGATTAACAAATTAAAGAGGACAATTTCTATCCTCCTCCTAAGAGAATTTAGCTTGAATTTTATAGTATTTTGAGTATTTTATCTTCTATTATTTTGATTTACAGAGTTTATTTAATGGTTAACCTATACTCTACTAGTAATTAGGCTAATTAATTTTTATCATTTAATGAAATAGAGCTAGTTATGTCTTTCATATAATGAGATTAGATTAAGTTAATGTGAGTAATATTTTTATCTACAATTTAAAACTAATATCTTTTGCCTTTAGAAATACTAATTTGATACTTAAATTATTTTACAGTAATACTCCGCGAAGACTCCTCCATAGTTTAAGTATAAAGATTTAACTATTTTTAAGAAAGAACCAATAAATATTTAAACTTTTGATGATTAAACTTTTACCATTTATTTGATTAAGATTGATTATTAAAATGAAGTAAATTTTAATTAATTATAGAAAGATAATAAAAATCAAATACTTTTCAAAGGTTAATTTGATGATTATTATTTCTATTAAAAGATATTTCCTAATCAATGATTTACCTTTTATAAAATTCTAATTTTATTTTAAACTTTAAAATTCAATAGGCAAACAAAATAAAAAAATTTTAATAAATAAATCAATACTTAGAAAAACTATTTTCATTTATAAAAAATAAAAGAGAGACTACGTTAAATTTAACTTTAAATAAAATTAAAAGATACAAATATAAGATTGGATGGACTACATGAAAAGTATAATAATATAATGTTAAAACCAGTACTTTTTTTATTCTATATTCCCTCATTTATCAATAATAAAATAACTTAGCATTTATTTTTTGTCGTTTTCATCTTTTTCTATATAAAATACAACTATTTATGTTTCCAGTTCTTTATAAATGGCATCTATAAAAGGCTTAGCAAAACTAATCGCTTTCGATTATCTATTTTAGCTATCTAAAGTAGAGAGGTGAATTTGCTCTTCATATAACTATAACAGTATATTCTTTTTAGGCTGCACGTAATACTTAATGCATTAGTATTTATTATTTGAAGCATAAGCACATGTATTCTCTTAAACTTAGAATCCATTATTTTCATAAATAAGTATCTATTTATTTTTATCCATTAAAACATATCTTTTATCTTCAGGGTCAATTACATGCATTTATTGTAAGGGGAAGTCGCTATCAATACTTATCACTGGTTTTATTGATTCAGGATCTAGATCTGGGTATAAATAAATTTACATTCTATCTTCACTTAAAAACATAAAAGAAGTCTACTCACTTTAATCTTTATAAAAGCATAGCTACTAGAAATTCTAGCAATCAATATCAAGCTAAATTACATCTTCTTTTATTGTAATTGTTTAATCAAATATTTATACATTTATGCATTTCAATTCATTAGGTTTGTTACCTTTCGTAAAAATCTAAATGTAAGTATCATTTGATGAAAGATAAAAAGGTTAATCTTTATCAATTTTTTAGCTCATCTTCCAAACATTTCTATTTTAAACAGAGAATATAGACATGGTAGAATCATGAGAAAATACTAAATAAGAGCTTCCTATAATTTTATAAGAATAAATATTGATTAATAGAATTGAATAGCTTTTATAAATAAAAAACTACCTTTATATAAGATATGTTAAACAAAATTAAAGGAAGTTTCGGGAATGGATTAATGATAATAAATAGAACTAAGTTTAGACTTATCGAGATTATAAAGTTCTATTTCAAAAGGATTGTTTCTGACAAATGCAACAATATTATTTTCAGTTTTTGCTCTTCGGGATTTCTTTTTATTTTAGTCAACTTAACAACAGTTAAATATCACACTTTGGTGATATTTTAAAGGAAATTTATCTATACTTTCTTATTCGATCAGAATCTTGACATCATCGATCTCATTCATATTCAATTTTATTCCTTATATTTAAGAGTCATTTTCACTTTTAACATTAATTGGAGATTTTTTATTTGAGCTATTGAAAGGATCTTACACACTCTCTATAGTAGAATTATTATTTTTTTCAACTTTTTCTGATTCTTTAGTCTCAATTTATTAAAATTTAATTTAATTTATTGATTCTTCTTTTTAAATTATTTCGTTTTTTTATGATTGTGGAGAATCTTTAATTATTTATTAACTATTTAGCTGCTTTTACTAGGGTGATTTTGTGGGAATTTACACAGGAGATTTTTTAGATTAATTCTATTCGATTTTATTTGAATCACAAGCTTCATTCAAGTATTTATTCAAAATACCTTCTAATTTAGACTCTGAATTTTCTTTTGGCATTGAACTTTTAGTTTCTGGAGATTGCTGCTTATTGTTGTTGCTATTATCTGGGCTTATAGGAAATTGCTTTTTCTCTTGAGATTTAATAATCTTTTGTCCTGAACTAAAAATTTTAGGTTCTGCAATTTTTTTCAAAGAATTAGTACTAAAAAGTAAGTCATTTCCTTTGTTACTATTTTCACTCTTTAGAATATTTATACTATTTTCTGATCCAAAAATTGCTGAATTTAGCATATTTAGAGAGGAGTTTGAACCTTTCTTTGATGATTTCTTTTTACTCATCTTTTATACAATAATATCTTCTCTTCCAATATTCTTAAAATGAGCTATATTTCTTTACTTTTATAAAAATTTTCTATGTTTTGTACATCTTTTTTAAATTGAAGATTCATCCTTCAAGCATTCATCACAGAACCAATCATCATCAGTTTTAGGTATATTTTATTCTACTTCATCTTTATTGTTATTATTGTTGATACCATTTTGTTCTTGTACCATCTTTTTTAAACACTCCATGTGAAACCACTGCTTCAGGCATTTTTTGTTATAGCATAATCTTAATTCATCTTCTTTGTTTTCTTAGCAATAACATGGGAGCTTTATCTTTTACTCTAATAAAATAATTCTTTAAAAAATTCTTGCCAATTTAAAGTTATTTGTTACATTTTGGTTTTGATTATTTTTTATTAGATTTTTTATTTTCTTAGTTGTTTTAAGCACTCTCTTCATCATACTCATCATCATCTCGATAATCATTATTAGAATTCTAATTCTCATTTTAATCAATTTTAATATCTTTAATTTCTTTGGTATCTTCTCCTCCTGAGATCACTATTAAACTCTCATCAATTTTTCTTTTTTTACTCTAATAATATTATTAATAAAATTAATTTCCTAATAATTTTATTTTACTGGAGTTTAAGATTTAAGTAGAATATCTTAATGTGGTGGTCTTATCTTTTTTTATTTTTGCTAGTTTAAAGTTAGGATTTTTATCTTTTCTGTATATAAATTCTAAAAAATAAATTAATGGATGATTCCTCATAAAATTAAATATATAGAACTTACTCCATCTTCTTCATATCTTCTCATATTTGCTATAAGATTAATCGTTCCTTTCATAAGTGCATGATTTGAGTATTTGTCTTAATCTTCCTATTGAATAAAGAAAAACATTCTAATCATAATTTTATATATTTTGATTTACTCTTAATTCCTTATGCAACAATTTCTTATAAGAAAAAGTCTTTTCATTCCCTTTTAGGATTCTCTCTTCTTCATATGAACATGCCTTTTTATAGTCATCACTGCTAATTTTTCTCAAATATTTTTCTTTATTACGGTAATATTTAAGCAATTTTCCTTATTTTTCATCTATTAATTTTAATAATATTTAAAGTAGTCTAAAAATATAAACAATCAAGAAAAAAATTACAATCTTTCACCTCTTATTTTATATACTTATGTCTATTGTCCTCTGAAAATCTCTCTGAGTTTTACTCTACCCCTAGTTTTACTCTTTCAATTTCGGTGATGTGTTCATCATCAGTTGTAGACTCACTATCTAAAGCAAGCTGCCTAATTTCTATATTTTCAGACTATAAGATTTAAGCTCTTAGAGGTTATTATGCACTAACTTTTTGTTATGGGACCATTATTATTTCATTTTTCACAAGACATTATTTGTTTATTTAAGAATTATTTATCTATTATTAGATTTAATTCTATTAATTTTAAATATTATTTAAGTAATTAGTAATAGGCGTTTATCTGAGGCTTATGTTGTTGTTATTTATTGAACTTATCCCATTATTTATTTTATTCTGTTAAAAATTACTTAAACTGCTTTAAAAATTTTTCTAGATAGTATTGTGCTACGAAAGACCTCCCTAAGATCTGATTTAGTTGAAGGGTTTTTTAACATTTTATTTGTAGTTTATGCAATTATATTCATCATCTTCTATATCATCATTTTGATCATCAATATCTGCTATATTAGCTTGATTATTACTTTACTCTATTATAATATCATCATCTATATCTTCTTCTTCGATCTCATCATTGCTAATATCCTTGCTATCATTACTATCATCTTCATCTTCTACCTCTATAAATCTAGATTGCAGAGAGTTACTTTATATTAATTACTTGGATCCATCATTATTAATAAATCTGTGTGCAAAAGAATTATTTTAGATACTACTCTTGATCCCTTCAATATCTAAGAATCTATTTTAATTAAAATTTTGTTATAGTCTATCAACTTATTAATTTCCATTTATTTCTCTAAATCTATTATGATTGCTACTATGAATCATCATCATTCTCTCTTATTAATTAGACCCTTCAAAGCCAACTAATCTACCCTAAGTTAAATTGATCTAAGGTATATCAAGCTACTATTTATCTTGGTCATTATATCTATTTTGAGAAATCTAGTTTCTATTAACAGCTTAAATTACTGGTTTAATATGATCAGGCTATTAGATAAAAAATGTATTCTATTAATCATATTAACTATTTTACAAGTAGTTAGGATATTATTGGACTCCACTTTACATATTATTTAAGCTATAATAATTGATCATTCGATTACCATTTCCATTATAGTTTCTAAAATCTCTCTATTAGCTTTACTAGTAATTCATCTTTTTAATTATTTTTTATTGTTTTTATTGTTTATACCTATATTTAATTAATCGCCAAATTTTTATTTTACTTTAAATAGAATTTAAAACTTTCTTATCAAATTATTAGAATGCTTTTTTTCCTTCAAATATTAAATTTCAATAACTCTCTAATCAATTATTTAAAAACCTTTTAATTTCACTTATTTTATCTAAATATTATTTTAAAAAATTATAAAAAATGATACGGGAGTATAAAATTTATGAATTATTTCTAAATTAAATAAATAATACATCATTGTTAGATTAATAATTATATTGAGAATAAATAAAGTAATAAATTATCTCTAAGAATAAGTTAAACTATTTAAATATTTTGTAATCAATCAATCTTAAATGTTTACAGTTAATCGAAAAAATAATTAAATTAATGGTTTATTTATTTAATCAGCTTTAAATTTATTGTTTAATCTATTAAAATAATATAAAAATTTTACTATGTTTGAATAATTAAATATTTCCATAAATACTATTGATATAATTTTTTTATTTAGGAATAAATAATATATAAATGCAACTATAAATTCATTATAATAAATATAAATATATATATTAAGACAAATTAAGGGAGAAACTAATTTGAATTTCGTTTATAATATATTATTTATTAACATATTAATATTAAAATAAAAATAATTACTTAATATTAATGTATTTCTATTCCCTCCTAAAAATAATCTTTAAAAAAAATGATTATTAAAATCTTTGTCATCCTATATTTAATAATTTTAAATTAATTAAATATTTTACAATTATACTTTTCTTTTATTTTTCAATTTAATTTTATAAAGCACTAAAGAACTGAATATAATATTAATATTACTTTTAGAAGAAAATAAATGTAGTTATAATCAATTTAAAATTTACTTCACATTAAGAAAAAGTATGTAATTAATAATAAATAATATTTTTATTTTAGAATTGTAAACATAATAAAAAATAAACTATTTTGAGCTCCTATTCGATTTAATTTTAAATTATTGAAATATAAGCTCATTTAACTGTGATCATATTAGTTTTTTCTTTAATTGATATAGAATATAATGATACTAACTACCTTTCATATTAATTAAAAAGATTACATTCTTTATATTTACAATTTTATAATTTGAATTTGTAATTATCAAAAAGGAAATTACCTAAATTTATATTAAATGATTACACAGAAATTAAATTTAAATCTGATTATTGCTATAATATATTATAAAATATCATAAATTAAGGATCAATAGGATGTAAACATAATAGAAAAATAAATTATTAAAGAATTTGAACATTTTGCATAATATAAATTTAGGATACTGAAAGACATATTATACAATAAACTTTCCTATTTCTCAATGTAGTATAAAAATTTAGAAATAATCACTAATGTTACAAAAAATTAATTATGCAAAAGACATCATTAAAATCAGAAAAATTTACAATGATGATGTCTATTAATAATAAACTGATAGTAGAAAAGGAGAATGAATCTTCAGAATTTTATTCGTGGGTTTTTTAATTAAAATAAAAATAATCTGTAGAAATCTGCTTTAGTTTAAAATCCTAAAGTAATAAAAAATATAACCAAAAATACTAGGATTTGAGAAGAGAATACTAAATTTAGAAGTAATAAAACTGAAAATTTAACTATTATTAAAGAGAAAATAAATGTAGTTTTAATCTTATAGCTTAGAATGGCTTGCTCGAGAAACATACTAAGCCCAACAGATTAAGAGAGTGATTTAATTGACGTATGATAAAGAATATGTATCAATTGTGTTTAATTACTATTACGTCATATGACTCTCATTAATTTATTACTTCAATCAAAGTAAATTTTTATCTGTTTAAAACTTGAATATTAAATCTGTGAAATTAAGGAAACAAATTTTTTACTAAAAAATCAATTAGGGTTCTAAAAAAAACATTGAAAGCAATTTTAAAACTACCTCTTCTTAAGAAAGGAATATAAAAAAAGACTAGCTCTCTCCATATTTAGATTACAAGCACGTTCTACTTCTAAAATCCATCATTACTATAAAAAATTAATAATGGCTAGCAAAGAAATATTCAAATTTACAGGACTTCCCCGTATAGAAAGTAATCATTATTCTACTAAAAATAGTTTATTATTTGTCTGCTAAAAACTCATTATTAAATTTATAAAATGAATGAAATGGGAGGTTTAATTTCTGAGAATAAACTACTCTCATTATTTTTTAATAAAATGCCAAAAAATTTTAAAGTATTTAGAGTTATTTTAAATAAATCTTTCATTTTTTTATTTGCATTAGCACTCTTTATTTTTATGACTATTATTAAGAGAAGTAATTCATGCTAATATTATAATAAAAATAGATAAACCATTGTTTAAACAAATTGACAAAATTGCTCGTGAGAATGAATAGAGATATGACATTGAATATCATGCAAAAGGCTAAAAGTTTCCATTTTTAGAGACTATAAGAAGAGCTAATTTTAAAAATGGCTGGTATTGCTACTATACTGATAACTTAGAAAAACTCAAAGAAGGTGAAAGTTTCCACAATAATCAGATAGTAGTTACAATTCATGGATGGCCAGGTGATCCTAAAGAAATGGCTGGGTTATAATAGACTATAACTGACCCTTCTTAAAATTCCAGTAACTCACTTCTCTGTAGATGGATCAACTTCATGGTTCCAGGCATGGATGGAGAAAAGGAAATCTTTAGAGGAGATTACCATGGTTATTTAGATGAATTAGGTGATTTGGTAATGATGCTTGTGAGAGATCATTTGAATATTACATAGTAAATAATTTCATTAGGATATTCAGGTGGTGCAGTTATGTGGAGATTTTGTCATAAAAAGTATCCTAAAATGTTCAGAGCAAATATAAACATTGCAGGTCCTACTATTCTGTGGATCCCTGCCCACACTTATATGTATAGTGTCTTTAATAGATATGATGAAGAATATGGGCTAAGAAAAAATCCTGAACTTTTTGAAAGCATAGAATTCCGTAGACATTTATTCTAGAGATTCAAGACTGATCACGATGGTAATTACTTTGCTTTTGAAAATGTTCCCATTATGTGCAACGACCCAGAAACACTTATGATTTGGTTCAAGGCATTTATGACTGTAGGAGAAGATGGGTGGACTGAATACTATTAAATGGGGCACAATGATCTACCTATTCTTAAATTCTATTGCTGTGGAGAATTTGATCCTCTTATTGATACTGATTTAATGAAGTATGAATACTATTACTACACATACATCAAGTAGAGGTTTTAATTCATGACTGAAGCAGAAAAAGACTTGGTCAGAAATGATCCTATCTTAAATCAAATCAAAAATTTTAACTTTGATAATATTTAAGAGAATTTCACTTTTGTAATGAAGAAAACAGGCCATACAATCCACACAAAACGCTCCAGAGAATTGTCAAAACCTATGAGATGCTTTATTCAGTTAATATCAAAATTACCTGCAGATTACTATTATAAAAATGCTACTCGTACTCCAGCGGGTGCCATTCCTCCTGATACTTTCTTCCCAAAACTTTGATGTTAATAAAATAATTTAAATCATAAAGAAACTTTTATTTCACATCAAATAATTACAACTAATAATACCCGAATATTATCTTTTCAATTAATATTTCCTATTTATAAAAAACCATAGAATCCTAATAGTATACTTTTATATATATGTCCTCTTACAACAGATGTAAAGTAATAACATTTTAATTTAAGAGAATTAATTTAAAGTTTTTATTCAAATACTGTAATAATAAAGTGTGTATGTTTAATTACTTGGTATTATTTTAATAAATTTAACTATTATGTATCAAAAATATCTTTATTTTTGCTGTAAATTGACATTCAATTTATAAAATAATTTAATTAATTAATTATTAACATACTGGAAATACGTTTTGTTAAAATACTAGACTTTATTTGATCAATTAAATATATTTATATTTATTCTCATTCAAGTTTAAGAAGATTTATTTAATTTAATACTAATTCTTAAATAATAAAAATGGAATAAAATAAAATCCCTTCAATCTCATAAATCGATCTGTTTTTAAATAATCATTCTAAAAATAATCCTTCCATAATATCTTTTATCTAGTATTTTCATTTTTCAATTTAACAAAAAAATGATCTCAATTTAAGGCATCTAACTAATGAAAAAACAATTTATTTGAAGGATTTAATAACATTTTGGAGTTTAAATTTAGGTTTCAATTAGTACTAAGTTATATTTACCTAATATAGAATTTTTGAAATTAATAGTAGGAATTTTTAGAGATTAAATTAAATCTACCGTTCTAATAATTAGTTGTAGTTAGTTTATTTAGACTAAGTGTAGAGGAATTAAATTTATTGATAAGAATAAATAAAATTAAAAAATAAAATATTAAATAAATAATATTAATTTAATTAAAAGGAATATAGATCCTTCTAAATTCCTACTTTTGAATAAATTAATTATTAATAATAATAAAACTCTTTAAAATATAAAAAGAGATATCAAATAAAGGACTAAATGAAATCATATAATTTCTAAAATAATGCCATTCAGAATATTTTAATAATTGATAAGAGTACAACAACTACGGACAATCATGATAAGATGCATTAAAATAGCTAACCTTTCATCAAAAGAGAAAAAATTTAGGAATTAATAACATAAATGGGTACTTTAATCATTTAAAATGAAATAAATACATAGAATGCAATCATGATATCAAAATTTTATTAAAATAAAAATAGAAGAAAAACCAGAGAAACATATTAACTAAGAATTATAGTTTAAGTTATCTAATTAGATCAAATGTACTCAGATTAAAATAAAATAAAAAGAATAAGATATAAAAGTAAGCATTTTATCCATTAATAGATATTTAATTTAGGAGTAAAAATAATTTAAAAGAAAATGAAATCTTCAATTAAATAAATAGAATCTCATAGAAATTAAGGATAGATTGGAGTAACATTAAATTATAGCTCCTAAATATTTATATTAATGAGGTATTTTTAGAAAAAATCATTAGAAACTTCAGAAACCTAAAAGAATAAAAAAAGGAATTTACTACAGAAGCATCCTAAAATATTTAATATTCTATTTCACTAATCAGTTCCTGTAAGATATATTTTTTCAAGTTTATTACTTTTCATTAATAATTATTAGTATAAATAAAGAAACTGTGAGAACCGTTAAATGGAGAAAATTAAAATTTAAAATGAGTAAAATAGATTAAATTAAATGTTAAACTATAACAAAGAATATGATGGAAGTGAGGAAGAAGAATGTTCATTTTATGATAAAAAATCAAGTAATTTATTTAGGAATATAATGTTTACTCTTTCTAATTATTTCAAAAATATATACAATAGAATAAAGGGATTCACCATCCTATTAACTTTGTCTGAAAGAAATAAATAAATCTAAATAAGAAAATTTTTGTCGATATTGTAAAAAAGATCATATTAAATTAACAAATAATAGAAATTCTATATTAATTTCTAATTAGTTTTTAGTAAATGAAAAAATCCTAAATTAACCTACCCTAAATTATACTTAGAATTTATCAAATATTAAAAACTTAGATTTAAGTAAAAATAAAAGAATAACATTTGATAGATTAATAATAGAAAAAGGTAATTTTATTAAAACATCTTGATATTATCACATTAAAATTAAATCTTAAATATCTAAAGATTCAAAAAATAAGTAATGTGAAATGAATTCTATTAGAACTAGACATATTAACCCATAAAGTGAAATAAATCCTTAATAAGGAAATTCTACTAATGAAATCATAATAGAAGATGATAGTATTGTTATCAATGATGAAATTAAAGATTAACGTTCTCTATAGTATGAAATAAATTTAGAAAAGATGAAAAAATAAATTAACCCTTTAAAGTTTCATCAAAGTATGATATTTGATTGCTAAATTGATCAAAAATTTGAAATTTAAATGAATGAAAAGAATATTTCTTTAAATAGCCATAGTCATATTTTAGCATTAGCAAAAAATAATCCTTTTGTGATTGAACTTTATTTGTTTGATTTAGAATTACATTAGCTCAATTTAGTCTATCAATCATCATCACTCCTAGAAAAATCATTTAATTTCCTTTAACATATCATCTTTAATGGTATATTTTTAATATAAATAATTAGCTTTCGAAAACTTAATCAAATAAAATATTATTTAATTATTAATCTATTATTAATAAAATAAATTTTTCATTTAAAATAGGAAATTCTTATTTAGTTTTTTCTCATGACCAATTTATCACAGTCTTTTGTGTTTTAAAGACCTAATTTTGGAGAATAAAGTCATAACTAAGCAAAGATTAACCATTTTCTCTTACAACTAATGCTACATCAATATAGGTTTATTACAAAGGAACAAAACCAGATGAATTAAAATGTCTGAGTATCACTCTATTTGATAACTCTTTTTCTTTGAAAGAATAAACTTTTAAATTAGATAAGTAGTGTTAAAACTTTTAATAATTATGCTTTTGCAAAGATTAATGTGATTAAGCTTACTTCATGTTCCTTAATGAATATAGAATGGTAGTATACCTCTATCCGAATTTAGATTCAGATTCAGATTAACCTGTAATAAGTATTGAAAGTGATAACTTATTATAGTAAATACATATAATTGATATTAAAGATAAGAGATAAATTTTGATGGATGAAAAGAATCAAATACTTATTTATGAAAACTATGGATATTAGCAAATTGAAAATACTTGTAGGAGTCTTGAGAAAAAGAATTTGATTAAATATTACGTTTAATTAAATAAGAATACTCTTATGTAATTGTATGAAGATTAAATTTATCTATCATCAATAACTTAACTGGATATAAAACCGAAAGTGATTTGCTCTATTAAACCTTTCTTAGATGCTCTTTACAAAGAAATAAATTCATAAACAATAATTTTCTATGTAGAAAAGGAAAAGAATAGATTATTGTAGTTATAGTAATTTGTCATAAAGAATAATTGATTTTAATAATATGTTTATTCGTAGATAATTTATTTTTATTATATAAATAACTCTCAAATATGTAAAAAAATATTTATTTATAAAATTTAATTAAAATAAGATCATTAATCAATGGAAGAATGGATGGTCTTCAATAAATTAAATCATATCTCAACTCTCTCTCTCTCCCCCTCTATATTCTCCATCTTAGTTATAAATTTATAATAAATAGATGGTACTTTTTTCCAAAATAAAAAAAATATATAATATATAAAATTATTGTTAAATATGATTTAAAATAAATACATTTTGAGTACATTATGCAGAACAAATATTGAAATTTAATAGAATAAGATTATAAAGAGAATTAGAAATAAGGTATCTTTTATTTAATGAAATATAATAATTTAGTTTTTTTATTTTAAGATCAGTGCTATCTGAACAATCAAGCTGTGGATTAGACATTTTATTAGAAGAAAAGTTAAGAAATTATTTTTTGATCTTTAAGTAATAACCCTTAGAGTTTATCCAAACGTTCAATTACGGATTAATCAAAGAGTTATCGTTCCTCGTTGATTGAATCTGAAGAGGTATTAGATTTTTTTGTATTTTAAGAGATATCAAGTTAACTAGCAATAACTTCTTTATCATCATCATACATACTCATACTTTTCTTGGCACTCTTATCGTTGTTTTATTATTTAACCATTGTAGCAATATCTGTAGAATTAATTGGATGGTGTCCTTGTCTTTAATTTTAACTTGGAACTTAAAGGAGTTATTAAACCTACTATTGCTAATTTATTTCTCCTAAAAGGTTATTCATAAGTTATATATCTGCTAATTATGAATTTTGTCTAGAGTGATTATTATAAATTGTAGAAAAGAAGGATTCATTTTTTTATTTGTTATTTTAAATATCAAAACTATGATGGGCTCCTTTATTATTGATATTACTATTAGTAGCCGTTGAGAGAAGATTAGAAGATTGTTGATTTTCATATTAAAATTATTGGTATTCACCATTCTCAATAGATTTATTAGGAGTAAAATTTTAGAATGTTTCTGTGATGTTAGCTTTCAGCTGATTTTAGATTTCTTCATTCATTTGTGTTTTTATTTGGTTACATATTTCCTTTAGCTCAGATTGCATTTGATCCCTTGCCTTTTACATTGACGATTATTCTTCTTTTTCTTTCTTTTAAATTATTATTTTTTGAGTTAATTCTTCTATAAACTTTTTTTAATCTGCTATCTTCTTCTAAAGAAAATTTATATCGCTTTTCATTTTCTTTATTATAGTTTAGTCTTACTCTCTTGGATGCTGAGACAAAGAGAATAATTTTTCTTGAAGTTTCTTAATCTAATCACTCTTTTCTTACAATTTCTTCTTTAATTCTTAATTTTCTTACTCATAATAGCTTTAACTAACTCTTTTCTTTTTCTTTTATCCATTCGATTTAGTAGAATCGTCTTCTGGATCTTCCTCCTCTTCATCTTACTGAGTTGTTAGTGTTTCTAATTCTAATGTATATTATTTACTCCTAATTATTTATTAAATTTCACAATTATTATTAAGGTTGTAGGTATGTAAAATAAAATATAAATTTCAGAAAATAATTAAGAAGAATAAAAAATAAATGCTTACAAGCTTCTAGGAAGATTTTAGAAAATTGAATTGGAAGAAACTAGCAAGAGATATCTGTCAAATTAGTTTTTTGGGATTTTTTAGGTCAGATAATTTTAAAAGATTTTAAAGATTGTCTACTCTATTCTATTAAACTATAATTTTATAATAATAATATAAATAAGCTATTGTTGGTAGGAGGGAGGATTCATCCAAATTTATATTTTCAATGCGTTAGGTAATTATATCGAATTGGACTAAAAAAGTATAAACTTGAATGAAAAGAATATCTTTCTATAAAGGATAAATTCAATTAGTGAGCAAAAAATTAAAATAGAAAGATATTTACAGATTTGGAGATAAAAATACTATCAATTAGAGTGATCTATGTCTCAAATCTCAAGTAATTAACAAAGAAAGAAGTAATATGTTTGTAATACTTCGATGCCAAAAAATTGATATCAAAATGGTTATTGTTTTATGCAAATGTCTCATTCTAGAACTGGCTTTTTATCTTCTAAGAAAGAACATCTATAACCTTTTCGCTATCAAGTATATAAGAAGGCAAAAATGAGTAATAAGACTTAATAAATTTGTAGGCCGTAGATTAAGAGCTAATTAGCAAAAAGAAGAATGCTAATTGCATAATTTCTATAGAAACTGTTAATTTTTTGTTTGCGTAGAAGAAAGGAGCAAGTATATTTAAAACTTATTCTTTTACTTATTTGTAATCCACTTCTAATTCTAAAACTATATCGTAAATGCTATAATTGAATGTATTTAAGACTAAATAACCCTTATCCAAAACCATCTCAATTTACTATATTTTCTTTTGCAAATCCTTGTTATTCTATAATTCCTATTTACTCTTTAGAGATTGCTCTTTGAAATCTTCTTCTACTTCTTACCTATTTTATATTTAAGTAGTATTTAATTTATACTCTTCAACACTTAAATTTCTTACTTATTAGTATTCAAGTATCTTAACCAATTCAACCCTATCTATGAATCTTCACCGAATTTCATTTAACACTATTGTAATTAAAAAAAATCATAAAAATTTATCATACGCTAAGTGAATAATAAGAATGTTATTATGAGCTAGTTTATACAATTTCATTATCCTAAAAGAGTATACTTAAAATCTTCACATAAATGTAATTAGATTACAAATAAATTCCCATCATATCTAAAAAAACAGTATTAAATTGGCTTAAACAATTCATAATACTATGACTAATTGGGAATGATAAATTTGTAAAAGCTGAATTTTTTCATTTTTAGTTTTAAATATTATTTAACCATTATTTACTTGCTTTATTGTTCCAAAGTTATTTTTGCACTCCTCTGCACATTTAGTACATATTTTTCTAGGCTTTTTATCCTATTTTAAGCTTCCTTGTACCTTTATTTTTATAATAAAATTCATCTAAGAGTTTTGCTTGTAGTATCTATGCTTCTTATGTAATATTTTTAAATATTTTATTTGAAATATATAATTACAATTGCATGATTCTAGCCACAAGGAAGACAAATAGTTCTATAACATCTCTTGCAATTATAACTTTTTTTAAATAAACCAAATGCGTAGCTACATATTTCACATTAGTTTGCCTTAGTCACACTATCGCTTAAAGATATCTAAAATATTGTCCTGTTAATCACTTCCATTTTGAGTGAAAAGAAGAGTATATATTTTTTATTTTAGCGTTTTTGTTAATCAAAAAAACTGATCAAATATCAATTCTTATAATATATTTATATTATTTTTTTGTAGCACTTTCTTTTTTAGTTTACCTTTTAATTTCTATTGTTTAAGGCTATATATCTTTGATTTTTCTCATTATTTGCATTACTATTTTTAATATTTTCAGTCAATTAAGATCCTTACTAACTATTTTTTCATTTACAAGCCAAATTATCAAAAATAAGTTAGTTCTTCTTTCCTTTTTTTACTTTATTACTATTTTCTTCTGTTCTACCTTTATATCAAATCAATTTCTACCAATAAACTCCAATCAATTTAGAAATATTATTTAATAATAAATTAATTTTTTAGATAGATTATAATTTTCAGAATAAATGTAATAATTTCAAAACAGAGTATAAATATCTCTTTATTTAACTTATATTAGTTTATTTATCTTTTTCTTTTCAATAAAAAGTAGCAAGTCAATAGATCATAAAAAATAATCTAAATTACTAAACACAAATTTTTAAAACCAGTAGATATCAAGATACTTTGCTAGAAATATATGAAGAATCAATATTTAATTACTCCATTAAGTTATTTATTTATTTAAATTTGATCCAACTGATTTAGTAAGTATGACTATTAATAATATGTTTTATAATTCACCCTAAACTTAAAAGTTCAGTTTATAAATAATTTTAATAAGATTAATAATAGAAATTTAAATCAATAATTTTCTCTAATAATATCTTGTTTGAATATTCGTTTATAAGCCGAACAAAAAAATAAGATTAAGATTTTACTGAACTAAATTTTTGTAAAAAATACCTTCTTTATGTAAAAGTCACTACCTACTATTCAATTATTTTATATTTGATTTAAATAGAATTTTCTAAAAATGAAATTATTAAAAAGATTGTATTAACATAAATTAAAAATCTACTTCATGCTTTAAAATAAAAAATAATCTTTAAACTTTTCAAATAAAATAAAAGATCAGTCTTTTAGGAAAGAAAATTATTATCAAAAAAATGAATGAAAATAAATAAAATTTAAGCAGAATATATATTGATATAGTATTCTTTTCAATTTAATTTATGATTTTAAAATTATTAGATTTATTATTATAAATATTATCATTTAAATTGATTTATAAACTTGACTGATTCACTTACAAAGATATAGCAAATGAATAAAAGGAAATTATAAATTAAATACTTTTTTAGAGTAAAGATTTGTATTTAATATTAAAAGTGAAGACGTTTTAAAATTGGAGAGTAAAATATGTTTCTATTTTAGTATAGCTTTTTAAATATTATCTAAAGATTTAATTAAAAAGCTTAAGAAATCCAAATAAATCTCCTTTTTTTGTTGATACTTAAAATACATAGATAAATATTCTTTCAAAGCAGTTTGATATCTATTATCTCCTTAAACTAACAGCTAATTTATTTAATGTTCATTTTATTTTAAAATAGGATAAAGAAGATAGATAGATTGGTGCTATCAGAATTATATATATTTTTGAAGTTCTATCTGAAGTAAAATAGGAGATACAATTTAGGTTATAGATTTAAAGGTAATTTATTATAAAAACCATAAACAATTCAACCTTTAAAAAGACCTTTCCTCTTTAGAAAATTATTTTGAGAATAATTAAGGGAAGTTAAGAGTTAATACAAAAATTTATTATAATAAAAACTATGTTTAAATAAGATAAATTTAAAACATAAGTAAAAATAAATTGGCATAGTAAATTAATTATTTGTGAATTTAAAAATATTAATGATACTATTAATTATAAGGAAAGTAGCCCTTATAAATATAAAAATATATTATTAAAAAGGAGGGAGGTCGCAATTCGGTACACTAGAGATAAATTTGAATTCTAAATCTTTTGTAGAGTATATGGGATAATGCCAAGAAAAACTTTAAGGAAAGACTCTTTGCTTAGATTTAGTGAATTTCCACTCAGCCTATAATACCACCTAAAGGAGCTGACATAAATTTAATAGAGAATGTTCAAAATTGAGGAAGATGAGAAATCTTAAAATTTGTGAATTTTTTATTTAAAGCGCAATACCTCTTCTGTTGATTGCTTATTAAAAAGAATTACAAAACTTGTTTGAATTCTAAATGCAATACTATTTAATGAAAATTTGAAAGAAACATGTAAAAATTAATTAAATATTGAAGTTGAAGACCCTTTCTCTAAAGAAACTAGAATCTAGCTAGTTTATGAGGCAGGAATTACTAAGCATGAGACTTTACTTAATAAAAATTTGATACATTAGTATGAGCATAGTACTATGTAGTTCAGGGTAAAGAAACCAAAAGAATGATCCTGGTTTCCAAGGAGAGGTTAAAGTGGAGAGCCTATTATAATGACAGAGGTATATATTTATTTACAAAAATAATTCATTATAATAATAAAATAGAATTTATCAATATAATAAACTAGCTTACATATTCTAATTTGAGATAATATTATGCTTAAGATATATGTAGTAAACAGACTGATGGACACTTTAATTTTGAAAATTTGATTATATAATTTTGAAAAGTAGATTAATATTTGTATGGTATAATAAAAGTATTTTATTACTTAGGAAATACCAATCAAGCTTAATTCCTAAATCTAATTTCTAAACTTTAACTCATATAATCCCATTTTGCGTATCCACTATTTTAAAATTTGGTTTTTAGATAATATATTATTTTTATTCCTGACTAGTATAAAACTTAATAATTTTAGTTTTTTACATGTTTATTTGACTAATCTTTATAAATGTTATTATGAAATGAAAGAATAAAGAAAGAATATAAAAACATAGATTTTATACCTTTTTTATGAGATTAAGAAAATTAATTTTAGCTTCTATTATTTATTTGAATTAAATGAAGTAAATTCATTAATCAGGAAGTATGGTCGTAATTTAGTTTAGTTCTTATTAATTAATAATTTCTGAACTTTTTCCTCGACACATTATTTCAATTTAGAAAAATAATGAGTTATTATTAAACTATCTTTTTATGGAGCAAAATCGAATAATTAGAAAGTTTACACTTCTTCTTTTTCCCTTTTAGATTGAAGAATTTTATTAAACTCTAATTATTAATGATAAGGAAGAGACTGGTTTCTTTTTTAAAAAGACACAATTAAAATATAAAAATATGTAACAGAAAAATAAAAAATAAAATATTATTATTACAAGTTACAAGTATTTTATGAATATTAATCGTATAGTAATGTTTCTAAATTAATACTCAACTTGTTCTTAGAAATAAATTAGGTTAAAGTATATATCAAAGTTCGTTGATTTAAGTTTACAGTTTAATAAATAGAACTTCAATGAAAATAAGTAATACTATCGTCTAAAAAAAGATTAATATATTAAATTTATAGATGTTCAATATAGACAGAATTAATAAGTAGCTCTCCCTTATTGCCATTCTTTTAAAAATTTTACAAATTTAACATCAAATGGCTAATAAGAGGGAAAGATAATATTTTTTTAAAATAAATAGTTTATAATAAGTAACTTTATGCAATAGCATTTAATAAATAACTCTATCTAAAATTATGAGGATAGTTAAAAGCGATATACTGATACTGCGTATTGAAATCTGATAGTGTTTTTTCTTTGATTAATCAAATTTATAACTTTTTAGAGCCAAAAGATAGGAAATTAATCTCCCCCAAGTTTTAACTAATGTTATTTTTTAATTACCATCTAGTAAGAAAAAGTATTTTATAGGTGAGGAAATTATCATTAAAAGCTCGATCAAAAATTATACTTTTAGAATTTTTCTTCCTCTAACAATCTTAACTTTTTTCCCCTTCTTTTTAACAATCTAGTTTTATGGTTCAGAAAATATTACCTACCATTCAAATAATTTATGTAGTTTCTTTCTTAAATATCTATTTTAAAACTATTTATTTAAAGTGAAATATTATTATAAAGTAAGTATTTTAGTCAACTTTGGTACTATAAAAACTTATCCTTATACATTTACTTTGCCTGGCTAACGATTTCTTGATCTTAGTTTAGATTACTCAATTTAAATATATACATTGTAAAATTATCCTTTCTCTAAGTTCGTTCATATATTTAAAAAAATAGGAAATCAGAATTTTCTATGTAAATTTTTTATAAACTTAGAGAAGAATTCTAGATGATAATTAAAGAAAGTTAATGGTATATAAGTAAAATGAAGGAATTTATTTTGAAAAGCCAATAGACTCATTTCAAAATTCAATAAGGTGTCATTTGAAGGCTTTTTTACCTTTTATTCTCATTATAAAAGGTAAGCAACGTTCTAATAAAATCCGAAATGTTTCTTCTAATCAATAGATATTAAGAATAAATTTAATTAAGTTAAATAAATAATTCCTACAAATTGATGGGAGATTATTAATTTAAAAACAAGTTCCTGAATCTAATACAAAAAAAAAAAATAAATTAAAATTGAAAAATAATTCAATACATCTAATTGATGAATAAAAATAAGTGCGCCCTTGCTTTTATAGGATTGTTCCTATTATTAAGTGTATAATGTAATGAAATAATATCTTTAATCTCAATATAAATCTAATATTTTTTCTTTAATAATAAGGTTAATTCCTCCAATTTGATCATTCAAACTAGGAATTTTTGTAGAATGGAGGAACTAGGAAACTTCAGAATTCTGCATTCACGATTTCTCCTTCAGAAGTATCGTTCCTGACTGAGTCCTATATTACTTTCTAAGGTATTAGTTAACCATAAGATGTGATCAAAATAGAACTAGTAAATCCTTCATAAGCTGTAGAACTAAAAATACTTTAAAAGTATTCTAACTCAATTAAAGGGTATTTTATAGGAGGTAATTTATTATTTTTTATTTATAAAATTTAAATTTAAATCTAATTTATTAAAGGTATCTAAGGAAATTTTAATGGAAGAGTAACTCTATCAAATGGTAGTAAAATTGAATCTTCTAATTCCGTTACTATTAGAGTAAAGATAAATTCAATTACTCCTAATTAAGGTAATTATAAAGGAGGTGTTCTATTAACTATCAAAGGTCAGAATTTTAGCTTTATTAGTCTTTAGAATACTGTTCTAATTGGTGAAGTTGAGTGTAAGGTTTTAATATCCTCAGATAAAGAAATATAATGCGTAACTCAACCTGCATTAAATTTACTTAATTAAAAGAAAAATGTTGTGTTAAAGAGTGGTAATCTTGTATCTGAAACTGAAAATGCTGCTAATACAGAATTCACATTCATAGAAACTCAAAAATAACCAACCATAACTAAAATTGGATCTAATAGTGTTAAATATTTAGTAGGAGAAACTGTTTTGATTGAAGGAACCAATCTATTTGCCGATGGGATAGATACTCTCTTATACATAGGAGAAAGAAAGATTGAATGGGAAAAAACTAATAATGGATTGTCTTTTATAGTTCCTTATGACATGAATAAAGAAGTTTAACAACTTTCTGTTTATGTAGGTCCTAATGGCTAGACTTAACCTCAAGATTTCTAAGTTGGATTACTCCTTACTAAAATATTATGTGTCAATCCTTCAAATAAACTAATTGTTAAAAATCTTGCCGTATCTGTTATTGCAAATATTTCTGGAATTTCAGAAAATTCTAAAATTGAAGCAAAATTTGATAATATATAAAGTTAATTTCTATCTAGTGATTCAATTACTACTTAAACAGGAGTTATATTAAATTATTATCTTAATTACTAAACTCCTCCCACTAAAATGATTTCATTAGAAGTTGATGGAAAAAATATACTTGAAACCCCTATTGATGTAGAAGTAATTGAAAGTAATTACATTAAAATTGATTTTAATATTTCTGTTCACCCTGACGACAGTTCTTATTTCTAGATGACGCTTATAAGTAATTAATCAAACTCGAATTTAGAGATTTATGAAATACTTGCAGTAAGAGATAGTGATCAAAAATTTGAATAAATGATTAAAGAAAACCCAACTACATTCAAACTTAAGAGATTTGATATGAAAACTAAGCTTAATTTCAGTGTTTGTACAAACTTTGGACAATAGTATTATTCTTCAAAAAATCAAAAGTTATTTTACAAACCTCTATAAAGCATTATTAAACTTTCTTTAGAAGAAAAAGTCATTACAGGTGATATCTTGAAATTTAAAATTCCTTTACCTAAATAATACTTATACTCTATGAACATTCTCTGCTCAAATAAAGGGTCAAAATAACCTTTTAATAGAAATGACGATAGTGGAGAAGCAATTAGTTACTTTATTACAAGAAAAGATTCATACTAAGTTTTTTCTCACAAATAAAATGGAGATGAATATGAATTTAAATTACCTACTATCCTCAGAAGACCCCTTGCTAAGAGAAATACTTGCGATATTATTATAGCTAAAAATAATCCAGCAACTGTTTTAAAATACTAATAAAAAGATCTTGAAGATTAATAAAGAAAATCTTTTGTAGATTAATTAATAAAATAAGAAGATTTAAATCCAGATGTTGATTATGGAGAAAGTGATTTAGGAGAAATGAATGATATCGGTGAAGATTCTATTTATTATAGCACTCCTCTTGAAGTTTTTGATAATGTTATCCTTCCTCAAAAATTCAATCTATATGTCTCCTAAATTGAACCTTAATTAATATCTGCTTACGGAGGTGAGAAGATTGTTATAACAGGAAAGAATTTCTTATTGAATAACAATGATGTTTCTACAACAAAAGTTTAATTATAGGGTATTGATTGCTAAGTTTAAAGCTTAACTAATACCTAAATTATATGTATCTCAGGAGAAAAGAATGTCTACGATCCTTTAGAAATTCTTCCCAGTTAAGTTTTAATTGGTAGAGAAGCTGCTTTTATGTTTAGTGAAGTTACTTATATCTTTAATTTTAGTGACAAAGTTGTTATGAAATATACTTAGAATGAATTTTTGAAGTCAAAAAGCATCTATGTTCCTAAATAATTTGGTTTAATTATAGATATAGGTGATGAGTTTTAAGAAAATGATGTTACGCTTAATTCAATTAGTGTTGATGGTTCATTAACTTTTACATCGAAAAGAAATTAAAATGTTGTGATTAATAGCTTAAGTGGATAAGGTGTTATTAAATTTGGTACTGAAGAATTGAGAATAAATTCTAATTTGAATATAATAATTAAAGATTTATCAATTCGAAGTGTAAGTGCTTTTGGAAAAAAGATAGAAAAATTCAACTACAAACTTAAAAACTCATTCAATACTGCATCAAATGTTTTAGAGCTCTTAGAAAGTAATGTCTAACTTTAAAAAGGTAATAAAATAATGGTTGTAGCTAAATCAATGGAAGAAAAGAATGGGATATTTGAAGTGGATTCTGTTAATGGAAGCAAGGTAACAGTTACAGTAGCTACTCAAATCGATTATATAAACATAAATGAATCACACTAATAATAGAATGGTAATTCTTTCTAATTTAACATTGAAACACCTGTTTTATTATTAGATAGAAGCCTATCTATTAAAATCTTAGGTCAAAAAAGTGATAAATTGGGGCCAACCTCATTTATCTAAGTTTATGGTACCAAAATTGAAACCGATAATTTTATTAGTATTGATGAAATTGTTGACTCTTATATCAATATATTAAAACCTTAATAATAAACCTAAACTGGTATAAATACTTAATATTTAAAGTAGAGTATTATATCGTCAGCTTAGTAGTAGTCAAGATACATCATTTAAAAGATGGAAAATAGTTATATAATAAACTAATCTGATATAGAATATGAATCTCAAGATCTTACTACTAATTAATGTACTAATAATTTCATATAAGCAGGTGTAAAGCTAACCATACTCCCATAATATGTAAAAGAAGATGCCATTAGTATTTTGGAACTCTCAAACAATATAATAGTTAAGTCTAATACTTGTCTTAGTGTGATTGTCGTAGATGCTTATGGTACAAGTTTCATAACAAAGATGAATTAAAATATTTGCTTCTCCACAAAGATATTCACAAAAGAATTATAAATAAATTTAGTTGACACTACTGGATTAGCAGTTGCTGGTTTAGATATTAGAGAAAAAATTTTCGGAAAATCAAATGATACCTCTAAAAAAATTGATTTGACAACTTCACCTGAAAACTAAATTTAAAAGCAAACTAAATTCTTTTTAGTAGCTAATACTAAGTCAAATCAAAATAATAATCTCCCAATTATCGCTAATACTTAAGATAGTAGTTTTAGATAATACATATCACTTTAACTTTTTTAATTTGAGTTACGAGGATTCAATTAATAATCAGATAATCTGATTTAAATAAATTTTGGATTAAATGTTGCAGAAATATTTAATTTTAAGGCTGATTTAACTTAAAATTAAAAATTATATGATACAACTATAGATGACAACAGTAAAGGTTTAGTCATAGTTGATAGAGATGGTTCTTTAACTGGAAAAGTATAGACACTTTTAACCTAAAATTTAGTAAGACAAGAATTGAACTGCACACCAAATAATTAAAGCTAACAAAGTTGTTCCAAATAAATAGGAATAATTTAAGTAGCTTTTAATATCTTTAATGAATAAAAAGATAAAATCTGTGGAATGACTGCTGATGATAAAGTATTGTTTGTTAATGGGTAAAAATATACCAGCTCAGGAAATTTTATTACTATCTTAGAGGAAATCACTGAATTTAGTTTTTTGGATTTAAATGATCTTACAAAAGAAAAGATTCCATGCTATTTTGAATTAATCCCTAATTATTTCTAAGACATTTCAAAAAGTTTTATTGTGAAATATAAACTTGATATGACTAAGTTTGATGTTGTAATTTCTTTACCCTTTGGCTCATTATCGAACAATTTACCTATTACTGAAGTAAGTTCTCTTAATAAGAGTTGCCAATATGGGTAGTATTAAATTTAATCTGATGGAGTTTAAATATGTGTTACTAATGGTTAGAAAAATCTAGGAATTTTAATTTAGACTAAAGGAATGTATCCCTATGTTTTACCTGAAGTAAATGATTTCTAAAATCAAGTTAATAAGGTTTTTACTTAGCCAGATGATTGGAAAGTTGGTTAAGAAACTACTTAGCTTGAAAAAAAATGGACTATTAAAAAAAATTGGAATATGGTTCTCAACACTGAAGGTGTAATTACTGTCCCATCTTTAGAAATTAAAGGTACTTTGACTATCGATCTGAAAGGAAAAACTGCAACAATTAAGAGTAAAGGTATTAGCATTTCTGGCGGTTAAATAATCATTTAATCTGGAAATATAATATTTGAATTGATTGATGATGCAAATGAAACTGCTATTTTCAAAAATATTATTACTGAAGAAAGTTTTGCACCTAGATCATTCTTAATCTTTGGAAAATTTATTAATAAAATAAATGAATAAGCTGAAATCTTATCAACATATAGGGTTTCATCGATCAATTAAAGTAATAAAAAATAAATTACAATCGAATAATAGGCTTCTGGAAATTACTTTAACATTGGAGATTCTCTTTAAATTACTTCTCCAATTACTAGTGAAACAATTTCTGTTATCGTATCAAAAATAATTTCAGGTTATAATTCTGCAACCAAAACTATTACTCTAGAAATAGATCAAGAATACACTTACTCATAGTAATTCCTTAAAAAGACTTTTATTGAAAAGGACTTTGATTTTAGACCAATTGTAGTAAAAATGAATCACTAAGTCGTTATTAAAAATGCCAAGATTAATATCAGTAGTTATGAATATAAAGTTATACCTGAAGTTATATTTAATGGAGTTTAGTTTATTGATTCTAGTATAGAGATTGCTAGAAAATTCAAAAAAATATCTATCTAAAATTCCTCATTTTAATCTACTGATATGAACAATCTTATTGATAAATTTGTTTTTATTAATAGACCTGCTTGGAAAGTTTATTTAAGTAATAAGGATGATCAAGTGGATGAAATTCCTTAATTAACAATTGCTAATAACTTATTTTCATTTGCAAATAAACACATCTAAATGACAGAGGTTTTTGAAGTATATACTTTTGTTACAAATAATTTTGGAGGCTTCAACTTCTTAAAAGAAGACTTCGTATTTTCAAGTTTAGAAAGTTTATTAGTTAGTTTTGACTATAATATTTTTATTAGTGCTTCTTAAGTAGCTTTGGAAATTAATTCACCTATATCATTGAAGGAAAATATAATAATCAAGGCTTCATCCAGCTGTTTAAAGACATCTTTTTGCTTGAAAACATCATTTGATTAGCTATTTGATTGTGGAGACTATGGTATTGAATCCTATGAATGTTAAAACTATTCAAATATTTTAGTTGCTAAATCTAATTTATTTGCCTCTAGTAATTAGGCATCTTTCAATAAAGTTGTTTCTCTTGAAAATAATGTTCATTTCTAATTTAATGTAGAATCATCTCTAGATAATTAAAATGTGAGAATTAGAAATTCTATTTCTTAATCAGCAATATCTTTCAATACTTTTTTCACAAGTGGAAATTGCATGCCTTAATCCTTTTTATCAATAAGTCTTGCTTCAATTAAAAATTACTATTAGTTATTAGCATCAGCGATATCTGATACAAAGGTATATGACTTTAATTGTCCAAAGAATTCTATTTTTAAATTAAAAAGCCAAAGTGATATCTAACCTTTCATTAATCTTAACAACTCTCAATGTATTAATTGCTAAATGGGATTAACAGATCTTATCTCTCTTGATTCTGCTATAATTAGCCTTCCAACTACTTTTAGAGTTTAGGATGATATTGGTAAATTCCTAAACTCTAATTCATAAAAGCCTTAAGCATATCTCAGTTAGGTCTCAGCCCCATACATCAAGTAATCAGATATAGAAAAAGCTTTGGTAGGTCTTTACATTACTTAGAGAAATATGTAATAAGAAACTGTCAAGCAATACTTTAAATTGAATGATCAATAATTTGACATAGTCTCCTCACTATAGTATACATTCGCTTATGTTTAAGGAAAGTAATCATATACCTTAGCTGCAGATAAGGATTTAAGTGATTTCACTACTATTTTGGAGTCTCCTTCATCTTCAAAGAACTATGTCATCCTAAAAATCAAAACCAAAGAAAGTTACTAACTAGTAATTAAAAATAATTTCTAAATAGTTATAAACCCAACTCCTATAAATCTTAGTTAACCAACTACAGATTTATTGTAAATTGCTGGTAGCGAATAAAAACTTACTTGTGGTATGAATATTCAGGATAAAGACACTTTAGAAAATTTTGTAGTCATCACTTCTGAAGAAAATTGTAGACTTCGTTTTAGTGAAGTTTTGAGTACAGTATTAAAATTCAAAGCTGCCACTCCTATTCTTCCTCCTCCAACACCTGAAGAAGAATCAATGTGTGATGCAGATAGGAGAGTTCTTTATATTATAAAGCGTATTAGCTAACTTTTAGGTATAGACTAAGTTCGTATCAGACTTCTTGGTAGAACTTAATCTATATGTTTAACTCGTTTAAGAATCCTTGAAGAATCTGTTGATGATTACATATTTGTTATTGACCCTGTTTCTACAACTGTAAATTAAAAATAAGACATAAAGTTACCTGCAGATAAATAACAATAGGCATTGAAAGAACAAAAGAGTAATGATATTTTAGATATGGTAAATGTCATTAATAATATCAATAACCTTTACAAATAAACCTCTGTTGATACTGGTTTAAAGATTGCTAATGTTGATGTCCAAATACCTAAATTTGATGTTTCAAATATTTGCGCTCAAGGGTAACTTAGAGAACTTGATTCATGTGTTGACAAGTGTTCACCAGATTAGTAAATATCTTTTAATATTATTTTATATGTTAAATTTTTTAAATTTTATCCAAAATAGTTTTGCTTCTTCTTAGATTTGCTTGCAATGTAATCCATCATGCAAAGAATGTACAGGTATTTCTAAATATGATTGCAAAGCTTGTGCTGAAGGAACAATATAAATGACTGATAGTAAAGGTGTATAATACTGTGGTAAATGCTCAGACAATTGCTAATCATGTGTAAATGATTAGTAATGTACTTAATGTAGTCAAGGATATTTGTTGAGTGATGGCGTTTGCGTATCGAAATGCATAGAAGGAAAATTCAGTTCGAATGGTAAATGTGAGATATGCCCTAAAGGATGCAAAACTTGCTCATCAGAAACAGCCTGTATTACTTGTTAATCAGGAAAGATACTAAATTCTACTAAGTAATGTGTTGACAATACAACAAAGCCACCTACTCCTTCTTAACCAGAAGAAATGTAATTTTATTATAATTGAATGAATGAATTTATTAATTAAAATTTATTTTTAAAATTAAAGTTCTTCTAATTCTGTAAGAAATAGTGGATTTAAGCAAATCTTGATACTATTAGCTTCGATAATAGCTTTAATTTGATTTTTTTAAGAACTATAAAAATAAAATTTGTTTTAGATAAGATGTATTTTTATATTTTATAGATAATATTTACCTTTCAATGATATTGAATCATACTTTAACTACTTATTAAATCCTTTAAAATATTATTTAACAGTTATTTACTCAAATAAAATCATAAAGTATTAAATTGTTATACTTCATTAAAAATTTATGATTATGATCTAAACTATTAATTCTTGATTTAATCCTATTTATATACTGCACGTTCTCATGAATTAAGACCCTCCACCTTGTTAATTTTTACTCAATTTTTGGGTATAAGGCCTATGTAATAAAAATATTTAAATACCTCTATTTAGTAAATAAAAGAGAATCACAGATAGATTTTCTATTTTTTAAAGAGTTTACACAAACAAAGCTTCAAAAAGAAAAATAAACTGATAAAATTATCAAGTAAGAAATTAAAGAGTAAGAAAATAGTTCAATAAAGGAATATAAAAAAATAGTATTCATGACAATTTCATGGAACCTATTATTTTTTATATGTTTTATAATGTAATTTATATGTTGTCCTTATTGTTAAATAATACCTGCAAATTATTACTATTTCTTACAAGTGCTTATCCATGCTAAGTAAGAACTTCCGTGAATTCAAGTAAAACTTATTGAAGAATAAAAATTATCATCATGAAGTATTTTAAGTAGAGATTTTATTTAAGATATTTGCATTTTTATCATTTGATTCATTTTAGTTTCTCTAATTTTTATATTTTTATAAACACTTGAAATTTAATTAACAATCACCATAATATCTGGATAATTTAGATTAATGATCAAATTAAAGCAAACTATTATTGTTTAAACCATTTGCGTTATTATTATTTGTGGCTATCAATTCTTATTATTTAATCCTCAACTTTTTTATTTATATTTAGATAAACACTTGAAATTTAATTTATGATCAATTTAACATTAATAAACTTAGATAAATCATTAAATTAAAGCAAATAATTATTAAGTATGATCTAAAAATTTTTAAGCAGTGTCGACGTATTTGGAGCAGAAGTTGGTATAAGATATGAGGGTAAGAACAAGTATACATCTAAGATAGGCGGTTTTGCATCATTGATTGTAGGAGGTTTGCTACTAGCTTTAATCTATTAACAGTGTATGCAAATTTATAGCAGAGAAGATCCAAATGTTATTTTTTAATAAGTTCATGTAGATAATCCTAGTAAATACAATCTTTCTCCAGATAAGTTTACAATTATGTTTGGCTTACATGATATAACTAATATAGCTTTTATTGACGAGTAGATATATACTATTGAAGCTAGTTTTGCTATTAGATCTAAAGTAATAGATTAAAATAATAATTCAAATTATGTTACTATATCTTCACCTTTAATAGTTAAGCCTTGTTCTATTGAAGACTTTTAGATGGTTGAGGTATAAGATTACTTTTAGGGTTTACCTTATCAGAGCTACTATTGCATCAAAAATATGACAGATACATTTTTATAAGGATAGTTTGAAAAGGATTTATATACTAATATTAAGATTAAAGTTAAAGAATGCACTAATAGTAAGGTATGCAAAAGTAGCCAAGTAAGAAAGAGTACACTTGAAAACTCTAAATTTTAAATTTATTATACTCATAGAATAATTGATATGTCGAACTACAAGAAACCATTTAAAGCTGTAGGCTAAACTTCTTTTTATGCTTTAATCTATGACTACTTTACTATAACAAATTTAATCTTTACTAATACTTTTATAATTGATGATGATGGTCTTTTTTTAAAAAACTAAAAATCCTAAAAAGAACTCTTATTTGCAACTGATAGATTCTAACTATAAACTAAAAAAGATAGCTATTTGTATTAATGTGTTCTATACCTTTAAAAAGACAAAGAAGAAGTTTATTAGAGAAGTTATTAAAGGGTGCCATAAGTTTTTTCTTAATTAGGCGGTACTTTTCAAGTTCTTTTTATTATAGGATGTATGTTAATTAAACCTTACAACTAAATATAGCTTCAAAGAAGACTTTATGATGATATATTTTCATATGATGATAATAACAATAATTAATTTAAAAATAATAATAAATCAACAGTTGCTAGTGTATCTGTGGTAAAACAGCATAAACTCTATAATCAATAAAGTTCATAAATATATCCTAATAACACACAACAAATTAAATCTAAAATACTAATTTCTCCATCCCCCAACTCATAGCAAAATAATAATGATAAGTAGAAGTTTAGGAAAGCGTATAGTGATCTTAAAATTTTTTTCAAAAAATACTTTTTTTAGTCATTTAAAAACTTTAAGTAAAAATAAGAGATTTTAGAGAATTTAAGGAGTTTAAAATCAATAATAAATATATAATTGTAGCTAAAAAGTTTATAGTAATATTTAAATACAAGTTAATTTAATATTAATAATGAGGAAACTCCATAAGGTAAAAGTAATATCTCAAGTAAATTCTAACGACCTTTTGCAAGTGAAACTCATCGAAATACTCTTAATGAATTAATACTTTTTGATAAAACACCCACAGCTTTAAAAAAAAAAGTTAAAATATCAAAATCTTTTAGTTCTATAAATTTAAATATGTGTGAAGATAAAAAAGAAATTCACTAACCCTAGTAAATTTAGAATGAGATAAAAGGAAAGTATCGAAAGAGTATTTTTGATGAAATGGCATAATCACCTAAAATTTTAGAACATTGTAAATATAATTACAATACAGATTCATCTATAATACATTTGTAAAGCTAATTAAATAGTCCTATAAATAAATAAAATAGTTTTTTATTGAAGTTTGAATCTATTAACAATAAATAAAGGTAGAAATCTATGAATTTTATGGATATTGGAAATTCTGAAACTCCTATTTAATATGGATCAGATAACTATATTTAGAAATTCTAGTTAATGAACAGCTTATCATCTTAGAATATGAAAGTATAAAAGTGATTTTTATTATTTTAATATTAATAAATTTAAAAATTCTGTTTATGAGTTAAAATTATAAATCATTTATTATCAAATAGTAATGGATAAATATTTTGAATAATTTATTAACTCCTATATGAAATTTCATGAAAGTTATTTTCTTTAAAAACTATTCCTATTTTTTATTATCTTATATAAAATGATTATTAATTTTCTATCAATAATAATCAGTATTTTGCTAAAATAATAGAATTTAGCACATATTTCTTAATAATTTCACTTGATTATTATATATCCTATTATATTAACTAAGCAGATTTATATTAAAACATAATGTGAGTTAGAAAAAATTAGATATTTTAAGTCTCCTTAAGGTTTTTACTTAATTATAGTAAAATTTAATTTCCAAAAGTTAAATTCATATTATATTTTTAAATCCTGAAATATTAAAAACTTTATTGCAAAAAAAAATTATTGTGTTAATTAGGTTTTTGCTAATTTATATTAAAATAATACTTCAATTTATAAATGCTGATTGGAATGTAAATGACGTATTAATTAATTCTTACATTTAAATATATAATTTTAATCTAGAATTTAAAGTTAGTTTGTTTGCTTCTTTAATCAACTTTTTAAATGTCAAAGAAAGATATTAACTATTAAACTAAACAAAAAAATTAGGGAGAGTATAGTAGTTAATTCAATTCATTTGAAAGGAGATATTAATATAAATATGTTTAATGGATGATTGATAATTTTTTGTTTTTGGTATGTAGGTAAGTGATTAAATGTAAAATATTGAGCTAAATGAATAATTTTATGGTACATTATTTGATTGTTTGTTATTTGTTCAGCTCTTGCTCTATAAAAATCCTTGATGAAATATGTGCAATTAATCATTACAAAAAATGACATTATGATGGCTAATTGTTTTTCTTTTTTTCATTATTCACTTTGCTAACTATAATTTAATAGATTTTGATAATAAGAAATTTTTTTAAACCTTAACTAAAAAAGACAACAACTCTATCATTGTTTCAAAAGTATTGTAAAAGGTGAAGAGATAAGAATAAAAAAAAGATTATCAAACAAATAATAGATTTATTTTTGAGAAAAGTATTAGATAGAAAAATAGGCAAAAATTATTCTTATTTGTAAGATAGATTAGGAGGAGTATAATTCTATTAAGAGCATATAATTAACAAAGAGAGATCGAATTAAAAGTAAATGATATTCATTTTTGTTGCTGTTCAAGCACTTCATTATTCTGCAATCTCAAAACTAAAGAATATTTCCAGTATCAAATAAGCAATATAAACTAAAGTAATAATTCAAATAATGGGACTAATGATATAAAATAATAAATATTTATGAGTGGAATCCATACAAAAGATAGAAGGATATTTATTCCATCTTTCTTTTTTTTCATTTCATATTTTTTAAAGAATTAGTCCTTATTAAAGAGGAGTTATGTGATACTGTATTAAATTAGATTAGAATATTAATGACTTCAAATATAATGATATTTACTTATTTATTAAATCTTTAGCTGGGCCAATTAACAATACCGATTTGATTGAAGGATAGCTCTCAGAATTATTAAGCTTAAGGAGATAAATATATAATTAGGAAGGAAGTTAATATATTCAAGCCCATCCTTGTCAAAAATCCTATAAAAATATAATAACAGCTGTAAAAATCTTCAGTGCAGTATAATTATAAGCTAAGCTGATAAACAGAGTTAAGGATTGAAATTTGTGAAAAAGGGGGTTAAACTAAATAATAGGTTAAATAGACAAAAAGAAGGAAATGTCAAACAATAATAAACAGTCCAAATCAGAATCTGAAAAGGAAAAGGCTCGCTTAATGAATGGTGTAGATATAAACTATGAGAAATAAGAGCATGAAGAAAATAAACGTTCAATTGGGGCATGTGTTTCAGATTTCACAATAATTAAAGAACTTGGTAGAGGTTCTTATGGTGTAGTATACAGAGCAATCTCTAACATCAATAAGAAGGAATATGTAGTTAAGAAGATTAATATAAAACACATGAGTAGTAAGCATTAAAAGGAAGCGTTGAAAGAGGCTTAAATTTTGCGTAAAGTGAGACATGAAAACATTATTCGTTATTACACTTCATTTGTAGAGCACGATTGCTTATATATTATTATGGAATATGCTGATGGAGGAGATTTACAATAAGTAATTAAATTATCTAAACATTTAAAATTAATAGGACTTACTTTTTGTTTGATTTTTCATTCTACTTTTATTCAAATGACTGTTTATGTATTACAAAACCCACAAGTTAAACAATTAATGAAATAATAAGAGGACACGGTTACTAATATATCATATTATAGAATAAAGAAATATTTTAAAGGATAATATAGTTGGGAAAACATTTAGAATTTAGAATAAAGATAACATATGAAAATTAGATAGCCTATTTATATTTAATATTAATTCTACTATTTTTCTTCAAGCATGTGATATAATTTTTATATCTTATTTTAAAATTAACAGCTCTTAAGATACCGCAGAGAAAAGAAGAAACAATTTACAGAAGCAGAGATATGGGAATTTGCTTATGATCTTATTAAAGCAGTAGATTATCTTCATAAAAATAATATCATTCACAGAGATATTAAAACCCTTAATATTTTCCTGACTAAAGATCGCAAAGTTAAGGTAGAATCATAATTATTTTTCTTTTTTAGTTAAAGCGTTGTGATATTTAAAAAATAAAAAAGTCTATGATTATTCAAGATTTATAGTTACCCACCCAAATTTGCTAAATATTTGATATCCTTTTTATAACTTTTAAGGATTGTGAATTAGACATTTTCTATATTAATTTTCTAATTCTGATAAATTTTGTATTTTCAATTAAATGAGATAGATATTTACTAAATCTATTAATAATTATTTTTTTTTCAATTAATTATTTTAATGAAATTCTTACTTATTATTTATATAAATACTAACATTAATAATTCATATAGTTAGGAGATTTGGGTGTTTCAAAAATAGTTTCAAGTTAAGCAGCTTTATAAGGAACAAGAGTTGGAACTCCTTTATATTTAGCACCAGAATTAGTTAAATAGTAGCCATATGATTTTAAGGTATGATAACTACTTGAATTATAGAAATTTACTTTAAAATATAAAATTATAAATTAAAGGTTGATATATGGGCGATTGGCATTGTGCTTTACCATATTAGTGGTAAATAATAACATTTAAATAATAATTTAATTTATAAAAATTATATTATTAATAATCTAGCTTTAGAACCCCCATTTTAAGGTGAGAATTTGATTGCTCTAGGGTTTAATATTGTTCATAAATTTCCTAAACCTTTGCCTAGTATTTATTCACCAAAATTAGTTGCATTTATAAATAAACTCTTAGAAAAGAATCCTCTTTCTCGTCCAAAAACTTCAGAATTGGTAGAAGGATTTCCTAAAAAGAGCGAAAGACCTTAGACCGGTTAACCTTCTGGTTCAAATTCATAATAACATTTCAATGGGAGAACAGCATCGAGCCAGATTATAAACGATAAAATAGAAGTTTTTGATAAAGGAAATTATAATTTACTGAATAGAATAATAGAGGAAGATTAAGAAATGGCAGCAGCATTTAATCATAAATTAGACAATAAAAAGAAATCTTTAGAATTGAATAGCGAATACGATAATAAAATTTAAGGCTAGCCTTCTGTTTTACCGTATCACATGCGTAGACCATAGACAAGCATAGGAAGGGATAAAGAAAAACTACTGTAATAGCAAAGAATTTAAGACAATATAAATAATGATTATAATAATATCAATATTAAATAATATAAAAATAACTTTAATTAAGTTGAATACTAGTCAGATATAAGGAATGCATTTGATGAAGATTCTTCAGGACCTAAGAATAATCGTCAGAGCAGATAGTAAGCAGAAAGAAGTGATTCTTCTGATTCATCGAATAATAATAATAATAAAGAAACAGTTATTAATGGATATAACAACAATAATAATGCTATCTTATCATCAAATAATAACTAAGTGAATAGATATTTTAGTAAGAATAAAGAAATCATGACTTTCAATAAGAAGAAGATATCTTTAATAACAGACAGTAGTATTTTAAATGAAGAGAAAAAGAAGAATTCTAGCACTCGTTAATCAGCAACCTTGCAATAAGGTGTTGCTACTCAAAATAACAACAATGTTAATTCTAATGCAACAAATGAAGAAAAAAAGCCAAGTTAAAATGCTATAGAGGAAAAGAAACCAAAACAAGAATTTTAAACTTCATAGTAATCTTATTTACCCACTCACAAATCTGGTACCTAAAGTCAATAAATACCTTCTTCTAATTATGTTTCAAGTTATTAACAATCTCCTTTGGAGAATCCTCTAAATTCTCATAGAATTTTAACTCAGGCTACTGATAAAAAATAAATAGATAAAAATACAAATAGTAGTGCTTTAGCTAACTTCAACTCCAACCCTAAAAATTAATAGTAAAATGGATCAAATAAATCCCCAATTAAAAATAAATAGGATGACAACAATGAACTCGAAAATAAGAAAAAACTATTGAATTCTTTTGAAGAAGGCATTATTAATGGATAAAAAAATGAAATTCAATAAAAAATAAAGTAAAGTAAAGAAAATACTCCAGTAAATAATCCAAATAAAGACAATATAGTAACTAACGTATAAAAAACCAAAGACACTATACAATAATAGCAATAAAAGCTACTTTCCTAAGCTAGTAATTTAAAGGATACTAAAGAAGGAAAGGAAATAAAAGAATTTCTCAAGGATTCTACTAGTAATAACAATACAAATAATGCTGGTAAAAATAATGAGGTGAAAGGGTAGAATCCTCTTGTAGCTTATTTCAATATTAGTAAATCTATGAGTGATAACTTGTAGAATAATTTCAAGATTCGTCCTTTCTCAGCTTAAACAAAACCTCGTTAAAATGAATAATTGAAGAAGGTTGATATCAATAACTTTTTGAAGAATAGTGAAATGATTCCAAGCTAAACAAAAGATGCATTCAAATTAGAATAAATAATTAAGGAATTCAAACAAGAAGCTTAAAAAATTAGGGAAGCTCCACTTAATATTTATGCAAATAGCCCAAGCTAACCTTTAGTAACCCCAAAAGATTACAAAATTCAGTCTGAAAATAAAAAGGCAGAGAAAACATCAAATGTAGCACCAACACAAAGTACAGGAATTACTTCTTCTGCCAGAAAAGAATCACTTAATTTATAATCTTAGCCAACTAAAAACACACCTTAGAATGAAAAGGTAGAGAATAAAAAAAAGGAAGATATTTTCTCTGGGAACGAGAATATTATTCGACCTTAATCTGCCCACCCCTTGGTTGGAAATAGATAGAATAAAGTTTTTAATCAATTCAATAATAGATATGTTACTGGAGTTTCTCCTAATCAGTTTATTACTGGATTCAATAGTCCTTTCTAGACCAATCCTAATACTTCTCATAAATCTATTGTAAATAATTTCATCAAAAACAGTATAGGTAAAATGAATAATAATTAGATCATCGATCCAGCAAGCAAACCATAAAAAGGTATAAATTATTTTTTTAAGTAACCAATTAGTAATATTTTTTTTATTATAAAATAAGAATCTGCAAATAACTAAGAAAATGATAAAAACTACTTCTTTTATAGGATCGATAATGTTCAAAGGGAATTTAACGATGAAAGTAAATTATTATTTAAATACTATTACATAAATTTAATTTTTTATTTATTTTCATAAAGTTAATCCCCAGTCAACTAAATCCAGCTCTTAGAAAATGGATTTGACAACTAAAATGAAATCTGCAACTTCTACTAACTTTTATAAAGATTAATCCAATATGACTACAAGTGTAAAAGGAGGTAACTCTAAGGATTTGGATAATCCTTAAGTTTCCCAATTAAAAGAAAAATAAAGTACAGGAAAAGTCTTAGTATTAAATAATACTCGCCCTTAAACATCAACAGGAGTTAGAAAAAAATATACAATTAAAGATTTAGTTTCAGACTAAATGGTATTTCGCACAAATTAAGTTGTAAGTTAGTGATTACAAAATTGATGATTAACTGCAATTAAAATAAAATGATACTTTGCTATCTAATTACTACCTAATTTCTTAATATAGTTTTCTAAATCTTAATAATCGTTAAATAGATACTTAATCACCAATCTTTAAAATAATTATAAATAAAAAACTATTAATAATAAATAAAAAATATATGACCTAGCTATCTAGCTATTTTAAAAATATCTGCAAATATTACTTAATCTACCAAATAAATTTTCTAATTCCTCTAATATAGAAGAATGCATTAACTAATATCACACTAAATTTTCTATTTGGATTTACTAATTATCTTAAAAGAAAATATATAATCAATCAATCTACAACAACAACATTTTATTATTAATTTCTGCTAATAACTATTACTTATATTGTTAGATTTATTATGTATTTTGAGTTTAATAATTCTTTAAGAATATTCATTCTAATTTTTATATTTTCTCATCTTATTCTTAGAAATAACTGAAAATATGTTTTTTTAATGATTAAGATAAATAATATAAAAAATAGTTATTTATTGCTTTTCTTAAATTAGAGGTATGACAGTAAATGGATAAATAAGAATTTTATAAAAATAATATTGGCTGATTGATTCCTTTTTTATATTCTACATCTTTTGTTTCAACCAAAAATTCTTAATTTATGATTTTATTAAGTACATTTGTGGTGTGATTAAATTTTAAATCACATTTATTCACTTGGTAAAGTAGAAAAAATTGAATATTAAAAAGTGAAATAGTAGAAGAAAACAAATGACTCAATATCCTTTACACTTTTTTTAAAAAATAGATGTATTTGGAGTAGATACTAACCTTCGATTTTAAGAATCCAAAAAGTTCACTTCAAAGTTTGGAGGCTTTATAACTTTGCTTTTAATAGGAGTCCTTTGTTCCTTGTTTTCTTAACAAGTAATAGATATTTCTTAGTCAGAATCTCCTAATTTCTTATTAGAGGAACATGTAGAATAATCAATCAAATATGAAATTAATTCTGATAATTTTTAATTCATGATAGCTCTATTAAAGAATGGTAAAGAACCAGTTGTAGATGCAAACATATTCAAATTTAGTGCTATTTTATATTAATAGTAAGATTAAATGCAAAGCGATAACAATATAAAATCAACTGAGTAATAAATATAATTAGAATTGAATCAATGTAGTAAAGTAGAATTAGATAAAATACCTAATTAATCTTTTTTTCTCCAAGCAAATTATCACAAATTTCTATGCTTAACAAGCTAAACTAGAATAAATTTTGTATAAAATTTGAACTAAAATTCTTTTTTGCAAATCTTTATTAACGAGTGTACTGACTCTGTAACTTGCTCTCAATAGAAAGACAGAAGAGATGTTTTAGATAATGCTTCCGTTCAAATTTATTTCACAAACCCTTTTCTTTCTCTTTAAAATTACAATTTACCGTTATAGTAATCTATTAAAACTTTAAAATACAGTACAATTAAGGATTTTACAAAGGATGTGCAATTGTTGTTTACAAAAGCATAAGTAATAGATGATAAAGGATTATTTGTGATGGAAAAAAAGATAACTGAGGCCATAACCTTTAATTAAGATGATTCTCAAGTAATCAATAAGGAGAATGATGTTATTTTTAAAATCAAAATATTATTTGATTCTGAAAAGGAAAATAGATACTTTAGAAATTATGTGAGAGTACCCAGTATTTTTGCTTTTCTTGGTGGAATATTTAATGTTCTTTTCTTTATATGTGGCTTGATTTTAAAGCCTTATAATAATCACTAATTTGAAAGAACTCTCCTATCATAGGTAAACTAACAGTAAGCTTTACATCAAAATAAATAAAGATTTTTAAATAGGGCTAACTCAAATGATTACAATTAAAGCAAAATGTTGGTAATTAATACCCCAGAAAAAAGTAGCATTTATAAATAAGGAGTTAACTTTAATACCTTTAATTTTAGAAATAATAGTAATGTCGATAACTATGAAGATTAAAAGTAAAAAACATTTATTGAATCGTTTAAAGATGACTTAAAATCTATTTTACTAACATTCTTCAGCTGCTTTTATTGCTTTTGCTTAGATATGAAAGAAAAAATGGGAAAAGAATAAGAATAAATAAACTACTACCTTAATATAGTATCCTACATTAACATATTTAAGCTAATCGATGGTATGAATGATAAACTTTAAGATAGTATTTTAAAATCTAAATAGGAAATTCAAAATGATATTAAATAATTAATGTCTCCATCTATAGCTACAAATCATGAAAAACTATTGCCAGATGATAGCTTTTTAATAGATAATAAATTACCTAAATTCCATAGTGATTATATATAAAAAAGTGAAGCTTGCGTAACATTAAAGAGAGAAGAAATAAAATTAAATGAGAAATAAGAGATAATTAAGATACCTCTAAAAGAGTAACTTTCATAATACAAATAGAATAGATAAAGAGCTAAATCTGCTTCTAAAATTCCTCAAAACTCTATTTATAAAAGGCCATTTTTTTAAAAATTAAATCTCCAAAAAGTTGAATTAGAAGGTATGCCCAATAGTGTAATCTCTGAAACTGAAAGTCCAAATAAAGAAGACCCTTTATCAGTGCTGTAAAGAAAAAGATAAAAATCAAATTTATCTCCTCTTCCTTTTGAGTATCTTAAGAATAGCTTTGAATTTAAAGTTGTTAGCCCAGTTAAAGTAATGAAATCAAGTAACCTAAAAGATTCTTGTAAGGTAGAAGCACCTAGTGAATCTTTTTCGCCTATCCCTATATATAAATCATTAAATCCAAAACTCTTAAAGAATTTCAATCATTATGATTAATAAATATAACCAAACTACGGAAATTACTCAAAAACTACCAATTAATAAAATTGAATAGTATATGATCTAACTTATTTATCTCTTTTAGGAATATTCTTTTTTAAATAGGTACCTAAACATAAATAAGTGTATTTATCAAATTAATTCAAAATACTTTTTTATTATTTGTAAGAAATAAATCCTTGATGATGTTAGATTGATGAATAAAGAATATTATCAAACTTATAATATGATGAAAGCTTTAAATTAAAATATTAAAATACGCTTTTTTATGAATGAAAATTAAGATAGCTAATATGTTGTAAAATAGAGTTGAATTAGGTTATTTCGCAAAATATATTTCTATCTATCTATATATTAAACATTATTAATTGTTTTATTTAAATGGATAATATTTATTAATACTAACAAATAGAATTATAATAATTAACTTTCCTAAATATCTCCACCTTTACAAATATTAATTCAATAAATATAGATTTCTTTTTTATATTTCTTATAAATTTAAATAATTCTTTTCTATCACATTATTAACATTATTATTTATCTAACCTAAAATAGAAACTTATCAATTTTTCCTCTTTCTTAAGCTATTAGAGACTAACAAGGACATTAATTGTTAAGAATTTAAGCTTTAATTAACGATTTTAATTTAATTTTCTATTATTAATTAGAGTTTTTTTAATTTCTTGGTTAAAATTTAAAAATAATAATCAAGAAAGGTAGAAGAGAATCGAATTTTTACTCTCATATGAATAAATAAATAATTAATTAATTTGCCTTACTAGATTTAATTTGGAATTAACTCAAAAAAAATTAATAAAGATAAGTGATCTAAAATTTAATTTTCTTAAACAAAGAGGAAATCAAGCTTATCACAAGTAAAAGTTAATATCATGATAATTGTCATTATCAATAATTGAGTAGAATTTTTCTTTGAAAAGCTCTGATTAAGCTTCATACCTTAAATCTACATATTTAGAATGATCTTAAAAGGTAGAATCGACAATCGAGTCACTAGAAAAAGATAGCGTTTAGGAATTATAAGGGTTGAATTTTATTCCTTTTTTAAAATTTCTTTAGCTTAATAAGATATCCTAAGCCTTGAAATTTCCTTTAGGCTTAAATTTATAAAATAATACTAAGTCATCCTTTTTATTCTTATAATTACTAAGTACTAATAGCGATCCTTCTGTTTCAAAACATACTTTTAAATTATCTACAGTTTTAATATCAAAATCTACGCTGGGCGTAGACATCGGTTTTTATCTAAAAGCATTTAAATGAGAACTTTAAATATTAAATTACATAATTAATTCATGTATTCTTCTATAATTTTAATTAAGATATTAATCGACCATCATCTAAGGATAAAGAATTGGTTTCCTAATTAAAAGATAATCAATTTAATCCTCATCCATACACATAAAATCCTTGTATAAAATTTAGGAAGTACCTAAAATTGATTTAATTTAGTCATACTTTCTACCTTTAAATATTATATAGCTAAAGAACCAATTAGAGCCTTTACTATCTTCATACATTTGTTGAATATATTTTTAAGCCTTACCAAGGCTTTTTTAATAATTCCATCCATTTAATTCATCACATATTTATTCATCCTCATTAATCATCTCCCTTGAATCAGATTGATTTTCAAATTTGCATTCAAATTTAGGAATATTTAGAGTATCATCTCCCTCTTCTAGATCTCTACTACAATCACTATAATATGATAAAGCATTTATATTCTTATTTATTAAATTTTAATAATCCTAGATTAACTTTGAAAGTTTCAAATGCTATTCATTTTAAGTTTGTTATAATCGCTTAATTATTAATGACATGTCAATAATTCCATGAGCATCAGTATCAAGGATAACTTCTACCATGTTATAATCTTTTATTCTCCTTACTGAATGCGCCTTACGAAAATTATTATGAGATGATATCATTTTAATATTATCTAGACTCATTAATTGATCAATATCTATAACAGTATCTCCAATTATGTAATATTAAGATTGCAATTTTATTTCTTAGACTATATTATAAGAGAATTGTACTTATTTTGCTAATTGATTTTCATCTTAGCGTTACTATTTAAGCTTTTTTTTTACTATTTTTTGTTTAATTCCTTTCTTCTTAAGATTATTCATTTTTTAATAGAACTTTATTATTTATTTTTCGAATTAATTTGGTAAGTCTTTAATTAATTTAAACAATTCTTAATTATCTATACATCTTGTGATTATTAGAATTGATAATACCTTCACCTAATAATGACTTACTGTATCTAATTTATGATATAGCTAGTTATAGATAAAATAACTGAGCTCATGATAATTTCCTTAATTTTAGTTTAACAGCTTATGCCCTTATTAAATAGTTAAAAATTTTTCTATAAGTATTATCAAAATAAAATAAAAGTATTTTTAAGATATAGGTTTATTTAATTTTAAATATTTATCACACATTTATCTCAATCGATAATTTAGAATACTGCCATGAAGAAAAGCAAAAATAAGTTAATGTAGGAGTGGGTTAGGAAAATTTTGTATGAATATTATTATTTAATAATTTCTTACAATAAAAATCTATACTGTATTTTATGGATAACCTTTGCCTCTCTAACCACACTAGTCTGAAAGAAGGTTTTAATTAAATTTGTATAATAATTTTGAATCTAAGTTATTTTAGGGAAGGTTAGAGATAAAATACAGTAATTTTTAATACAACAATAAAACAAGTTTTATTAATATATGATTACACTATTATAAAAAATATGGGATTATTAAGATATAATTGCTAAAAATGATTTAACACATAAATATTTCTATAAAAGCCACTCTAGAAAATAATAAAAATAACAAAGGCTACTATAAAGAATACCCATAATACTTTAAATTAGAAGATTAAATAGAACAGAGGAGAAAAGTATAAGATATAATAAATAAATAAAAAGTAAAAAATTAAATGATAGAAAACTGTTTTATCATTATTGATAATATAGAACTAAATATCAATTGAATGTTTAAACCAACCATTAAAGACATTAGCTTTGTTAAAAATTAAATTTAGAGAAATTCTGAGAGTAAAATTACTTATTTATTTCTTTACAATTACTTATATTTTTTTATACAATATTAATAAATGATTATCTAAATGATAGTTATTAAGTTGTAAGAAATATTGAAGAATGTTGATATTTTTTGTTATAGAAGGCTCTTTATTATTGATAAGTTCTTTTTTTATTTCTTTTCTATTCCTAAATTTAAAAAATCAGTAACCTTTACAAAGATTCCTAAAAATTTTTAGGCTTATTTTATTTTTTTGATTTCCTTCATTTTGTACTTTTAGACTGAGGAGTGTTCACATTTGAAGAAGGAAGACCACCGTTCATTTCTGCATCTACATCTATATCTCCTAGAATATCTTCTTGATAGTCTATTTCACCATAGACAGGAACTGTATTTCCGTACTCATCATAAGCAGTAGGGCGAGCTCTACTTAATAAACTATTCACAAATGGAATAGAAAATAGTAAGAAAGGGAAACTTAGAATTGCATACATCCATTTAGAAAAGAAAATATGGCCTTTAGCTTCTTCAAAATTAGTTTTATTTTCATGTTAGAAATTATAGTAGAAGAATGAAAAAGAAAGGGAGAACATAATAATATCCCAAATAATCAAAGATTTCATGTGACCACCACGATCACATGCACAACAAGTTTTTTACTTCTTTTCAAATTCCTAAAGATCATCATACTATTTTAAATTATATTCCTCTACAAAATCACTAAATTATGCTTCTTCTCCTTTCTTTTTCTTCTTTTCTACCTTTTCTTCAATCTTCTTAACTAATTTTTCACGTTCTTTCTTGCGTTTCTCTCTATCTTTATCTTACTTTTCCTTTTCTTTTAATGTTTCTTTTTCAGCAATACGAAAACGGACCTGACCTTTCTACTCTGAGAATGGAAGGAAAAACAATACAATCCATGTAAGAATCAAATGAACACCAAATGAAATTAAATCTACTCTAACATGAATTAGGCTCCCTGGACCATAATTGCGGCAGCTTTCTTGGATTGACATTTCTTTGTGGAGGTTTTGATCAACACAGTTAAAGTAAAGATAAAAGCCAATAATACCTCCAATCAAACCAATTGCAAAGAATTAAAATTTTTTGAATTAGAGAATGAAGTTAATAAGTTGATATTCATCACTCTTATCAATAATCAAAAATAAGAAGATAAAATAAAAACTATTAACACCATAGACTGGGCAAAGACAAGCTAATGTTTGAATGAGCCACAAAGGATTCTTCAATTTCTCTCCTAGAGTTTTATTGTTAGGCATTACTGAGTATTGAAGTCTATTTTATAAAAATAAATGACTTTAAAATTGCTAATAAAAAGTAAGTAAGAGGAATAAAATGAAAAGACTTTTGGAACACCTATTATTTGAAAAATATAATTGTTTAAATGGTCATATTATTTAAATTATTTGGATTGTTTTATTTTTATTTTCTAGAGTTTTTTATATCTTTATTTATTGATTTATTACTATAGTAGTAATTAAATATTATACCTTTGGTTAAATTACTAATCTCCTGAATAAACAATAAACCAACAAAATAATAAGGTTAGCCAATGTTTTATCTAAACAATTTCAACTTTCAAGTATTATAATTAAGAAATTAGGTTATTCATGCAAAAAATCTTATCAAAGTTAACAAATTGTTTCAATATTAGTCAAAAACTCTATTTCAAAAGTGTTCAATTTTAAGTAATGGGGTATGTCAATTTATAAATAAATGGGTGTTATCAAATAATAAGGAGAAATGTAATTTTTACGTGGATCTTATTTTCCAAGGTAACCATTTATACCATGGAACATTAGGTTTGATCTAAGTAGTATAAGGATAATCAGTTCTAATACGGAGTTAATATTGTATTTCTTCTTCAAGGACAGGCCAATTCTCTTCAACAATTTCATCCATGAAATTTTAAACGCAAACAGGCATATTCTTGTCTTTTACTTACTATTTTACTTTAGGTTTCTATTTTGAAAGGAATTCCATAATTTTGCTCTCAATCTTTTTCTTAACATAATCATTCAGCGATCTCTTAATGCCTCCAAATAGACCTCCTCCTGATGAGGAGTTTTTTTTACGTTTTTCCGCATTTTATTTGCTTCTATCTGTCTTTTCATCTTCAAATGCCTCGTAATCTTTATCTTTATCCTTTTTGAAAAGAGATGACATCTTTTCTGAGTATAATTCTGCTTTTATCTCCTACTTTTTTTTATCCTTTGCTACTTTTTCGCAAATGAATTAGATATAATTAATTTCCTTTCTTTATGAATTGTTTCTATTTTTACAATATTTATCAAAAATTATCTTTGTAGTGATTCTAATTTAAGGAGAAGAATCTCTGTAACAAGAATCAATAAAACTTAGCTAAGATTATTAAAATTCACACAAATTTCATGTATTCTTTAAATTTTAGTTCTATTTGAATTAAACATCTCATTCTATGAATGAAAGTGCGCAAAAATAACTTTTATAAATTAGTTATCAAAGTTTAAAAATAAATTTCTTACTTAGAAAATTCAAGATATCCTTTCAAGAAGTGTATATAAGTAAATGAATCACTTTAATAGATATTGTTATAATAATTCCAAACTAGATTTCAATTTAATTTAAAATTTATTGGAGTTTCCTACTTTCTGTCTACCTATCATATTCTTATTTTAATATATTAGTAGACTATTTGATAAACTCCCATATTAGAAGATTAAAAAAAGAAAAAGTAAATAAAAAATAAACTTTTAAATCCCTCTTTTATGATATTTTCTATGATTAATTATCCCGGTTCCTATTCAATTTATTTTATTTGGATTACATTCAGATAAGTTTTAAATTTGATAATATAAATTAAGAGGTTAAATTTAATTTATTATTAATTTATTAACATTAATATTTTTATTATTCTAAACAAATATCATCCTCTAGTTAAAATCCTTAATTGAATGGATATAATTTATTACTGGTAAATAATTTACTTATTATTCTTGATCATAGATAAATTATTTAAAGATATGGCATTTGAGAATAGACATGATTTAATTTACATTCTTAATTATTATAATATGATTAAATTAATGTATATTTGTATATTATCATTCAACATCAAAAAATCTAACCAAAAAAGTAATTTTAAATAATTCTTAAAGAAAAGATGTATAAAATATATCTTCAAAGCCCACTTAAGAGAATATTTCTTTGAAGCAAGTTATCCTAATACATTACAGTATAACTCATACAAAAATTAGTTGCTGTTGTTGTATCTTCAATTTACAATCTTAAACAAGGATAAAATAAAATAAAAAGTGAGAATAAATAAACTAAGAACTTATTTTTATTAATTAAATAAAATGTAACAAGAAATCTATTAAAAAAGCAATTAACAAAATTTTTACTAAATATTTTAATCCACTTATTTATATTTGCTTTAAATTCCCCGATAACATAGATATTTTTATGATTTTATATCACTGTATAAATCAAATATTAGAAAAATAATAGTTTGAAGCAAAGTACCAAACTATTTGATTAGAATAACTATAAAAATCTTAAAAATCCTAGGATATTAGTTATGGAGAGACACTCTTTGTATGTTTTTAAAAGGAACTTAGCAAAAATAAGTTATTTATAAGTATTTTCTAATACATTAGTTTAAACATTTTTTGTGGTATTAGTTTTAGATAGAAAATAATATTTAATTAAAACCTCTTAACTCTCTCTTTTATTAGATTACATTTAATGGATAGTCTGATTATTTCTTAATTTATCAATAAATATAATGATAAATATTCAAGAATAAATAAAATTCGAAATAAGTTAATACATTATCTTAATATTATTTTTTAAAATAATACTTTTTCATTTTTTAAGCAATTATTTTTTATGATTTTTATTTTTATTTTCATTCTTATCTTCATTAAAAAACCTTCTTTTATTCCTATATCTTCTCATTAATTAAAAAGTCTTAGTAGAAATGCCTTTATTTTGAGACTTTTAAATTATGACCACTCTTACTCTCTAAAAAAAGAAGTGAAAAATATTAGATTAATGCAACTAAGATATCTTGAAAAGTAGAGTTATGATTAAGTTTTCACTGAACAAAAATTTTTGAATTTATTCAGCATTTATAAAAATATGAGATAAATACATTATTACTATTATTTATGATGGACTAAATAAAATAAAATTAAAAAAATATATCTTCCCTAAAAAGTTGATTTTTCCGGGCTATTTAATTAAAAACTCTATTCTATCCTCAAAATATTTTTTTAATTTTATTGTCTCAGTTAATTATTTCATTTCATATTTATTATCTTATTTCATTCATGAACTATCAGTAAAAATACTTTAAACTTAAAGTTAAAATGAAATAAATATTCATTTCCAGACTTCTAATCTATAAAAAAGTAATATTGAGTGAGTTAAGCCTTCATATCATCTATGATCTTCATAATTTTTAAAGTTATCTTTTTATACTAAAGCTATATTTGAGCAGTAGAAGTAAAATCATTTGGTAGATTTTTAGGCTAATAATTATATCTAATTTCTAATTTCTAAATTCTAAATACTTTTGATAGAGGGATAAATAGTATTTAAAAGGAAATAAATTGATATAATAGAATACAATTGAAAAAAATTTTAGGATAAAAAGTTTAATAATTAGTAAATTTGGTTTTATAAATAAGAATATTTAATATACAGTAAATGTTCATATATTGAGGCTACTCTCATATCAGTATAAAGACCACATTTACCTGCCTTAAAACCACATTTTACAAAACCAATTTTAATATAATGTGGACTTAATAAATGAACCTTTACTGTAAATATATTTTATAATACAATAAATCATTTCTTTATTACTTAGAAATAAATTGAAATGTATTTAATATTTGTAAGATTCTCTAGATGTTCTAAAGTTGTAATTAAAAATAAGCTTATGAATATTTTGTGGGGGAAAACGAATATTAATTAAATTAATTATTTGATGATGTAAGATTTTGAATGTGTGAGTGTAAAGGATATTTCTTTTATTAATCAATAATTCAGAAATATGATTACATGCTTGATAATAGAATAGTTACTTTGAAGTGGGAATATCTCTTAATTAGATTTTAACTCAATCAAAGAATAAGGTTTGAAATACATTTTTCAAATAAAAATCACATGAATCTTTACATCTGCAAAAATTAAAAATATATTTCTCAACTATCTTTAATAAACCTAAATTTATTACTAAAAAGAAAATTAATAAATAATTCAAAGATATTAAAGACAATTACTATAGAGAAATCAAATTGAGGAAAAAAGCAAATAGAATTGAACTATAATATAAAATGGTGAAGTGAGAGTGTTACAATACAAGTAAGATTTATATATTTTTTATAGTAGTTATAATATTCTAATATTATTATAATTTATATATTTATAGTTTCTTCCTAATTTAATTGATAAATGAGGAAGAGGAAGAAGATCATGTTGATCATTTATTAAAATAAGAAAGAAAAGAGTGTTTCTTCACAGTGATTCTCTTCAATTTTTTGTATAAAAATATTGGCTAGTTGTGGAGCTCTATGCGATCATACCATTTCCAATAACTTTGTAGAAAGGGATTCGTCTATGAGAGCTTATTATTCATCAAATAGGCATTCTATTTATTTTCTTGATAATCCCTTTGTTTCTTTGATAAAATTTCTAACAAAGTAAAAACCAGCAGCACAATTCATAGAAAAGAAGAAGAATGCAAAGCTAATACCAAAATTATCTATCATGATAGGGAAGATAAATCCAACAACTGCTTCAAAACCCCAATAGAAGAGATAAACTAAACTCAAACTTTTAGGGCATAAAATGTCTGCACTGTATGCAAATGAATTTGGCCCATAAGCTGAGGCGGTGTAAGATCGAGATAAGAAAGTGAAAATAATGATCCATATAGCAAGAGTAGTATTTTAAGAAGCTGCATTTTCCTATTGGAAAGCAAAGAAACTTAAGATGGAATTTATGCATACTAATCCAGCCATACCATTTCTTAGAAGAATTTTTCTTCCATATTTCTATGACAATTAACCAGCAATGTAAGAGCAAATAACTGGGGTTAAGCCAATACCAACAGTCAAATAGAGTGCTATGGTAGTATTACCTTGAGTAGCCTATGCGAATATCTTTGTTGCAACTAAATCATTAAATTAAAAAGAAATGCTTAAAATGAGTTGAATTGACTAAAGAAATGTTATTCCAAAAAATCTTGGCTCTTTTAAAATCACACAAGATATTAATTAATTCAATATTCTTTAAATATTTTGGAAATAATAGAATTGTTCAATAAAAATCTTTTATAAAAATTAAATTGAAAGAAAAGAAATGCTTGGAAATTTTAAAAATTAACATTAGATTAATCGATTGATAATATAAGAAATCTTTCCCCAATCTTAAGAAAATATTAATTGGGAGCTAAAAAAGATTTCTATTTGCTTTAAGTAACAATACTTTTTAAATTATTTATTGACTAATTTTAATGATTAAGATTGATGGTAAACTCCATCAACCCAAATAAAGGTTGTGGAAGGAGAAGCTGTATTAATTAATTATGCAAAATATTTCCTATCCTTAAACGAATGATTAATATCATAGAACCATTTGAATGAAAAATATTGATTTATAAACAAAGAAAGAAAGGGAGAGAGAGTAATTTGTAAGCTTACAGAAAATAATAGCATAAGTGCCACTCATTTGCATGAAATACATGAGACTGATGCCTATTTGTAATTTCTTAAGGTTTTTAGGTGAGAATAGATCACTAGATTGACTGTTATTGAGTTACTTCTATTAATATGATTCATAATAATCCTAAGAAACTTGATGAACATACTTTTCCTTGTAAATAATCCCAAGAACATATTGAAGTTCATCATCCTAACCATTTTCAATATAATAGAAGGGAGTTTCCATTGTGTACTTGTATCTAATTTAATTAGGATTATAATTTATTATTCGATACTAAAGAAAAAAATAAGAGCTTTTTGTATTTTCTTCCCCACCTTGAAAGTTTAAAAATATTAAAGTGTAATGACTGTGAGGAAAGTCCACTAAATACTAAAATAAGAAATAATTAGTTTACTTTAATAGGAAGATACGAAGGATTGGGAAAATGATAGGGAATAGATAAACAAAGAGCAGGTATGAACTGCTGTTGTCTTATTCAAGCTCTCCTTAATTCTCAATATTTCCTTGTTAAGGAGAAGCAAAGCCAATTCCAAGTAAATAGGCAACAAAGACACCTATATTGTTTGTGAAAATAGGTAGTGTACCTCCTTACTGTAACATTTCTACTGGTGTGATTTCTTTGACAATTGTACAGACAAGAGAAGAATTTAAACCAGCATTCAAACCAAGTAAGAAACGCCCAAAGGAAAATAATGGGGCAGATTAGATGAAAATATTGAAGAAGCATCCTATTATTAATAAAATAATTTCAAATTGATTGAATTAAAATGAATTATGCCAATTTATAGCTTGTGCTAGCTGGTAAAATGATTTATTATTGGGAAGTATTATCAAATATTTAAATAGGAATATCCTGATTTAAAAAAATTGATTATTATTTAAATATCAATTCATTAGTAATAATCTATTGAATTTTTAAATAAGAAGAAGGGAATTACTAATTAAAGTATCTGATTTGTTTTATTGTTCAAAATATTTGCTTATACGAAACAATGATAATAAGTGTTTATCAATTCTTAATTTATTTATTGCTTGGTAGCTTGCTTTGTTAAATTAAACAGAATTTTCTTAATAGAGAATTTTACAAATGACCCTTAAAGAATAGAAGGTTTTAAACCATTTTTATTAATTATATTTTTAAAATTGAGTTTTCTTGCTAAAACTGGACTTAAACATATTCTCTATTCTATAGATAAATGCTTTTATTGCAACCTTAAAAAATTTTTAAAACATTTTAATCTTGCTAAATATTCAGTATCTTTGAAAAAATTGGCTATTTGTAAAATTAAAACGTTCTTGATATCAAGTTAAATAATGTATACAAATATTAATTGTTTGGAAATTAATATGACTTATTTTTTACCTACAATACCCAGTAAATCAGAAAAAACCATAGAAGTTTTTCTAGACATGTATTTAAAGATGTACATGGACATAAGTGAACCTATTAATCCACCAATAGGGAGAAGAGATGTTATATAGCCATCAAAAGCTGCTTGATCTCCTTCTTCTATACTCAAATTTTTGTGGACAGGATCTTGAGAAGAGGTATAGACACCAAGCTAGTAACCCCAAAAGAATTAACCTAGGCAGTAAGTAAGAATAACTTTGAGAACAAAACCTTTGCTTTAGTATTAAGGTTCTTTCTATTAAGAGTCGGTTGTCATGATTGAAGGCTTTTTTTTTTGCTAATGCGCTATTGTTTTCTAAAATTTTATTAAAGGGATTTATACTGAGATTAAGCTTTTTTATTTTTAATAATTTTAATAATTTTTGGTAAAAGGGATCAGTAGCCCTTTAATTTAAAGTGAAAATCTTCAAGTAAATAGATATTAAATCTTTTTATGATATGGTTTTCTGGATTTAGATTTAGATATTAAATCTTAAAATTAAAAATTAAAAAGAATGTATTGCATATCATAATTTTTTGTGTGATAAAAAATCATATATTTGAAATAATTAAAATTTTTAAAGTTATATTTCAAGTTAAATTAAAATTTTTCTATTAATTGCATCATCTACTAGCTTATAAATAATAGATTAATTATTTATTCTAACTAACATAGGTACACTTAATATTTTTTCATTATCAGATACAAAAATTCTTTTTAGCAAAATTATATAATTAATAGCAATGTTTTTTCTTCTTTAAAAACAATCATTTAAAGATAAAATCTTTTTATTACTAAAATTGAATAAAACTAATTTCATTAATTTATTGATTTCAATTATTTAAACTAACAAATATTTTACATTTTTTTCTTATTGAGTTAGTTATTAATAAAAGGTATTTTAATTTTATTAGAAATATTAGTTATATTTTCTTTTAATACTAATAATAATGATAATCATGTTAACAAATAGGAACAAATTATCAAAATTGATTCTTAGGAATGAGATCAGCTCTATTTTAATAAAAAATTAAGTCTATCTGTATTATTTTCAGTTTTGATGAAAAAAAGCAATAAAAATTTCCTCTACTGCAAATTTCTGATCAAGAAAATATCAAAAACTAAAAAACTTTAGAAAATTTAATTCAATCACCCAAAATTTGATTAAAGTCAGTTTATTTATCTTAATTAAAAAACAAAAAATTGACAATTAGAAATACAACTTTAAATTTTTAATTAATTAAATTATGATCACTATCTAGATGCTTTTACAAAACAGAGAAATCTTAAAGATAGATAGATAGATTCTTTAAAAGATTTAATTAATATTAAAATGTGATAACTTTCAAAAAACTACCAATAAAATTTGAGTTACTTTTTAAAGAAATTAAAGAGAAGATTTATAATTTTAAGATGGATTTGTTTCAGTGTAAGCTCAAGATAATAAAATTATACAGAGAAATAAATTTTAATTAAACTGCAAACTTATAAATTATATTTCAATAACGGAAAAATATAAAATATTGCTTCTTACTCAAATTGAGGAATCAAGGAAATATCTACATTTTTTGGTAATAATTAATTTTTTATGCATTTTATTATTATTTAGCTTTTTTATTGCAAATTAGGAGATGGCATATTGCTAAAACAATGGAACTAGATATTCATATTTTCAACATTTCTTCTCTTTTTTAGGATTGTGTTTTCAATAACTCTTTTTTTATTTCCTCATAGTTTTCAAAGCTGTATTTATCATAATTCTTTAATTCACTCTAATTATTATCTATATACTATAAGAAGTCCTCCTACAAAAAATAAAATTAAAATAAACAAATATTCTTAAATAGTGGTTTTACTTCTTTTGGCTATTTTGAATTGAATAAAGAATACCCTTATACTTCATCATCTTTCATTATCTTTATATTAAATTTAGATTTCTCTTAGCAATTTTCGTATATTTATTAAACCATTGTTTGAATTTCCTTACAAGAATACCTTTCAAATATTTAAAGTTTTCTTAATAAAAATAGAAATGACTTTAATAATATACCTTTTAGCTTTAGCAGCTATTCTTTATAATTACTCATCAGAAAGGGAAGTTATTTAAAAATTCTATAACTATCTCTTAATTAAATAAACCTTCCATTCTTTACTTGGCCATTTAATGCTTACTGATTTCTAAAAGAATTTTTATACTTTAAGATTTAACTTCCATGGAAATCTAGACGATGCATATATAAACACTCCTCTTTTCTTCTATATCTCTTGCAAAGTGATTAAAATGTATTGAGCACACTATTATGATTAAATCATCATGTCTTAATCTTTATCAGGGATAATATCTCTATAACCAAAGAGATCATCTATATTTTCTATAAATACAAGGACTTTATTATGCTTTTGTACTTCTTTAAATACTTTTTTAGGCTCTCTATAACATATTTTATAAATACTTTGTGTTAGTTATTACAAAACAGTCTAATAAATTCTAAAAGGGAAATTAACGAGCTTTTGCAAAAATTAGCAAATAAAAAACTATAAACAATTAAAAATTAACAAATTGACTAAATCAAATTTTTTATTTTAATGAATGAGCAAATAATTTTATTTTTACATATATTCTTCTCCATTTCTTTTATTTAGCAAGTTAGATGCCTTAACATAAATCACTTTGATTTCTTTAAATTCGTTAGCCATACATTTTACTACAGAAGCCTTTCCACAGTTTTATGGCTATTTTTAAAAGGAAAATATAAATCATTCTATAATTGGTGAATAATAATGCTTACTCCATAAATTAGCAAAGTATTAGTAGGAGGAATTTTCTTAAAAAATGTTGGTAGCTTTAAAGGCATCATAACCATAGTATAAATAATCTATTTTTATTCATTGATACCTATCAAATCAGACCATGAGAGGTTAAATCCTTCTAAGTAGGCTTCATCTTTTTAATCATCACTATTAGAAAAAATACATTTGTATCAATAAATTTTATTAATGTAAGATTTTAAAAAATTAAATAATGAACATACTTTAAGCTTGAGATTGTTTACTATGTGTGTAAGCTATTGGATTCTTCAGCTTCAAAAATGACCTCTTATTGTCTTTTTGGAGCAATTTATAAGGGTATTTTAGGAACAATTAACTTTTCTGCTTTGAAGTTACTTATTCTACTTACAAAAGAGGATTATGCAGAATCTTAAAAAGAAGTATTCTAGCTTGTGAGAAATCCCGAAGCAAAATCTGGTTCTTCACTAGTTTCTGACTACTCTTTTGCTCTAAAATAAGGTTAATCTGAAACAAATAATAAAGACTTGTTATCAAATCCAAAAAGAGTAGTGTTCTGATCAGATTCAATTACACTTGATAACTCCTCTTATTCTAATTGCTTTAGTTGCTAGAAATCCATCAATTTAATTTTGTTAAATAATGAATGAAACTGAGTTGAGAATCAAAAAACTAATATTTATCTTATAATTGAAAAGTTAAGGATAAGTAAGTTAATAATCTTTCGAAAAAAAGCAAAATACTTTGGAAATTAATTGTTATCATAATTAAATTTTTAAAAAATACTACTTTAGGTTTCTAAATAATAACAATTTTACTACATTTTCTAGAAGTTTAAAATGTAATTTATAATATAAAATTAATCTAAATAAAGTATTTAAATCTATTATTACTTAAAAATCATCATAAAATGTATAATTCTTACAGAATAATTTAAATTAAATTATAAATTTATTCTAATTGCTTGAGATAATATTAATATTTATGTTATTTATGTTCAAAGTTGAGTAATCTTATTTATTTTTATCAAAATTTATTTAAGGAAATTACATCAAGTTATTAAATTGCCTACACTTAAAGCGACTAATTGATAAATGTGTGATATTATTTATCTTATACTAAATAAATTTATTTACATAAATAGAAGTAAAGTTGCTGCAATCAATAAACTCTTTTTGAAAAAATCATTAAAATAAAATATTCAAACAATTTCTGATGTAATTTTTTTCTCAATCCTTTCTGAATAGTATCTCACTTTTATAATGAGAAGTAACACCACAATTTTTCAAAAATCAATGAAGGATAAGTAATAATTAAATAAATAAAAATCATAGATTAAAATAATAATGATTTTAACAAATAGGATTAATTTGACTTAAGATAGAGATAATCTATTCTTTTTTGGGATGTAATAAATAACTATATTGTTTTTTCGCTATTGATATAAATAGAATTATCTATTATGGCATTGCAGTCATTCTAAAATGTGAAAATCCAAATGAAATTTTGAAGGATGGTTTCTAAATAAGGAATAAAGAATTACTTAATTTAAGATAAAGAGATTGAAAAGATAGGAGAGAATGGATAGAATGAAAAATATGTATCAATGCTTTTGAAGATAAAACAGAAGTAATATTTCTCTATGCAAGTGAATTTAATAATTAATTATAATAATTATTATTATAATAATTAATAAAGAAGAAATTATATTAAATTCAATCAAACAATTATCAAAAAAATTAATTAATTTTTAAGTAAAAGTAGGAGACAAAAAATCAAAAAAAAATTCCATTTAAATAGCATTAAAGCAGAAGCAAGCACTCAATTCAAACTTAAAAATATTATAACTAAGTGGATGAAATGACCTCCTCTTATTCAGAATGTAAAATAGCAAATGTAAAAAAAAAGAAGGTAGTAAGCACCGTCATCCAAGAACCGATAGCTAATTCGGAAGAGTCAGAGGAGTCATTCGAGCATCATGATGATTATGTGATTGAAGAAGATAAATAATAAAATATTTATTAAAATTAAAATCTTTATCATTAGAATATTCGAAGAATGTAAATGGCTGCAGGATAAAAGGGATTATTTAATAGTCTGTAAGAAGGACAAAAATCAAAGATAAGACCAGGGATTTAGCAAGTAAACTATAGTTAAATGATGCAGGTGCAGGTTAACAAAAATAGGAATTATAGTATTGGAGTTCTTCCAAATGAATAATAATCTTCATAAATTACAAACTAATATCAACTTCCAGTTTTAAACAATTAGTTAAATAATTTAAAAGTATGTCCTATAGAATAATTAGGAGGAAGTGCTGATAAAAAGCCTAGAAAGTACTCAGAGAATATGTGTACTTTAGGATAAGATATCTACGAATAATACGAGAGCTAGATAGCTCATTAATTTATTGAATCAATATATAAATAATAAAGAGAGAGATTCAAAGTGAAGGAGACAAGTGAAATAAAAGAGGGAAGAGATATTTTAGGGAAAAAGACAATTAATGAGTATCGCTTTATCAAGAAATTGGGAGAAGGATCATTTGCGAAGGTAAAGTTAGCAATGTCAGCTAAGACATCCAAATAATATGCTGTAAAAATACTTTATCGCTCTCAATTATTAAAGAAGACTTTTACAGTAGTGAATAACTAAGGCAAGCAAGTTTTTAGAAATTCGCTTGAGAATTTGATGAGAGAAATATCAATTATGAAATTGATCTGGCATCCAAATGCAATTAAACTCTATGAGATAATTTAGAATACTAATAATGATAGGATATACTTAGTGATGGAATATGCATAATATGGCTAGTTGATGGAATGGAGTTCTATGACAAATTCCTTTACAAGGAATGATTTCCTTTTCCCTTAATCTCTTCCCTCTCCTTAAGTTTCAGCAGGTTCGTTTACTAGCATTCCATCATAATCTCAATCAAACTAATAGTAAACTGGATAAAATCTAAGTCTACAGAATGTAGGATCTCCTGAGTTTTAATATGTCAAAAAGTATTCAGTAGACTCAAAATTAGTGAAGGATGATGATAGCATAGAGGATATAATTGATGAGGGAAAAATAAGAATGATATTCAGATAATGCATTAAGGGGTTATCTTATCTCCATTCAAATAATATTATTCACAGGGACATTAAACCTTAGAATATACTCATTTCAAAGTGTGGGATGGTCAAATTAAGCGATTTTGGAATTTCAACTATTGTGGGAGATGAAGAAGAGAATTTATAAAATTAAGATGGCACATATCATTTCTAACCGCCTGAGTTCTTTGCCAAAAAAGATAAATCTTCTAATTCTCATTCATCTTCAGCTAATTTCTCCTTCCTTCATGGTTCTTTCAGCACTTTAAAGAAAGGCAAAAACAATAAGGAAATCATTTAATAAATGACTGATAGAATTGAAAGAATATGCAGACTCAAGCAAGCAGATGTGTGGGCATTAGGTGTTACTCTATATTCATTAGTTTACAAAAAGCTGCCTTTTTATCATCGTGAATTACCAACTCTATTTTCTCTAATTGAAAAATGTAACCTAGTATTTCCATCTAAACCTAAAATATCTACAGGCTTGTTAAATCTGATCTAAGGAATGCTAGAAAAAGATTTTGAAAAACGTTTAACTCTAGAAGATATTTAGAAGAATTTTTGGGTAAATCAAAATGAAAGAGACTTATAAACAGAAATAATAGAAAGTTAGAGGAATTTAAAATAAAATGGGCATAAAGACTAATCATAGTCTAAGTAGACTCACTCAATTTAATCTGAAAATAGTTTATTATCAACTTAAGCAAGCAATAACTCTTCAAAACACTCTAAATTTAAATCCACTATTAAAATGATTAAAGCTATTATTAACTGTAAGTCAGCATTCATTCGCTTTCGAGCAAGACATAATATTCCTGCTCCCAAGTTCTATATAGTAAAATGTAATCCTTCGCCTATAAAATAATAAGTAAAAACGAATTAAGGAATAAATAAAAATTGTGGAATCTTTGAAGTGCCTTCAAATGCCTCTACTAAAACGAGTGGATAGTATTCATCTGTTCCATTCGATTCTGTTAATTTATAGCCGAATTCGGACTATTAAATGGAAGTGAAGAAACCTTTTCAAATCTATGTTTAATCAAGCAAAGCTGTTATATCATAATAAAATGTTAATAAATTTGAGATTTATGATAACTCAAAGTAAAATAATACTCCTGTCAAAAATGAATAAACCTTCATTCGTTCTAACTAAACTTATAATACTTCTCCACCTAATGTCTATTAGAATCAATTTAAAAGAGTCTTAGAATAAAATGATGAGTTTATATTAGATGAGAAAGAACCTAAAAAAAATTATCAATAAGTACTGAGATTTTAATCATAATAATCTAAAGCAAGCTTAAACGAGGATTCCTTCTTAGAAGAGAGTGATGTGATAAATACCATACCTTCATTTAATAATAAATAAGTTAAGTTGATAACTCATATTGATTTTGAAAATTCATAAGAAAAATCTGCCCTCTCTTTAGAAGAAATCCCTCTGAAACACTATCCAAAATCTGAAAATGTCAAACACAAAAAATAATTTGAATTAAACAAAGAAACTCTCCCATATTCAGAAGAGAATCTATAAAGCTCGACTGATCACGATATACCAAATTAATTGAATTTTTCACAATCATCAGAATTTAATGAATTAATAAGGATTCCTCACTTCAATACTTCGACTCTCATATAAAAATCGGATTGATAGATTGAGTAATACTAAAGAGCATATTAATGAAAATAATAACTAATTAAATAAACAAATACTTTATTTAAATTTACTTTTAATGTGAGTTAGTTATTAACTTACCAATCATTAACAATCTATTCATCTCTCACCCAATATATACATACATAAATAAATAATTAACTAACTAACTAACCATCTACCTATCTATCTTATATACACTTAATCTTCTAATTGAGTTCTTTATATTCTCTACGTTTAGTATTTTAATATGTATTTTTCTTACAGTTATCATTTCAATTAAGAAATTATTTGATCAACTCCAAACTTATTTTTCATTTAAAAACCATATTTATAGAATGTAATTTATCTTTAATCTGAACCGCTGCTCACCCCAAGTTAATTCAAGATTAAAAGTTTAATTTTATCATTTATATAATATAAAAAGATTATAAATATACTCTCACCATAAATATTTAAGTTTATCAATTAATAAAAATAAAGCAAATTAGAAAACATAAAAAATAAATTTACTAAATAATTAATCAACTAGAATATCTTTTTATCATCAAAACCATTAAGTATTAGTCCTAAACACTTTTTTAATCAATCTTTTACTTTTATTCAAACATCTGGTAACAATATTGTAACTAAATATATTATCGTGGACTATAAAAATTTTTAAATTTTAAGTAGCTTTTAAAAGACTTGAAAGAACTCCTACTAAAGTTTAAGCTTCAATTAGATTTCTATAGGATAAAGAACTAAATTAAAGTTGGATACTTTCTAAAAGGAATAATGATGATATTTTTTAATAAAAGAGCATTAAATCCTTGAAAGATATTGAGTTGAAGAATAAATCGATTGATTTAAGGTTCTTTAAATTTGATAAATAATTAAACATCTTCTAATATTGTAAGCTATTTAGATAATTAATATTAGTAAACTCAAGCTATACTTACTCCAAATTGGATAAGTTCTTCAAAAAATCGCCATTTAAATATTCTAAATCTAATTATGTTCCTTAAAAAGTTAATTATTTAATATTCTAAAGATGAGAGAAAACTTAAACAAATCTTTCTGCTTTAAAATTTTTATTTGGAATTTCAGAATTTAAAAATCTTTTGTGATCACACATGAAATTTTACTTATAAATTTAAAGTTTCATACAATCTAAATTGGTCATTTCTTTTATTTAATCTTCAAGTGTAATAAAGCAATCTAAATTTACATCAATTTCAATTTCTTTTAATTAGTTTAAATTATTCATTGCTAATATGATCTCTTTAGAGCATAGTATTTCATTTTTCTTAAGTATTTTTATAGAAAGTAATTATAAATTCTTAATTTTACTTATGCTCTGTCCTAATTCCTCCTAAAATTTGAGTGGAATTAACTATTCAGTATAGAACTATAGTTAAAGATTTTATATATTTTATAAATTGGATAATCCTAAAGATAATCCTTATGAAATGCAATTAGAAAGCTTCATATCTAATCTTAGATAATTTAAGGACTTAAGATCCTTTATCCCTGATAAAATATTAAGAGTTGATTCATTGGTTAAAAATAATTCTTTCCCTAATTTAAGTTTCAGATTTTCAAGGTTAACTAGATTAGATAAGCTTTTTCCTAAAATACCTGCTACTTAATCATCAATTTATTCTTAATCATTAAACTTAAATTCTAAGTTTTTTAAATTAGTAAGCTTAGACAAAGCTTCTGAGAGAATAGCCAATTCTATAGCTTCTTTATAGTTCTTTTAGTTACAAATTTTAAGATTGATCTCATTTTTCTTACAATAATTATGATAATTATTCATAACATAGAATTAAAACTCCTAAAAGAAATTAAATTTTAGATGTTAAGAATTTTAGTATCTTAAACTATTAATGAGGGAAATCAATATCGCACTGTATGGAGAATCTAAATCAATCCTAAGTTTGTAACAATTAATGAGCCCTTCTAATTTACTAGTTAAATATTCTACGCTTACTTTACTAATAAATGAATTCTTCTTCATGCTGATTTGCAGTTATTTAAGATTTGGTTTATTTTCAAGAGCATCACCTAAAGCAATTAATCCAAAGCCACATATTTCGTTATAGTCTAAAACTATTTTTAATGAATTTAATTGACTGAGCTCTTTTAATCCTTAACATAAGCCTATAATTCCTGATGTTCCAATTAAATTCTTACACAAAACTAAGTTTAACTGAGTAAGTAATTTTAACATAGACAAACCCTCTCCTATGAATACACAACCAACATTTGTTATTTAATTATTACTTAAATTTAAACTCATCTATAATATTTATTTGAATTCCTTTAAATAAATTCCTAATTAATAAAATCCTGCCTATGCTATATTATTATTATCAAATGTTAAGTTTAAACTTGTTAATTCTTTTGCTTTTGAGCATCCTTCTATTATCTTTACTGCTCCTTCTGATTGAATATCATTTTATCCATCTATATCTAATAAGATATCTTTCAACTATTTTAAATATGAAATACCTTTTCCTAGCTCGACTGCTCCTTCTTTTCCAATTTTAATTTAAGATATAAATAATTTTAAACTCTCTAAGCTATTCATTGATTTAAATGCTTCACTTAATCCAATACATCCTTAAGATCCTATCTCTACATATCCAATAGACAAATTTAGATCTTTTAAACCCTTACTACTACTTTTATTAGTTAGAATATTATAGACTGAATTGATAGAAATTTAATCAATTTTAAAGTCAAAATCCTCTAATAAAATTATGAAATATAAATGGAAAGGAGAGTTAAAATCTATAGTTAGATTCTACAATCTCTCTAAATGTCTAATTTAATTTCTAAACTAAATAAAACCTGATAAATCGATTTTCTAACAATCCACTTATAATTTCAGGTTATTAAGCTTTTTTAAATTAGATATTGCCTTTCCTAGTTCTATAAATCCATCAGTTCCAATATTAGAATCTTTTCCAAACTAAATTTACAGATTATTAAGTTGTATTAAGTGTGAAATACCTTAGCTTAGAGAATAAGCACCTTTTAACCCTATCTCATTTTTGTTGTTAAATTATAAAGAGAGTAGTTATAAATTGGCTAAATATTTTAGATTTTAGCCTAATTTAATAGCTGAGTTCTCATCTATACTATCCTTCCCAAAAGCATTAATAACTAAACTCTCTAAAAACTCTAACTCTTTAAAACTAGAAGATATTCTATCATATGTTAACTAATAATCACACTTTGGTGAATTAAAAGTGATAGATAAGTTTTTTAATAACTTCAAATTACTGAATCCAAACCCAATTAAATTAGCTTGTTCCTCATTTATTTAGTCACTTTGGTTAAAAGAAATAGATAATTTATTTATACCTAAAAAATTATTAATTGAATATATTTTTTAATCATTAGTAAAATGATCTTAAATATTCTAAATTCTGTAGCTTTAGTAATCAACAAACGCCAAAGTCTGATATTAATAAAGTGTCATTTACACTTCTATAAGATGTTTGTTTTCTTAAGATAATTCTTCCATTATTTAGAATAGTTTAAATATTTTTCAAATTATTTTGATTAATTAATAAATATTAATTATTATCATTAAAGTACCAAATCCCCAAAAATATCTTAACTTTTAATTCATATTTCCAATTCTTTTCACATTCTCATCAAAATAAATCTGATTTTATTTATTCTCATTTTTTATTAAGGATTTTCTGATGAAGAATACTCAGCCATTTATAGCAAATTCGGAAATTAAAATTTCCTTATTTTTAAGTGTAAAATTTGATATTTGGAAGCAAAAATATCAAATTTTAGAACTAAAAAAAAGTTAAACTACTTTAATTTACTATGGAAATCAAATCAAATTAATTTTTTTCTAGCTACAAAATATGATATTTTGATTAGAAATATAAAATTTTACACTCAAAAATAAGATGTTTTCTAAAACAATTAAAGTACAAGCTTTATAATTCTAGATAATAACTGTATTAAATAGATAGAAGTTTTTCATCATAAAAATGATTAATAAAGTTTGTTTGAGGTGTTTAAATCTGTTCTTTACTAAATAATATTAAAATTCAATCAAAATTTTAATTCTTAATTTAACAAATTTCTATTATATTTGAGCTCAATTATTTTTATCTCATTCTATGAAGAGTGCAGTGCAACCTTCAATAGAATTTATCAAAAGGAATTAAATGAATATGTCACACTTTTTTAATAATAACCTCAATCAAAATTAATACATCATATGTATGCTCAAATTTCTTAATGATATTTTTATGAATTACTTTAGGATACTTTATTTTACTTCAATTATTTTAAAAGAAAGATTAAAAAATAAAAATTATCAGGAATAATTAATTTATAAATTAATCATACTTTTCAAAGATTAGCAAAACAAATGAAAAGAATTGGATTTTTACTAATTTGTTTAGCTATTCTCTCAGTAGCAAAACTTTAGGGTTAACATCCCAAGAATTTTTTCAAAAATAGTTCAGATTAATACTAATGGAAACTGATATTTTAAGATGAGTTTAATGAAAAAAACATTGATCAGTCTAAATGGAATATTGCCTATAACTTTACACATACTGATAAAGAACAATAAATTTACTTTCCAAATAGCGCATACATAGAAAATGGAAATCTAGTAATTAAAACTGAATTCTCTCCCACATTTTACCCTCCTACTAACCGTACTTACAATTATACCTCTGCTTGGCTTGACTCAAAGCAAAAGTTCAATTTTACATCAGGTACTAAGATTGAAGCAAGAATTTTACTGCCTAAGACAAAAATGGGAGATTAAATTTGGCCTGCATTCTGGACTAAAGGCGAAAATGCACCTTGGCCTTCTGGAGGGGAGATTGATATAATGGAGATGAGCACAAATTGGTACAAAGATAATTTGCCACATTTATATGGAACCTATCACTGGGGAATTAATGGTACTGATTATTGTGGTGGATGTGGAACTATATTTCCTAATTTTTAATTGGATTTAGATGATTACATAACTTTTTCAGCAATTTGGGAAGATAATTAAATTTCTTGGTATGTAAATGATGTAATTTATAGAACTAATGTATAAGGAGTCATTTACAATAATACTGATGCTAATTAACCTATAGATCTGCCTAAGTATCCATAATATCTTATTCTTAATAATGCAATTGATGGTTATTCTATACCTAATAAAGCTGATTATCCTAAATACATGAAGGTAGATTTTGTTAGAGTCTATTAAAAGATATATAATTCAGATAAATGAAATATAATAAAATATTAAAAAAAATAGATATCTAATTAATTAATAAATAATTTTAATAGCTTATTGTTTTCAAAATGTTATTTCAAATTTATTTTAAAGTAATTAATTTAATTAGAATAAGGAAATTAAATAAAAAATTGTTTTTTTAGAAATTAAGTATTTCTAATATTCTAAATATCCCTCACAGGTGGAAAAGAATTTATTAAGGAATTTTAGGAGAGGGATTAATTTACTTTAATCATTAATCGACAATTGATATCAGAGTTTTATAGAGACATGTTTAAAAAAATTATAATAATTTATTGTAAATTAAAAAATATTATATAATTTGATTTTCACTGCATTTTGTGGACATTCTTTTTATAAAAGTTTTAGGAAAAAAATAGTTTTAGAAGTAAAACAAGTTGTAATTATATCATTTCTTAGATAGGTTCTAACAATCTATAAATCTAATAGATTCTGTTAAAGTTTTTTGTACTATTTTTCACTTAAGATAATAAATGATCTCATACGTCCACTTAATATTTTGAAATTTGCAACTAACCATTAAGAATAACTTAGCTTTATCTATATCAATTTCCTCTTATTTTTAATAAGATTTAAAAACTTGATTTATCCTTCCATTAAGAGCTTAGATATTTTTGAAGTCAATTTTTTCTAATGTTGTTTCCCACCCCCTTTTTTAATTTATAAAATTTATTTTATGATTTGTACTTTTTAGAAATTTTTAAATTGTTCTAAATAAATTTTGGTATCTATTTCTATTAAATTTCTTTTTAACTATAAGTATAAAATATTATTTTACTGATTAAATCTAAAGTTAAAGACGAAATATGTTAGGTAGATATTCTACTAAGCTATATACATTATCTACAATTAGATTTAGATAGTGGAAAACAAAACATCATTTACTATTATAATATTAGAGATTAAGTGTATAATTTAAGTAAGAATATTGAAGAAACATTAACTATATATAATTTAGTTTAATAAATGATGGTAACACAAAATTAATCATTTAAAAATTTAGAATTATTAAATATAAGTAGTTAGTTAATAAATTAAAAAATATTTATTTTAAATATTTTAATTTTTTCCTTCTTACATTTACAATTTCATTTTTCATTTTATTATTTATTACTGTTTATTTTTTTATTCAAATAAAATTATTTTCTAAATTATTTTATTGATTAATTCATAAAACTCCTTAACTCTTCTAATGATTTCCAATAAAAATATAACTTAGAGGATTCTTATGAATAATTACAAATATCACTTAGATTAAAAACTAATTACATTTTAGACTTTTTAGTAGTAGTGATTAGATTATAAGAAAAAATCATTAGAAAATTAGTAGAATTGTAAGAAGCACATATAAATGGATGCATATTTAATTGAGAATGTATATCATTTAAGGCAAGAGTTCCTTGTATAGCTTAATACCAAAACAAAGTAAAAGAGTTAGAAGCAAAAAATGAAAAAAAATAATTAATAATATATTATTAGTTTTAATTTCTACTGGCTTATTATTATCAAATCCGCTGTTATTAAGGATGTAGCATTAATACAATCTTCTATTATGAATAAATTATTTATTCTTATATTAGGAAATAGAGTTTATTATATTTTTTATTTGTTGAATCTGTCTATCTATTTTAAAATTTTATTACTTAACTAGTAAAAATTTTCTACCATATTTTATCAATAAGTATTTTTTTATTTTAAAATAGTATAAGTAGTAAGAAAAAATAATTTATTTCATTTTAAAGCTTATAAAAGCTCACAAATTATTACCTTTCAATTATAATTATTTAATTAAAAAAAAATTTCGAAAAAATAATAGAAAGAAAGAAGAAAAAATTAATAATTAATACAATGACTCTAAGTAATTAACCTCAAATTAATGTTTAAAGACACTCTTAAAGCAATCCTTAATAACAATAGATTATTTAATAAATTTAATCACTCTAATAAAGTGCCTATCATGTAAAAAAGACAGCCTTCTCTATATTCTAAGACGATTAAAAATAAGAAATTTAGTAAATAGATTCTAGAGCTATGTATCTAGGTGATTTATAAACAAACTTAAACCCTTAAGAAATAGACTATATTTTGAAAGAAAAAGCTAAAAATTCATAAGATTTTTGTATTAGAAACTAATAAGGGTATAAATATTAAATTAGCTTGAGCTTAAAAGTTAAGGATTATAATTATAATGAAGAAACTGAAGAAATAGAAGAAATTGATGGTGAAATATAAATATCATATATTATTTAAATTCTCAAAATATCTAATTTAAATGAAATATATACCCTTAAATTTTAGAACTTAACTAGAGATTATGATATTGAATTTATGAAGTCTTGTGTAGATTTAGTTGATTATATCAAGTAGTTTTGATTTAGTAGTACTGAAAATTAAATAAGAGATCATCATTTATAAATTAAAAAACGAATTATTTATTCACTTTTCTAAATTGATTTATGGTTGAGAGTAAAAGCACTAATTAATTTGTCATTTATTATAAAGGGAATAGAAAATAATAGCAATAGAATACTTTCTAAGCTTGACTTGAATTAACTCCCACATAATTGTGTTTCATTCACTTCAACGAAATCTTTTGTCTCATACTGTTAACTGTGTAAATAATAACATACTCTTAAATTTAAATCTTAAAATATTTATTAACCATAATCATTATTAATATTACAAAGCATTTCTTTATGTATAAATATTTTATCACTTTCTCAATAGTTATTTAATCTTTCTAACAAATTTTTAGCTAGTTTTGCTAAAAATTTTATGTTTTTTATAATTAAATTTCCTACAAAATGAAATATAGTTAATACTTAAATTTATAAAATAATTGGGTGATTTCCTCAATCTATTATTTATTGATGATAATTATCATAATTTTCTTTTTTCTCTTCAATTATATAATCAGTATTTTTCTACTTATTATTAGCAGTGAAATATTAATAAAAAAAATTATTTTCTTCTGCATTTTTTGCCAATTTTTAGAATATTACCGATTCAGTATATTACTAGATTACTATATTTTCATAAATTTTTTGTTATCAAGCTAAAATTTGTATTTCATACAAATAGCTATATTTATTATAATAGAAGTAGAATAGCTAATATATGGAGGAATAAAACACAAACTAAAAAGAATATCTCGAAGATGTTCTAGCCTTAGTCAAAATGCTTATCGATAAAAATAAGGAGTAAAAAGTAAATGATTAAAATCCCCCTGCTTAAAACCATTATGATGAAAACGTTGGATAGTTACCCTTAATAGTAGACGAGGGAATTATAGATGAATTGGAGTAATATGTACATTTTAAAGAAGAAGAGAATGCATAGAGCAAAACTGAAATAGAAAAACCAGAAATCTAGATAGAAATTGAATAAGAAAATGAGTTAAAAGAAAATATATAATATCAAGAAAAAACATATGAAGAGAAAGTGAAGTGGATAGATGAAGTTTTAAAGGCTGATGATAGCGAAAGCAATAATAGTGGTAATGATGAAAATGAAATGCTCGACGAATTTATTGAAGGAAAGAATAACAAAGATGATATTTATGAAATGGAGAAAGAATTTTTTGAATAAGTGAAAAAGACTGAAAAAGAAGAATATGAGAAGCGTTAAGCATAAATAGAAAAGAATCGTAAATTATATGAAGAGATTGTTGGTGATAAACACAGAAGGGTCTAAATAATAATTCTTTCAAGCACTTCTTCAGAAACTAGTTCACCCAAAAATTAATCCTATTAATCTTTGAATGATATAGAAACCAATTAAATTCCTTACTAAAGTAAATGTAATGATTTTGGAATAAAAAATTCTGTGAATGGAAAAAATAATGACTTTGTAGTAAAAGAAGAATATCTCTCGGAGGAAGAAGATAGCTAAGCTAAAATTCAAATAAATGAAAATAAAATTGATTAAGAAGATGAATAAGAGTAGTAGTAATAATAAGAAGAGGAATTATATAAATTAGAAATTTAAGAGCTTTTCAAATCAGAGTTTGACAAGAAAAATTTTAATATAAGGGAATTTAGTGATATCTAATATTAGGAAAAGACATTGAACTTTTTAAATAATGAAGAAGTAGAAGCAGCTAAAGAGAGTTTAGGAGTACCTTTTGGACCAGGGTATAACAATGACTATGAGTAAGAGCTTGAAACCTTATTAGACAACTTGAATTTTAAATGAAAAGTTACAAAAGATTAAACTGAAATAGAATATAAATCTCCTAGAAAATAAAATTGATTGTGCAGATATTACTAATTTAATAAAAGAAAGATATAAAAAAATAATTTATTCTCCTTTTAATATTTTCAAAGTATCAGTTGTCAGGATTAGTAATATTTTTTATAGTTTATCTTTAGTCTTACATTCACCTATAAAATAGATAAAAGAGTTGCCCCAAATTTTTTACACTAAATAAAAATTGATCATTAATAAAAGAAAAATTAGTTTAAAGAAATATATACTATGTTCTTACATCCAATAAAATACTTTTCTCTCATAGATTCTTCCAACAAATGTTTCTATTCTTCCTTAATTTTTTCTTTAATTTTACAAAATTATGAGATTAAATGATCCAAAACCCTTTTAAGAGAAGCTTAAGTAACAATTTCTAAATAATTTTAAAAAATATCATAAAATAATTAACATTTCTACTGATATTTTATAGAATAAATATATTTTTATCAATAAATTCTAAGATAAGATGTAGAAAAAATGTTCACTTATTGAAATTTATACAATTTGAGTAATATAGAAGAATAAAAAAGAATTGAGGTTTAAAAATATGAATTAAAAAATTGATAGAACATAAAAAAAATAAAAGTGTTTTATTTTTTTTATTTTTTCAATCTTTCTAATTTAATTGGATAAATGAGGTAATTTTCAATTCATGTAATTAGATAATTGGTGGTTCCCCCCTTTTTTTAACTTATATTAAAAGACCATTTATTTATTTATTTTACAAATTTGATAAATTGTAACATACTAACTTATGCTAACTCATAGGATGTTATTAATGATATTAAGTTGTTTTTCTTAGATTTATAGATGATTTCATTTACTTAGTTAGAATATTATATAAAAAATTGTTTGATTGAAATATTAAAAATTTATATTTTAATTATGAAAAGTATTTATTTTAACAAAAAAATTTTCTTTAAATTAGTTTTAATGATTTTTAGAATAATTAAAATATCTCAAATAAGTAAAAAGATGTACAAGGAATAAATAAATAAAAGCAATAAATTATAAATTAATTTATTGTTTAATCAAAACTAAAATTGAAGAGACAGTAACTCATAAAAATAAATTAATTTCTACTTATTTTTTAAATAATCTTAAATAAAATAAAATGATTATGAGTGCTAATATTTCATTAAATTTTAATTAGGAAAAATATTTTTAATACAAGATTATTAATTATATTTATATTATTTGAATAGCATTTTTATTTTCAATACACATAGGATTTAGTTAAATATGTTGAGTGGTGTATTATAAAATCTTTAGTCATTTAATAAATGATAGATATTGTTATTTTAGTCAAGGATTTTCGCGAATTATAAATTAATATTGATGGTTTTTTTTGATGATATTTTCAACATGAAAGTTTTAAACAACTCTTTATTTATCCATTTAAAATTTTCAAAATTATTTAAATCACATCAAAAATCAATCTTCCTTTTATCAGATATAAAGAGAAAAGAAAGAAAAATCTGAAAAATATAAAGTAAATCACAAATGGGAAACGAGTGTTGTAGATGTGATTGTGGTAATAGAAAAATAAATAATAAAATATATAACATTTTATAACTATTAATAGAACAAGATAAGCATTCTCCTATTGAAAATGACATTTCTATAGTTACATAATCAGAAGTAGGTGAAGATAATTATTGGAGAGGATTTTAGCCAGGATATGAAAAGGCAGGATAACATCTCTCCTCTGAATATGTAAAGAAAGCAACTTACTTGATGGATGCATTTGATACAATCTAAGAGAAATATAAAAGTTAAAAGTTTGATGAGTATTAGTAAACTCTTGAAACTGGATTAGTAACAAGAGACTCATAAAAGCAATCTTAGTAAATAGGTAGAAGAAACATGGATTTAAAATAAAAAGTTTCAACTTAAAGCTAAAAGTTTTATGACAGTGATGAGAAATTAAAACAATCATTCTTTAATGAGGACAAATCATATTCAGATAGAAGATTATCTGAATGCAGATATTGTCCATCTTAAAATAATAATTAAATTCATACTTCCTCCCATTCTCATTTATCATCTTCTAGCAAAAGATAATCAAATCATAGTTATTATTCAAACTCCGTAATCAAGTATGGAATTTGATGGAATGATAAAATTCTATCTTTTAAACCATTTAAATTATCAAATTAATACTAATTCCTATTTTTAAATTCAATTATATCAATAATACTTTTACTCCTATATTTAAATTTTAAGAAAAATAGCTTTCTGCCTTATTATAATAAGGATTCTCCTGCTATTAAATAACCTATTTCATAAAACTTTTGTTTAAGGATTTGAATGTTAACACAATTTTTTTTGAATAATAACCAAATAAAATTATGTAATGCTAAAATAATAAATTATTGCACTAATTATCCTCATTAAATCTCGTTTTAAAAATAATATTCCCTTAACTGCACCCTTACTTACCCTTTTTATATGTCATGTAATTTACTTGTTGTTACTAAATATCATCGGTTAGAGGTTCTTATTAAAGTTTAGTTTTATGAAATCATTTCTTAAATATACTTAATAAATGCTTTGTAAATACTACAATATAAACTTTTTAAATTAGAATAAAATAATCCTTTTATATTTTCAATAATCTAAATTAGTTATTCATCTTTAATAAAAAATTATAAAATTTAGTTGAATTTTAATCAAGCTGAAACCAAATATTAAAAAAATTTTAGATGTTACTTTAAAGACAAAAACAATAATAAATATTATAAGAGTTTTAGACTAAAAGAAAAGAATTATTTCTTAAAAAGTACAAATCAAGAATAAATTTAAATCAAATTTAAGTTTTATTTTTATTTTTTTAATTGTAAAATGGATATTTTTTATAAAAATGTTAAATTGCTTATTTCTTTTGGAACAAATAAGCAATTTATTAAAATACAGCAAGCGTATTGTATTATTTTATATTAATTTATTTTAAAAAATTGATAAAAAAGAAATAGATTTCATTCTAATTCCTTTAAATTACCCTAAAAGAAGAGAGTGGAAAGTAATAAAGTTATATAATTTCTTTAGGAGTTTTGGAGAAAATGTCTATTTTTATAATTCTTTTATTATAATTAGTTATTAAATTGTCTATTAAAAATTAATGGATACATTTCTATCTTCATTTTTAGTATTTAAGAAAGAAACATAAATAGAGGTAATTAATTATTTCTTATGAAATCTGATTGCAGAGTAGATTAGATTAGATGATACTATTGCAAAATTAGTTCTTTATTAATCTAAATTTGTCAATAAATAAATTAAAAAATAAACAATAAACTCAAAAAATAAAAAATAAAAAATGGATATTATAATTGATTAAATAGCTACAAAAATAACAGAAGAGTGTTATTTATAGAAACATGAAGTTAAAAAATTATTAAATTTTTTTGAAAAAGGTGCATATAGCTATGATTGCTATGAATACTATGAGAATAGCAAATATAGCTTAACTCTACAAGCAAATGATATAAATAACAAAAAAACAATAGCAATTTTAATGAAAGTAAACAATTAAGATATCCCAGTAGAAAAGTCCTAAATAGGTATAATTCTATTCCTAAAAAATAATTAGCTAGCATTTTATAAATTATCAATTATTTATAGATAAGCTTTTTAACTTATAGTTCACTAGCCTAAAGAAGTTATATTTAGATATCTATACTGTAGATATATTTGATTTTGACTAATGTAATTAATTAATTAATTTATTATTTAAATTGTTTTAATTGATTTAATTTAGTTAATCTTTTTATTATTATTACAAGATCTAAGTTTGACCAAAATATTTACTTATTATGAAGTAATTGCTGTTTTAATTAAGATTTATTTTCACAATTTTTTTTGAATTAAGTTAAATGATAGTACTTATCACCTAGTAAATATGCTGGATGTTAAGAAAAGGTAAAGTCTATTATTAGTGATAAAATTAAAGAGTAACTCTTATTTATTTCTTAAACTAATTAGCAAATTTCAAATTGATTTCCAAGATTCCAACATAATTGGGTAGAATATCTCTAAATGTACAAATTTATCTGCTTTAAAACTAGATTTGGAGTAAGAAATTAAAATTAGTTAAAATAATTTAAATATTTTTAAAGTTAAACTTAGATAAAATGTATTTGTTTATAGAAGATATTATCAGATGCAAGTAAATGTTAACAAATAACTTAGATTTCTTTGAACTTATTGTAAATCAATTTTAAATTAATGTATGTATGTAATAAAATTGTATTCTAATTTACAAAGTAAAAGTTAGGCTACCCTGCATACAAATAAAGTTATTGGAGCAGAGTTAGTTAAATTTTAGAATTTAGTCAACCTTCACTTAGACATTTAGTAATTCTTTCTTTATTGAATATATTTTTTAAATTATACTAACAAATTTTGAAAAATAAGAAATAATTACTTTTGTGAAAATGATGTTACATGGTTGGCCAGAGGATTGTAAAAAACAGTGAAATTAGAAAGTTTATCAATATATTTATAGTAAATAAATTTTAAGATATGATGATTAATTAAAGCATATTACAAAATCAAATATTAATTGGCAAATTAGCAATAATAAAATTGGTGATTAGGGAGCAGAAGATTTTGGCCAAGCACTTGAAAAACTAATTAACCTTAAAAATCTAATACTAGTCTTTAGGTACTTTATCAATTAATTAAAACTTGACTTATTTTATCTTTTATTTTTTAATAGAGAAAATAAAATTACAAAGAAAGGATTAGGAGGTTTATCAAAAGGGTTATAAAATTGTACAAATTTAGTTAATCTATAGCTATTCTTGCAGTATGAAATTATTTTTATTGTTAATGATTTATTTTATCTATTCTTTTAAAGATAAAATATTCTCCGTGAAGGTATGTAATTTCTTGGAGAAGCTCTATAAAATTTATTAAAGCTTTAGTACTTGAAACTAAGTTTAAGGTAATTTTTTCTCTTCAAAACATTTATTAAAAGATATTAATAATTTGAAGATAAACTGTTATAAATGCAACTATGGTTTTATTTGTCTTTTAAGGAATATCAAAGTTATAGAATCTCCTTAATTTAGAATTAGATTTAGGGTAATTTATATTTGGTTATTATTCAAAAGTGTAAATACAATTTAATATTTAGAAAGAATTATATAGAAGGTTCTATTGCAATAAAGTAGTTAGGTTTACATCTCTCAAAGTGCTCTAATCTAAGAATTTATACACTCAATATTGGGTAATATTATATTATTTTAATTTCTTGACTAAAACATTTATTCTAATGTATTAATTAAACAGGGATATAAGAATTGATTTAGTAGATGTTTAAAGAATTTTAAAGTAGACCACAAAAGGAAAGAGATTAGCTAATTTTTATGTATTAGATTGATTCAAAATAGTTAAATTAATAATGGAAGTTTATTTACTTACTTAGTGAAATATACATGTTAATTTATTTAATGTCAATAAATATTAATTACTATTCAATTTATTTAATTAAAATGCAACTAATCAACAAATAAGTAATTTTACTCTATTTTTTTATTGAATTATTTAAAATACTTTTTTGGTAATAAAGTAAAAGTTAATCTAATGTTAAGAAATAAATTATTTATTAGAATAAACAGAGTTAAAATAACTGAATCAAGAAAATTTATTATCTTAAATAATTTTTATTTATAAGGAAGGTGAGAAAAGAAATAGAATAATTAAAATATTGTTGAAATTTAATAGGCTTAAAAATGAAAAACATAAAATAAAATCTTGAAATTTCCTTCAAGAATTATTGATTTTCTGATAATTTACATAATTAACAAAATAAAAATGAAAATTATTAAATAAATATAGACCATGTATTTCTTTTTGGCATAATGAAAATTTATAAGTATTGGCAGAAAATAAACAGTAAAACAAAAAAGAAATAACGAGTAGTAAAATATAAATTCATTTGTTTAATGGAAATCAATAGATGGGAATCAATCGAATTACTTAACAAAAATACCAAGAAAGAAGTTAAATAAAATATAGGCTTAGAGGCGATATTGTTTGCTATTATCGGCTCATTTATTAAGAAATAATAGTAAAAACACTTGACTGTAAAGGGCGATTGATTGATTGATCTATTTATTAACAATAATATAAAAAGAAATAAAGAGATAGGGATTATAAAAATTATAAGTAAAGGTAACTATAGCACTACATATAAAAAGCAAATCCTTCAAAGAGACATAATACTGTAGGAAATATCTTAAATTTAGTCATTAAGAAAAGAGTATTTATTCAACTAAGAATTCCAATAAGTGATTAAACTAAAGTAGTGAGATGATGTACGAAGAATTCATAGGTGCCATTAAAATTAAAGATGGTCTATTTATAGGGGATGAATAATCTGTTAAAGTAATTATAGATGCAATTAAAATATAACTAAATAATCAATTTAAAAAGTCATTGATTTCTACAATTATAAGTAATTGAGAAAAGATGATAATAAAAAAAATGTCAATTTGGGTATTTCTTTTAATAAATTATTCTTTTTAATCCATATACAAAGGATTTAGAGTTTATTATAACGAACAAAGTCACCCATATCATCAACACTGCAGGCAAATAGATTGATAACATGTTAGAAAATTTAGGCATATAATATCTCACATTTTATTGGTAGGAATCAGATAAGCAGGTAAATGAGTTTATTTATTATAGGTATAAGTCACTTTATAAATAGATGCTAGTCTCCAAGGAAGTTCAACCGTTTTAGAAATCCAAACATCTATGAGATAAAATTAGTTTGTGAATACCCATTTAACGATATATTTAACAAATAAAGAACTTGATTAGTGAAAGGGTATTATTAAAGATAAAAGACTATGAATGGAGGAGTTTAAGACTTAAAAATAAATAAATCATATTTAATAAGGCATTCAATTCATATAATTATAAATAATAGGTTTTATTTGATAAGAATATTGAGACTGTAAACCAAATAGTAGATTTTATAGAAGAAGCAAACTCAAAAGGAGAGTCTTGTTTAGTTCATAGTGTAAGAGGATAGAGTAGGGCATGTTGCGTCTTAACTGCCTATTTTATGAGAAAGTATAAATGGACACTATTAAAAACACTTGATTATTTGAATTCTCGCAGACCCGATCTTGAAATCAGAGCTACATTTTTTGATTAACTGAAAAGCTTAGAGTAATATCTTAGTTAAACTGGTTAGGGTGCTATTAGTGCAGATTGGAATTAATCTTCTTAAGGGGATGAAGCTAAGATATAAATTGAGAATTCACCTGATGAAGTGCTACTTAGAAATACATACATAAATTCAAAATAAGGATAAATTCCTGATTACTACCTAAATATAGGAAAGCCATAAAGATTTGGAGGATATTCACCTTATAAGAAGCCAGTTCCAACAAAGATTATTTGGTAGGATGAAGCATAAAATAATAAGAAGAAACTAGTATAAGTTTTAAACCAAAATTAATCTTCTGGAAAGAAAGGTGCTTCTGTTTAACATAGAAAACCTTCTCCTGCGCCTTTTAAAAGAGCATAACAGCAGTCAATAAAATAAATGGAACAATAATAGGCAATAGAACCTCAAAAGTAAGCTGCTGATTTGATAGATTCAATATTAAAGGTAACATATTATAAATTAATCTTTTTGAATTTATAAAAATGATTGAAATAGATAGATAATTCTTGCTAAAATAGAATATCAAATATGGGCATTATTATATTAAAAATAGAAACTTACTAGAAACATAATGAATATAAGTGGGAAAAGCCTAGTATTAAAAATTTAAAATTATTCTAAAAAGCAAATTTAATTAGCTATTTTATAAAGGAATTGATCACACACAACTCATTTAAAGAATATAGAAAATTAATTTTTGATATCTAAAGTAGAAGGTTTATTAGCCATTAACAGCTATACAATCATTAATAAATATTAAATTTTGGTCCAAATTAGAAAGAATTTTCATTTTTCGCAAATTTTCTTAATTGATTATAAAGAAGAAAAAAAGGAGAGTAATTTAACAAGAAATTGGCTTTGAAAGATATAATAACTTAAATCAGATTTGATAAAATATAGTTTTTGGAGAGAAATTATAAAAACCAATTTAATCTAATTATTATTAAATTTATTCATAGGAATAGTATTGATAATTTAACCCTTTCCTTCACTTCATTATTTACCACTATCTTTGTAATTTTTTCATAAAATTTGAAATAATTAAAACCACAAGTTCAATTTATCTAAATCTTAATTTTTGCACTACTTTAAGTTTCAACCAATAAATAACCTCAATATTCTTTAATTCTTACATTAAACAGATATTTTTAAAAACAAAAAGGGTTCAAATAAGACCTTTAGAAAAGGCACAGGTGAACAAGTAGCTGAAGATGAATTAAATTAAATAAAATAGTAAAATACATAATAATAATCTTTAAATAATTTTATTCAATCTAACATTTCTAGATCTAATGACAATAGTGCAAGTAAACCTCCTTCTAATCCTAATAATAGTAGTCTGAATAAATTAAATAGTAACAGATAATAAGGAGAACAAGATGTTGAAAATAATGATAATAATATCATGTACAAGAGTCTCACTAACAAAGAAAACTCAAGTAGACCTGGATCTACTAGAGATGATTCTCTTTTATAAGAAAAGAATGGGAATGAATTCTCTTAACAATAATAAAATTTAAGGAATAGAGACATGTAATAAGCTAAGATAGGGGTTGTTCGTAATAGAGACCCAAGCAATCCTTAATAACAAAGCCTAAATAATTAAATATATAATAACAATTTAACCAATAACAATAATAGCTAGTTAAGATCTGAAAATGTTCAAATCTAATAAAATTTGTAAAGCAATAATGTAAAGAACAAATACAACAATGACAACATCTAAAAAGTGAGCAACATCAATGGTAACATTATTAATCTCACTGTCAATAATTTTGTCAACGCAGCTGTTGGAACTGGTAATTATCTTTTTTACTATTACTTAATATTGACAAAGTTTTAATTGAAAGCTTTTTTAACGAAAAATTTTTAAAATAAAGGAAATGTAGCTCAATAAGGATTTTAAATTGCAAATGTTACAACTTCTGGTATTTTAGGAAACTCTTAACAAATTCCAGTTAATTATGATTTAGAAAATCAATCTTCTTAACCTTTTGTTATGCAATATCCTTAAAATGGTTTAGATTATTCAAATATTAATAATGGAAATAATAGTAGCTTTGCTAAAAATAATAATTCGGGGATACATAACAATAATGGAAATAATTACAATCAGGTATCAGCTGGTAAATAATATAAATAATAATATAGTAGCGATCCTAGTAAGCTTTAAAATTATTATAAATTTGTTGAAGATAAAAAGAAGAATTAGGGGAGTGATCCAAAGTAAGGTATGTAGGGATAATAACTACCCTTTGCTTAATAGATAATATTTTAGAATTAATAAATGCTGTTAATTCAGAAATAATAACAATAATAGCAATAGCTTGCCTAATCCAATTTATAATTAAATCAGTAATAATAACAACAACAATAACAATAAAATTAGCTTTTTAATACTTAATAAACACCACTATAGATGTTATAAAATTAATAAGCTTCTTAGAATGGTCCTGCCGTTTCTAATTCTTAAACTCTTTCTAAAATGTTAAGCAAAAATAATACCTATCACCACTCTGATATGGTTTATTAAAAAGCAATATCAAAGAGCTTTAATTAAAGTAAAATTAAATAGGAAATGGTGTTCGGTTCAAATCAATACCCTCTCCCTAAAGAGATGAGCAATTATTCTATAATAAAGAATGATTTATCAGTAATTCTTACATATTTTAGAAGTAAAGTAATTTAATTTTATTTTAAAAATAGGATTCAAAGATAACTAAAAATATGTTGAAGTAGAAATAAAACAATTAAAGCAATATATTATAGCAATAATAACCTGTAACTCATAAATTCCCAATCAAAGCAAATCCTGATCTTTTCGAAAAGAGACCAAACTCTGCTAATACGTAATATTATATAGATCAATAAAATTGTAGAAAGAAATAAATTTTTAATATTTTAAATCAAAAATAGAAGCTTACCATAAGGTAGATAGGCATTTAATGGATTTGTAGTCATGACAAATAATTTCTTAATGGGAAGCAATAGCTTAAATAACACTAATAACAACTTCAATGAAAATGAAAACAATAATAATGATCCAAGCAGCATCAATAAGCGTCCGTCTTCTACAGGTGGTGGTCTTCGTTCATTCTCTCCTGGTTCAAAAAGTACTTTTATTAATTAATCTTCTAAGAACTTTATTTATTAATAATATTAATTTATTAAAATATATAGATTTGAAATAATAAAATCTTCCAAATGCTATAAAACCACAGTTAATTGTCACCAATCAAAATGGATCTAAAAAAACAGGAATGAGATATCCTTCTCCTGCTATAAATTCATCTAGCAATAATACATATCAAATGTAAACTTCTCAAAAGAATAAGTGGAAATGATTTTTTTCCTTAGCCTTTAATATTAGGTTTTCTATTAATAATAATTAATTTAATTTCCTAAGAAATAATGTAAAATTTTTCCATTTTCTCATCTAATAAACAATTAAAGAATGAGAATTAAAAATTAGTAATAAACAATTAAATAAATAAAGATTAGAACTATAATTTTATTTCTTAATTTAAATATAATTACTTAATAATAATAAACTATAAACTTATAAAACTAAACTTAATAATATAACCTTGTTTTTATATTATATTTATATCATCCTTCAATTTATGTTTTTAATCTTGTACATAGACATAACCATTAAATTTCTATTAGATTACTTCATCGTCGATTTGTTGTTAATAAATATCTTATGATTTAATTGGTGAAATAAATTTAGAAAATGTTTAAATTGTTTAATTATTATTAATCTTGAGATTGAGGAATTTCTATTAAGATCTAGGAAAATGAATATCTAGTTATACCTGGATAAATTTGGAGTATCTAAGAATGATCGAAAAGGTAAATTTGTTAATGAATTAGATTGTTCTTACTATTAATCAAAAAATCTATTATTTTTTATGAAATAATTCATAATCTTTTATATTTTATTTATTTATTAAGATAAATTGAATAAATTGATTTAGTTTAATAGTTTTACATTTATAGAAAGTATTAATTGAAATGTCCTTAAAAGGTTTGTATTTTATTCAAATATGTTTGTAATTATAATATATACATAATTAATTATCCTTCACTCTATTTTTAGATAAATTATTATAAATATTATTTCATTCAAATTTATTCTTGAATACTTCCTCTTTAATTCACTCATAATTGTAGCAGCCATACAAAAAATTGGAATAAATTATAGTGGGAAAATAATCAAATCTTAAATAATTTGATAATTATCAAGTTATCTAATCTATAAACAAATTTCTAAACTGCTTATCTATCTCCCTACTTGAAAGTTTATACATTTGAAAACAATATTTTTAAATATAAGACTCATAATAAATAATTCAACTTATTAACTTATTAGATAGATATATTTTTAGATAGTTTAAAAATGGACAAAAAAGGGAAGTTATTTTCATTCTGCATAAAATAAATTTTATAGAAATTCAAGAGTATGTGAAACCTATTTAAAAATAATATATAATTTAGAAATTTCATTCAGACAAATAGATTAGAAAATATCCTAAAAACTTTAAACTTCTCTATCTTTTGTTACATAAATGTATACACGTTATATATTATTGGAAATGAAACAACCGTTATAACAGTAAATTTTGAGTAAATGCTCAAGTACTCTAGTTTACTACAGACAAAATACTCTAATAAGCTAAAGTAAATGCTCATTTATGAATAAAAGTTATCTCTATAATCATATTTTGGAAGAATTTATTTTTATTTTTCCATTTCTGATAATACTCAAATGAATATAACATTATAATTATATTTTACCAAAAGGCAGTTCTTTTTTTTTTTTAAAAAAATATATCAATTTCTTTCTACTAACTTAGTCTTAATTATTTGATAAATATTTACAGTAAATAGCTTTTTTTATTTTGGATAAAGTACTAAGTAAGTACTGTCAGATTATAAATTAGTTACCTTATATTACCATTACAGCTAAAGAAATCAATTCGAGGGTATTTTAAGCTAATTAAAACAGAATGATAGAGAGTTGGGAAGTTTATAGTTGAAATATCTTTTTATAAGATTTCATTTTTTGTATCAAATGTAAAAAAATATTAGAAAACTAATTGATGCAATTACTTTTTAGTAGAAATAAAGAATACAAACTCTATATTATAATGTAAATAGCTAGATAATTGAGTTTGCGGTATTTTTTATTCTCAAAATAATAATTTCTAAGTATAATTACTACATAAGGAAATATCATTCTTCTTTTAACACTGCCTTTTTAATAATAAATATTAATATTAAGAAAAAACAAAATCTCTATTAAATAATTAATATACCCTCGAAAAGTTAAGCAATATCTTCAATAGCTATACAAAAAAAAACAATTAAGCTCAACTAAGTCTGAATAGATATGGATAAGAAATAGAAATCAAGTTCTGCAAGAAAGCCAGGTATTTTTGGAAGCCTTACAGGATTGTTCTGCCAATGTGGGGAAGAAAATAGATCTATGGCTGATGAAAAATAATACCAAATGAAATCAAGAGCATTGTCAAGTGATATATCAACTACTACAACATCAGTAATTTAATAAATGATTGCAAAGCCTATTAAACTCATTCTATTAATTAACAAAATCTTTCATTAAAATTATAGGAACTATTTAGAGAGATAGAAGAGGTAATTTAGGAATTTAATTAGGGTATTCTAAATTTATTTTGTATAATAAATAGGAATTACTTGTTAAAAGAGATCCATATGTAAGGAATTATTTTAATATTAAAAAGGATTGAAAAGATCATTTACAAAGGATTTCAAGAAAGAATTCACTTAAATTATTATTTATTAATAGGAATATAAGCCATGTTTGATGACAAAGCCAAACTATTGGCATCCAGTAAGTGAACATGAGATTTCTCATGAAAAAAAGAATGTGAATTTATACAGCTGGGGTAGATATCATGCATTCCTTGGATAAGGGTAATTACTATATGTTTTTTAATTAGATTTTTAGTATAATCTTTTTTGTTCATTCAATTCGAGTCTTTAAGTTGCTTACTATAGCTATTATTTAATACCAAACAACTATATTTTTCAATAGTATTGTTACAATTACCTATGATAGGACAATATTAAATGTGAACAAAAAACTTATTTTGCTTGTAATTAAATTTAGAACATGCATTTATTTTTAGACCTTATACTGAATAAATCTTTAAAATAAACAATAATATAAAGTGAAAGAGCTACATAGATTTTTATCTTCATATTTACAAAAGATTACACCCTTATCCATAAATTAAATCAAATTATTTCAATAAAGAATTTTCTTTCAATTGCTTACCCAGGCATTTACTTTTAAAAATATGAATGCTATTACAAGTTGAAATATATTTTAAAATATTGCTTATAGTTCAGATATTTTAAGATAAAAGGGTAGATAGTTTGTAGATAATAAAAATAAATGAATTGAAATAGGATTTTCAGATCAGATCAGATTTTACGATTTTACTTATTTGAAGGAATAATATTTTTCAAAAATAACACTAATTAATTTATAGTCATACATAACTTTTCCCTCTGTAATCAATATTACTAATTAATCAAGTATATGCTTTTTCGAATTATTATTATAAAAATTCTGATCACAAACAAACTACTTTGCAAGCCACAATTTACTAACATTTACTTCTAAAAATGCAATCAAAGTTTAATAAAATCCCATTCTTTAAATTTCTTTATTATCATGCCTAATATTTTCCCTTGTTGCGATACTAATTAATTAAATATCAAATTTTTGACAGTAAATTAATTGTTATTTCTCAAATGCAGTAATAAAAAAATAAAATGTACTTTCTCACAAAGAATCAAGAATTTATTTAAATAAATTCAAATCTTACTTGAATGATTATTATTAAAAACTGTTCCTAATATTTCTATAGATGATTTTAATTTACTTGAATTTATTACATTTTTATAGATTGCAATCAATTTCTAAAAATATATTTATTAAAAAATTTAAATTATTAATCTAAACACGATATTTTATAAAACTGAGTAGAAAATATATTGGGTAAAGACCTGTAGGATTAATAGAGCCAAAAATAGATCTTAAATCTGAGGAATCGATAAAAGTTAGTTTAAGATTTAATAAGTTTACTAAAGCGAGTGGATTTGGATTAAGCTTTTAGAATAATTAGGAGGCAATAAATCATAACTTAGGCTATGTGACAAAAAGGAGAAACTAATGGATTCAGGAGAATATGTTAAATCCTGAGAGTGAATAAAGCAACAATAATGGACATCAATAAAAAGCAAGCAATTTTTAATTGAGTTATGGAGGTATTTATATAATCCATGAGACTGGATAGGAAAAAAGTACAATGATTTGCTCTGATCGTTTTGATTAAGTTCCAATTAATTGGAAAGAAAAAGACCACATAATATTGGAATATTATCCCAAAAAGAATACTTTAAAGATTTAAGTTGTCAATTATTTGACATTAGAAACCAAATCATATAATTTCTAAATAGACTTAGAATCTGCTTTAAAATAGGATGAGAAACATAAAGAGATATCTCCTTACTTTGTATTCGTATTAGATTAGGTTGGTGATCATGTAGAGATCTTAGGACATCCAGAGGCAAATCACATTAAAGAAAAAACTCCTCCTTAAATAAAGGATATTCAATTTTATGATTTATCATAAAAATACTATTTAGACTCTAGTTGCTGTTCTACTAGAATTAAATTTGAAAATAAATCAATGGATTGTGTACTTATTTCTTCAGATAATTACTATCTACTTAATTCTCAAGAAGATGTTTAAAACTCATATATGTTTGCTTACTTGAAACCTTGTATTCCTTTTCCTAATGAAAAAATATATATTAAGAGAATAGCATTCATGATTGAAAGTGTTGGAGAGGGTGAATTGTTCTTGGGCATAACTCGCGAAGCCTATGCTATTCATAATGCAGATGTTGACACTCCTAATCCTGATGAAGACTGGTAAGGGCGTAGAATGCTGTTTAGAAGTTCTGGTAAAGGTTAGATTCCTAACTAAAATTCAATTTAAAAATTCAATAGCTCTTTCACTAGTGGTTAATTAGTAATATTAGAATATGATCCCTTTAAAGACTCAATCACAATGATTAACTAAAACAATGTCTAGAGTGTAATTAATAATCTATATGCTGATTTCACTGACAAAGAATTCTTGGATAAGCAGAATAGATATTGCTTCTGTGTAGGTGGAACTAGTAATTTTAGAATTTGTCTCTTTAATGACTACTTTGATGATATTGAAGAAAATTTAAAATAATGATTTCATTTTACTCAAAATAATTGATTAATTATTCTTAAATGAAACATTAAAAATAAATAATTTTTCTATACTATACTATCTCCCTCCCTACCTACCTTGCAATTAATAATGAATGATTCTACTTTTACTATTTTACTGCCACTCAAAATATTATCTATATTAATTAGTATCTATTTTATTCTACAAAAAAATTAAAATGAGTATTCTATCTTCTTCTATTTTATTTATATAATTTTATGTTAGTCTTTTTCTAACTAAATTTGTTATATTTTTGTCACTTTATTTCATCAAATTCCAATAGTATTATTTATAATTGTCAATATAAAAATATTCAAATTTAAAATTAGCAAGTATTTATTTTTAGTTATTTGATGTAACTACTACATACAATAAATATTAGGGATTAACCTTATTTATGGCAATACAGAATTTATATGCCTTCCTGTATAGATTTTATCATACTGCATACTATACTTTTAAAAATTCTATGCCATAATACTACTCATAGCTCATACGATAAATTAATTTTATTTTTATTCTTTATCTAGGTATTTTTTTAAGATACAAAGAGAATAATAAGATTTTACAGTAAATTATACGACCACAGGATAAATATTTTAAAAAATAAGGCATTAGGCTTGTTTTTATTAAAGATAACCATATAATACAGTTATTCAGCTTTATGAGAAAAATATACATATGGTGGATCCCTAATAAATATAGACCACATATATAGATTTCTCAAGATAAAAGATTAATTTATTTATGCTTATTGGAGTTATGGATAAAGATTTTAGTTTAATAAATATAATCCATTTATTTACTTAATCTATCCTTATATTAAAAAATGTATCACCTTTTTGCTATTAGAAAGAGTACAAATATTTTTTTCATTATAGAAATATAATTTTTATGAATTTATTAATATTTATTTTAATCATTATCAAATTTTCTTGAAAACTAAATTTTAATTTTAATCTCTAATATTATTAAACTCCTAATTAATTGGTGTAAGTATAAATTATTAGCTATGTTTTTTAATCTCTCATTTACTTATAATTATAAATAATTGTTCCAATTCAATTCAATTTATAAAACTTTATTTATAGCATTACCCCTTAATATTACAAATCCTAAGGTTATGGTTTAAAAGAGGAATGATCTTGGCAGGATATTTAATATTTGATTCTGTTTTAGTATTATTATTATGCTTCTTTTTTTATATTTAATACTTTTATTCATTCATGATCAAGTATAATTTAGAATTGTTTTTATGAAATAGAAAAATACAGTACTAAATAGAACTAACAGACTCAAAAATTAATTCTCTTTAATATATTTTAACTTTTATTCTAAATGTGCATTTGATATGTAAATTAACTTTCAGTTTAATATTTTTTTATGAATTTAATTCTTTTTAACTTCAAATCTTAATTAGTTAGATGACTGTACTAAATTAAATAGAATTCCTAGATTTTTATTTGTTCTTATAACATTTTTCATTAAAGAGTTTCTTCACTTGAAAATTATTTAAAGAATTTTAATTAAACCAAAAAGATGGTATTTAAAAATCTAATAGTACTTTTCTAATAAGAGAAATTTTTACTTTTATTTGTGTTTCTATATAAAAAATATTATGGAATAATAAAAAAAACTTATTACCTTTTAACATTTAATTAAAATGATTAAATGTGGATTATTTTTCTATCCAAATTTTGAAGATATAATGTGAGGAATATACTAATTTTTTATCACTATTTCTTCTCAATTAATTTTAAGAATAGATAAATTATAAAGATACTAAGATGATGGAGTAGGTAAAACTGCCTAAGCCGAGGTCTTTCTAGCTTATTTAAAAATTAGCTAGTATTTGATTAATGATTTGGTGAACAGAAAGTTAAGATTTATTTTAATCTAATTATCTTTTTCACAAATTGTTAATATTAATCAAAATTTGGGGTTTCAATTAGTAATATTTTTTATTAATTTGATTTTTACAATTAAAGAAAAATTATGGAGGCAATATCATCCTATGATACCTACAATTTTTCTTGCAGCTAAGTAAACTATCAATGTAAAATCGTACATGAATTATATAAATTAGGCCTAAAATATTACTACAAACTATGAATTATCTCAATAAAATAAAAGTATATTTTGTTATTTGTATTTCTTCTCAAAAAATATAATGCTCTAATAAGAGTACTGTAAACAATTTTATTTGGTCACTTTACTACCAAATCTTCAACAATGTTATCACAAAAAATCTTAAATTCATCATTTTATCTTTAAATAATTTACGAAAACATCAAAAACAAATGAAAATAAATTATTTTAGTATCAATAATCATATTGACAGTCAATTTTTATAAAAACCCAAAAGTTTTTGAAAGTTTTTCTCTCAAAAAATGATTGGAGAATCTTATCAAGAATATTCCTTACTGATATTAACTTTTATCAACTATGATTAATTTTCAGATAATATTCCTCCTTAAAAAATTCACCATCCTAAATATGTTTCATTTTTAGAGAATTTTTGCTACAATTCCATCATTTAAAGATTTCAAATACTTTCTAAGGTATTCACGATTAGGTAGATAGTCTTATTCAGATTCAAATTATGGATATAATTTCATATAGAGAGATTTAAAAGAATCAGTCCCTTTTGCTACGGTTTACAGAATTTCTCTAGCTATGCAAAGCAAGGCTATCTATCTGTTCAATGCCTTCATATGTCCATCGGATAATATGTTAGTAAAATATTAACGAGCTACTGAATTAGGTAGGGAACTATTTTTTCCTCCTTAGTTTAGTCCTGTATTATTAGACAAAGTTTGTGGAGAAGATTTAAGATAACGAGTTTGTAATTCTTTAAGGATTATCAGAGCAGCCTCAATACAACGTAACTCAAAATTAATACTTCTAGGTTAAGTAACCATAATAATATCACGATCTAACCCATTGTAATACTACATTTTATTGATTCTCATATAATTTAATAAATCTTCACAGAGTAGACCATCTTTCAAACAGAATTCTTTTGATAAAATATCTGCAGGAATAGTTTTATCTCCTATTTTAACTCCATTTTCCCATTCATCATAAGAAATATAATCACTAAAAATGAAATCTTTTACATTTTTTTCAGTTATTTCTTCACTTTTCTTGTGAACAAAAAGACGGAAAGATAAAGAATCATATTCATTTGGTAAATAAGAAAAACCATACCAACAAAGAAGATATCTATTTGTCCTACGTCCATAGAAATTGTATACCTATTCTCCATTAGAAATTGGTTTATTTGAAGCAAAGACAAAGAAAATATCATCATCTTAGCAGTTATACCACTAGTCTTCATCCTCATTCAAATAATATAGGTTCTTTAATTCTAACTACTCTTCATCTATATTTTCTTTTAATTCATTTGCTTCAATTTCTAGTTTTTTCTTTTGATTTTCCAATAATTGCTGTTGGTACTTTTCATCTGCTCTCCTTCTTTCTTCCCTGGCTCTTTCTTCCTCCTCTTAAGTTTATTTAGGTTAATTTCTAAGTTTTTCTTCATATCTTCTTACTTTTTCGAGAGCTTCTCTCATAGTACTACTTTCTTTTAGCTTAATTGTGCTAATATCTCTAGCCTTCTTCTTTTCTTCCTCATCTTCTGAATCTGTGTCATTATCTTCTTCATCGCTTGTGGTGAAGTAGGGGGTATTCCAAACTTCTAAAAATATTATTTATAAAAAATTATAAAATACTAGTTAATATTTAGATAATTCTAGAATATACCTAATAAGTATTTCTAAAAATTGAAGTATATATTAATTTTTAGGATGATATTTTTATCTTCCAAAATAAAATTAATAATTATTACTTATAAATTATATTCTATTTCTGTAATACAATTATTTTAAATAATTGGAGCAAAAAAATATATAATACATAGCAAGATCTCATAATTTAATATGTTTTTAAAAATATTTTAAAGAGTTTTCTTATCTTTGATTAGAGAACTTTGCAAGGAATAAAGATATTTTTGACAATACATAAATTTTTCATATCCATTAAATGTATCTTGCTTATTAATTTAGTCTATTTGCTATCTTGTTAAAACCAAAGAAATGAAAAATAATTCAAAAAGCGAATTAAAGAAGAAGAAAAATTCTGTTAAAAAGAAATGATTAATAAATTTAGGATTAGATAAAAGAATTGTTTCATTTCTATCTATGATAATATATTAGAGTTAGATGTAAGTATAAGTAAATGGTGGATAAAAATATCTAGAATGGATTTAGAAATTAATTAAGTAATTAAAATTTTAATTATTTTTTGGAAATTTTTGGAAATTAATTGAGGTAATTCCTTATTGGTAATCTTAGTAAGAACAGACAGATTCTTTTATTTTGGTAATATTTGGCTGTCTAATAAAATTTTTAAAAAATGTATAAAAAATACACTTAGAACTTGTTGCAATTTTTTCCTCAGTCCCTACCTCAGTATTAAATTTTGTATGGGAATTATAATGTTACTCAAAAATATGAATATAAATACAAAAAGTAATTAATTAGTGATATTCTTTTAGATTATTTCATATTAGATTAGGTTAGATCTTTCAAAAAGTGATAATGATAAAAAGAATACAAAAGTATCTAAGTGTTTTAATCCAAAGTTAAGTATTCTTTTGCATAACCTTACAATTAAACCATCTTTAAAAAATGAGGTAATTGCCATCTAAATTATGAACGATGTTTTCTTATTTTACAATTGTGAACTAACATCTATTAATTAATTGATTATATTACTTAATTTTAAAACTTTCTTGAAATTAGATTTCAATATTAGAACTTTATTATCTTTTCTTTAATGATAATCTAGTAGAAATGAATATTATTTCTTTTCTTTAATAGACTAAACTAAAATCTAAAAAATAGGTAAAATTTATAAATGGAAAAGCTAGAAGAGAAGTTCCCTTTATTGATGTTCCTTTGGTAGAATTAATTTAAGAAAAAGTGATATCAAATTTAATAAAAATAATTTTTCCCTTGTAATTTCTTTGAATAATAGATAAATTGGTATATAAACTTTTTTCTCTAAGAATATATTCTTGTCAATACTCTATTTGATAGATTGAAAGTAGAAGAAAATTAATACCCCTAAAAAAAAAGTATATTACGATAGTAAAAAACAAAGTGTGTGGCAAATTTAATTTTGATTTATATGGAATATGCCTCTTTAATAATGACTTAAAGTTATTGCATTCCTGGTAAGGTTATTTGTAAACAGAATTACAATTATTTTGCTTTATACGTTTAAAATTAATTGTCTATACTAACTTTTAATGTAAATCTGTTATTTTATTTATCTATGGTAATTTATTAATAAATAGACTATTAAAGATCATACCTTGATTTTAGTTCGAGTTCAGCTATTAAATGTTAATCTTCCTAACTGTTTGCATTATTTCTTAACGGATTGAAGATGTAGTGAACAAAGTGTCTTCTTCAAACTACTTTACATAGTCTAAGATCTCATTCTTATATAATGTTGGAGTAATAGTATTTGAGAGAGATTGATCTACTATACTTAAGTCGAGTGTTTTCTTCTTTAAAATATATTTTGGGTGCTTATTACTTTAATTAGTTTCGAATTGCTTATGGACATAGAAGTGAGTTGCATGGTATTTACTGTGGTTGAGGCAATCAGCAAAAGGTACAATGTAGGTATCTTTTTAAGTGTAGCCAAAGCATCTAGACATGACAGCATTATAAGCCCATAAAAATAGTTCCTTAGTCACTTAAGATTTAGTAAAAAAATTGACTGAGCTTTATAAGGCAGATTTTACCTCACTCCATAATTCTTCTACCTATAAAATATAATTTATTTTAAATAATTTAAAATGAAGAATAAATCTGATTAATATTGTTGAAATGTTGAATTTAGTTCATAAACTGGCAGGCTATTGGCGATTTGTTGAGAATTTATGGCTAGCATTTTTAATTTTTAATTTGTAAGTTAAAAAAGAATAGTGGTTTATTGAGAAAAATAGAATCAGTAACTGAAAGAAACTTAAGTTTTGGATAGTAAATAAAGAATAAAATTCTAAAAAATAATTTGTGTATTATAAAAAGGTGATATAGATTATTTCGATCGACTATTCAAAAAATTTAAAAACTCATAATCTTCTTTTTCCAAAAATTAGATGATTCAAGTAAAATAGATTATAGATCTTAGAATAATATAGTACTTATTATTATTTTTCCATAAATTTTGTAATAATATTTACTAAATACTCAAAAAAAGTGAGTATAATCTTAAAACCTTCAATGTTGAATTTATTTAATCAGAAAACTCTTTTTCGAGTTTAATCAAAAAATTCTTACCCCCCCTTGTTTAATAAGTAATTTTCTTTTTAAACTACTAAGTAAAAGATAGAAAAATTTTAGAACATAATTTAAATTACTGTTAATTAGATGAAAAGAAAGCTGTTGGATGAACCATATATTTATAGCTAAAGTCGTTTGAGTTAATAGCTTATACTTAAATAAATTAATTGTAAGCAACAAATTCGGAAATTCTTCTCCAAAAAATACTCTCTTCATAAGAATTTTGAATATTAAGTTGAAGAATCTGATTAAATACTTTTTACAACTCTATGAAGGGTTTAAAATTAAATAATAAATCAAATTATAGATCAAGAAATAAGGATATTTTTGCTTTAAAGCTCTCTTTGGTTAACTTACACTACTGTATGTAAAATTTATTCTATTAGCTGTAATTGCAATTAGAAGTATATTTCCCTCTTAAATAAATTAAAAATGATCATTTTTGAATCCTCTTTGTAGATTAAATTTATTACAAATTGGAGTTTTACTAATTATTTTTTTTATCAAGAAACTAAACAAGAAACTATTTAAATTTCTTAAAAATTAATAAAATTGCAAATCTAAATTGAACAAATAAACTACTTAATTTGTTTTTAAAATATTTTTTAGTTTTTGAATTTTTAAGTATTTTTATTTTTTATTTGATGGTAGTAGTGATAAGTTTATTCTAACTGTATTATTTTTCAATTCCTCTCAATTGATTTTTTAGGTAAAAATAAATAGTGATTTGACTTTTTCTAATAGAAACTATTGTTAATAAAAAGGGAAGAAAATTGCAAATATGTTTTCTATTAACCTTAATTAAGGAATTGTTAAGTAATCTCTTCTTTTTCTACTTGATGTTGATGTATCCTTTTATCTTATCACCAAATCATTTATGAGCATACTAGAATGATTATAGCTATCATCATTTTGTTTATTATTTATTAAGAGTTCTTAATTTTTGATTTGGGTTATTTCTTTAAGAAGCTGATATTGAAGATAATAAGGATAATTTATGATATGATCATAAAAATTTTTGGTACTTCAAGCGAGGTTTATATTTTATAGAATAAATTTAAAAAATAGTTGAGAAATATCATAAATCTTTCTAATACTATTACATTTTTTGAAAAAAGCATAATAAATCATAACTGATTGAGTATTTCCCTTTATTTAATTTTAAATTCTTAACATATTTTATAAAACTGTATGTTTCACCTCTTACTCTTTTGGGTTTAGAATTAGTTTAAATTTGATATCATTGATTTTAGAGAGACAATGCTTTAATTTAATCAATTAATAATGAAAAGGTGAATCAAAAAAAAATTTTCTCATTACTTTATTAATTTTTTAAGTTAATATCTCATTTGATCTCATCAATTCATTTTTGCAAGATTAGTTTAAATCAAATTTTAAGTTCAATAAACCGCTTTTCAATAATTATTTGCTTCACCTTCTTTTACCTACTTCTATGAAATTACTTAAAAGTATGAAGTAATATAAAATAATGATAAAGAAGATATGGATTAAAACTCAATGAGAGTAAAATAATCAAGAATCCTATCAAAAGGTATATAAATCTATAAAATTATCTATCCTTGAACAGAATCCTTTCTGCGAATGGTCTATAAAAAACAGTTTACTATTTTCCTTGTTTGGACTTTTAGATTACTGTTATCGAAAAATAAAAAGAGAAAATAAAAATATTTATAGAAGAATAAGAAATCATTCTAATAAAGTTGTATTCAATTAAGGATTTATTTAAGGTAATCTCTTATCCATACGAAATATTAAAATCAACATCATTTATTACCCATTATTTGTACTCCATAGCTTGTTTTTAGATATAAATATCAGGTATCTTTTTAATCTCTTCATTTGTCCAGCATTAAATAGTCTCCGGATTCTCAAGGATTTCAAAATATTCATGCCACAAACTCTTTTTACCTTTAAGGCGCTCATACATTAAGAAGACAGTAAGAGTATTAATTCCAGCTTCTTCATTTTCCTTTTCATTAAAGAGTTCTTTATTTTGCTTGAACAGACTCTTCAATTCGCTAAATTTAGCTTTTTCGTAGGAAATGATAACCTATTATTTTAAAAAATTAAGTTTAATGAATGAATAAATGAAAGAAATATAGAACCTATAAATAAATATATTACGTATACAAGTTGAGAAAAATAAAATTTAGTAATTGATTAATTGCTTTAAAGTGAATTCCATAATATATAGCTTTAATTCATGTAATATTAAATTCAATTTTTAAATAGCTAGAGGTAGTGTAAATAAGATACACTAAGTATAAAAAAGGATATTTTTTGAGATATTTCTAAGTATCTCATTATTAACCACACAATTCAAAAGTACATCAAAAGATAAAAGTGCTATTAACATATGATATAATGAAGTCAAAAATATCCTCCGATTTACAATATAAACATGTCAATTTCTAATACTAAAAATTCCAATAAATTGCAAATAGGAAAAAAAATTATCCTTTTAGCATACACTCTTTTTTAGTGCTTGTATAAGTGAATTTAAAAAGAAGTAAACACACATTTGTATTAATTATTATAAAATGAGGGAGAGAAAATGATAAAATAAAGCAAAATCTATCAAAAATTTATTTATAAATTGCATAAATTTCTTTACTTTATTAGGAATCGAAATGAATGCTGTAAATGGTTTAATATTCTGTGTTGCAGAAACCCCTATAAAGCCTTACTATCCAAAAGCGACAGGATATTAAACTCCATTGTAAATAACTCCATTAGCCTTAAGCCATTTATTAAAATTTATGTATTTTTCCTATTTTTAAAGCTTTTTTGTTAACTCTTGATTTATGCTAAGATTATCCTAAAGCATTTGAGTCTATATCTGGAAGTCGCTGTTTTGGTTATCCATCTTTAATGCTTAATTTTTCCTTTTTTGGTGTGAGAGTTTTACTTCTAGGCGAAATGTATTTTATTTGATTTGTATAGAGAGATTATGTAAGAAAAAAGATTAAGTATATGATTTATGAACGAATTTTATAGAAGAAAAATCTATAAAATTGAAATTTTGTTTTAATAAATTAAAAAATAAACAATCAGACAAAAAAACTAATTAATTAATTAATTAAGGTTGGTATCTTCTTTTTTTAAATTTGCAATTATATATTAATATCTTTTTAATTTATTATTATTATATATACGAATATTCCAATTTTAAAAATTGATTAAGTAGATTGATAATCTCAAAGTGAGAGGAGGGAAGTGGACATCCAAATAAATTAAATCGATTATTTTTTATGAGCATTATTTTTGTTTCAACAAGTAATTAATCAGAACTTAAAAGGAATTAAACAATTAAATTAGTTCAATTTATCAAATTTTTAACTTCTTTATTCGAAATAAACGGTAAATCTGATGGTACTTTATTAGGTAAGTATGACCATAAAAGGAAATCAACATTTAAAAAATACATGGATTGATTTTAAATCCTAAGAATTAGTTTAAGGCTATACTAATGAACTAAATCAGTATTGTAATATCCATGTTTTTCGAAAAAGATTTTAAAAAAAAGATTTATACTAAACCCTGTCAGAATTGATTTGAAGAGTTTAAGTGGAGGTAAATAAATTAGAATTTACTAATGTCGAATACTTTGAACTTTCCTTAAGATGGATTCTCTAATATCTTTTTGAAACTTTTTTTTACAAGAATTTTCAAGTAATTATCTAAATATTAAGTTACTCTGTTTAAAAGACAAATCTTTACACTGACCTAAATTTAATTAGGTATTTCTACATTAATTTTTTTCTCACAGATTTAATTTGTCTTGTTTATATTTTCTATTGCTTTTTTTACTTCCTATTTCTATCGACCTTAATTGAACTCTTATTTTCTATTTTATACCCACCCTATATAAAACAGTATTAAATATCTATCTACTCAACTAAATCTGCAATAAATTAATTTCTCAAAGTTTAAATATTCTTAAATTCTATTGAATTTGGGCTTAAGTAGTAAGTAAAATTTGTACTTATTAAAGAATCTTTTTTATTTTACTGACAGTATTATTTGGGGAAAGCAAAGGTATATCAAAATTTTATTAAAAATGATAAAATCCTAGAAAGAATATCAAAGTTAATGAAGAGGGGAATTATAATCACTTTTTGGGAATTATCAATAGAATAGTTCAATAATATTTCTTTAATCATTTAATCTGCGCTTTGAATGCATTTGCATGATTTGTTAGATTATTTTATCAACTCATTGATTTAATAAGGGTATAGAAAAAAAATAATTAGAGGAAATTTCCTTAAAATATTTTAATAGAACTAAAGCCAAGATATTTTAATTCAAGAACTTTTCCTAAATGAATACTTTTAATAGTTACATTCAGTAACAGTAATACTGAAAAGAGGTTTATTTTAAATAGATTCAATTCAATTCATTATTTACAATGAATAACATAATTGGTTATAACAATAAGCTGCTAAGAAAGATAAAAGTGAGAAAGAGTTGCCATAGAAAGTATTGGCTTACTATTAATTAATTTAGCAAATAAAATATTTAAGCTTAAAAAAATTGATAGAATTTACTCTTTCTCACCAAATCTTAGTTATTATATAATTTATATAACGTTTATTGATTATTGAGAAGGATTTTTATACATCTTTTTAATCTTATAGCAACTTTACTTTATTCTTTCGATTTTTCTATTTCTAAAAATTCTTATTGCTTTCTTCTATCTTTTTAGTTTGTAATAATTTTATTTTTAAATTCCCTTTTGTCTATTTTTCTTTTTTTGGCGTCTTAACTCACAAGTGATTTTGTAATTTAGATCCTTGAAGTATATGTTTCGCTGAATTAATGTGTGAATTTGTTATATAATTTTTAGATTAATTATAGTCAATTCAACCCCTCATTTTATAATTTCTTAACTGGGTAATAAATGCTAAAAAAAAGGTGAAATCTACATCAAAAATCCATACAAAAATTACCTAAAAGAAAGTTGTAGATTCATATTCACTTAATTAGTCTTTAAGAAATAATATTTTATGTATTTGTACTAATTCTATAAAAACCTATAAATATAAACTATGTGTGAGTGAGCTAGTCTAGCCAATTAAAAGATCTAAGAAATTATGCAGAGATTATTCTATCTATAAACTTCCTAATTTATAATTGTTCTAGAATATTTTTTTCTTGCATATTTTGTCTTTCCTTACAAAGAAATTTACTTTGAGAAATATGAGATAAAGACTTATGAATGAGTAAGAAAATAAATCATAAAATGTAGGAAAAAGAATAGATAAGAAAAGTCCAGTAAAAATTTTTGAATTAAATGAATTTAGTTAGTTAGTATTTTTATTTTTAAATGAATAGAAATAGCTTAATATAAATTGAAAAGACATAAAGAAGTAGTATATTAATAGATACAAAATGGATTACTAATTAGCTTATAGGTAATTGAATGAATTGGTTGGATGAGTTTTAATTATTTTTTGTAGCATTTAAGCAAGCAGTACTTGTAAAACAAAATTTCAGGAATGCAATAAAAAGAGAGTGAGACAATTAGAGATGGTTAGGAAGTTTTATCTGTGAGTTATTTAATATATTTTTTAAAAATCCATATAATATATATTTTTTAATATGTTATTGTTATAATATTTATGTTATTAAATTATATTTCAGAGCAGATTTATTTATTATTTTTATAATATATTAAGAAACTGTCTATTGGAAAGTTTTATTTAGTTTGTTAGCTTTGGGCATTTTATTATATTATTCATCCTCCCAATATTGTTGAAATTGAAATGAGTTTAGTTATATAATTGTTTAAAAGGAAAGAAAGGAATTCTTCAGCTCAGCAAAGACTATCAATGAAACGAGAAAAAATTCTACATCAAGTTAAATTTGCTAGCGAAGTTGCAAAGAATTATCTACAAGTAGATCAGTTGGAGTTAATCCAGTTTAAGTGTTCGATTTCTGAAAAATCGTAAGCTAGACCACAGTTCATTGAAGGATAACCTTGGAAGCTTTCGTCGTATTAGCAGATGTATCTACCTTCTTCAACTTCTAGTTAGAGTTAACCAGAACGACAAGTAGGGCATTTTTTAACAATTTTACCAAAAGTACGACCATGGGCTACTCTACAAATAAGATCAGATTTTTTAGTAGATTCACTGAATTCTACACGATTTTACTCGAGCTCATTTTCAAGCTATTCCTTAGTTTTTTGAGCAGAGTAAAAGAGGTTTTATTTAAGAGATTCAATTTATTTAGATTGGAAAGAGCTTGAACGAACGTAGTTTTATAAAGAACGGCAGAGCTTTTATTACATCTTAGGAGAAAGCTTTTTAATTTTGCGGTTTCTTCTTTCAGCCTTAGCTAAAGCAGCTGCGGCATTTTATTCTTGGATTTATTATCTTATTTAATCTTTCTTCATTTAGTTATTGATTAATTATTTGTTTCTTTGTTTATTTTGTAGGTTTTATGGAATTAAGGTTTTTTATGAGAGTTGTTATCTAACAGGTCTGTAGGATTTCGATTTAGGTAATTAAGAAGAAATATCTTATTAATGTGATTATATAAGATCTAGAGGTAAGAATAATACCTTTGGGAAAAATTAGCTAAGTTTTTTAATTTGTTAATTTTTTTTTTTTTTTCTTGAAAAATTGAAATAATTTATTTTTTGTTAATTAAATAAATTATAATGATGGGAAGCTGGAATTTAATCATCTCTTTTTATATTAGCGAGACAAAGGAATGGTCTAGGGTTACTTTTCTTCAATTAAATACAATTATTTAATTAAAAAAGAAAGAAAGACAAAGATAATATCACCTCTCGCTCTTTAATTAAATTTTTTCCCCTCACCCCTTCCCATCCAATCCTGCAAAATTAATAATTTTTTTAAAGAAATTCAGAACTAATTTAACATATCTTTTTAGTGAAAGGTTTACCAAAATTTTGTGGACTTTACTTAATTTCTTAAGGAATGTATCAGATAGAGTTATTAGGATATCGCAGGAAAGATAAATTACAAGATAAAACAAAAAATTAGTAAGCATATAACATGTTAGAAAAATAACTAAATCGCTTTCTATTGATATTGGATCTATCACTTGGTACTAACCTCCACTCAGTTTAATAAGTATTCTTTCGAGAATTAGCAATTATTAAGAATTTTCTAATTCTCTCAGGTTTAATTAAGAAATATTTTGTTATTCTATAACTATGTTCAGACATATTCTTTCTAGTTCACTACCGCATAGATCAAATATACTTCAATTAGGCAAATTATAAATTCTTAAGAAAACTCAAAAATAAATAAATCTAAGTCAGTGGTATTAATTCTTTCCATCAACAAATTAACTGCTAATTTGATTCACCTTTTTCGAGTGGTGTTTACTGAACAATAAATAAATCGTTACCTCAATTAAAATTCTGATAATCTCAGTTATTTTGAAAATAATTAATCAGTATACTTTCAAGTGCTTAAAAAATTTTAAAATACTTCTATTCTCTTACTTAAATTCACATTTTTTTATACTTAAATCAAAACTTAAATAAGAATTGACCTAATGATATAATTTTTTATAGCTTTCTTACTGGATTTTGAGCCTATCCTTTATTTTCTCTAATCTAATACCCCCAATATCAATGTATCACTATATATTATTTCTTCATTCAACATCTAATCTTCAAATTTATTTGCAAAAGTGTATTTAAATCTCCAACACATCTATTGATAAGAGAAAATATCTTAAATTCTTTCCAGAAAATATATAATGCTTTTTCAGGATAACCAATTCGTTTATCTTTGGGTTTTTGACTAATTATAGTTAGGATTGAATAGTTTTAATTTAAGTTATTGATTTAGAGCCAATGAATAGAATGAGATTTTAAAGTAAAATTAGGATGGACAAACTGATAATTTAGGGGGCTATTTAGGCTAAAAAATAATAAAGTTACTGAAAAACTTTGCAAGCTAAATCAAATTCGCAAATAGAAAAACAAGCTAATGAATTTAATTTGCTCATAGAATATAGGGGAAGAAAGTGCTATTCTATAAAATTATTAATTTGCACGATTAAAAATCCTAATAATCACTATAGAACTTGAAGTTCCATTCTAATAAAAAGTATCCCAAATGTATGCTTCTGTTTATCCAATTAATGCTTCATTAACCATTAAATTTATCTTACTCAAATAACTACTTAATCATAAATTAAAAAAAAATATGTACCATTAAGTTTATTTTCCAATAAAGAAGTATAGGTCGGTCAGCCAATTTATTTTAAATAAAAGAATCTATCTTTATTTCACATAAAAAGGAAGATTTTACTGAATAATAATTGGCTAATTCATATTTAAATAAAAAATACTAGGTTAAATCAATTCTAGCACAATTGATTACCAAAATTATTTTCTTTCTTATATTCGTATGCAAATCATTCCCTAAAAATCTATTTTTGTTAATCAAATCCATCTTAATTATCAATCAGTTTTTTGTCTATTTGATATTACTTAATTTTCGCTCTTTTAAATTCATTTGAAATTATCAGCTTTATATCATAGATTAGATTTCAAAGTATATTTTTACGCTTATTAATCTTCTATTCACATTAATTACCCAGCCTACCTAGTAGTAAATTTCTATACACATTCTTAAAAGATTGTATTTAATTCATCAAATAAATGAAACGACGAGTATACAATCAAATAATAACCAGTGTATGTTAATATATTAATATCGTAGTAACAGACCTTTTTTCTGGCTTTTTCATATGTTTTGTCTTAACCAGCTCTACAAAACTAAATTGCGAGTAGCTAAAAAGTTACCAATAAATAACAGTTATTTCCCCATTTTTAAGCTATAATACTTGTATAAACACATGTAATGAGGATGAAAATACTTATAGTAGTTTGGTTATATAAGAGTATATCAATTTCAATTGAAGTATGATTGGGAGAGTTACAAAATAACAGGATCTCGAAAAAAATGTATTACAGAAAAAATTGGAATAGAAGAAGCATTACTTTGAATTTATTCAGGAAAAATATTAATTAATTCTATTGATCTTTGAAAAATAAAATACACTATCAGGAGAAAGTGAAGTCAAGGTAGAAAAATATAAAGAAATTTACATAAATCTAAAATTCCATCTAGAATACCTATTTTTTAATAAATTACCTACTCTCTTTTAATTTTTTTACTTTAATGGTAGGTATTGAAATCTACTAAGAATGCGATTTTTCTATTAAAATAGTAATCAATCAATCCTTCCATAAATTTTATTTACAGCATACTGACGGATTTGTGTTAATATTATTATTTTTTATACTGATCAGTGCAGTTTTTATTCTAAAATAAAGACATGCACAGTTTCACTGAATTAAAAGGATAAGTTAGAGCTACCCTGTTTGTTTGAACTAGTAACTCATTAAACTAGCAAGTCTTTTTATACTAATATCTTTTACTCTCTATAAATAGCTAATATCAAACTTATTGATAGAAGAGTTACTTCTCACTTGGCATATTTTAAGACAAAAAGTTAAATTGTTATTAGGATATTTATTATTGGACTATTTAAAAAATTTTTAAATTGAATTATCGTTTAATTTTTTTGTTTTTAACAAGCCAATTCGCCTAAATTTTATTTTACATTATTTCATGCGAATTTTACTGCGTTTACTATTCCTTTCATTTTCTCAAATTTAAAGTCTACATAGTATATGCATGAAAGAAAATAAAATTGAAATTCTAAATTACTTAAAGGCTACAGCCAGTAAGGAATTTTAATTTTCTATGTAAAGTTTACTAACTAACTCTAATTTAGGGCTTAGAGGCCATTTCCATTTATATCAATAGATAATCTTTTGATATTAGACAACTCGAAAGTATCATATTTGGTTTCTCTAAAACTCTAATAAATTAAATTTGAACAAGATTTTAAGACTAATGCATTTTGTTAATTAAATTTAGCGCGATTAAAAGATTCTGAAGCAACCTACTATTTTTAAAAATTAACAAAGGATAAGACTATCGAAGGAAGTGATCTTGTTGCGAAATTAACTTTTGTTTATTAATACTCTTTATTCATTTAATCATTTTTACTATTTTGTTAAAATTTATTATATAATATGTAAGATAGCTTAAAGATCTTCTTGGTAGCATATTATTACCTTTTTTTAAATAATGTATGCAAACCTCTTTGATAACAGATACCATACAGTTTAAGATTATTAATATTCTAAGTTTATAGAGATTCTATCTTAATAGAAAATATATGGAAGTTCTCTCTTTCCACTTCATTTTCTACTTTATTAATAAAATGAAAATATCTCTCAAGAATTATTATTTTAACTGTTAATATACAGAAAGAAACTAATATTTTTAAAATAAAAAGCTTCCTTTATTAGGTTCTTTTTTAATAAGCCAATAGCTAAGATTACTCCCTATTCAGCATGAAAAGCTATTAATAAATTATAACCTTAAAAGGATTTTAATTTTAAATTTTAATCGCCTACAATTCAATTTCAGTATTATGCTATAATACCCTAGAAAATTTTTATCATCAATCATTAAATGCTCATCCTACCAGTGCTCAATAAAAGCTGTTATTATTTGGGAAGCTTTAAATAAAAGTAAAATATAATAATGTAAAATTAATAGAAGTAAATGTAATGTTTTTAATTTTTTTCTTTAGTTGAGTAAATCCCTAACAAAATTTCAAAAATTAATAAACTATTATTTCTAACTATTTGCATAAAACTATAAACAAAAAAGCATACCCGTTCTTTCAAGTTGAATTAATTATAAACTAAAGCGGCCTATAATTAGATAAAAAGCTTTTATTGATAACAAATTATAAATTTTCTATACCCATTAGAATATTTATTTTCGCTAATTCTACTACTTTTTTATAGCGATTTTAGAGGTTTACTGAAAAATATCAAATAAAACCTAGAACTTACACTTCATCTCATCATTTTGATATTATTTTAATTAAAAAAGATATCAAAACACAATGTTCAAATCAGGGAAACTTAATTATAAATATATTTTAATTTCTACTGCTTAAAAGTTTTAATGCTTACTGATATAAAAGGATATTAATTAAATCTATGAAATAGGTAAGATAAGGTAGTGAGCAATAGGGGTATAATTAGTATCGTTACGATTTACCTTGAACATAAGTTACGTTTTCATCGAAGTAGAAAAAAGAATCGAATAGCAATTATTTTGGTTATACTTAATACTTTCAGTTTTTTACCTCAGTCGGTATATTTGCTTATAGATTTATTATCTAAATAGAAAAGAAAGTTTCTACACCATTAAAATAGACAAAAATACAAAGTAATAATATAGTATTTTACATAGAATGATGAATTAATATTTTTTCTAATTTCTCAATTTTAGTAGAATTGATACATAGGGAATTTTAAAAGAATGTGATTCAAGTTGATTCCATGTTTGTATTTTCCCTTTTTAATCTGATGGCTGCTTAGAATCGTCATAGCAATATAAAATAAAATATTGAAAAACTATCTTAACTTGAATTCTATATTTGGGTAAAGGATTTCTGAATAGTACTACATTTTAGCTTCAAATTTTATGTGGGTATGATTTTTAATATTTTCATCATATTCATTTTTCTAAAATAATAGAGATAAGTTGCAAGTAGGTAGAATCATTCTATCTATCTATTACTACAAAATTATATTTAAGGTAGCTTCTCTTTCTTAAAAATAATGCTAAAAATTTATTAATAAGATTTTCTTACTTATTCTAAAAAAATAAAATAAAAAAGGTTGTAAATTTACCCCAAAAAAGTATTATCACTAAAAAATTTTTAAGCAAATATACTATTCAGCCAAAAAGAACATGATAGTTAAATATTTTTATTGAATTCTAATCCTATTTATAGCATATCATTTTTCAACAAAATCATCAATTTTATCTTACAAAAAATCTATCTTAATTTGAGTAATTCAGTTAAATATTTTGAAAAGGGATTAATATTTAAAAAGAGAAGACATATTTTTCACTATCCATAATTTATTTAGATAATTTTAAATATATTAGAATTAGAATTATAATAATATCCTATAAAATAAAAAAATATAGAATATCGTTTAGGATGTTTAAAAAAAATTATTAATTTGAATTTGAAGGTAGCTTGCTTTTAGGTGTTGATAGATTAAATTTTTTGTTGCATAACCTACCATCTAATTTATACTTCCAATAAATATCTATTTTAACTAAAAAATAGTTTTCTTTGTTATTTTATAGCACTTTATTATTATTTATCTCCACCTGAGAAAAACCTATACTCATTTTTAAAAAGGTACTTTCCAATATTTATTTCTCAAATTGAGAATCTATCTTATGTTACAATAGCTATAATATGTTTCATACTATAAATCTCCAATTAATTTATTTGTTTTATGAATACAAATCCAGGTCAATTTTTTTGCTTTTCCCACCAAAAGTTAATTTGAATAATATTTTAAGATGAACAATATGCAAAATTAATGTTTTTTTAGCTTAAGTAAATCATATTGCATGTTTATTTTAAATAATCTTTCGACTTGAAAATTTTTCAGAAAAAATCTGCTTTTGTGAAGTAAGATAAGAAAATACAAAAGATTTTTAATCTTTTTTAATTAATTGTTAATTTAAAAAATTTATGAGAATCTTCATGTAAACACTTAGAAGCTTATTATTCTGTAAAAAAAAGATTAAGTAAAGTTGAGAGAATTGAAATCAAATTACTCAGATAAAAATTTCATTTAAAAGTAATTAAATAGAAAGGATGCTGTGAGTTTTTTATTTAATATACTTAAATTAATTATCATAATATTATTTAATCATAATCTACAGATCAAAGCCTGAATCAAAGTTTTTTTTAAATCATACTTTGACCTTATTATTTTGTTCCAAATCTACTTTTATTATTGATAAAATAGGTCTTTATAGAAAGACAGACCTAAATCGTAGTTTTACTTTATTTTTTATAAGAAGCAAAATATTGATAATTACTCAATCACTTTACCAATAATTTTAAAATGCTAAAATAATATATAAAATTAATATATTCTAAATAGCAAATAAAAGAATTTTTATGATAAAATTAATTTTCTAGAAACAATTATGTAATTCTATTTCTATTTTTATAAGAATTTCATTAAAAATTGAATTCTAAGAACTGTTATAATTCGTATTCGTATTTAAAATACGGTTATTTGATTAATTAAACAAATTACACTAGCTGGCTGGCTAATGTTATTTTTTTATTATCAGATTAATTCTTCTATAATTCAAGAATTAATTATCAAAGCTCGAATGTGTAAAAAATAGGATGGCTAATGATAAATAATTGAATACCTTTAAGTAATATATATAAATATAAATTCTACAAAATGATAATAGGTTAATAATAATTGAGAGAGGGGTTGCTTGGTTGATAGCGATTCAAAATAAATGTGAATTTTAAAGATAGTAAAGTAAATTGTTGTTTATTCCTCTAATTTTATTGTTAAAATTAGTTTGTATATGGTTAGAAGTATAGAAAAATATTTCAAATTTAATTGAAGATTGATAGTGTATGTTGTATTGTAGTAGTTTTCTTTGATTATTATGACAGTATTTAAATAATGTTATAGAGTTCATTTTTGTTTCTTATTTGGAAATCTTCATATAGGTTACCTTTTTATTAATCAATTAGCTATCCCCTTAAATAATCTTAAGGAAAGGATGGAAATTAAAGTCAGTAGTAAAATGTATTAGAATCCTAATTCTATATATTACACTCCTATTTTTACATCAAAAGTAATGTTAATAAATTAATTAAAATTCTTGAAAGCCAAGAAATAAGCCATAAAAATATAGCCTTAATTATTTTTTAATAAATGTACCTTATTCAAGCATACGCTTTTTTTGGATTTATGGTTCTTGAATTGATTAGAGTGTAGAATTTTCTTCTTCTTTTAATTATTGACTAGCAATTTCTTCATTTTACTCAATTTATGTCTGAGGGTTAGGGGAAGAATATAAAGGTTCTATTTCAGCATTATTTTCAATATTAATAGATTATTGTTGGATTATTTCATCTTAAGCTAATTCATGAGCCATTCTCTTGCAATTGATTGAGCTCTTATTGGCTGGAGAGTATTCGATAGAACTTCTGCTCTAAAGTAATTTAATAAAGAGTTAATATAAGTATTAAATCCAATTATTTCTAATTATAATTCTAATATTTTTGCTCAAATAAATGATAATTTAATTTATTTTATAAAATAATGCTATTATACTATGAATATCATGGTAGGAATAAAGTATTATTTGTATTAGCAGATATTTTTTGCTACTTCTATCATAAAATTTCATATTGGGATATTAAGGATAGAATTTTAAAATATAGTTAAGAAGGAGGTATTACTGAAACGTTTGAATGCTCAGTAGAAACTTCATTATTAAGAGAGGTGAGGCAATCGTAAATCAGTAACTACTTAAGGTTCTTGTCTTCAAGAATAGCCTTCAAAGCCCTTTATTTCTTTTCTACAGAATCGAAGTTGATATGTGTAAGATTGTGGTTGACAACTTCCATAGAGGAGATAGGCATCTTTAGTTTTCTTTCAATATATTCCTAAGTAATATTATCAGTAGAGAGAGAGATCGTTTTGTGAGGGAGAGCGACAGTAACTCCATCTAGAACCTTGAATGATTAGATGGCAACTTCAGGAGCTATCTTATCTAAGGTAATAGTGTAAATCATATCTGTAAGAGGGTTGAATTTGTAGCCTTCTCTTGTGGTGATTTCTTTCATTTACTCTAGTAGAATATCTTTATTAGTAATGTCTTCGTTGAGTTGAGCAAAAAGAGTGTATTATTGATGTTGTTCTAATTCCATTTCTATGAGATAGTTAGTTATTATGATAATGGGGATGCTAGGTTATATTTAACTTTTGCTATTAGTTCTGTCTGTGTTTGTTTTTACTATTTTTTTCTATTTTTTTTGAATCTTTTTGTTATTTTGTTAATTGTACTTATATCTATTTGCTCGTTATTTTTTTTAATGCTGTCACATACAGCCACAAAAACACTGACTCTTATACATGATTCGCGCACTTATTGATAAAGATATCACTAAAATTTATTTTTAATAAGGTTTAATCTAATTTGGAAGCATGATTTTTAATATTATTCATAAATTTAAAGCAATTGAATCTATCAAATTCAAGTACAATTTTAAATAGCTACCTAACTTTGCTTAGAGCCACTCATTGATTCACTTTTCTTTTCATTTAACACGATTAGGTATTATAGATCATACCAAAATCTTCTTTTAGAAAGAATGAATTCTTCTATTAAATCTTGCCTGGTAAATCAAATTCTTTTCTTTATCCAGCAATATGAATAATAATTGAAACTCACATTAGAATGAAAATTTATTAACCAAAAGATTTTAATTTTAATATTTGTTTTAATTTATATGAATCCCTTCTAACAATTAATAAATAAAATGGATTCACTCTAAAATTAGTATATTTTTATATAAAATTATTAAAAATATAATTATATTAAGTATTAATGCGCATTATGAAGAGAAGCTAGTATTTATTTTTTAATCCTTTCTCATTTCTAATGTTTGTTTGGTGGTGTTATTATTTTTGATTTAAACAAAACAGAAATAAATAAAGAAGGAAGATTGAATAAGTTTCTATTTAATTTTTATTTTTCTATTCTCATTATAAAGTGGGAGAAATTTAGTTTCTAATAATTTAAGAAATTTTCAAAAATGAGAAATGTTAGCAAAATAATAAAAAGGGTAATTTCTAATTTCTATAAAATGAAAGAATGAATTCAAAAACATTTTAATATAAATATTATTTAAGGATGATTATAAAAACAGTAAAATCTTTTTTTAAACTTAAAAATATTTTTTAATTAATTTTTAATAATTTATTAAATTATTTCGTAAATATATTCATTCATTTTTATAATTTGAATTTAATTAATCATTATCAAATATTACTACAGCTTAGTATTCTAATATCTCATTTAACTAATTAGGAGAGTAAGCTCTTATTATTCTTTACCTTCTCCAGAATTATAGGGTTTCCTTCCTGTAAGTGTAAAATATTTTCATACTAAAGTAGATTCCAAAAATATAACTTGAAACTTAAGATTTATTACAAAATTATTTTTCAAAATAATTTTTGAAAAAATAAGATTTACTGTTTTTAAAATATTTCTAATAATTACTTTTCAATTTAAGTGAGGCAAAAATATACTTAAATCGTCTTTTTCCTTCTTATTTAAATATTAAACAGTTTATTTCTTTCATAATACAATCATTTATTTACTATTTATTAAACAAATTAATATGAGCAATTTGAGAAATTAAATATTTGCAAAATTCTTACTTTTTATTTAAATCTCTAGTAGAATTAGAAGCTTTAAATGTTAATTTTGAACATGTTATTTATAATTTAAGGATATTGTAGTTGTATTACACGTTTTAAAATAATGTTGACTTGACTCTATTCCTCTTCTTACTACTTAAATCAACTGAAAAAAAATTCAAATCAATCAAACTTATAATCTTAGAGAAGTTCTATCTTTAGAAGATTTTCCAGGTTATTAATTTACTATTTAATAATTATTAGAAATAAATTATTTTTAAAAAATAAATTGCAAACAAATAATTGTTTTTGATAAAAAGAGATGTAAAAGAGAGTACTTCTTTTTATTGGAATAGTTTTCATCTTGGGACTCACTTCATTAAGAGCTGGTAAGAAATTTTAGAGAGATAATACTCTTTTATATCATATTGATTTAAAGATTTTGAAGTTTAGATAGCTTTAAAATTGTTTCCATTTTGAATTATATTTAAATTATGAAATATTTATTAATAGAGTCTTAGATTAGTATGGCTAAATAATTTGGCTGTTCTATGGATCATAAAATAGAAATAAAGGATATAATTTCTCAATGTAAGTGCCATGATGATTCAAGTTGTGTTTGGACTACCGGAAGAAGACCAGTTATGGGATGTCCTTGTCCTGTTAGACCTCCTGAGGGAACTGATTACGATTCCATTAAAACTGCAGAAATTGTAAATTGTAGTGAAAAGAAAATTGAAATTGATAAGAAATTTGGTTAGTGTGAATGCGAAGGAGGTGGATAATGCATTTTTGCAGGAAGAAAGAGTATCGCTGGGTGCCCTTGTCCTGGTAAACGATTTTTAATTATCATAAAATATAAAGCATAATATTAATAATAATAATAATAAAAAAGGTGGAAGATTACCAACCGATAGTGATTTTGCTGAAGTTAAGCCTATGAGTCATAAAAAGAAAAATAGAAAAAGACAAAAATCTGAAAAAGTAGAAGAACTTTGAGAAATATTATTTGCAAATAATAGTTTAATAATTAAAGAAATTGTAAAAAGTTTATACTTACTAAGTTAGTTAGAATTGGTTATAATCAACTTCAAATTTATTTCAACTAAATAAAATTCATCAAAACTAACAAACAATTTTACCTATTTTAGAATAAATTAAATTAAAATATAAAAGGAAGATTGTAATTAGTTATTAAAGTGGTTTTTAATTTATTAAGAATTTTTTTAAAACTTAAAAAGATGCGATATATTTCATTAATTACAAATTTATGATAGTTTAGAAATATTGGATGTGTTTGAATTATTACAACTATTTATTAATTTTTAAGTAGATTAATTCAATTTATATCTTCTCAGATTATATTTCTTAATATATTTTAACTTTACAATAACATCATCCTACTATTAAATAATCATCACTATTATTTGCTAAACAGTAAAAGAAAGAGATAATTTTAATATTTAGGATTAACAAGATTCAATTTAAGTCAAATGAAATGATATTTCAATTCCTATTATCCTGAATAAGTATTAATTGTTTGATATTTGATCTATTGATAAAGATGATATAGTGTATTAATAGAGTTATTGATTGGACGAATGAATTAATTTAATAAAGTACCAATCACAGTTTTAAATTAATCTAGTATTTTATTAAAAATTATTCATATTTCCAGAGAAAAGTGATTTATTAACTATTTACTTTTTTATAGATATTCGTTTGAAAAGAAATATAAATTTGCCAATTGTCAAGATTATCAACAAAATAATATTCAAGATAATACAAATAAAATGAGATGATAAAATACAGCTAATTATTTATATTTTAAACTATATAATAATATTTCAATGTTAATTTAGGTTTTGACTTTCAATTCTTTCCAATTCTTTAATAAAGTTTTCAGATTTTTCACTAGGCTTGTATTGAGTTTTAATGAATACTTCAACCATTTATTTGGCTACATCTAGCCCAATTACGCGTTCTCCCATAGACATAATATTGCAATTCAAAACTTCCTTTGCCTATCTAGCTGTGTAGTAATCATGAGAAAGGCCACATCTAATGCCTTTCATTTTATTACAGCCCATCGAAATACCGATACCACTTCCACAAACTACTATACCTAAGTTTTCTTCAGGATTCTCTAATAGTTTTTAGCATACTTTTACTGAGAAATCTGGATAATCGCATCTATTGGCATTTTCAGGACCACAATCAGCAATTTCTAACTTTAAATCATTCTTTATATATTTTATTAATTCTGACTTCAAACCAAATCCAGCATGGTCAGATCCTATGCATATTCTCTTAATTTCCATTTATAGTTTTTATTAATTTCCTTTTATAAGTTTGATATATTGTATATTAAAAATAGACCAGAATATTAATTATTAATTGATGATATTTCTTTTTTCTTTGTTTTTATACCAGTTGAATTAAGATTCTTTTAAATTTCTAAAATGAATAGAAGGTTTAAGATATAGACAGCCTGTCAATCAACTACTACTGATACAGTATTAAAATTATAAAACTATCGTAATAATAGATATGAGTTTGATTGGTTGATTCTTAGTGGCTATTTATAAATCTTTTCTTAGAATGATATTAAGAAAGAAGAAGAAATTTTAAAATACTTTGGATTATTTTATAAATATAATATTAAGAATAGTATATTTAATTATGAAATCTATTAATTTAAAAGCAGGTTAATTATATTTTTAAGTCTGTTTAGTTTTATTCACAATCTAGTTACATAGCAATAACTATATAATTTTTATTCAAGCATTGAGTTGAGTATAATAGTGCTGGTTTATATTAATTATAAGCTACTATAAATAGATATTTTAGAGTTATTTATTAAAAAATCATAATAACTATTCATTCTATCCTTGATAATTTATTATATTAAAAGGTATTTCATTCTACTTTTTTTGTTTTAATAATTCATTTTTGAGTAATTGCTTATTATTCTATTTTCATTTTACATGATAAAATATAAAATTGAATGATTTAAGTTATTGTTTTAAAAATATTAATAATAAATTAAAAATTTCCTAATGATCTATCTATTAAACACAAGCACAAATAACTATTAGTTAATATTTTAAAGTAGAATATAGCCAAATATTTTTAACACTTATTTTTTTATTTAGTTAACCTTATAATAATTCAATCATCATTTTCTTTGGTCATGGGTTTATTGTTTATTTCTTCTTTATCTTCATCATTTTTTTTTACTTTCTTTGCAAGATTTGGTTCGTTTTTATCTTATTTTACATTATCTTCTTCCTAACTTTCATTATCACTTCCAGACTCACTTCCATCTTTTTCTTATTCTTTAGCTTTCAGGAATTATTCAAGGAAAGAACCATCATTTGAAAATTAATTTATTGATTAAGCTTATAATTTTAATTTTTTCATTTTTTTATTCTGTTATTTCTTTAAACGTTACTGCCTCTTTTTATTTGTAATCTCTTCAGCTTTATCTTCAAGTTCTTTTTATTTAGATTCAAATTTCTCCTTTCTATGTTACTAAAATAAAAAATGGTTAATAATTGAAAAATAATAATATTATTTTGCAATAATTTACTTGTCTATCTTCATAGTCCAAAGCTGCAAGACGAGCTCTTTCACGTTATTTATGTAAGCTGTAATTATGAAATTCTCCACTACCTGCACCTGCAGTTGAACCAGTCATATTATGTACTTTTTCAACTAAAATCTTTGCTCTATTAGGCTTATCTTCACTCATTTTTGCTATAACTCTACTTCCTAATTATTTTTATTATTGACAGTGCGGAATTATATATTTCAAATATATTGTTAATAATAAAATATCTTTTCTTTCTTCTATTCGCAGTAGACATAAATAATTCTCAAACAAAAATAAACAATACCTGAAAATATCAAAATGTTTATTTTTTATAACATTTCTTAAATTTTTAATTAATAGAATAACTTATAAAACAATATTTCTTTTCTTTTTAGTAAGAGGACGTTTAATTACTATAAAATGTTAATGTATGCAAATGAAGATATAAATTAAGAATTTTTTCGATGGGATTATTTTTTTGTTTGAATCAATAGAAAAAGAAAATATGCATATAAGAATAGCTGAAGAGGAATTGATTAATACCTTAAGAATAATTAAATTAGAATAAATAAAATGTATATAATATATGAAGAGTAGAAATATTTATAATAGTATAAATTATATATTTATTTATTATAATTTATTTGTTGAAACTTAGATAACCATTAACTATTAATTTGCATGAATTAATCATTATTGCCTATTCAAAATATCTAGTTATTTATCTACCTTTACAAGCTGAATTCATTCATTTTTATAAAGAAAGAATAGAATATTCATAAAAAGAAAATTGCTTCATTCGTATTCTTCTTCATTTTCAGCCAATGAGGCTAACATTTAGAAAAATAAACCATCATTTGGATTTTGATCTTTAGCTATTTACAGAATTTTATTTCTTTTATACGAATTTGAGGGTTCATCTATATCGGTGATGTATTTTCTTTGGTTTTTGAGGTTAATTTAATTTCTGATTTACAAATTTTAACGAGATTCTATATCTGACATAGCATATGCATTTTAGCCATTTGATTATTCTTCATCGAACTGTTTGTTGCTATATTTCCCTTTGGAACTTCTTAAAAGAGAACTGCTTGAGCTATTTAAACTCATTTTTTTAGTTTTTTTATCTAACTCTATCTTTTATTTTTTTAAATTTTGTTGAATTTATTACATCTTTTATTCTTTTAAACTGGTTATACTTGTAGGTTTATTTTAAGTATTTAATTAGAGATTTAATTTAGAAGAGCTGGCTTATTGATCCTCCTTTCTATTTCCATCGTTCTTTTAAGGTTTTTTTATATCGACTTATTATTTTTCATCTTATTTCTTAGAATTTTGTTCATTTTAATTAGAGTCCTTTTTTGATTTTTATTCGTCATGATCATCCTTACCTCTTTAATAAAAAATTAGAGCTACTAATGATGCGGTAGTTAATACCCATCCGTATTTTTTATAATTAATTTTTTCTATGACTTTTAAAGATGTTCTGAGTATTTTATCCATTCTATAAATAATAATATTATATTGCTTGGTGCTTTTGTAATGATATCTCTACAATGATTTTGATTGACTATTAGATATACCTAGTTACTATTTAATTTTGTATTTGTTTGAAGATTTTATTATAATTAATCACTATTTGATAGAATAATACTGATTATTATTAATAAATTGTTTTGATTTTTTTACTCTTTATCTTATACAATTTAATTTGATTCTTTCTTTCTATTTATTTAATTATTTCTTTTTAATTCCTTTTGAAAATTTCTTTAAAATCTATTTAAAAAAGTGTTTGAAAATTTTTATTAGTATTCCTTTGGCTTATAAAAAAAAGAAAATAAACGAAATTTCGATTCTATTTCATCTAATAGAATTTTTTATTCAACCTCAACAATATTCTTAAAGATTTTTCTATTTCTTACTCACACAATTATAGTAATAACCTGTTTATATCTGATTTAAGATGAAGAATAGAATGTTTATTATATTTTCATATCTATTAATCAAATAAATGAAGTGAATTATAAAGAATCTTTCTTGATAATTATAGAAGATTTTAAATACATTTTTGATCAGAATATAATTTGATTTATTAAACCAATAAAAAGAAGAAAGAGATTTCTTGAATCTCCCAAATTAAATTACTGTAATAACTCAAGTTCTCTTCCCTCACTATATCAGTAAAACTAAAAGAGAGGAGTGAAATTTTTGTTTGCTAAACAAACAATATCAAGTAACTATGGTCAACACAATTTTTGAGGTATCACAGCAATTTATTTTTAAAGAAACATATTGTTGATTAATTGATTCAATAAATAAATTTTCAAAGGATTAATTAAATATGGTTTGAATTTAACATACCATCACATAAAATAAATATGAATTAATACAGACATAGTTTTAAAATAAAATGATGCATCAAAAATCTATTCTACTCTAGAATTCTATATGAAATCTTAAGTATAATAAGAAGATGATTGAAATAGAAGACTCTTATTCAATTAAAAATAGAATCTTTTATTAGATGAGATTTGCATAATTACTAAAAGTTAGATTAATTTCTTTAAAAAGAAGGGCTTATATTAAAATATTAAATTGTATAAAAATATTAATTCTAATTTAGAGATAGAACATTTAATCATTTTTTTTCTTTTAAGGTCTTAATAAAAGGCAAAAGTTTAAGTACCTCAACTTTACCAACTACATTAAAATCAAGTTGAAATCTGTATTAAGCATGTTCTTAGCAGTTAAACTTTTTTATATTTTAATAGTTAGGAAAATAAGAAGTTATGATAAAAAAGAAATATTTTTACGCCTACAAAATTAGTTCTTGGTATAGATTTACTCTACGTTTCTTAATGTCTAACTTGATCAATTAAATTCTCAATTTAATACTAATCTAAACGCAAGTCTACTAAAATATACTTATAAACCTAGGCATCTCTTAAGTTTTGCATATATTTTTCAAATGCTTTATTTAATTTAGAGAAATCTAATTCTCTTCCTAAGTCTTTCTTTTATTGGAATACTTATTGCATTACACTTTAATCTCCGAAATCAGCACTAATAACTAAAACAGTGTCAGTTTTATTGTAAATCTTTTTAAAAAAATAAAAATGATTTGATTTAAGTTAAATAAAATGCTTATTCATCAAAATGATTAATCATTTACTTTATTCCATACATCTTATAGAGTCCATTTTCTAACATGTCTTTTCAAACGAGACTAATGAACACCGAATGGGATGATTTCATTCCATGGAATTTATTTAGTATCTTACTTTATATAATTTTTATTATTTGTAATTGAATCCTTTGAATGATCTGATGATCTCGAATCTCCTCTGAATTTAAAGTTATTAGCCACAAGTGGACTATTTATTATTATACTAGGAAAATTTGTTTTGGATGTTCTTGCTGACACAACTACACTTTTTGGGGTTTCCTCATTAGCATGATTACTATCTCTTCCTAATTTTATTCACAATTTTTTATTAATTTAAATCTAAAACTTATTTATTAATTTACTTTTAGTACTAACCGAATTCTAGCAATATTTATTTTTACTAGTTGATTCAGTGTTAACATATCCAGCAAATGCAGAATGAATTAAAGGTGATCTTCTATAACGACTATCATTTCTCAATTTAGTGGATGGAAGTTAGGGGGAACAAAATTAGGCGATATGATGAGAATTAACTGATAGATTGTCTGATGATTTATCAATAAATCTTAGATCCAAATCTTCTTAGATTTTAGAAGCTGATAAGACATTTTTGACTATTTTTGAGATGTCCTTAATAATATTGGAATTGTATAGTTTTAAATATGTTTTAATTTCCTTTTTGAGGTTGTTACTAGCTATTGTATTATCTTCTTCATTCAAGAGATCAATTATATCTTAATTTTCATAAGAATCTTATTCATTCTTTTTCTTAACTTAATTTTATTTTAGATTGCTTGTTGTTAATCTTTCTATATTCTCAGCACTCTCAGAAATATTTTCAAGATTCTTTTTAAAGCTAATTCAGGTAAATAGAAGAAATAAATAAATTTAATTAATTTATAAAAGGTTAAAGTAAGTACTTGATATTTCCTGAAGAATTATTTTAAGGAATTTGATGAAGTGAGATTTAGTGTGAGCTATTTTATTGGCTTCCATCCTTAGTAGGAGGAGCTTGACTATTAGAATTATGAATACCAGGAATATTTTAATTAGATAAAGTATGATTACTAGATTGATTATTTTATTACTCATCAATACTGGCTATTCTTTCTACTATCTATTATGATTATATTTATTATTGTTGTTGTTATTAAGCTTGTCCTCCAACTCCTCCACCCACATTTAATGTATGTGTAGAAGCTTTTCTCATTCCTTGTTTTATAGTCAAAGGACTTATATCATCTATTTAAATAATAATTGAAATTAACATTAAAATGAAATTGGATTAATTATAACATTACTTCTTTAAATTGGATTTGGAATGTTTTCGTCACTATCTAAATTTTATTTTTATTAAAAGCACAATTAGATTTTATCAAAATAATCTTTTTAATATTTACCAATACCGTGGTTTTGAATTTTCCTGATTTACTTCTAGTATTCACCAGGAAGTCTTCTTTGAGGTAATGCAATTTATTGTTTCTTCTCTTCTTCGTTAGATTATCTCCATTAATACTTTTCTTTTTTATTTTCTCTAAATCTAAAAATTTGAAAAAATTATTATGATTTGCTAAAAATATTTGATTAATAAATAAGTTATATCTTTACCTTGTATGGGAAAGATTGATTTGAGGAGGCTTAGAAAGGGCATTGTGCTTTCTAGCAACTCCTTTCTTATCAATTAAAGGAGTAATAGCAGGAGAGTCCATAATAGAATTTTCACCTTATCTTTTTACAACAGTATGCATTTCAGCTGTATTAAATACTTATTCAAGTACAACTTTAAGTCTTTTTGTATGTATATCAGGTTAGTCTTATTTATTGTCTTGATTTGATTCATCTTTATTTTATGCAGGTGGCTCTTATTTTATCAATTGTTAAGATTGAGGAGCTGCTATATTCTGTTAGGACACAGATTGGTTTTAGTTATTGTTATCATTCTTTTTCGAAAGGTCTACTAATTCTATATGAAGCTAACCTTCATTTAGTTTTATGCTATTTAGAGTCAATAAATATAGGGTTTCAAGAATATCATGACCTTTTAGATCATTTTATACTAATGGCCTCTTAAAATCTTCATATTTTTTAGTTATCTATATTTATTTGATAATGTTAAAATATATTTTTTCAATTGAAAATAAAAAAATACTTTTTAAAAGAACTCTATCTAATCCTAGGTAGCAGTAAATTCAAAATCGAAACTTAATACTAAAGAACTACTTCTATCAACATATGTTAAGAATGTACAATTTAAAGATAAATCCACTTCGTTATATTCACAATTGTAAGTCATGAGGTAGATTAAATTGTGAAGAACCTATTTAATTATCATAATTTTAAAATATGATCATTTTAAAGTTGAATAATTACAAAATAGAACACTGAGGGATCTCCATTAACCTATTAAGGAAAACTATCAAAAGCCAAATCAATTTTCTTTAAGTAATTTTAAACTCTAACAGAATGGACTTCAATAGTTTAAATAATTAAATTTATAATTTAAAAATCTTATGGCTTCCCTTTTTCTTACCCTATATACATTTAATTTAAGTATTTTAATAGAGAAGTTAAACCTAAGATATTATGCTATTCCGATATAATTGCAGATAGTTCCCTTAAATCTGTCTATTTAATTTGACTAAGCTGAGCTAAATTACTCCATTTTTAATAATCTTCTTCTGTATGACTTAAAACAGATATTAGTCTTTCATTCAAATTTCTTTTAATTTTGTTTTAAATAAATTTATTTTTAATTTATGAAAGATATTGGTATTTTTTACAGAAATATTAATAAATTTAAACCAATAACATTACTTCATAAAAAAATTGGAGATCTTAACAAAGTCTTATGTTTCAGAGATATCAACTAAATTAATTAGAAATGCTGTGCTTTCCTTCCATATGTAGGGGGAAATAGTAATTAGATAGTATTTATTTGCTGATTAGTTTTCAGTGATTTACAAATACTCATCTTTAAGAATGTCATCAAACTATTCTGGCAAGAAAGGATAAGGTATTTTTGAAATGAGAGTATTCTTAGAATTAGGAGGTGCAATTTATACGGGATGCCTAACTGGAGGGGAAGAAATACTATTTTATTTTTTAGAATTCAAACTAGGCATTTAAGGACTAGGTACAACCGAATTTTCATTAGATTTTGTATTTAATCCATTTCTTGTGTTTGAATTACTTTTTGTATTATCTCCATTGACAGCACTGACAATTACACTAGATTTCATATTCTATGTATTATTATTAGCACTATTTCCTTTTGCTTAGTCTTCATTTGCTAAATTATTAATTGTATTAGCAGTAGTAGTAATACTATTTCTACTTTCCTAAGTAATAGATTTTATGTTTATTCTTAAGTTAATACTTTCTTTTGTTAAGTTTACATGATCAAAGGCTTGCTTTAAACTCTCTAATTCTTATTTATTTTATATAAGTTTAAAGAAACTACTATTTGCATAAGAAACGCGGCGCTCTCCTATTACTTCTTTACCCATTTCATTCAATTCAAGTATATTACCTAATTAATTCACAATTAATATTGGTGTCTTATTCTATTAAAACAAATTAACATAAGCCCTTTCTGAACGTTTGGATTAATCAAGTACTTTCCAATTTTATCTCACATTAAAGAAAAAATAGTAGTAAATAATTATACTAAATATAATATATTCAACTTCTAATTCACTAATGGTTATCTCATGATTACCAAGTAACAAGACTTGTATAGAATAAACATCTCTTTGCCCAATCTAAGAAAGTAAAAGTGGCCAAATGAGTGTCCTATTCTTATGGAAAACTTATGAAAGAGTAATAAATATGAATAAAAATATTGCAATCATAGGTTTATAAGTAATAACATTATTAATTCCCCATATTGAATATAACAGAATAAAGAATTCGTATGGGAGATCCATTTGAGCAAATCTGAAGAAATAATACAGCTATAAAAGAAATGAGAAGATTTATAAGCCTATAACTGTTTAGGATTTCTTGATCCAGAGTAAGTAAAGTATTGAAAATGTTATATGGATGTAAGCCAAATAAGGATACTCTTTTTGATAAAAGCAATCTAATACACTCAAAATCAATTAAAAAAGATGCATCTTTATTAAACTCTAAATATTTGAGATAAAAAGACCCTTAATAAAGCGTTATTCTATTTTTTTATTTGTAAATTAGAGCCATTTCCCTATAAAATAACCTCTATTAGTACTATAAAGATTGTTGTAAGCTTTTCTACTTAATTGATACAACATTTCTAATGGAATAATTAATATGAAATATATCTATGCTCTATAGTCTACTTTAAAGATTACCCTATGCTTTTTCTTATTCTTAATCTTATCACTTTAATTTTCTATTCGTTTATCTTACTGTTGAGTATTAGTCTTGCTATATTGCTAGATTCCTACTTATTAAAATATATCTATGGAGATTGTTTGATTAATATTAAACTACTCAATCTCACTTTGATTTATTAGATTTTATTTCTTTATTACTAAACAATTATATACTATCAAAATACATTTAATGCTAAAAGCATTATCTTTTATTTAATATTTATTACTTATCTCTTCTATAGTAAAAATAGTTACTTAATACTTTTTCGATTAACCCAATTCACATGAATTTTACAAAAACCAATCTTATTAAATTCTAATATTTTATTTAATGAAAAATTATATCTATAAATAATTCTTAAATACCTATAAGCAGCATCACTAAGTTCATATTTCTTTTGTTCAACTATATTTTTTATTAAACAGATAAAAATATTGAATGGCACTTTAAAATTAATTCGTTAAGAAGTTTCTAATTTACATTGAATACCTTAAAGAAGAAATCAATAGTATAAATTCAAATGATTAACTATAACTTATTTATTTTTAATATGTTTATATCTATCTAAAAAGAATTGAATAAATCTTAATAAGATATTTCATTTGTACTTAGGAGAAATTATTTCTATAGATTCGAACCTAAGGTATTTTTGATTGAAATATTTATTATCCATTTTACAATAATTATAAAAGCGAACGAGGAAATAAAAGAGATTGAGTTTGTTTACATGTGTTTTGAACCAATAAAAAAATGATTTTTGAGAGAAAGCAGGCAAAGAGAAAATAATAAAAGTGAAGATAATATTGATTGATTACTTTCAAAATTAAAAAAATAAGTAGAAGTTCAGTATTTCGAAAGTAATCATATAGTTTCATGTGAAACACGGAAATATTATCATCAGAGATTCTTAATTATTTGTAATTTAGACATAAAGTTTTTAGTTAGGTATGTTTTGATTAATTATAAGTGAATGTAAATTTAGTTCTTTAATTTTATGGGTTTTAAATTATATCATTTAAAACATAAAAAATCCTTTATTATGACAAGTAAAATAATAGAAAAGTGAAAGCCAAAAATTAAAATTAATTATTGACATGAATAATATTGCTTCTAGTTCTAAAATTTAATTAAGTATATTTTTAAAACTAATTTTGATTTTGAACTTTCTAATAATATGCTTATTTAAAATAGAGAGAGTGATTGATTATTGTAATGTTTCTAGTTTTCATATTCTATTATGAACTATTTAATTAACTGATACTATAAACCTTTAGATTAAAAATTTTCAATACAAACTGAAAAATCTATTTTACTACTAATAATATTTAGTTTATTATTTTGAAGAAAAAGAGTATTATTTTTAAATTTTAATTTAATTGAATTAGCTTATTTTTTTAAAAATAGATCTTCTTTCTTGAATTATATTTATATATTATAAATTCTAATATTAAAGAAATTTAATTTAAGTTTTCGGGATAGATCAGTTTTATTAAGGCTTAACCGATTAATGAAAAAGCATATACATTTTTTTATAGAAGTCTTACCTCTTATCATAAAAAAAATTTAATTACTAAAAGATTTCTCATAATATTACATTTCATGTAAATAACTATATCTATAATGAGAAAATTAGATATATATTTTATGTAAATTAACTAGTTTTTATTAAATTTTGGAATTCTATGAAACTTCAAATATTATTTTCTAAATCATCTATATTAGAGCTCATGTCGTCAAAGTTATAATCTTGATCTTTTTTAATTTATTCTTTTAATTTTATATTAGAACCTATTTAATATAGAAAACAACTTTATTACAAATCCTCAAAAAGAAGAAAAAATTATTACTTGGAAGAGAACCATTACTTTGTAAAATATTACTTATACTAGAATTAATACTTTATTGACTATCTTTTCTTATCCTGAAATTTTGAGGTTCTCTGATATTATTATTAACTTATTTGCTTAATCCACTTATTCCTGAACTAATACTCATCTACTCATTTGGAGTAACTTTACCAATAATTGATTCTATACCACTATCCATTTTAGAGTATCCTTTAGGATTATTGTTTAACTTTAGCTATTATTATGAATCTATTTTATAAAATAAAATTATTTAAATTATTTATAGATTTAATCATTAATTTTACCTTATTTCTTAGAGAATATATTATTATTATCATTAGTTTTTGGTTCTATTTAATAATAAAAGGTTAAGAATAGAATAGAATTTATTTTAAAAATATATAATTTTATTTACTTTTTTTCATACTTAAGTTTGAAATTCCAGAACTTATACTATCTAAGTCCTCATTCATATCTCTTTTTGATATTATTAGACTGATTTCACTATCAATATCGTTAATGTTTACTTATTTGGATGATTTTTTATTCCCTTTTAAATTTGCATCTAATTTAAATAATTTTGTAAATTATTATTTTCATTTATTGAGTTACAAAAAATTTAAAAAATAGAAGTAAATTACTATCTAAATCTGAGAGAGAAAGATAAACATTTGATGAAAGATTATCCAAAACAGATTTATTAACTTACTAGTCTGAACCATTTAACATTCCACTGACATTAGAGCTAACCTAACTTAAGTTTATTTCTTTTAGTTCAAGCTACATAATTCTTGATTTGAGCTCTTTTATTTCTTTTTGGTATTTTTACTACATTTCTTTTAATTTCTTATCATATTAATCGTTTTATACTGACTAGGGTCTCTTACCATCAAGCTTTTCTTTATTGTAAAAATCAATTTATCTCTACAGATCTTATTATCTTTTTACCATTTCCTATAATTTCTTTTTCAATTCTCTATTTTCTCCAGCCATAATTTTATCTTCTATAGCATTAACATCTGAAATTCTAGAGTTCTCTGATAAATTCTCTTTATGTCTTTCTAAGCTCTTCAAGCTAGAAATATCAGCTTACTATATTTATTATACATTTTAATTAAATAAAATAGGGAAATTAAGTTTAATGAGTATACCTTATCTGATGGTAACTTATCTTTATCTTACTAAGCTAAGAGAGTTCTTAAATCTGATAGCTAATCATTTCTTTCTTATAGTTCTTTAACTCTTAATCTTAGCTATGTTAAACGTCCCTCATACTCTTGTCTAGTTTAATTAATTTATTCTTTCTTTATCTTTTCTACTTCTAAATTTCCTAATTTTTTAGTAGGGTCTTTTTTATTGAGAATACTTTGAGCAAGCTCTCTTTGTTCCTTAAAACGTTTATCTGATTTTAGAGTTTCAAGTTGTTCTTAAAGATCAATTTCTCTAATAGTAAGTTCTCTTATTTTATCTCTTAATTCCTTTGTCTCTGCTGGTAAATCCTGTCCTCCTCTGCCAAAAGCCCAGTTTTATCCTTCAAATTTTAATCCTTATCCTATTATAGATTTATTTTAATTTATTTAAGCACGATAAAAGATAATATAAAAGAAAGGTTCTTAAATGTGTATTTACCACTAATAACTTTTTCTTTAAATTCATCTACTTATATGGTGAGCTAGTTAACTTATTCTTAAAGATTTTCATTTTAAGTTGTAAGGGAGTATATATCATCGTTAGCCTTTCTTAGTTTTGATTCCAAAGACTCAATATTTTTATTAAGAGATTTAGTTTCGGATGAATACTTTAACTAGAGTTTCTCATGTTCCATACTGATCTAATTGAATTTACTGTTTAATTCTTTATTCTTTTATTCTTCTTTTTTGTTGATAGCATAGAGTGTCTCATATTTTTACTTCATTTCATCATCTGTAATTATTAAATAAGCAAGTTAATTTGTTATGTAATAGATATATTTTAATTAACAATCTTTTCTATTTTTTACATTCTCTTCTTGTTTGATCATGTCTTTGCATAATATCTTCTAACTTTGCAGACATCGCATCCATTTCTAATTGTAAATTTTATTCCTACATCTTTATTTTATCTTATTGAGTCTTAGCAACAATTTCCATCTCTTCAAGCTTTAATTCCTTGTCATATGTATTGATAAACTTTTTGTTATTATCATCCTTAATCTTTTCAAATTCTAATTAAAGAGCTTCATATTTCTTTGATAAAATAATAAAATCGGTTTTTGCACTTCTCATTTCATTTAACTCTTCACTCTTTTACACTAGTTAATCCTCGTATCTTTCAATAATCTGTTGCTCTGCCTTTAAATTCAACTTTAATTCATCATTATCATTTTTCAATTCCTCCAATCTTCGAATTAGATTGTCATTTGAATCTGCTGCTTCATTAAGCTAAGATATCATAGATTAATTATTTTTTAAATCCCCTTGCATGCTCATGCTGTCATTATGAACTGATTTATTTTACTAAGCTTAATTTTCAACTATATCTATTAAAATAAATAGATTAAATAACAAAATTTAAAATTCATCAAATCATACTTGCAGATTCTTTCTTCTTTTTTAATCCATCTATTGTGGCTTTTAGTTTTTTAATTTCCATTTTTAATTCTTCCCTAGTTGGTGCTCTTATTCTAGGAGGTCCCTTATTTAGGGAATCAACGATTGCATTATCTAATGATTCATCAGGAATATTTCTATTCTTGCACACTTCTCTGATTGTTTCTATAATAATATCCTAATCTGATACATCCTTCTATAACTAACTTATTAACTCACTACGCTTATGCTCCTTTGTTAACTTTTCTAATTAAACATTTTCTTTTTTAAGTAGCTAAATAGAATTCATAAGGGATCTTATCTTATCTTAATGTATACTATTTAATGCACTAATCTTTTCTATATTTTAGAAATTAACTTAACATGATGATACTAAACAATTTTAAAATACAGTCTGCAGCTGACTCATTTGCTTGATATTGAACAATGACTTCATTTATGCTTTCTAATTTAAGTTCAAGTTCTTTGTTTCTTTGCTTCAGTGCTAAAAACTTCTCTCTATCCTATGCACTCATGTTTAAAAATACTTGTCTAGTGTTTATAATAATAATTCCTCTAAGTTTTTAATAATTCCCAAAGTAAAGTCCTTAATAATTTGCTATTCTTTTTGTTATTTATCAATCAATTATTGATTGATTCTTTCATTCATTTGATAAAAATATACAATTCTAAAAGTTAGATAACAATCATCAAATTAAAGTTGCAAAAATTAAAGAGTATTAAGTAAATATTTCATAGAATTAACTCAAAAACTTGAAGATTTTTTAAATTCAATCCATATATTAATCAGACTTTTTCTTATAATAATTCGTTATTGCATTTGAATTGACCTCCTAACTCTTATTATAATAGATTGAATTTTAAGATTTTGTATATTTCAAATAAAAAATATTAATATGAAACTGAAATTAAAACAAATAAGAGTAATAAATTAAAATTATTTCATTTTATTTCTACTTTAATATATTTATTTAACTTGAATTTTAAGATATATTAAACAATTGTATTATCTTTTATTAATTAAGTTACTTAATTTTAGAAATATCTAATAATAAAAATATTTTCTAGATTAAAGGTACAACTATTTATTATTTTCACCTAATAGTAGATAGTTAATTTTTAAATGAAAACATTTAGGCAATATTTTAAAGTGAATAGCTATAATAATTATTAAACTGTGAAATGCTTATTACAGATGAAGACAATTTAAATTTATTTAGTTTGTTTCTTTATTTTTGAAAAATATGGCTATAGTTATTTTACATTTTTATAATAGTGTTAATATTATAAAAATATAAAGGTAGGGTTATTAATTTAATATATAATTTTAATTATATTTTTGATGATAGATTACTTAATAATGTACAGTAATAAGACTCAGTTTTTTGACAGATTAAATTTGAAAACACAATGCAGAAAATAATATATGAAAAAATTCAATTTTAATTTAAAAATGTGGAGGGCTATGATTATTTTGATTAAATTACATCTAAGAAAGTAGATATTACTGAAAATCTAATTATCTAATAAATATTTATAAAAATAGCTTTGTTTGTTTGTTTGCTTGTTTTATTTGAATGTGTTTTTCTAAAATCCAAAGAATATAGTATTTGTGTTTTTCAATAATTAACGTTTGTTAGAAAATAATAACAATATTTGAATATAAATTTCTAATAACTACATCATCAATGAATTTTCAAATTATTTTGAGATATGTCCATTCATTTTTCTTTCTTTTTAATTTATTTTAAAGGAGATCACTTATTTGTTAATACAAACTGAATGACTGATTGATTGCATTGATTCTTAAAATTTATCTCATAACCTCCTTTTTTAATATTTGTATAATGGTATTAATTTTTAAATTGATTGAATGTTAACAACCGTGTCGTACACAAAATCAAAAACATACACAAAAAAACAAAAAAGAGATAATTAATTATAAAGCAAAACAAAAAATTTAAATTTAAAGATAAAAGAGGATCGCTTAAAAAGAAAACAAACTAACTAACTAATCAAGCAACAAGACCTATCTATTAATCAAAGAAGAAAACAAAATAGGATGAATAATAATACATTTGGATCAGACAGATACGAAAAGCTAGTTAAAGTAGGTGAAGGTACATATGGTGAAGTGTATAAAGCTAAGGATATTTAAAGCTCAGAGATTGTTGCTTTGAAAAAAATTAAATTAGAAAACGAAGATGAAGGTGTCCCTTCAACTGCTCTTAGAGAAATTTCAATTCTTAAAGAATTGTAACCTCATCCTAATATTGTGAGGTAATCATCATTTTCAGTATCATAAGCATGAAACTATGTGTCTTACACATTTATTTACTTAGAAATTGTTAATGAGGCATTTTGTGGCTTTCAGAAATATTATTTTGCTTGAGTATAATTAATTGCTTGCAATTCCAAATAAATTATGAATGCCAAACTAGTTTCCATTTTATGGATTTAATATCCTTATTTCTAAAAGCATATGCCAAAATATTGAAAGACTATAAATGAAAATGATTAATCATTTAGATAACATCTATTTTTTAAATAATTTAGCATGCATGAAGTCATTTACTAACCCCAAGAAAAGAAACTCTTCCTTGTTTTCGAATTTGTTGACTAAGATCTCAAGAAATTCTTAGACCAATACCGCAAAGATAAGAAACTTAAACTTAGTCCTTATTAAATCAAGGTAAATACTTATTGATGTTTAAAAAATTCTAGTTTGTGGAACAAGCCATATTCTCTTTCATTTATAAAATACAATCTCAAAATAAAAATTCATTTATGTCTGATAGCAGCAAATCTTATTAAGGCAAAAAGAAATAAAAAACAATCAAACACCTATTATATAATTTAAATAATTCGAATTCAAAAAACTGAATGTAAAAGACTAAAAGAATATATTTATTAGACCCGCCCTATAATTGAATAAAGAATAATTCCTAAAATTTAAAAGAAGATATCCTTGAACATTTATTTATATTTGACATACAAATTTGATCCAACAGACAAACGAATTAATAATATATCAACATTAATTATTTAATTTGCTTCATTTAGATTATTTTTTGTTTTTGATGAATCCAATTTTTAAATTAAATACATATTTTTAAAGCATATCAAATATTACTTATTGATTAAAATGACTGACTCCCCAAACATTTTAATAGAATCCCAAAATTAAACTGAATAATTTTAAAATAAATTTCTTTATTTAAATAGCTTATGATGTACTAAATTTTGAATGGTTTGAATTTCTGTCATAGCCGTAGAATCATCCACAGAGACTTAAAACCTTAAAACATTTTGATTGACTCTAAGGGTAATATTAAGATAGCTGATTTTGGTTTAGCTAGAGCCTTTGGTGTTCCCATAAAAACTCTTACTCATGAAGTTGAAACTCTTTGGTATAGAGCCCCTGAAATTCTTTTGGGCTAGAAAGCTTACAGTCTTGGTGTAGATATTTGGAGTTTAGGTTGTATATTCCACGAAATGGTTGAAAAGAGAGCACTCTTTATGGGTGATTCTGAAATTGATTAGATCTTTAAAATATTCTAATATCATGGTACTCCTACTGAATAAACTTGGCCTGCTTTGAAGGAATGTCCTTACTTCAAGCCTATCTATCCTCGTTTCAAAACTGCTGATCCTAGCACTTACTTCAAGAATTTCTGCCCTAAGGGATTTGATCTTATTTAATAGATGATTGCTCTAGATCCTGCTAAAAGAATTTCTGTTAAAGATGCTTTGAGACATCCTTATTTTGAAGATCTTAGCAGAGAAGATATTGCCAAATTTGAACCCAACCAAGTTCATATGTACTGAGCAAACTGATGAGAAAACCCTAATTAATTAATAAACCTTAATGATTGCACATAAATTTTTATTTATGAATTAATAGCAGAAATCCCTCATTAATTAGAAATATAATAATTAACTCGATTACCATATACAAAAAATATTAACAAAGAAAAGCGATTAATTGATGATATAATTTATTTATTTTTAGAGATAAAGATAAATGAATGAAAACTTAGAAGGATAATATTAATATCATACATAATAATTAATAATAATTAACTACACAATATTATATAATATATATTAATATAAAATGTCATATTATTATCACCTTATTGTTCCTTTTATTTCTATAAGAAATTTACTTTTGAACCTACCTCACTCTTAACTTAATATAAATCTTCCTTATTTTTCTTTTTTTCATCTACTTTGAATAATACCTACCCTGCTTCTTTTAGAATAATTAAAAGTTATAATAAATGTAAAAATAAAAAATACAATACACTCTAATACTCCAAATAGAAAGTGTATATTTATACTTTATAATTATTATTAACAATAATTAGGTATGTAAAATATATAATTCCATTCATTCATTCATTCAAAATAAAATATGTAATATACTTTCATTATCTTAATTCAATTTTAGTTTAAATAATCCCTTAATCTATTGTAAATAATTTTTATTTCAAGTTTAAAATAAATTAAAAAGATCTTTCTTTCAAACATTACAATAGTATATCTATTTGGAACTAATTTTTTTACTAAATATATAACAAGAATACTTCTGGTTTATATTTTATTAAAAACATTTGAAATTAACTTATAATTAATAGTATTGTCTAAAATAAATATTTATTTATTTATTCATTATTCTATTTCTTTTCTAACTCTATTATCTTATTATCTTATTTTATAATAAAATGTAAAAATTAGTAAAAAACAGATTAAAAAGAGTAGTAAAACTGTATATTTAACTAAATAATAAACTGGTAGAGTTTTTAATTTCTTTTATAAACTATTCATATACATGTAACATTGTAAATGCATAAAGAGGTAGGATTAATATTTAGAAAATTAATCCTTCAATCTTTGCTTTTCTTCTAGTAAATCTTTATTTACATATGACTATTAATAGGATTATTTTCCTAGTAACATGTATAATTTACTCTTTGAATTTTTTGAATTTAATTAAAAAATTATGTAAGAAAACAAATCAAATTAATTTAATCCATTAACTTATTAAAAAATAAAAATAAATTTTGCAAAATTATAAATGCGAAAATCTATATTGCTCATAACATTAATAGATGACATAAATTATTTAATAAATTATACCTCAAATTTAAATTCTTATACACAAATTTAACCTGATTTTTCTTTGAATTCTTAATAAAAGATTTTTATTTATATACTGATATTTTATCTATTTAGCTAATTCATCATTCAAGACTTACAGGAGCAATTTGACAGTTCTTTAAAACAATACCATTAGCAGTTCCATCTTCTTTAAAGGCAGTTCCAGTCATACATGTAATAAAATGACTATGAGTAACAACTCCAAGTTTTCTTTTATTTGAGACTATTTCTGGATAATTTTAAACTAATTTTGCAATATCTTTCTTAGCAACTTAAGATCTCTTATACATAAGTTACCAATTTTCAAAAAATACGGGGAAACAATCTGTCATTTATTGAATAATATATTCTCTATATTATTCTTCATCTTTGATTGTAGTCAAGCATAATTCATACTTCTTTTAGATCTCTTCATCTTAAATTTATTCTAATTACCACATAAAATCTACTTTCTTCTAATCTAAAAGAGAAAAATCTAACTTAATATTATTTTATTCTGCTAATTCTGTCATTTTTTATCTTAATCCTTAATTAGTTTCGTAAGCAAGGCAGGATGTGGCACATACTCCTTCAGAGACCAAAGGATAAACTAAAAAGTGAATATTTTAGCGATTAGGATGATTTTAGAAGATGTAAATGCAAGTTTATAAAGTTCTACGAAGAGGTGAGACTAAAACAACTTAAAAATCAATATCATTAACTTCTTTTTAGTTAGAAATACACTATTAAATACCAACAGGATGTAAAGGTGTATCAAAATATTTTGGATCTAGCATTAATTATCTCCACTCAGGGTCTGACTTGAAAATGCCTCCTCTATTCACTTCATAAACATGTTAATCTCTGTTTTGTTCTGTGAAAGCATGTCTAATTACGATAACGTTGCTTTTATTAGGATCTTCATAAGGGCCTGTTTCTAAATGTAAGTGAAATTGTTCAATCAATTCCTTGTCTTATTGAGAAAGTTCCATTGCTATTGTATTTTTAATTGTTTTAAAGTAGGAGTTATGTATAATTTTTTGATTTTTTTAATTATATGATTAATTAAATCCAAAGATTTATTCTATTAATCTCTAAAGAAATCAAAATTTATCAGATTTAGATTTCGGATAAATTTATCTTATTTATAAATTGAGTTGATTAACATGATTACAATTTTATAATTATATTTTACAATTTGTAAGTATAATGATATAAATATTATTCAAATCTTCTTTCTTATTTAAAATATTTGTGTAATAAAAAATGCCTAATTTCTATTACTAAAATTTAAGTTTGTTAAAGAAATATAAAGTTGTTAACATCATTTTTTATAGATTTTATAATAAAAAATAAGGAATAGAATATAAATTAATATAGAAGGTTTTACTATGAAAGGGTTTTTTATGGAATAATTAATTAAAAATATAGTTAAAAGAAATACTATTGCTTATTTAATCCAAATCTGAAATATTAAATAATATACTTTTAAATATTATTTATTAATTAAAATGTTTCTTTCTTTATTCATTTATCTCTCTCTTTACTTTTTCTTTGCAAATTCTTTAAACAGAAAGTAAATATTTTTTAAGAATGTTTTAAAAAGAGTACTTCAAACATTTCTTTCTTTCTCCTAAATACCGTGTTTTTAATTCATTCATAATAAAACCTTTTCAAATTATATATTAGTTAATTCCTATTCCAGAATTAAAATTAAATAATAGATCTCTTTAAGTTTTATTCAGATAAGGATAGGTTAACATTTTAATAGAAATCATTTCAATTGATTTTTATTATGATAATTACAATAATTAAATTTAGAAAAAATAGTTAATTTTAGTTTAAAAACCAAATTTACAAAGTACATTAATAAAAAATAACTTTATAATCCTTATTTTTAAAACTATTTAAAATCTATGACTGCTATCAGTAATTTTGACTAAAAGTGTTCTCAATATTATGTAAAAAAATTGTAAAAGGAAACATATTTTTACTTTCTAACATATAAATGTGATTAATTATTACTTATTACTTATACTATTCCTGTACCCAAATGGATCGATTATACAATATCAATCTATAATTTTCTATTAAGTATTTCTAGACAGATTAAAGTAAAAAGATCAAGAAGATACAATTAGGATTATTTTTAATATAGTTTATAATAATATATTTGATATAACTTTCACTTAAATAATTAGTTTGTTAATCCATATCAAATATAATTATATTTTGTATTGTCATTTTTAATTGCAAACAAGATATTTCAAATAAAGTAACCAGATAATTTTTTGAATAATTTATTAAAATTAATAAAATAATCATAAAAATTTAACAAAATTGTAAGAAACTCTCCAATATTGTTGAGCCTTAAAGATTCCTTATAATTAAAATTGATTAATAAAATAAGAATATTTTCCCAAATAGGAAGGTATCTAAAATTATGAATTAACAATTAGTTTTTGTTACATCTCTCTTTAAACAATCTAATTTTGATAGGTACTTTAGATGATGCATCTTTATCAAGTATAATAACTATCAATCAATCAAAATTTTTATTATTTCTAAATAAATAAAAATATTAACTTACATCAATAAAAATTAGCAATTACCCAACAAAGGGAATTTTAGATACTAATTGTATATAATTCCTTCGGATTTTAGGATTTACTGATCTTATTTTCTATTAAATATTTTTTAAATAAAGGCTAGTAATATATTTGAAGTGTTAAATTTGATTTTAATCAGGGTTTTGATATTAGGTATTATTAATAAATGTCTATTCTAGATAAAAACAGATGATAGAAAATAATAAATGAAGAATAAGCATATATTATTATTGCCTAAAGCTGCTTACCCTTCTTTAATTTAAACTTATAAGGCTACAATATTATTATTGTATTTTTTTATAACTTTGCGTTATGGTTAAAATTAGCTATCCTTAGAATATATTCTTTACCTTTAATAATAAATTTGAATGGCTATTCTAAAATAATCTAATTAAATGAAGTTGCTTTTAAAAATTTTCTTTTTAATTATCTTACTTCCACTTATGAAAAATACCAATATTTGGAGGAATAAGATAATAAAATCATATAAACTTTAAGAAATTAATAAGATCGATCCTTCAATTAATTTTACAGACAAATCTTATTCTTTTGATACAATTATAATTGTGATTATTAAAATCAAGGCTATAAAAAACTTTAAAGAAATACTTTACTAATACTACCAAATACGACAATCAACAAGCAAAAAAAGAAAGAATTAGCAACTAATTTATATTGGTTCACAATTGAAAAATCTACTTTCCTTCTGCATTAACGCTAAGGCTTAGCCTAAATTATTCTTAATTTTACTAAGTAATATTAGTTAGTAAGCATCAAACGAAAGATGAGTAGTACTTTGAATTAGGATTAGATTATTGTAAGGAATTATTCATTTTTATTTATTATATTATCTAAATCATAGAAATAGCAAAATATTCTTAAATAAATTAAATGGTCTAAAAGAGACTTATTATTAACTTAAACTCTCTTTCTGAGTTGTTTAACCTTTTGAAAAAGTTACAATTTTAATGATTTATAAAAAAAGAATGATATTTTCATTTTAAACATAATTTTGATATAGAATATTTATCTTTCTATTATAAAACTTATTGATAATAATTTCTCATGAATTACATAAAGAAAAGGAAAGCTTTAGTTAACTAATAGCCCAAAAATAGAATTGCTATCCTAATAGCAATTAAAACTAAATCTATAACTTGATATTTTTTATATAATATTTAGTCTCCAAAAGTAGAGAAAATTTAGATGAATGCCATTTAATAAGAAGTAGAAAATAACCATTCCTCCTTTAGAATAAAAAGAAATAATCAGATTAAATCATGTTCAAATATCTCTTAAGGAGCCTTAACTCCAACCTCTCCTGTATATACAAAAGTAAGAAGCAGAGATAAGAATAAAGATGAAAATAGCTAAACTTACTCTAAAACAATATTGAAAATATTTTAAACAGTCAATTAGAATAAATAATCTGATCTCAAGTAAATTATGCTTAATATTTTAATGCAGGATTTAAACCCCATAACATTTTGTTACACTTAAGACAATAAATTATTAATTTATTAAGATTCTGTATTTATATCAATTTAATTAATTAATCAATTCAATTAGCTCTCCCGTGTATTAACTAACCATCAATAAGTTATGAAAAATATATATGGTTAATTAATCAATTTTCTTTATAAACTAATATCCGAATTACGTTGACAATTAGTTAAAGAATTAAATGTTAAATTCATAAAGATAATAATTTTTCTAATTAAAAATAGGTTAGATTCCAAATTCACTAGAACATGCACAAGAATACCATCATTCAAAGATTATAACAATAAATAAGCAAATTTAGTAAAAGAAGAAAATGGCAGCAGCTCATAGTACAATTAGATATACAAGATATAATAACAGATATAAAATTTGAATGGATTAGAAATAAATAATGCATCATAATTTAATTGCTATAACAATTTTAATAACTTTTCCACTTAATCTCCCTAAAATGCTTAAACTACAACAAATATTTAATCAAAAGATAACAATAATACATCACTAGAATAAAGTAAAGAAAGATAATCCTCTCAAATAATGAGCAAATTCCAATTATTTTAAACATATTAATCAGCTCTTTCCTCCAAAAGGAATTCAATTGGAGGTGGTAGGGTAAATTGGCTAAGTTTTTAGAATAAATAATATAGATCTACTAACGGAAGCATGACTTGTTAGGAGTAAATGATGCAGATAAAAAATATTTCCTAGACTGAGAGTATTCCAATCTAGATATAAGGAAATTAAGTGAATGGACAGAGATAAAATTAAGAATTATCTTCAACCACAACTATAAACAATAGTTTAAGCAGGTAGCAATTAGCTGATGATGTAAAAACTCCTACATCTTGTGATACATTAAACATGTAACTACCTTCTATGTCTGCTACCTCTAAGAGCAATCATTTCTATCAGCAGAATTATCAAAATTCTAATTAAAATAATACATTTACTTTTAGTGGAAGATGTAAATAAATAAGTTTGAAGAATTATTAAAAAAATTCCCAAAAAATATCCTCTTTCAATGATTATATGAGAGTTGAAAACTCTCAAAAGATACCTGGAAATGAATATATTCAATTAAAAAAGGAATATTAACAAACTCCAAAGTAACAATCAAGTAATTAATATCAAAGAGAAAAAATTTAGGAATAATATCCTATTTCTCCAAAAGGAATTAGTTTCAATAGTGTTCCTATTTCTAATACAAATATATAGAATTTCAATGATGGTTAATAATCATCTAATAAAACCCTATAAGACAAACTATCTCCTCTACTTCGATCCAGTTTAGTTTTAGATTAAAAAAGATAATCAGTGTAAGATTCAATTGATATGATAGGTTCAACTACAACTCAAAGAATAGTTTAATAATAACAAGTTAAGCATAGATCTTTGGATAATTAAGAAAACAGACCATTTAATGCTAATAAATTATCTCTTAAGTAAGATAGTTAAGATGAGCAAAATATAATGTCAATAGTAAATAAAAGTTCTCCTAAGTATGCATTTAAAAAAGCTCAAATTTTTTAAACAAAATAAGAAATTAAAACTAAGGAAATTAAAGTTTATGATGATTCATTAAAGATACAACGCAGAAGTTCGAGAGGAATAAATGAATACGAATTAATCTAATTACCATTTTATCGTAAAAGAGTAGTTGTAGTAAACGATTCTAATTCAGATTCTCGCTCTTTACGTATGACAACAAATGAAAAGAATAACACTGACACATCTATAAGCTAAAAAGTAAAAACATTAGAATAATAACATATGTAATTACCAATGGATTAATTCTTAAAATGCTCCGAATTCATCTCTTCCAATAAAAACGAATAATAAAATTAGTAGATACATCAATCTCAATTCTATTCCCCTCTTCATAATTATAAATACCATAGTGATATTGATTTTAAAAAGAATCTTTAAGACAAGCAAATCAATCAACTAATTCAAAAATAAAAAGAATCTTAATTACAAAAAGGAGTAAATCTAAATAAAATTAAATAAGCTTTTAATTAAGCCCAAAGTGATACTATCATGGGATTAATCAGTCCTGAAAACAAATACTAAACTAACCGCTATTCTAAACATTACTAAAAATTTATGCATTCTTAAAAATGAAAATAATTATTTATAAATTAAAAAAATCTATTTTTGTTAATTAATTTAAAATAATCTTAACTAAATCCTTCTAAAATATTAAAAGTGAAAATAAATACCATTAATGTATCATCAAAATAACAATTTATTTATTTATATTTTCTATTAAATATTTTCACATTTTTATAAAATTGCACTAAATTAAGTAAAAAAATAATTTTCCTTAAATAAGAGGGCATATGGTATTACCCAAATTATCTACAAAATATAAAAAGGAAAAACGAATAGTAGGTTCTAAATTTCATTAAGAAAATAGTTTTAAACAATCAATTATAAAATATCTAAAGAATTTTAATTTAAATTGAGTAGGTTAAGTTGTAAACAACGTAAACTAAAATAATTATTTTAATACATTCTCAATATATTTTTATTATGCTTCTTTTTAAATAATTAAAAATTAAATCATTTCTACATATGAATGAATAATACTATTTGTTATATATTCTCAAAAATTAATTACAATACCTTTAATATTACCATACTAAATTTTATAATGGAGTTTTGAATTAATAAAAAATCATAAATCTAATTGAAATTGTGGATTATTTCAATTACAACAAACCAAATTGAAAAAAAATTTTATAATTGTGAAATAACATGGTTTCTATCTTTTTGTAAATTTATTTGTATCCATTTATTTTATAAAACTATGCTGTTTCTAAAGTAAGATATTTAAATATCAAAATATTATATCGTTGCCAATAAACAGCTGACTGGAATATAAATTGATATCAGTAAATTTGAAATTATGTAAATATTAATAGATATTAAAAAATAATATAGAAGTAGTATCTAAAGATTTTCAAATTTAAAGAGAAATGGAATTTAATAGTTATAAATATTATTAGTATGAAGTAGCTATAGCTAGACTTATATAGCTTATGATTGATAGAGCATAGGAAGTAATATATTACTCATTTATCATGTCTATTTTCTCTTTTGAGTACATATCTTAATCTAATTATTGTAGTTAGAATAATTTAAGCTCTCTTATGTTGGTCATATGAAGTTTGATAGTTATGAAGTGTTTCTCACTATTGATGAAGATAAGCAAAGGTTCATATCTAATCCAGAAATTATGAAATTTCTAAGGTATAAATTCTATAAATTTATTATTTAATCAAGAGATAATATATTGATATTTATTAAAATGATTAATTATAATTAGGAGAAATAATGTGAGTGTAAAACAAAAAGAAGTAGAATTTCTCATTGATAGATACTCATCTTTAAAATCATTTTTATTCTTTAAAGAGTAGATTAAATTTTTTTAATATTCCTTATTTAAAAATCATTTTTTATAATTTATGCATCAGTTTCCTAAGATTGATCCTTCCTCAAGGAGATGAGGATATGATAGATACAGTAGTCAAATAAAGTTTAGGGGTTGTTAAGGATTCAAGTTAAAGAATTTCACCACTTATTGAACATAAAATATCAGAATTAATTGAAAAAGAAATTAAAATGGTCAGAGAACTAGAGGATTTGAAGATAGCTATAGCTGAAAAGTATTTTTGGAGTCATAGATTATCTGTAGAAGTTCTTATGAAGGGAAGATAAGAACACGTAACACCTGAAATGTATATTATTTATGATTTAAGCATTTAGAAAATTTGAATTCTAATGAATAAAACTATAAAAAATTAATATTAATGATAAAATAGATTAGAATAATTCATGAAGATTAACGGCGATGGTAGATATAAATATGAAGATTTTAAATTTTTAAAGTTTAGATATAGCAAGAATGAATCGATTCAATCACTTACTTAATAAGAATTTGCAGATATGGTATATCCATATGAGTTCTTTGTTGATCCAAATGATGAAAAGTATGATAATTTTAAATCGTAGTAAAAGGAAATAGAAGATGAGAAGTTCTTAATAAAGAAAATTTAAGAAAAAGAGGAGTTTGATAATAAATTTAAGATTATTGGTGATTTTATCAAAGACCCTGAATATTATGAAAAGCCTCAAAATATAATAGAATTCTTTGAAACGAATAGATGGAAAGACCTTTATAAAAACTTAAAAGATTTTGATTATTATATCGATTTCGCAAAAGAAAAGATTGTCTTCAAAAAAGAAGAAGAGGAAGAAAAGAAAGAAGTATTAGATTTCTACGAAACAATTAAGAAGCATTAATAAGATATAAAAAAATCAGCTGGCAAAAACACTAAAAGAAAAAATAAAAGAAGTAAAACAATTGCTTAAACATCTTAGTATTAGGGATTAGGAGGAAAAGAAGATGAAGGAGAAGATCTTTTTGATACTAGCAATATGCCCATGTTAAAGGATTATCTGAGGTAACTAAAATATGAGACACCTAGTTAACCTATGTCTATTAAATAATTTGTTAAGCTAATTAGGGCTGATAGAAATATCTTTTATTATGAAAAGCCAGAAATAAAAATCTTAAAGAGAATGGATATGTTTACAACAATTAGATCTGATATGAAAAAGTAAGAATTAAGATAAAACGTACTCGATAATAAAATAGAAGATATTAAGGTGAAAGATGATCATATTCAACAGTTGGAAAAAAGAAAATTATTTTCAGCCTTTTCTTAGTATAATATGATTGAAGATATAGACACTTCTTCTCCTAAACAAACAAGTCCTTACAAAACTTTTTTGTATAAATCTCTACATTAGAAAAATTCTTCCTTTGGTGAAGTTCTTTCAAATCAAAAAAGTCCTTAAAAATCTGATCAAAAATTAATCAAACCTTAATTTATCTAACTTAAGTAACAATAAATCGATGATAGTAATGATAATAGTCCTAATTAAAATGGATCAAATTTACCGATTAAAGAAAAAATTAATTTATAGGAATTCATTAAATAAAAGATAATTGATAAAAGTCCTATCTCATAAAATTCAAAATAATCTAAAGGTTATTCAAACCCTAAAAGTCCTATTTCTTAAATATAGAAAAGCTCAATTTCTCAAATATAAAAAAGTCCTATTTCTTAACCATAAAAAACTCCTAATTCTCAAATTTCAAGAGATTAAAGGAATTAAAAATAATCTAATATTCCATAAAATATTTAGAAAAAATTCTAATTTATTCCTTCAAATGTAACTGATGTTAAAAAGCTTCATTTTAACGAAAATGGTGAGGCTTATTCATCCTAACCAATCTCATTATAATCTTTAGATCATTTAGATCAAATTTAAGCTGTTATTCCAGACAAAGAAAATAAATAAATTTCTGCTATATAAGACTATCCTAAATAATAAAAATAACCAAAACAATTATAATAAGAAAGTTAACCAATTAAACCAATATAAAAGAAGAAAATAAATCATCTATCTCAAGAGGAAATAACAAAATAAGCTCATAGGGAGGTTTTAAGATTTAAATTATTAAATGCTGTCAGAAGACAAGAAATGATGAGGTAAATTGTCGATAAAACAAATTTTGGAGATTATAAAAATATTAAAATATACTAAAAATATTATTAATGAAAGATAAGTATAAATTATTTTTATTTTTTTTATTAATTATAAATTTTTATTCACTCACTCTCTCTCTCTCTTCTAGTTTTCAAGTAAATGTAGATTTAATTATTTTTTATTTTCAATTTTTATCAATTCTCTTATTTTTATTATTATTATCATCAACAACATCATCATCATCACATTGGCTTATTAATATTTAGTTAGATGATAAAAAATATATTTAAAGAACTATAAAAAGCTTTATATTATTTTAAATTAATTTAATTTTTGATAATCTTACATTCTACCATATTATTTAAGATAATATTAAAATTATTCAACTTTTTAATTACTGTTAGCTCTCAATAATTAAATCCTCTCTAAAAAAAACCTTAAGATTTTTTAATAACCATATTCATTAATAACATTTTATTTTTGAAATTAGTCTGTGTTTCAAATTTCTGATTAATTAGGGTAACTAAAAATAATTTTATTTGTTTGTCAAAAATCGGCCTTAATATCTTAAATTTATTAATTCAATTAATCCTTCAAATGATAATTTATTACAAACTCAGAAAGACTCAAATTAGAAAAAAATAGGCTAAGAAATATTTTTTTAATGAAATTGAAAAATTTTATTAATATATTAAATTAGATGCTTTAGTTACATATTTCGCGCCTCAAAATATTAAATTTATTATTGTCTATTTTTTTGTAACAAAATTAATCAGATATATCCTATAAGGATTAAAATTCCCATAAATGTAAAAATATAGCAAGATGTATTAATATCTTATATTATTTAGAGTTTTTTAATACATTTTAGTACCTAATTGTATAGTCAAAGATCAAATAGTTTATTAGCTGAGCTATTAAAAAGATTAAATATAAGTATTTTAACTACTACATATAGTTTAATGCTCTATTATTACTGATTACTAATAGCATTCAATGTATATGCATAAATCAGAAATATCTATCTATTAACTTATCATAATTTTATGAATTTAAAAAGAAAACCTCCCTAATAAATTTCAAAAGCATATTAATTCTATCAAATATTAAATAAGAAAAATATAAAAGGAATTAGAAATATAATTTTCAAAAATAACTAAATAAATAATGTCAAGTATTTAGTATAAGATCATCCAATTATAAGGTTGTGATTGGTAAGAAGTTGAAAATATCAAATCTAAGAATCTAAATTACTGGAACACTTAAAATAGTGTTTAAACTTTTACTATTAAAATATCTTTATAGCTCCCATAACATGTGTCTCAGATTATAATAGGTATCTAAAACAGTTTTAACTTCTATCTAGCAAATTGATTTATCTAATTCATAACAAAAGGCAATATAAATATTCCTAGGGTAACTATAAAGCTATAAGAAAAGCAGTTTAATAATAACAATTCCTATCACTCATAGAAAATAGTAGATCTATTGACCAAAGAATAATTTCTTAAATAAGATAACCAAACTCTACATGAAAAGCTAATAGAATTTGTATAGATTGTTATAATAAATGACTAATAATTAAGTAAAATTATTTATAACAATAGGAGGCAGAAGAAAAAACAAGTTTTATTGAATTTTAGTTTGAAAATCCCTATTAAAAAGAAAGATGTGTTAATTTTGCTTTATTATATTTATTACTAGAGAAAAAGATTCCTGATCAATTATATGAAAGAAACAAAGCTACATCCAACAAATAATAAAATAATAATAGAAATATTAATATTAATAAGTCACCTTTCATACCCATAAATATGTTTGAAAAGGATTATAAAAATAATAGGTAATATAAATTAAATATCCTTACACTTTTATTTATTATGAATTTGCTAACTCTTCATTTTAAAGATAAATAGACTTAGAGAGCGAAGAATAAGATTAAAATATTAAATCTACTGCTTAAAAGCTTAATAATAAATTAAATGTTCCAGAAGGAGGAGGTGGGTATAATAGTGGGAGAAATATTCGTTCACCAAGCCCTTAATCATATTATAAAAACTAAGATTAAGGTAATAAAGCAAGTTTATAGCCTAAATCGTTTGAAGAAGGCAATAAGTAGTTTAAGAAAGAAAAAGTAGATTCTAAACAAACCAATTTAAATTAATTTGTATTCGATAAGGATTTTGAAAGGGCTAAATAATAAAGTATAAGAGAAGCTAGGGAATAGGAAGATCTTAAAAAAGCTATAGAAGAGAGTGAAAGAGAATAACAATAGGAGAAAAATCGCTAATAAAAAGAGCTAGAATCTATGTATTTAAAGAATAAAAATATTAAAGAAATGGAAAAGGAAATAGAAGAAGTTGATATGGAATAAAGAAATACTCTATTTGATAAAAACGATTTAAGTATATTAAATAACAAATAAGATTTATTGAAAAGAAATCTTTAGCCCAAAGGCTTTTAAGATTTGTATAAATCTGAAAAGAAAGGAAATGAAAAATTTGAAGATAAAAATCACACTCCTGACTAAAAAAAATAAGATTAAACTTAAGAAGATGAAGAATTATTAAAAGTAATAGAAATAAGCAAAATAGAAGAAGAAGAAAGATAATTTAAATTAAAATGCTAAGAAAAAAATGAAAGAATTACTAATTAACATTAAAATAATGGTAGCTCAAAATATGATATGGAGGAGGAAATAGTTGAAGTAGAACTTAGCAATAAAAAACCTAGTAAATATCCAACAATAAACATTAAAAGTGAACAAAAACCAAAAAATGAAGATAACGGATTAACTAATTACTTGAATAAGCTGAATTTTAAAAACAATTAAAATGGATTGAAAAGAAAAATGACTCTCGATTCAGATGGAGATTAAATTAATAATAAAAATGAAGTGAAGAAAGAGAATAATATATAAATGGAGGAAGAAAAAACAAGGTAAAAATAAAATTAATAAATGGTATCTGAAAATAATAATGATGAGAATGATAAATATTAAAAATTACTAAAGAATTCTAATTATCCTGAACTTAAACTAAGTGGAAAGGATGATAAGAATATCTGGAATTTAGAAGCAAAAGATGGAGATATGGAGTTAGAAATTGAGATAGATCCTCCCGATATTATTGAGATTACAAACTCTCCAAAGAATTAGGATAAAGGATAGAAAAAATTAACTTAAACTAAATTATTTCAGAAAAATAATAATAATAACAATAGTAATAATAGCAGTAACAATAAACCTAATATTACTGTAAACATAAATTACGGTAGTAACAACAATAATAATAGATAGAGAGGGATTAATAATTCTAATGATAATCATTTTAAATTAGAAAGCTATATGCTTTCAGAAAGAGTATTTAGATAGTAGAGATAGCAAGAATTGGAAAGATAAATACCTGAAAAGTTTTATTTGCTCTAGAGAACTCTTAAATCCATCTTGGTAATTTTTATTATTATTATTTGTATTATTAATATTTTCTTCTAACATTAGAAAGATAAGCATATAACTATAAGTGGATATGAAGGAGAAGAAAAAAATAAAATAAAATAATTAATAGACGAGTTAGGTAAATAAATTACAATCTTATTTCAAAAATAGAAAGAATATATTATTAATTCTAAAAGGTGGAGTTTATTAACCTGAGTTAGATGAATTATGCAATTACATGATCCTTAAAGATAAGAAAACTGATAAATACAATTCCTATCTAAAAAATAAAGATTTATTAAAAAATCTAAAAGTAGTAACTAAGAGTTTCTTAACTTCCTGTAAAGGCAATAAAAAAGAAGTTGATTGGATTGACCATTTAGTTGAATGAAAATGCTAGAGTTATTATTATATTATAGAAAAATGTAAACGAATTTTATGAAAATAAAATAATTTAAGATTATACTATCTATTTTGTCTTTTTAAGACTGACATTAAATCAAATTACTACTTCTTTAATTTATTTTATCAAATAAATATTATTTTTTAAACTTAAAAATATAATTTAATATTTGATAACTTGTTCAAATTACTTTTTATATTATTGTAATTCTACCAAATTTAGCTCCTAAACAAAGTATAAAAGAACATTTTAAGTTAATTAGCTTATTTATTTTAAAAATATCTCCAAAGTTTGAGTTTATTAGAGAGGAATTAAAGCATGATGAACTAAAAGAATTAAATTGAAATTAATTTTTAATTAAATAAATCCCTCATTTTTTTACAAATTTATCCTATTTCTATACAGATTCTGCTGATGCATATCAAATTAGCTGAAGAATAAGTTTTACTAGGATAATCATCTTTAAATGATGTTAAAGTGATTAAAAACCTTTAAATAATTTAATAGGTAATAAAATTTAGCTTTTATTTCCAAAATTTAAGAGAAATAATTTATTTATATGAATTAAAATTTCATTAGGGCTATCAATTTATAGAACTAAACTAATAAATAATTAGAAGTATTTGTAATTAAAATAAATATATAGAAAAATATTTTTATTATTAAAATTTTAATTTCTATATAATATATTTTATATAATTCTAATTCTTTTTATAATTTATGAAATTTAAATATAATTTTTGAAGTTTATATTACTAAATTCATAATAAATAATTTATATGGAAATCAATCTTTTATTGCTTAGATATTTAGCAATTTCTCTAAAAGAAATAACAATATTTAGTACTAATTGCTTGATTTAAGAGATAATTTAATTTTTATAGAATTTCTATTAATATGAGAAATATTACTAAAGTTTATCATCTCTTTAGGTGACTTACTTATAGTTATGTTCATCTATTACTTAAATTATAGAAACATGAGAAATTTTAGAATCAATCTTACAATTAGAGGAAGAAAAATATGAAATAAAAACTCTTTTAAAAAGTATTGTTAAATTGAAAAGGTAAATAGTAAAATGAATATTTAGTAAATATGTTTGAATAACCATTTGGAATTCCTAGATTAATTAGCCTCAATTCATAACCAAATAGAATATATGTTTACAATAAATTTTTTTTGAATTAAGCACTGGCGGGAGGGTTCCTAGATTCCTTAATAATAATAGTCGTATTTTTGAATAATTAAAATTAATTATTATGAAATGTAAACAAATTGAGTTTACTTCTAAAAAATTATTGGAGTTATATTAAATTTTTTGTGATATACTCAACAAAATAGTAGTTTTGTAACAATTTAATAAAATCTTCATTTGAAGCTTTTATTTACCTAGTAAAATATCTAAGCATTTTAGGAAAAAGAAAAATCGAATATTTGTTTTCATGAAAATTTGAATTGTGAATAAAATAGTTAACTTCACGTGGAGATGAAGGAGAATAAGATGTTATTAATGTAAGAAATCACTATTTAGAATTATAAATAAGGAAAAGAGGAAAATCCTAAATATGGAAATCGATTAAATTATTAAATAAATGTAAATTTAAAATATAAAAAGTTTAATTTCTAATGGTAAATATTTTCTTCAAAAATTTGATACCACAAAAGAAATAAAGGAAAAAAGAATGACTGAAACTTCTCTTGATACCACAGATTGGATTACAAATTTTTTTAATAAAATATAATTACATGATTATGTGTGTAATGCCATTAAAGTCTTCAATTATTAGATAATATACCTTTGAGGTTGCAGTCAACTTTTGCTAAAATTTAAAATCACCCCTTAATAACCAATAGAATTTTAAATATTCTCTAATATTGTTGAGTATTTTATCTAACTCCATTATGAGCCATATAGATCTATATTTAGTTTAAATGTATAATAATTTATATTATCAATTTTGCTTGCTTATTTATTGCTCAAAACTACTTAAATCAATATTTAATTATCAAATCAGCCAGACTAATAATCTGAGACAATTCACTCTTTTCTGAGTTAAAGTGATGATAGAAACATTCAAATTAATTAACAAATTCAGTGATCTAATTTTTTTATTTTTTCCTTCTCTGATTCTACTCCCCCGCTTTATATCTTTATATAAATTCTGTCTTTACTTTAATTTCACACAAATTAGATAAAAAATCAGTAAATTATTAAAAATTTTTGTTCAAAAATATGCGTTTTTACATCTTTTTGTAAGCATAATTTGAAGTATTAATGTATTAACTTTGAAATTTACATTTTGATTTAACTGAATTCCTAGAATATCATTTAAATCTTTATGATTATTTTGGGATAATATAAAAAAACAGAATAATAAATTTGAGTTGTAAGGAATATCATTGAGTTCGCACACACTACAATTCAAATGCATAATCCTTTACCCTAAGGGAGTACTAGTTTATTAGATAATTAGAGTTCTATTTCAAAATATTAGATGATCATTTTTCTATTTTTCTTAAATTTTACAAAAAAAGAAAGCTATGGCTTAAAATACGAAAGAAATGATTGATAATAGATCTTGAAAACGAAATACAAAAAAATAATACCTAAATATTTAAAAATTATTTGATCGCGGAAATGTGATTGGTTTAGAGAGAGAGAAGAGATTTAAAAGTTATTGAAAATTGAAAGATTGGTGACTATCTGAGAAAAGAGCAAGAAAATAGAAAAAATTGTTTATTATATCTTAGCAATTAATGAATATAAGAAAGACAAGATTTTATTTTAAGACGGCTTGTCAAGATAATTAATGAGTAGATGTGGGGCAAAAAGAGGTAGGTAAAATTTTATTAAATTTTAGTAGTTTAATGAACCAACAAGAGATGTAAAACTTGAATAGCTCTTGAAAATGAGAAATTGCAAAAAAAATATAAATTCTTAAAAGTATAAACATGAACTTTGAATTTATTTTTTTGTATAAGGATGTAATGAAAAGTAAAAGGGGGGGGAGATTAATCTTAATGAAAAAATGAAAATGACTAAAGTTTTCTGAAATGTATTTAAATCAGGCAAATTGAATTTGATAAGAAATGTTTATTTGTTTTCTTAATGTGCATATTTTTTTTAAAGAAATGAATTAATTTCTTTTAAGTTTTTAATTACATCCTATTTTTGTTTTTAGATCTTATTGATTGCAGGCTTTAATTATTAGTCCCCATTCATATCGCTTAATATGATTAAATCAATCCTATTTGTTTCCAATGATTTATTCTTTTTAAGAGTTTTCTTTCTTTTTTAATTACTTTTTCTTTTCCAATTAGTTTGATATATAAATAGATTCATAGGGGTAGCCTGAATAGGTACAAGGCACTAAGAAAGTATATATATTTCTGACTTAAAGAAACAAAAAATACGCAATAACAAATAATTAATTAAAAATACATAAAAGGAGTCATTTATTCTCTCCCAAAAAAGAAAACAAAAAATTAATCAAAGAAAAGTTATTCACAAAAAAGCGATTGAATAAGCGAACAAGAAAGAAGCAAAAAACCATATTTTTGTTCCTAAATCCCCAGCTCAACAATCATATCAGCCACCGCCACACCTTTTAAAAGAAATATCTATATTTAGAAGAGTAATTTTAATAAGAATATAAGCAATTTTAGAATGAGAATCTCTACAGAGTCGAGAGGCACTTAGACTGTTTAAGTTATTGGACAGCCTTAATCTATTCCAGAAATAGTTTAGCAAGGAGTAGGAGTTGCAGCAAATGAAAGAGAAGAGCAAAATATATAAATTGAATAGCCTTAAAATAATGAATAGCTATCTTCTGCTGCAGTACCCATCAATTAGTAGTAGTAGAACTCAAATGAATAAAACGTAAGGCATTAAGATTGCTATTCTTCAACATCTCCGACTATGCGCGTTTTTGTTATTATTGCCACTTTTTTTATGGGAATATACGATATCATTGCATATTTGCTAGGTGGGATTAAAAAACTCATTCCCTAACAAATCTTAAGACTATTTGATAGTAAATGCGCTCGTCATCATCCAGACGATATTTGCATGGATTGTTCTAGCTGCTAACAAATGGTACAGTTACCTGAACGTAAATTCAACGATGCTGAGTGTGCTATCTGTTATAATCCTATTAAGAATAAGGTATTCTACTCTTGCTAACATAGTTGCTGTGGTAATTTTTTATTATAGTTAATTTACAACAAGAATACATAGAAGTCTTTTAATATTAATTAATATTTCTTTTCATTTTGGTTTGAATAATTTGTAAATTAATTGTTTACTTGATTAAATATAATTTTCATCAACAACTACAATCAATATTAATTAAAATCACCAAAATCACTATCTCTATATCATTACTTTCTATCCTATTCTAACTATTTTCCTACAATTTTGATTCTAACAATTTCTTTGAGAATCTTAACTTTTTGCAAGATATTCTATATTGTTTGTAATGTTGATGGAATAGAAAGAACAAAAGGCTCTTTATTTTTTATTATATATTACTATCCTCATAGAGTTTAATAACGGAAAGTAATTTAATAATAATTCATCACTTATTCTTTTCCTTAAAAAATCATAGCCGAATGTACTATCAAATACTGGGAAAACGGAAACTTCAAAAAGATGAGATGTATGTATTGTAGAAAGCAGATTGATATGATCTACAGAGATTTCAAAGCAGATGGTGATAAAAAACGCATCGAATTACGTCAAAAGATTCGTGCCTACAATTCTACTTTTGCCCCTAAAGACCGTTCCGTAAGATTGCACATTATTTTAAATTTTAAATAGCTAAGTTAAAAACTCTTATTGGAGAAAAATTTTAATCTAACAACCAAAAATTTAAGTCATTATTTTGATGGTCTATTATTACTTTGAAGGATTTATTAAAATGTGGATAAGGGAAGATAATAAAATTTGGAAGAAGATAATAATTTTTAATAGATTAAAGCTATTTCAACAAACAAAACTAAAATAAAACGAAATAATAAATCTTCTTCTGATAAGAAAATAACTTCTATATTGAAAAATATAGAATAAATTAACTATTATTACATTTCTTTCTTAAATTATATGTATTTTAGACATATTATTTAATAATTTTCTTTATTTTTAATAGCTCATTTCAAAGATCAAAGAATCCCCGTTCCTTTTGTAAAGAACAATTAACTTCATCTTCACTCGTGAAGGTGTTATGTACATGTTAGGTCATATGTGTTCTTCTCATTTCTTTATTGTTGGGTTGCTTTATATTATAAGCCCATTAGATTTATTGCCTGAATGCATATTTGGTATTTTTGGATTACTTGATGATGTTGTTGTAATGGGTATCCTCTTCGTTCTCCTCACTAACTTTTATTATCGCTATCTCCTACGTTAAGATTAGGATAACTCCTCAAATGAATCTATCTGAGTTAAGTAGGAATAAAAACTCTTAGTATATATTCTAAACCTACTTTATTAATAGAAATTAACCCATCTTTTTCAAAAAAAAACCACATACCTACATTACATACCAAATAATTCTTCTTATATATAAAACAACCTGAATATAGCTCTTATATTCCCTTTAAAATACAATAAAAAAACACTTACTAGTAAAAATTTATGAAATTGCTAAAATATTAACTGTTCTTATCGATTTGACTTTCTTCCTATTTTACATATAATATTAAAAATGTTAAGATCCTATTACTGCAGAGTTTATTATCAAGCGAATTATCCTTAATCAAATAGTAGCTTTTAAATTCGTGTAAATAAAATATATAAAGATATTTAAAGTTATAAGAAATATTCTTGAAATCAACTGATTGGTTCTTTAAGTATTTGCTTATGATTAGAAAGTGATCTAATTTTAGAGAAATTGGTGTACTCTAATCCATTATCTTATAGAAAAGGCTAAAAAATTGAGGAATTCTTAGTAATAGGATTCAGCTGTAATATAGTTAAAATTATGACTTTAGAATAGAAAGATTTTTAATAAATTAAAAAACTTAAAAGATGCAAGTTCATCTCAAAATTAATTGTAACACTGATCTTCAAAAATCTTTCAATTAGTTATTATTAAATATTTGAAGAGAAAAATAGTTTTAAAAGATCTTCCAAAATGTGAAGCAAAGTTTATATATCAGAAGATATACATCTTAAAATGTGTATTTGGAGATACTGGTTTTTATCCAAATCATTCATCTAATTATAAAAGGCTAAATATAAGGATTATTAATGAACGTTTGGAGAAGAGTTTTCTGTTTGCTTTGAAAGAAGATTAGAAGCAATCTTGATAAAAAATAACTGAAGAGCTTAATATGCAAGGAATTATTTAATTGAAGGCAATAATTTTTATTGAATAGAAGATTAGATGGAAAAGACTTCGCGAAAAAAGGGAAGAAAAAAGATACTTAATAATTTAGAAAAATTAGGTGAGTCAATGATGCATAAATGATGATACTAACTAAATCCAAATAAAGATTCGATCAAATTAATAAAATTATAATTTGATCAATTTATTTCTTTTCTGGTGATATAATTCCCTTTTGTGCTTAATTAGAGTTGATGATGCTAACAAGTGATGACAGACAAAATAAAATATTCAATAAATTAATTAATTAATCAATATATCATTCTATTAGTTAACTTTTGATAACGACAACTCTCATTTTGATATGACAGAACATTACTAAATCACTTAATTATCAATTCAATGATTCTAAAATCTACTAATACTTTTTCGAATACAAATATACAAATCATCCACCAACTAATTACATCACTTTCTCTTATTCAATTTTTTATTGAAAATAAAAATGAATCACCAATAAATATTATTTCCTCTACCAAAAATTGAAATAGACTTGTTTCCAGTATTTAGAAAATTCAAAGTTTATTTTATTTAAGAGAAATCTACCAATTTTTTACAAAGTTATCATTTAAATCTATCATCTGGTCTATTTTAAAATGAATGATTATATAAAGTATTATACTTAGACTCAATAATCTAAATTAGAATGGAAACCTGAAAAAAGTGAACAGAGAATTGGATGATACTTTACTTAAAATAAAATAAAGGAATATTACTCTATTAAACAACTTCCTTAAGTACAAACAGACAGACAAATAGATAATATTTAAACATAGGGAATAAGATTTTTAACAAATAGTCCCCTTTGCAATAAAATTAATCTTCAACTAATTAATATTACAATTCATGCTATTTTTACACATAAAGAATAAAATAATATAAATTAAAAGTGTAAAGAATATAAAAAGGAATTTAAAATTGATCTATTCTCCATAAAATTCTTCACAAGATTCATTTTAACATGAATAATTGGTCACTTAATAATAACTATGAATAATCTAAAGCAACTAATGAAAGGAAATGCAACTAACAATAAATAATTACAATTAACAACGCGATTAATATGTGGAATATAAAATCAGCATAAAAACATAACCTCTATAATTACACAAATTTATTAGAATTTAAAGTTCTTGAGAATTTCTTCTTACTCCTCTTTTTGTATCTTCTATATTTAAATCCATTTACTTTATATGTTTAAATATTCAATCAAAAAACTGAATTTTAAATCATTCTATTTTTTTATCTAATTATACCCTTAAAACTCTCTCCCCCTTTAAGTTATATTTACACTTTCTACCTTTCAAATTTATAAAAATCTAACCAAGAAATTATCTGGATATATGTAATTACATTTATTATTGAATTGAATTAATTGCTTTTTAATTCCCCTACAAACTTTCATCACGGTATCTCTAATTATTTTATATAGATCACAAAATAATGTATTAAATTTCTCCCTTTTCTTATCAGTTTTTATTTTACTCTTTCTGATCTTTATTATCATATTTTGACAAAGAGGTATTCATTACTAAATCCTTTTTAACTAATATTTATAAATCATTCTTTCTTAACTTTACTTTAATAAATTGAATTTATAATGAAATTAAGAAGAAATTTATTATATAAACTCCATTTGATTTAATTCTGTGTTTCTATTAATCAAATCGATATATTATTTTCATAATTAATCTTTCCTAATTCCTTAGTAGTATGAAACCCAAAATAAATAGATTTCATGTTTAAACAATAATATTTAAATAGCATATTCTTCCAATTTATTTAAATTAGTTTTCTTATGGAGAATGATAGGATTAGTAGTTATATGTCTCTAATAGAATTTACTATTAAAAAATAATTGCTTTTATGTTTGTATGGATTACTTTGTTTTTAGAATATATAATAGGCAAAAAATATTATAGTATAATTAAAATATACGTATAAATAATGATATCCTTTTTATATTGGGCTATGAATCATACAAATCTAGCCCAATAAAAGCTATCTAATTAATTTCCTACCTTTTCAAAGTTAAAAATAATTCTATTTTTGACACATTATAATTTGCTGTGGTTTGTTGATTTATAAGCTTTTTTCTCTAATTTTCTTGGTTAATAAAGATATTTAGATGATATAATATAGGAATATATCTAGTTTAAATTGTTTAAACACTATTTTTATAAATAAATAATTAAATTGATTTTAAAATGCCATTATTTTTAGAAGTAAATCAATATTCTTCATATTTATAGAATCGTTTTGAGATAAAGCAAGATAAAAAAATTGTACACGTTCATAAATAGAAAATCTATCAAATTTAAAAATAATAAATAGATGATTTTTTTCTAAAATTTCAATTAATTAATTTTTTCTAGTAATTGAGTATCAAAATTACCTTTATTAATGAATATTTAGTGATAAATAACAAATTCAAAAGTTTATCTAATTTAACTTTTTTAAAAATATCTATCAATGATCTTGTTGAACTCAAAAAATCTTTTATAATTAATTATAAAAGAATATAGTAACTTCCAACTCATTTGTTTAGCATTCTACCATTCTTGTGATTGAGTAGTAATTTAAATTTGTTATTTCTAACTATTTGAGTTTAAACATATATTAATCTCCAAAATTATTCTTAATAAAGAAAGTAGTAACATTAAATAAATTGTATCCTATAAATAAATGGAATTTATTTAAAATTTACATGTACAATTATGGATATGAACTTATATTCTTTTCGCAATACAATTGTAAATTTTTTATAGTTTGATGTATGAAATTCTTAAGATTGATAGATGAACAAAATTAATAGTTTGAAATTTATATTTTCTATATTTATAGGCTATATTTTATTCTTACTATTATACCTTCTAAATTTATATACAACTAAATTAGATATCATAGATAATAGAAATTTTCATTAATAAAAACTTTAAGTAAACATAAGTAAATATTAAAATAAGTTGAATTCTATTGAGGTAAAATAAATTTCAATCTTTTTTCTTCTTAATCTGTAGAAATAAAATAATTATTTCTTTTTATCATCTCAATAAAATTTAAATTTGGTAGATAAAAGCTTTAATTTTTATAAAAATTTTAATATTTAGTATATTTTTATTGTTGAAACAAAATGAATTAATCTTATCCTTTAAGAATCTGACTTTTTGTAAATTGATTAAGTTCTACTTTTAAGGCTTAAAAGGGTAATGAAAATTAATATATTAAATTTACTTTAAATTTAGGTTTAATTAATTATTTTGTTTGTGAAAAGTATCATAATCCTTTTGAAACACAAATCTAGATTATTCTTAAATCATATAAAAAATACTGAATTAAACTAAGAAAGACATAAAAATACTCCTTTTTTATCAAATATAAAGAATTTTAAGACCAATTAAGAATAATGTTAAGACTAATAGCCTAGTAGTTAAATAGATAAGCATTTAGCATCTAAAAATTTTAAAGTTTTGTGTAGCTAAATTACTCGAGTAGATATAAAATAAGTGAAGAGAATAAACTTAGGTATTATAAATTACATGAGGTTTAATTTGTAAATTTTAATGATTAAAGAGATACTTGTGATTTATTAGTTGAGAGTTAATACTTCTAAGATAGTTAACAAGAAAGACAGAAATTTTTAGAGGATAAGATGGGAATTAATAGATGTGTAGAATTTAAGCACAAGTTAAATTATGTTATGAATTTAAGAGATAAAGAAATGTATCAATAGAAGAAAGTAACTGAGCTGATAAACATAGCTATAAAATACATGGAGAAAAGGAAAAACAATTTTGATAATATGGATGATAAGAAGCAGTAGGAGTTTGTGTACTTTTTGAGAAACATAAATGAATTAATACTTTACATGAATATAGTTGATGCTAATATTTGGAGAACTTACTTTGAATGCGTTGCAGTCGTTGCCAAAACAAAGGGATATAACTTTCATTTTATGAAGTTAATGAATTCTATGGATTAATTCTGTAAAAGATTTTATAATAACAGTTGTGACTTATTTAGATATAAAATTGTATTTAAGGATGAAGATTTTGCCAATATAATTTCACCTAAACTTATTCAATAATTGCTAAATAACTTAGAAAAGTGCCCAATAAATGATCAAAATCCAAAATCGTATATCTTAACCTTATTTTTTTTGGCATCTGTTCTTTGGAAAGTATCTAAAAATACTAATGTACTTTTGTCGGGATACCACCGAGTCTAATTCTTCGTTAAACAGCAATAGAATACATTAAAAATACTTTCAACTTTAGAAGATATCGATTTGGCTATGAGTCTTTACTATTCAATAGGTATTAGTGGAGCTGTAAATAAAGATATATAAACAGCATTCAGTGATTATTTTATTTCATAAATGGATCAAATCAAAAGAAAAAACTATAACTTATATAAGATAATTGATTTGTGGGTCAATATTGGAAATGGCTCATAGTAGCTCTATGATATGATAGAACCAATCAGGATGAGCCAACTCTTATAAAGTAAAGATATTGCCTAAATCATCAAATAGCTTTGTTTAGTTCCCTCTACTAATATCTAAGTTCGTCCAGAAATTATCAAAAATTTATTCGATTTAATCATTTAGATCTGTGACTAATCATCAATCATTTCATACTTCTAAATAGAAGTCCTTTATAATGTTCTTGTGTATTACAATAATACTATGCCTGAAGTAATCAACAAATAGTTTTATGAGACATCAATTTACAATTAAATTATAGATCACATGAGAACAGTAAAATTTTATTCTTTTTTTATTTCTATCTTCAAATAAAATCAAAATTCCTTTTAAAAAATTAACTAATTTAATTTAAAAATAGAATTACAAACTAGAAATCGGGATAGGATAACCAAAATAAAGTTTGCTTGACCTTAAGAAAGAAGTAGACTAATTAAAGTAAAGGACAAAAAATTAATAGGAAGGCTTAAGATTTAATAAGGATAATGATGTGAATGATGTAAAAAATACTACATAAGGACTGAAATAAGAGCATATTTGTACAAAAAGTTTAGTTTATTGGCTTAATATTTAAAATTTAGAAGATGAATTCATAATTACAACTAATTAAAGAGTAGGTTTCTATGAAATCGATATACTAGTATATGCTAAGAAACTAGATAAATTAATTGGAATAGAGATTCAAGGATAGAATTATAAGAGTATTGATGGAATTGTTGTTGGAAAGAGAGTCCTCAAAAATAAATTATTAGAAATGAATGGTTTAACCCTAAAATATTTTGATATAACTGAAGATAATATGTTTAACAATCATATCTCGTTAAGTGCATCAAGAAAAGTTTCTAGAATTCATATTGCTGAGTAGATATTTAAATTAATTGAAGAAGCTCTTGGATGTGAATATCCTAAAGCATAAATTAAAAAATAAAATGTATTTATATTAAAATAAGATATTCAAAATCTAAAAGAAAACTCTGAATGATTGGATTTATTGATTGATTGATTGAATAATTGGCTTAATATTTTTTATTTAAAATGTTGTTTGTTCTATTTCGTGAATAATTAATACAAATCAATTGCTTAACAATTCCATTATTTCAATTTTATTCTATTGTTTTAGATTATAAATTACTCTAATAATGCATATTGATCAATAATTATACAAATATCGCTCTCCTTACAATTTATGATATAAAATAGAACTTAATTAATGTATTTTTAATCATTAATTGATATTTAATATGAATATTTATACATTAATATTTAGAATATTTGCTAAATTTTATCAATTAGTTAAGAAAATTATCTTACAAAAGTAAAATTAATAATAGAAAGTTAAGCACAAAACAAAATAAAATTTAATCAAAATTTGTAGTATTGTTCTTCACTGAATCCTAATTCTAAGAAAAGCTTTCTAGCTAAGTTTGTCATAGGGACAGGACCACAAGAGCAGCAGAGAATATCGTTAGTTCTTTCGGTGAAACATTATTTAAGCATGTCTGCAGTAACAAAACCACCAAAATGTTTCCATCCTTCAGTAGGAGGCTAATTAATAATAGTAATAATAATAATAATAAAATATGTTTAACTATTAAAAAAATTATTTAATTACAGTATCAAGAGTGTAGTGGAGCTTAAATTTATTGCTATTATTCTTTGCGTAGTTTTCAAGTTCTTCTCTGAGTAAAATATCCTCCTTTTATTTATAATTATAAAAATAGTATTAATTTTAATTTAGTTTTAAATATCTTTACCTCAGATTTGTTGGCATAAAGTAAAGTAAGTTCAGTGTTATCGGTAGGGTCATTGCAAACCTATTAAATAATTTAGTACATAGGGGTAAGACCAGTTCCACCAGCAATCATGTACATCTTCTTAAAAGTAGCTTTTTGGATTTTTCCAGTTTCAAACTTTCTGTTGATTACACACTTACCATTTCCAAAGTATTCTAAGTGACCATGAGGGCCAGTAATTTCAACTTCAGAACCAATCTATTGTGTTTAATATTTTTTATTAATATTAATATTTGCACCTCTTTTATATATTTAATTTACAGCAAGGTTTTCAAGGTAAGGAGTGAGCTTACCTCCTTCAGGGAATCTAGGATGAACGTTAGGACGATAGATCTTAATAACTTATTCAAAAGTACCCTAATTTTATTAAAATATTTTTTAAGAAATGTGTGAATACTATTATTTTCATGAAAAGGATTAGGGATTGTATGTTTTTTTGAAAATTTAATTGCTTAAGATAATATCCTTCTAATTTATAATACTTTTTAACTATTATTATGCTCAGTATATTCGAAAATAAATTATTTAAATTTTTTACCTTTTGGCTAACAACAGAAGTAGGAGTGTATTTTCTAGTAACTTCTTCCCCATCAACATTTGCACTATTTTTGTAATTAAATTTTTAATTAAAAATTGCTCTTCCTAAAATTGTTAAGGTATATTTATATAATTACTGAATGATGTAGTGATTTCCAACAGGAGCACCAAGTGTTTATTCTTCATTGGGTAACTTAAAAACGAAGTTATAAGTATCATGAGAAAGTTTTTATCTTTCCTTCAAAATAACTTTAATTTTTTGGTTAGCAGTAGCAGTGGTCAAAGCAGTATTTTTAGGGGCAGTACCTATTATGATATTTATATAAATAATTAGTAAATATTGAAGAAATTTTTTAAAGTAAAATGGCATTTCTATAATTTTATCGCATTACTGAATAAAAAATATGGCTAGAAAGTTTTAAGGTATTGCTTTAGAGAAAATTGAGCAGGTCTATTGAGTATTTATAGTAGTTTATAAAATATTTAACTTAACTATTTGTGTGGCAATTTAGTAAAAACTATTCACCTATTAAGAAATGATGTAAACATCTTTATGCGTTGTAATTAGGTGTTTGGATTTGATTCAATTATTTTAACAAGATTTTTATTCTATAAAATTATTGCTGCTATGCCTATAAGATAATTATTCTATGATAGAACTATTCCTTTTTACTGTTTTTAATTTTTTCAAAATTTCTATTATTCTCAAAAAAGATATGGATGGAGTTGATATTTCTAAAATAAATTTTTTATGATATTTTGGGATATCTTGAATCTTTCTATTTGACTGTTTTAATTATTGAAGTTAAACTCTATCGTACCTTTCTTTTTCTAAAGGAAAATAAAGATAGTTGCTAAGATTACTGCCAAAGCAATAAACAAACCAGGATTGATAGCCATGATCTTTTTTTCTTTTCTTTTTTAGATATTATTAATTTGATTATTTTTACTAATTAAATTTTAACTACAATCAGAAAGATACTTTTTTCTTTTCAATTTCTTTTTTTGAGAATATTTCTAAAAAGGCCTATTAGATACTTATTCTTTAATGCCGTCATTTATTGATTAACATTCATTAAATATTATTTAGCTTTATAATTATAATTTAATATATCTTAAGTAAATAGGTTTAGTTACATAGTAAATTGAGTCATTTATTTCGTCTGATCCCTTTAACTACCTCTAAATTACATTATCTATTTCTATTATTTTAACTTTGCCATACTTTTTTTAGCTAAATACCTCTTAATAATAATAGATTTTTTATAAATTCGATTTCCATCTTATATATTTATGAAGTTAAATTCATTAATTAGTAAAATTTATAAATGAATATTTCTTTACCTTTGTATTTTATGATTATTTTGAGTCACAATATTACTTCCATTCTTATTTTGAAATTTAGCTAATTCTGAATTATTGAAATTATTCATAAATTTGGAGATTGTAAGAAGAAAATAGGTTTATAATTGATTAAAAACAAAAAAATAATATTAAAAAAAAAGATAGATATAAAAATATCCCTTACAAGCAGTTAATATTTTAGAGTTGGTAAGTTTTAGATAATGTATTCACTATTTATCATTTTACTAAATAAAATTCACAATTCTATAAACAAAATGCTGTTAATTATCGTATATTAAGGCTTCCCTGTTCTAAATTTAGGCTACAAATTAGGTCTTGATTTAAATTTTTAGATTAAATTTACAAAAAATGCCTTGATTTATTAAAATCAAAGGTTTAGTTTAAAATATTTTGAAATTAATTAATAAATTAGAATTAAAATATAAATATAAAATTTTTTATTAAATTAAATTTAAGTTAATTTTCTCATTAATTAAGACTTTATCGAGGAATATCACTTTATCGATTGTCCTATTTTTTGAAAGCTGGTGCCATACAGAATGGCTCATTATTATATGGGAATTTACAATATTATTTTAGCATTAATTTTAATCATTTTTATTAACTGATATTGAAAAATCTAGCCTAAGGTGTAAACTAAACATTCGTGTAAAATATAATCTCAAATAAATCTTCAATATAATTTTCTACCCTTTTACTCTGATTTTTAAATGATATTTGAGTTAAAATGAAATGAGGGGCGATAATTAACTTACATTAATAAATCTGTAAGAGGATGGCATGATAATAGTAAAGAGAATTATCTAATAAAGTTATTTGTTATAAGAATTACAAGTATAAAGAGAAATAAAATAAGGTAGATAGGTAGGTAGGTAGGAAAATTAATTGAGTATTTTTTAATATATTAAGTAGATAAAGTATTAAATTTATTGATATAAAAGCAGTTATGGAAGTTTTAAGTTATTAGATTAAAGGTTAAATATATCAAGTATTATCGTCATTGGTTTATAAATTAATATTGTTTGGGATAGAAGAAAAAATTCTTAATCTTTATTTTTGTGGGGAAGATTCTAATTCTTATTTTTATTCATTATTATTAGAATCTGAGTATCTTTATTTTGTATATTAAAGTTCGAAATTATTTTTAACAAAACTCATATTGTTCGTTTCTTTGATATTATTAGTATTATGGTTTAGTATATTTACTACAGTATCACCAAATTATGTTTATTGTTAAGTTTATGGAACAGTGTTCATTATTTTGGTTTAAGAATTTGTCTCAAATTCTCTCAATATCTCCATATCTAGCAATTATACTAATCTTTTATCTATCTTGGATTGAGATTTTTCTATTTTAAAAATTTAAAAAAATGCTTCTTCTGCTTCTTTTACTTTTTACTACTCATCCTTAATGTCTTCTTTTAGCAATGAAAATTATGGTTTTCTACTAAATTTAGCTAGTTTTGGTGATACTTCTTTATCAGCCTAATTATTCTATTATGTTTGCCCCATTTTTGAAAAGGGTTTTTTTTGTTACGACTCTTCTTCAAAGTCCTATAGATATATTGTGGGTTTTTGAATAAATTCAAACAGTTTGATTTAGTTTTCATCAAGAAGAAGGTGTTTCAATTTTTCTATTTCAACCAACTTACTAATAATATAAGATACATCAAGTTAGTGATAAAGCTTTTCAATTCCGTAATTCACCATTTTAATATACGGCTTTTAACTATTTATAGACTTTTGAAACTTCGATTTTAGAAGACCGAAGAAGCTTATCTTAATTTTATTATATGTATTACTCAAAGCGCTAGTAAATATTTCATGCAAACGCTTTATTCCTATTACATACTCAATTTAAGCTTGGCTATTTTACTGCTGTTAATGCTATGTGTTATAATTAGAATTTAAAACTCCATTAATATTTGTATTATTCAAAAAGAATCTTTCATGTTAAGAGCTAAAATGCATAGGATTTAAAGTTGAATTCATGTTTTCGACACTATCTAGCTAATATTTTTTTTTTATTTCATTTCTGTGAACATATGGAATATTTGTCTTTTTCCTTTTTTTGGTTTCTTCAGTAGGACTACACAAGTTATAATCAATTTCCATATTATTCCAATCTTAGTTAGTCAATCTTGGCTAAGTAGTAGTAGAAAACAACTGTTAGTTAAGAGTTTGCCTCGAACTTACATTTTATTCTCCTGCCCCTCCTCTTATTTGAATCTAACATTTCCTTTCTTCTCTCTTTTTCTGGAAATTGAAAATTTAATTAATCAACTTCTGTTCTAAATTAACTCTCTAAATAGGTATACAGATAATACATCCTAGAACGAAAAGAATATTAAAAATACCACCAATTTAAGAAATTCCATTGTATAATTTCTAATATGTCCTGATGTACTCAGACTCTTTATTCTTTTCTAATCCAATAAACAAATCATACATTTTATTATCAGTTTTTGTAATAATTGTTTCTCTGTCGAAACTATACAATAATCTTTCATCTGAAGAGAAATTTTCCATGAATAATCCAAAATCTGAGCTAACAGTAGTTTTTCTAAAATAAACATTAACATTTTTAAATATAGATATTCCTGATTGCCAAAATATATTTTAAACAATTGGCTAGAAAGGATTCTCTTTGTCAGTTGATTTAACTACGTAGTTTACATAATATAACTGAAATGCTACGTTACTTAACTTTTGTTACAATACACTTGGGTTTGAACAATTTATTTCACAGACCTTTACTTATATGTATAATCTTCTATAAATCATAGCACCAAACTACCCCTCAAAGCTAATTTTGGAGTTCAAAGGAAAACAGTAGAGGTTATTATATTTCAACTTCTAAAAGTACTCAGAAGTTCCTTTAACTTAAAAGTGGTCTAGTGTACAAGGTTCCATTTTTATAGAAACAGAATTAGTTATTTGATCATACTCATTTGTTGATGGATTTAAAAATTTCTTTGTTTCCAAAATTTGAACATCTAAAAAATAAATTGATTCGTCTAGAAAGTGGATAAGATTCGTATCTTATATTCCCATAACGATAGCACTCTTATCTATATCCAACTCAATTGCGGTTGGCATTTCTACTATATTCTCCTAATAAACTACATTTGGTCTTTAATAACCTAAGCATTATAAAATTATAGAGTAAGAGTAAACCAAAATCAATACGAAGAGAGCGGCTGTAATAAAACTGCCAAATAATGTCTTATGAATCTAATAATTATTGAATCGCATTGAAATTGGTACCCCAAACATATCTAGCCTTTCGAACATTCTATCTCCTGTATTCTTTATAGTATCTGAAAATGAAGAAAGCTTTTTATATCTCCAATTAGTTACTGATTTATAAAAACTTGTACAATTATATTAAATTATTGATTAACTCGAATTTTTTTCTCTCTTTTTTCTTCTAATATTCAGATTTCTCAATAGATAACTAAATTTTTTATTCAATAATTAATATGCATATACTTTTCTATTTGTCCACCCGTTTTCTGTTACCTGATCCTTACATTTTACATAGATGATAAAGGCCACACACATGTTTATTATAACTAAAAAATCAATTTTTCAGACCCTTGATTTCAACTTATAACACCATTTAGAATCTTAATAGCCAAACTAAAATCCTAAAGCAAAGGTTCCAAAGTATAATTTTAAAATAAAAGCAACAATTATCTTTTAAAGAAACTTACAACTATCTTTTTTTAATTTCTCTCTTTCAATCGCAAAATTATAGTTTTGAATAACTTAATTAAAAAGCTAAAGTCACAAAATAGGATTTTTGAAATTCCTATATGTAATTACGATTTATGTTTTATTTAGTACTTACTTTATTATTAAAAGCTTAAAATAGTTGGTAAATATTTAATATAGATGATAGATCTCTAACGTTAAATCTTTAATGAGTTTATTTTTTTAATCCTAAGAAAATTGTTAATCCAATTAAAACAAAGATAAAAGATTTGTCAAAATATATGATATAAATCCTATTAAATAATACCTAAAAGTCAACTCCTAAAAAAAAGCATTGTTTTCAATCTTTCTATAAGTAGAAATATATTTTAGGTTGTTATCAAATTGAAAAATTTATTTCAGCTTAAATATAATTTCATACTTCTCATTAATTTATAATAAATAATAATTACTATTATTAATTTAAATAATATCAAGTTAATTAGAGAAACTTTATTAGTTGTTTCAAATTATTTACACTTCTTATCAGAAGTTACAGCATTTAAATCCTAATATATATGATATAAGAATGTGTGCAAATTTAAATTAATTGTTAGAATAAAAAATTATATTTTTAACTATTTGGATATTTTATTAACCTAACAAAATAACTTTTATCTTCTTTAAAAAATTTATTTTTTTAAATATTTAGTTAAAATAGAGTCAAAAAAATTATTGAATAAATCATAAACAAATTAAACTAAGGAGTACTATATTTACTTTTTATTTTATAAGGATGTTTTGGCTAAAGATCCTGATATTAAAATAAGTAATAAAAATGTAACATAAGTAGGTATATAGTCCTTTTATATCAAATATGTACACTTTGTTTTGGAAAATGAATTTTCAAACTAACTCATAATAATTATATTCATTTTAGAGCCAATCATCTTTGGAAGGTTTTGATTTAAGTAGTAAAATGTGTTTAGAGGAAAATATTATAAATTTCAAAATTTTTATTATAATATTAAAGAAATTTTTGTTAAACTTTCGTTACTATTATATCATTTTTAAGTGCATTTAATGCTTTATTTTTTTGTTGAGGAAAAATAAGTTTCCTACATATAATTTTCTTTTAACTTATTGTATAAATAAAAATTTTATAGATCTATTAAATATTATTATCTTTTATGATAGTAAGATACATTAAATTAGTATTTAATTAGATAATTTATAAATAATTAACTGACTATTTTATTAATAATAACTGCTACTATAACTATATAAATAGCTAAATAAAGATTACAAAGGTATAATAGTTTAATATTTTATCATAAATAATAATATTCTACTTTTTAAGTTTTTTATTTTTAATTAAATTCTTAATTTGAATGAACCTTTCTTATAAATTTCATTACAATTGAGTGATTTAGTTCACTGGAGCAAATTCTTTTCTTACTTTTTATTGTGTTACATAATAACTCTTATCATCACCTTATAAAATTGGGTTTCTATGAGGTTTTATAGATTAGTTATTCTATCTTGGTTTACCAGGTTTTACATCATAAGTATTAGTACTTTCTTTATTGCTCTAGCTATTTGTAATTGTTGGTTTCCATTAGTATTCTTTTTAAATTCTCTCTTTGCTATTTAACTATTTATCAATTAATAAAATTGTTGATTTTCTAAAAACATGTTTAATTTTTATCAAAAATGAAATTTACATCAAATACAACAGATTTTTGCAAGTATAAATTGGTCTATTTCAATGTAGGTCTAAAAGGTTTCTATTAATAAGATAATATGTTTATGGTTAAATAAAGGAAATATGAATTCAAGAATATTCAAGTATCAAATAAATTATTTTGTGTACTTCATTAATAGACTGTTATAAAATGGGATCTGTTTTAGTTAAATGCTAATTTATAATTTCATTATGATTTGATGGTAGATAACCAAAGCAAGAATATGTTTTATCTGATCTCTTTGAAGATACAGACTAGTTATCGCTGATATAATCGTATTGCATTTCCTAAATTTTAGTATTTTCTACCTGTTCTTTTATTAATAGATTTATTGTTTATTTTTTCAACGTTTAATTATTATTATTAATTTCTAAGTTGATTCTCTCTTCATGATACTCTTTAACAGCAATTTACTTAGTTATAATGAATAATTTTCAAAAAATGATCAAGTCTCTCTATTTATCCCAATTTTAGTAGAATGAAGGAGTGAGCCAATAAGGATTTATTGACAAATAATCTTACTAATTAAATAGATTGATTATGATACTAATAAAAACAAAAACTTGATAAAATAGATAGATAGATATTATTCGGAAAACTGTTTATTCTATAATATAATATTAAAATATATAAGTTTATCTTGCCTTAACTTAACTGAATCTACCATTACAGTTGATAAAAAGATTCATTCTTTTTAATAAACCAAGCCTCTCTACTCTATGATTAGATAATATTTAAATAATCTATTATCAAAATTTACATAAAATATTAACTATAAATATCTTGATAAGCTTTATTAATAGAAGTATTAATGATAAAATAAAATTATAATTACAATATAGATAGTTCTAATCTTTTTTAATAGCAAAACTAACTAACAAAAATTTTCTTAAAAATAAAATAATATTTGCCACAAAAGTATGTTAATATTGTTTAGACATCTAATTAATTAATAAATTATTAATTCCTTTACATTTTATTAGATTTAATTAAATTATCTTCTCTATCACAATAAAGATAAATGTAATAAAATCATTTAAAGATATTTTATTAACATTAGCTTTTATAGCTATTTGTAAAATGAAATACACTTTATATGATTTATAGTATTTTTAAAAGTTAAATACCCTAAAAATGAACAGAAATAGTATTAATATTTGCTCCTACAAACTTATAATCTATTAATTATCATAGAATTTTATTTTATTGTGTAATATAGTTGAGGAACATTTAATCTAGAGTAAATTGGTCTGCAAATCGTGGTGTAGCACCTAATTAAGAACAAATTTAATTGACTTCATCTTAATTGAATAATTGTTTGTTAACTATCACAGGAATTTGTTACTGAATATTATTAGAATTGGGAAAATTCTGTTAAACATCTAACTAAGATTATCTATTTTCTTATGGACCATTGTGTTGAGAAAAATTGAATTAATATTGTTGAGAGGAAGGATTTTTTTAAGGAATTTGTTGTTGAAAATTATTATTTTCTTGAGGCAAATACTATTATGGTAAATTATTTTATGGTGAATAGTTTTATTATTAATACTAGTTATTATTTAAGGGCGAAACTGGATTTTAATATGGCTATTAATTATTATTCTAACCATTTTAATAGCTTTTTTATGGGTTAGCATTTTATTATTATTGCTATTATATCTATTACTACTACTATACCTATTATTTTTATTGTTACATTTCCTTTAACTTTTAAGATTTTTCTCTAACTTATTAATCATAGTTTTTGTTAGATAGTTGGGAATGTAATTTTTAGTGACTTTAATACTTTGGAATATCATTTTCATTTTCATTAATAATCAAATTAGGATTAAATTGATCTATTTTAATTTCAAATTAGCTCCCGCTACTTAATAAGCCCATAAATTGAGAAACAGCTCCCATAAAATCACCATTTCCTATTGCTGATTCAAAGTTTCTCATTAACTCATTTATTTGTTATTCTCTATTTTAAGGGTTCTCCATTTTCCTTATTTATTATGCTTTTTTATTGGATAATTGGTATTATTTTATAAATATTTATTTAATGATTTTCTTTTTTTTTTTTTGATTTTAGAGAAAGATAATTAATTTCCTATGATAATATTCTAATAGCTTTAATCTTTTTGTACTTTTACCATAAAATAAATGTTATCTAATATAAAGCAAATTTTAGAATATATTATGTAAACTACTCTATTTCTTCATATTAATGCAATAAAGTTAGCCTAATATTTATTTCCGATTGATTTTTTTAAGAGGGGTGTAGTGTCTAATTTAAAGTATTATGGACTTTATTTAAAACTGAATAATTACTTAATCTAATTAATATAAATATAATGATTTTGTAAAATACTAAAGTGTTATCTTATGAAGTAGAAGAATATTATATATTTTTATTTTAATTTATATAAATCAAATCTTTCTTTGTTTTAAATATAGTATTAATAATTTCCTTTTATTTATATATCTTTATTTTATTAAATTAAGAAAAGTTATTTTATTGAGAGGATTTAATTTATGACTGATAATTTCTATTAGTTAAATAAATACTCATAATCTACCCTTTGTATATGATAATATATGATAAATAGAAGTTAGTATCTATTTCTTTAATTTTATGAATGTTTAAGAGAAAATTGCTTATTAGACAATCATATTTCTTTTCTAATGTTTTATAAAATTTTTATCATTTTTTACCTTTTATTTCTATAGTAGCTAGCTAATTATTACAAGGATAAAAAGTGATAATGATTATCGATTGAATTAGATAGTCAATAATTAATTATTCATAAGTGTACCAAAATACAGTAATAATAAAAAATATTAAAATTTATAATTAATATATGATTATTATTAAATGCTTAATATGATATTTAAAGATAATCTAAATTTTTTGTTATTTTGAAAGAATAATTATTAAGAATGTATGAATAGACAGAAAAGTTAGTATAAGTGTCTAAAAAGAGGAAATTGCATAAAAATTTAATATCTTAAAAGAAAAATAGTAGTACTTTTGAAAGTAGATATAAAAAAACAAAACAGATAGAGGTCATTAAAATTTTTAGAAATAATAAAGAGGTTACAATAAAATGGAAAATTAATAAAGAAAGTATATTTATAGATGTAAATAGTGCAGATAAGAGCTTTTTAAAAAGGAAGACATTGAGCACGAGGCAAAATCTTAAAAAGATAAATGTACATCTATTTATATTTCTGAAGAAGTTGAATGGATATAAAACCGCGGCGCAGAAACATGGGATCATAACTTGAATTGTCCTAAGTGTAAGACTAAAGTAGGAGAAATTAAGTTAGAGGGCTTATAATGTAGATGCGGAGAGTGGATAGCTCCAGGTGTATAAATGAGTCTTGGCAAAGTAGATAAAGTTATTGATTTATCTAGCAAATGAATAATAATTATATAAATTGATTTATAATCTAAGAAATTCAAGATAAACTTTAGTAAGCTATTATTAATTATTTTAGTAATTTATATATAATTCTACTCTAAATCTTTTTAAATCCTTTAAAAAATGTATTATTATTTTATTTTATAAGTGTACTTATATAGGTTAATTGAAAACAGATTTTTGTAAACCTAAATTTGGTTTTTACAATTACTCCTTTTTCAAAATAGTTAGATAAAAATTGATATTTAATAATTAATTTGTTTAAATTTGTATTTTGTAAGTATGAAATAGAATTAAATGGTATTAATTTTAATACTTTAAATGATGTATTCATCAGAAGTAAATTTAAATTAAAAGAAATGTAATTACTATTTAAAAATAACATAGTCTATCCTTATTACAAAAAACTATTTCATTATTAAATTCTTTTAGATTAAATATCAAATGTATTATACAAAATACTTCATTAATAAAATAGCAAAGAGGATTATTAGTTTTAAATATTATACTCGTTTAGAATCATCTAAAATATAGCCTTATATAGTAATATAATGAAAAAGATGATAGATCTATTATTCTACTTAAATTAACATTTTCAATAATAATATAATACTAACCTATCCTCTTAAAAACATGTCATTTTAGTTAGAATTTATTAAAATTACAACAAAATAATCTTGAAAATTGATACCAAGTTAATAATAAATTGATATTTAGGATAAAAATTTTTCTAATATTTATCATTTAAATTTAGTTAATTTTACTTTATTTATTCTAAATAATAATATGTACTTACTTTACTGTTAGTAATCGTTTCAAAGATTATTATTTTTATAATTTTAAGCTAGAATTCGGAATTAAGCTTTATTTTTAGTAAATAATCTATAAGAAATAATTCCTAAGAAACAATTAATTCCTTCTTCTTCATCTTAGTAGCCAAATGAATTACTCAATTAAATAAAAAATTTACAATGTCTAGAGGTAGTAACATAAATTTTGATAAATTTTCATAAATTAATTATAATTTGATTTGATTATGCTAAAGAATAATCTTTTATTGTAAAGATAAGTTGATATAATTTGTATCATTAACTATGTACTGTAATATATTTAAGATCTAACCATAATTAATAAATACTATTATTATAAAATAGTTTATTTTTTTATTCTAAATATGATACTTAAAAATACAAAATTTGAAGGTTAATAAGAGATTAGATTTTAATAGAATTTACAAGTTCACACTTTAGATTTGAAATTAATATGCAAGAATTCGAGGACTGAAAGGTTTTATCTTATTTGTTTGAGTATACGAAGTAACAATAAGCTAGTTTACTTTAACAATAAAATAATACACACTTATATTCAAACTAGAATAATGATTTGTTTTAAAAAATGTTAGAAAATATGGAATCATTCACTAAGATGAGAGTTCTTATTTTTTTAATAATTATTAAGCAAGATTGAAGGGTAAGAGAGGGTAGATATTGTAGTATCGATATCATCAAATTGATTTAAAGTGTAAAAAATCTTAAGAAAAAAGAAATTCAATTAAAAAAATAGTATATCACACAGAATATATAAGCTAAATAGAAGTAATATGCATTCTGATTAATTGATTAAATTTTTAACGTCATCTTATAATTGCGCGTTTGGTTATTGCGTTATTAGCTTAATTTGTGTATGGAAATGTTTAAATTAGATTAATAAGTCTGTTATTATTCAATATGACAATGAATAGAACCTACTGTATAACTTATTATGAATAAGTCTAATTGGCTTTAAAAAATCATAGAGATTTTGAATAATTCAATTCTAATATTTGAGTAGTATGCTTACGTATCTCTTTTATAAACAAATATGCGATTCCCAACAAACTAGAACTAATATTCTTTATTCAATTCCTTTCTCTTCTTACCAATTTATTTTTAAATATTTTAATTAAAACATACATACATACTAAATATAAGTAAAATAAAGGAATGATAACAGCGTCAACTTCTTATTTATTTGTAAAAAAGTAAGATAAAATTGTTGAGAATAGAATTTTGTGGGGAGGAAAGAAGGAGATGAATAGAACAGAATTTATAATAATACACTTTGAAAAGATATATGTCCTTGGTGGTTATAAATTATAAGTTACTGAAGTACAAAAGGTAGATAAACCTATCCAAATAAATATTTCTAAATAATTTCCTCTTAAGTTATAAATTTACTAATTTAAAATTTTTAATTCTATGGAAAAAAAACAGGAAAAGTCAAGGAAAATCTTCCACCTAATTTTAGGAGTGACAATTTTATAATTTTATTTGTAAGAACGATCTTTAATCAATTTGTGAAATATAAATCAAGCGTACTTCTTAAAGAGACCTATTTATAATGATAAAATTATAAATTAATTAACCAAATATAAAAAAGGTTAATTTATTAGATTTAATACCAATTAATATTTTTTTTAATGTATGAACTTTATCTCACAAAGTGTTACTCAACTATTGCAATCTAGAAATTTTCTTAAGATTTCCTTGCAATTACTATTCTTTTTGTCTATAATACAAAGAAATAAATCTATAAGAATAAAATGGTTCTTGTTAAAAGAAACATAATAAGATAGACAATACATTTTATTTAGTTTCTACTCTATAATTTTCCATAGTTTAAATTGATACTATAAATAGAATAAATTAAATACCGTATTCTCAAATTCGATATTCATAATCGGGTAGGAAATTAAAGAGACGGCTAATTTTTGAAAGATAAGTCTAGTGCAAATAGCGAACAGGAAGGATTATTGTTATTTAATACATGAATTAATAAAAAATATTGGTTTGATGATATGGGAATTTTGTTTTTATCTAAATTAAATTCATGCATCTATGTAAATTAAATAAGTGATTGTAATTATTGTTTGATTTTATTAGGTTCTTTTTGAAATGGCTATTTAAATTACTTAAGTTATTCTTTTCATTGCAATGGCTTTATCATATTAGAAAGAAGATTCAAATTAACATTCAAAATATTCAAATTTAGCTATGAAGATAATTATTTTAAATAGATTGAATTAAGAATTAAATTAATTTAACTACTAGATAAAGGCTAATTTTTTAAAGGATCCAAGAGAGTCTGCACAAGGAAAACTTTATAATCCTCAGAATATATTCTATTTTAAGTCTACAGCTTAAAACTCTCTTTAATCAAGAAATTTAATAGAACAGAGAATTCGTATAATAATAGTATATTGATGTATTTACTTGATGGGGTATTTGGTTATTATTTTATCACTTTTGATGGTCTACAAGACTATATTGTAGTTTACTATTTGAATTAAGTTTCTCTTAAATGAGATCTAGCCACTTATCAATTTTAAGAGCAATCTGAGTATCAACAAATATGAATATTACTAATGACTTAATTCAAGAACAATTATATTTAAATTCATTATTTTTGTTTAGAATTTATTTATCTATCTATTAAAATATCTCGGATTAAATTTTATCTTCCTCCTTAAACAAAAAATGAAACTAAAACTGAGAGACATAAATCAAAGTTGTAGTTATCTTTTTTGAAAATAATGTAACAGATCTCATTTCGAGAGAATTAACATTTTACCATACATGGATGAGTAATAGATTACATTGAAGTTAAAGGGAGAAGGGAATTGAAAAAATAAATAAATGATAAGTAGAACTGGATAATTTATAAAATTGCAGGTGATAGTTTAACAGATTTAAAAGCTCCTTTGTAAAAATTCCAATTTAAAATTTACAAATCTGATTTATTCTTTTAATATCTATTTAGGAATATTTACAAACCTTCAAAGATATATTTCATATCTTTCAAAATTTTTTTATTTTTTAACCTCTTTTCTAGAAATTATTTCAAATCCTTAAATAAAATGGTTTCTCCAATTATTATTAATACATGAATATCAGACAATTATATCATCTTGTATAATTTTATTTCTTTTAGAATACACCAGTTAAAGTAATAATAAGATTCTTAAATATTTTTAGTTTTATAGGAGGGGGTCAATTCTTTATGATTATCACCTATTTGGTAAGAGTGATTGTGTAGTAATAAATGACTTTGAAAATATTGAATAATTTGAGGAAGTGGATGATGATATGAACAAATAATTTTAGAGAGATTACAATTATTTGCATTAATATTTTCGAGATTTTTGCAATTGTAATAGTAATTATTATATTATAGTTATAAGACTATTAACATACTATTTAAGGAAAGTGTATTCTTAGTTTTGATTAAATCATTAAAAGGTTTTGGGTTCTCATTCACTATAGAAAATACATAATTTAAGCCTCATTATCTGCTAATATATTTGCAAATATGATTTTATTTATAAATTAAAGGGAAAAGGGGAATATAGAGAATAAATTAATTAGGTTTCTAAAAATAGGTGAAAAATCTATTAGATATTAATTAGATAATGTAATAATAAATATTTAGTAGTAAATAGTAAATAGGATTAAAATAAATTTATATAACTTTCATAAAATAATCTGATTCTCATTCTATTTTGTGGGATCCCTCATTTCATTATGTTTCAAAATTCCTCCTCATTTGTTATTTATAGTTTCTTTGTTTTTTTAGCCCAAACCAGACGTATTTGTTATAAGATAAAAGGATAGTTATTATTTTATTTTAATTTCTCACCATATTAAAAGTTTAATGAAATATTTGTTAATTTAAAAACAAAATAATTCATTTGATTAGCATTATTTCCTTTTGTGAGTATGGAACATAATTTTTTTAAATTTGAAATTTAAATATATTTTTATAAATGCTTTTATATTAGGAAGATAGACAATAATAACTATTTAGACTTTCAATAATCAGCCTGATTCTCCTTAGATTTTTAATATTGATACTGAAAGAGAAATTGAGAATATTTTACTTATGTCACTTTGCATAAGATATTGCTTCATTGATTGATTGTTATTCTTCAATCAGAATTGAATTGAAGAAATGATATTAATAATCCAAGTAGTATTTTTAAGAGAATTTTATTGCAATTAAATGCTTTAAATGATAAATTTGGCTATTTATAAAATATCTATAAAAAATATTAAAATAGAAAACTAATAAATATTTGTAAGAAAATGATTTGTATATCTAAAATGCTAGTTAATTAATTTAATCTAAGGATTATTTTTTCTTTTACAATTAATCTTATTTATCTATCATATTATATCAATTTATTTACTTTTAGTAAAAATAAAGTATATTGCTGTCTTAAAAAATGAAATTACTTTCTAAAACCTATGTAAGATATATTAAACAAGCTCTTTCTTTACTAATTTACTTCAATAAATTTTTATTTATGAAATCCACACTTTAATGTTTTTATCTCACTTCTTTTAATTGAATGAATAAGAGAGAGAAAAGAAAATGATATTGATGATTATCGTGGTCTATTAGAAAAATAATAACTTTATTCTGTTAGAATTTTATAATATTTCCTGTTATATTATTTCAATTATAAAATAAGCCAATTTATCTTTCCATTTAGATTGTTGTCATAAAAAATAAAGTTATTTCTTAAAAGTACAAAAAGGAATTTATGCCAATTTAAAATTTTGCTTAGAAAAAGGTGGGGGTTTGAATGTAAGATATTTACTTATTAAATGATGTAAGTATATAAAAAGAAAGTTCAGAGAAATTTTGTTAAATTATCAATTTTTAGTTTTCTAAAATTAAAACAGGTACTCCTGCTTAATAATAATAATGAATTATTTTACTCATTAATTCCTTTCTTAGAAAAACATTATTTAAATTTTACTAATAAACATTTTGTATTCTCTTCAAATGATTGATAACTTATTATACATAATAATTAATTCTAATTAAATTTATTTTTAAAAATAATTAGAAATTCTAATTTTATAAATTGAGATATAATAGCAGAAAATAAGGAAGATTTTTTGCTACGATTTTTATTTTATAAAAAGTAATAATTATTATGAATGAAAGAATTGTGGGAGAAAAAAACAATCATATGTATAGCACTTTAAATTGAGTATTTTAGATTATGTATTTATCTATTAATAATCCTTTCTATTGCTAATAATTAATAAGAGTCTTATTTTGCATGTATTCAGAATTAATTCCATATGTCCATATGTTTAAGTTTACTAAGTTTGAGGAATATAAAGAAATTAAATTGAAATTTAGGAAATAAGTAATTCAAAAATGACAATCGAATTTAGTACTGTCTTTTTGGTAAAAAGCAGCAGGAATAGGTATAAATATTCCTTTACACTAGGTTTAAAGTCCAAAGAGTTAGACAAAGAATTTCATCAAAAAATTTTGTTTAAAAAAGACTAATATTAGAATAGAACCGAAATGTGATAATTCTTAATGTGAAGAGTGAAAAGAGAAAAAATAGCAATATTAGAAAGAAGAAAGGTAGGAAGGAAGGAAGGAAGTAAGAAAGGAAGAAAGAAAGAAGGAAGGAAGTGATTAGATTGAAGTGAAATTTTAATATATGACAATGAGAATATATATAAATTGAACACAATGAGAAAGTAAATATGAATGAATGATGAATTGTGAGGTGTGAAATGAGATATATTAATTATTCAGGGTGAGGGATTAATGATGAAAGTATTATTGATTATTATTGTTCAGGTATTTTTTGTGAGTATTTACTAAAATATTAAAATCCTTTCAAATAATTTGAATTATTCAGAGATTTTTGAATTTCTACTCTTGCAGGTATAATCGAGGATTGTCCTTACATGTTTTATTTTTGATCATTATTATTTAAGTATGAGGTGAGTTATAAATTATTAATTGAGGTGAGAAAAAAATAGTGAGGTGAGATATAATATTATATGAGAGGAATTAATCAAGCAGACAGGCGAAAGGCGAAAGTGGTGTGATTGATAAGAAAATAATAATGCATAGTTAAATGAATGAATGATGAGGTGAGGGAGGTGTGGTGTGGTTGATAAAGTACTATGAGAAATGTATGTGAAAGTTAGGAGGTGAGAAAGGTATATATGTTGTTATATAATTGAATGAATGAGGTGAGAAGGACAATGACAGTTTGAGGGACAAAATGAGATATTATTAATGAGTGAATGAATGTAAGATTGTTTGATGTGTTTAATTTATAGGAGAGGAGTGAGGAAATTTATTATTAATTAATAGTTTATGTTTTTTATGAAATAGCTAAGTATTAATCAGCAATCAATGATTTCAGAAACGGTGGATGTAAACACCAGATGACATCTTCTTGATACCCTTAGAGATACGGTTAACCCATTCAATGTAGTGTTTGGCAGTGTCTTCGTTTTACCAGGACTTTTATTGGATTTTTTGCTTAATCTAAGCAGAATCCTCAAAGAATTGAATGGAGATGTAAAGCAACTATTACTTAATGGAGTTCATGAAGTCAAGGTCTTCCTTGGTCCAGTTTCCACTCTTATTAACTTCGTTGAAAATCATCTTATGCATCTTGATATCATTAGCATTTAATTGGGTTATGTTCCAGTCGTTGAGGGTAAGGAACAAAACGCGGAAGTGAGCAAGGGTGAAAATGTCAACTTTTTGTCTCATTTTACCAGATCCCTTGACACGGATGATATACTTAATGAGATGGTGGAATTCCTTTGAGTTGGGTAAGACATCAGTTAAGAAGTTTAAGAGGGAGACCATGCAGAACTTGTTAGCATTCTTTAATTGAGATTACTACTTGTTAAGTCCAAGGGTGGTACTACTCTTGGTCAAATCACTGTCACTATCAGAACCTTTTCTGATGGGACCACTACAGGCATTCATGATGGGACTGGTGTTCTTGGAAGACTTAGAGTATTTTTCACAGAGTGAGTGTTAAGAAGAAATTGATTCTTCATTCTTGGCTTCCAAGCTGTCTTTTCTTTCCATACCATTAATAATGGCATCATCCAAAACTAATCCTTCAATTTGCTTGTAATTGTTACTTTCATTATAGAAATAGTTAGCAGGGGCTGATGTAGTGTGGACAAGTTAGTTGATTTGCAATAAGGGTTAAGCAGCTTATTGATTGTTATTATTTGATGAAGTAGGGCAGCTGCAGTGAGACATAGATTGGAGGTCGTGAGTGCTGGAAAAGACAGTGTCAATATCATTAAGGGTTTGAATGCTAGGGAGAACATCTTGAACATTCTTGTAGAATTGTCCTTAGTTAACAAGGGTCTTAGAAGAAGTACAAGTGTTAGATTAGGTGCATGTGGCAGCAGCAACAATAGTAGCAGCAGCTTGATAATGAGTAGGGTGTTAGTTGGATAGGAAGATGTTATCTTGATTGGTCAAATCAAAGTTATATTGATTTTGGCTGAAAGTACTCTTGTTTGTCTTTTGGGATTGTTATATTCCAGTAAGGAATTGCTTATTATTAGAATGATTGTTATTACTGTTATTAGCAGATTGATGGTATTAATTGTTGGAGTTTTAGAACACGAAATTTTAAGATTAAGTATTAGAATTTCCAGATGGGGTATTTTAGCTGGCCTTAGAATTGCCAGTAAAACTGAGAGAGAAAGGAGTAGCGAATTACTATTAAGCAGACGAGTTAGTCTATTAATTGTAATTGTAGTTGTAATTTTGATGATAGTTATTGTTCGAGAAGTCGTTGGATTATCCAGTGGTGTTGGAGTGAGGGAGGAAGTAGAGTTGATCTTCCTTCAAATAGTTAGAGTGAATAGTAGCAGCTGTGAAAGGATATGTGTGTTATTAAGCAGCTTACTATTGGGCTTGGTGGAAGTGTTAGTGGTAATTGATGGAGGGTTCCTCATCGTTGTGATAAGAAATGCCTTCAGCCCCGCTGCTTTCATAGATAAAGTTGTGTTGGGGTTGGGCATGTTGAAGTTGGTGTTGTTAGGGTTACATTTTTTCACTGAAATCCAAAGACATTTTCTTTTTCAAAGTAGCTATACTCTTTCTCTCTTTTAGAAGATTGGGTTTAAATTATGTATGTAATTCTTAAAATATTGTGTATGATAAGTCTTCAATGTATTGTGAAGATTTACTTTTTTGAGATAATAATTTTTTTTTTCTTTAATTTTTTTTTTTGGTTTATTATTACTATTTTTTCCCTTTTCTTTTTTAACTCTTTTTAATCTTGATTGAAGCTTTTTGGGATATTTCATTATTTTATAAAATTTTTGATGATTGCGACGTCTGATTTTGAAATTATATTTTTTGATTTTTTTCTCCTTTTGATTCATTCTTCTTTTCTTTCAAAATTTTAACATACCCCATCCATCCCAAAAAATTTGATCAATTAAAAAAGTTTAGTTAATATTTTCTTCTTATGTCTGTCTTTTTTCCTTAATTTTGTTTAGAGTTAAAGATATTACTCCTAATATTTTTTTTCTTTTCATCTGTTTGTTTGAAATGAAAGAATTAAAAGAAAGAAATGAATGAATAATGTGATGATATGAATTGGATTGCAACAGAATGTATTAAGGCCTTTTTTTTTATGAATTATTTACACCAACCAGATATTTGCTTATACAAAGTTTTCTGGGTGCCACGAATTAGTTTCAAATCTAATGTAATGACAATTATATATTAATTATTTTCTAATCCAATCAAATCTGAGTCATTTTTATAAATAATCTATTTCTTATCCCTTTGATTTCATTCAAGTAAAATTAAAAATCACACAATTAACTCAATCTTAATACATTTTTTTCTGCTCAATCAAATCTCAATCAACTTTTAGTTTCACTTATTGTTAAAGGAATTCATTTTATAATTAGAATTAATATACTGAAGCCCTTTATACATTTAATGCAACAATTTTTATGTTCCCTTCCATATCCCTTCAATACTTATAACCCATATAATTGTAAATTAGTTCAATCTCAAACAAAACCTTGCTAGTTTGAAAACATCATGAAGACTATTCTAAAATAAGAGAAACAAGATAAGCCTTTAGAAAAAAAAAGTAATTTTTATACTTTGGTATTTACCATCTATTTTGTTGAAATCAATATGAAAGTGTAAAAAAAATCTCCATAATTTCAAGTTACAGCTTTCATCTAATAAAAGTCTTTCCCCAGAAATAATTTCCAAATATATTTTTCAGCAAGTTAAATGATTAAAATATTCCTTTAATAAGTTATCGCAATCTAAGAGGCACTTACATCATTAGACTGAACCTCAATCCAATAATAATTAATTTATTTAAATATGCATACTAGTTTCTAATGTAAGTTTAATATATCTATATTATGAAAATTCTAATTCATTTATTTACCTAACCCTTTTGTTCTAATAGCCACCAACAGATTCTTAAGAGAAGCTCGTTAGTAGCAGTTCATATACCGATTAATTCTATTATCTGTTTTAGCAATAACCAATCAATTCATAACCTACCAATTAAATTATAATATTAATTATGCTCTACATGTAAACACCTGCAAGTTTTTACTTCGGAGTATTATTATCATTTTTCATTGAAGTTTTCTTTACATATAGGTTTGCTTATTTACTTCGTTTTAAATATCCAAAAGAGTATTCTTTGCTCTTTGAATTTAACTTTGATTATAAGTTAAACTTACTTCTAAAATTAAGTATAAAAAGTAAAGTACAGTCTCGTTTGAGTTATTGAAATCTCAAGTCAATCAACGAGGGAATTTTTTATCAACAATAAAAAATATTATGTGCTTGAACTTTAGTATTTTGAATTAAATGGAGTGCTCTAACTATTACTATCTATAAAAAAGATCGCTGCATTAGCAATAGTAACTTAAAATTAATTTATGAATCAGCCTAAAGCTTATATGCAACACTTGAATAAATATAACAAATATTAGTAAATCTATAAATTTATAAATTGTAAGACGTATATAGTCAGAAAGACCTGCATAGTACATTTAATTAAGAATTAGAGATATTAAATCAATTTCTTTTATTTTATGATTATTTATCATTTTTTTTTCCAGCTTTAAATTTATTCCCTATTATTTCAAAAGTATTTGCTTAAAATTAAGTCCATTACCAACATTATTTTTATATTAAAAGTGTAAATTTAATAAGAATTTCATGTATTAGCATATTATTTGTTAAAAAAAAAGATTCTATGAAAAAGCGCTTAAAGTATAACTTTTAATAATAAAACTTATAGGAACAAGGAAAGTGCTTTAAGAATCGATTATTACCTCATTTGGTCTTCTTGGAAAACTGATTACACTCTAATTCAATAACAATAAGAAATTCAAGTGATAAATTAAAAATTCTTTTTTTAGGAAAGAATAAGTAGGCGTCTCATTCTTGTATTTAGACAAACGAAAGACCAATAAGATAGATAAACTACTGGAAAGAACTAATCACATAATACTTAATTAAAATATGATTGGAATTATAAGAACAGGGTGAAGATTACTAACTGAAGAGTAAAAATTAATACTTTAAAATACCTATGATATACAAAGTTAGTAATACTATATTATAGGGAGAATCGATTGATTACTGCAAGTACCTTTTATTAAGAAGTATGTATATCAGTTGAAATTCCCTTAATTAAAATTAAGAAAGGAAGGATTTTTTAGTAATAAACTGGCAGGAACGTAGATTATTATGCAAAAAATTGCAAAAATCGATCAGCGTGGTAGAATCTCGTTTGAGCATTTGATGCTATGATATTTATAATTTTTTGCCTTTCTTAAAAAACCTATCAAAAAATCAGGTATTTAGTAAGCTAGTGCCTTTTAATTAAACCAATTACTCTATTTCGCTTGCTTCTAATTTATGATAAGAAAGTAATAAGTTATGTTTCTATCATTGATTAATGGGACTATAGTGTACTATTTATTTCTTGTATTTGATTATAATTTACACATAATTTATATGTAATATAAAATATTATTTATCAATCATCCAATCAATAATAATTACACCCTTACTCCGTTTATATTGCTTCATTATAATTTGTATTAAGTAAAGAAAGTACACTCCAAATTCCATTATCATTATTACTTCAAATATACTTTTATCTCTCTCTTTTTTATATTGAAACACAAATTTCATTAACAAGTCCTCTCCCGCAAAATAAAATATTCGGTTCAATTAATTTAATTCCAATTTAAAAAACCCTTATCCCCTGAAAAGACCTCTATTTCTATTCAATTTTATCAAATTATCAGGTTTTATTAATAGAAGTTCACTATACCTTTTACATCATATTTACTTCAAAGTGTATGCAAATGATTATTTTCTTTTTATATCTCATCTTATTTATACTTTTGTCTTTTTGTTTCCTTTTTTACTACCCTTAATCTATAATTCTTAATTCCCCTCCAACCAATCAAACAGTTTAATTTTTAAATACTAGCAGATCCTAAAAAAAGATTTTAATAATAATTCCAAAGTTTATTCCTGCTATGTAAAATAAAATCTAATTGCTTAAAACAACATCGCGTTGCCAACAAAATACAATGTACTCTATATAGAATTTTTTTTGATTTCCTTAATTAATCCAGTTTTTGTATATATCTAAATATAACCTTTGTGATTTCATTAATCCTCTTTTTAAAATTAATAGTGCGTTAGGAGTAATATACATACCTTTTCCCCCCCTACCTACCTACTCTTTCTAAAATTCGAAATATTGTTAATCCTAACTCCAATTAATATATTCTTATTTTATCTATCTATTTATATATCTTAATAATTTCTGATTTGTTTCATGCTGTTTTCTACCTTCCTCTCTTATCATACCCGCAAAATCATAAAGGAATATAAATTTTAATTTCTTAATATTAAATTACGATTGTAAATAATATTAATACATTTATTAATCAAAACTAATAGATGCTTATGACTATTTATCTACCAGATAAAAAAATACATAAAATAAAATCTATTTTACTCTGTTATATATTTTATTTCCCATTATTTCTTTCATATTTTAAACTATCGTTATTAATTCCCCTTAGATCCTTCTGAAAACTATCCAAACATTTATTTTAAATAAATCAAATAAGAACTAGTACCAAATAGAGAAAGCCTTTAAGCTAAAAAATACAAGGCTATAATAAGAACTTTTAAAAGTTTTTAAAATTCCATGTTACATCAAATATAGGTATCCTATTCTAATCTGATTAGATTTTATTTAAAACAAAAGTAAAATTGAACAATCCTTAGTATTTAATGAGTAACATATAAATATATTTTTAAATATGTTGAAAAAAAAAAGAACTCTATTCCTCTTGATGTAAAATTGATATCGTATGGCTTTAAGGAGGAATAATATACCTATTTATTTTTAAAAAATTCCTATCTTTTTTTATTGAAAATTTAACAGGTAATTAATTCCTATTAGTTATTGATATAGTCAGTAGACTTTAATAATCAAGTAAAGGTTAAGCAAATTTTAGTAAATTAGAAATCCAATTTGAGTTGCTTTACTCTTCAACCCCCTCCACCTTTTATGGAATATGTTTCTGAATTATTCGGAAGCACTATCGATATTTTAAATCTTCTAAATAAGTAATTTCTCTCAAGTTAATAGTTTTATTAGTGGGCAACCTCTCTAGAAGCTGATTCGATATCTGTCTTAAGTATTAATAAAGTAATTAATAGGAACTCTTAAACAGTTTCCTGTAACGGGTGTAAAGAAAGAGTGGAGGAATTTAATTAATTGAATAAATATATTAAAATGCATGTATGCTGAATGAATTTTTTCATTTAAAAAATATAAAATCCACAATCAAATACAAACGTCTACTTTACTGTTTTCTTTTTCAATATAATTAGTACTATTTAAACCTTAAATATTTTAAAATCCATAATTAATACGGATCAATTATCCCTCCATTTTTGATTTATAGTAAATTATAATATATTTGATAACAATTTTAAAATTCTCACCATTCTCTTTTATAATAATGTTTTTAAACCTTTAAAGCCTTTCAAGATTACACAGATTTTGTATTTTTTCAAATCCAAAATAAGCTAGTGCAAACAGAAATAATTTCTGCAAACAAAAAAGTAGTCTTGCCTTACACTTTTTGAATTTAAGAAATATTTTGCTCATCACCCATAACATCGGCACAAAAATAGTTTAATTTTTCACTAAATTTATAACATTGAGAAAAATACTTCGATTTATTTAAATATTGAATAACTACAAATACTTATTAGCTAGCTAGCGCTAAAAATCTATTAATCACTATCCCTTTTAATTTAATCATAAATCAAAAAAAGTATAGAGTAAGAAAGTAATTTATATTTTTTGAATGCCCAAAATTAGTCATGCTCCATGCCTTGGCTATCCACAACGTTTATATTATTGATCTACTTCGAGAAGGTAGATGTTGCGCTATATTTTATCTGTAACTTCAAAAGGAAATAATTAATGACGAAATATTTTAGCTTTCAAAATTATGAGAAGTATCCATTAAGAGATTAAGACTCTATCCGTTCTACAAATAATTTAATCTATCACCTGAAATAAATTAATACAATAGAAAAATGAACTCTTTCCTTCAACGAATCAACTTTTTCATACTTGACTTCCTTCATTACTTATTTGATCTTACATAAATAAATTATTGTTCTTTTTTCTAGGATACCCGAGAAAAGTCATTAATTTATCAAAATCTGTCTTAAATAATTAGTTAGATAGCTGTGACAAACAGACAATTGTAAACAGATTTAATATTATTTCAAAAAATTTAACAATAATACTTAAGTTGAAGTAAAATTACTCACAATAAGCAGTTGAGTATTATAAAATACCTGGCTACTGAAAATTCGATTATTTTTGATTAGGAAAATAATCTTACCTGGCTTCAAAAGAATCCTGTTGGTTAAAAAGTTACAGCCTTCTAATTTTTTTATAGCATCATCTTTTTACTAGGAAAAGGTAAATAGTAGGGTAAATTTATCAAAGCGTAGGTACAAAGGGTTTGATGATGGATAATTAAACTCCGATTGTTAGTAATATATATTCAATATTATATGATTAATTATTAATTTCTATCTGCCAGTCTTATATCAAACTTTCACTTTAATTTTTACTTCTGTATTGATCCTCAAGAATACTAAAAATATCATCAATTTTCTTATGATTTTTATGATTTTGTCTTATTAAGTAGCAAGATTACCCATGTATGCTATTTTTAAGCCATTTACACTTGAGTTTTGGGGTATTTATTTATTCAAGCTGGAAATTCAAAATAAAATAATTGATGATTTTTAAATCTTTTTTTCACCCCTTAAAGATTCAAATTCTGGCTAACATATGTAAGCTATAGTAAAATCTTAGATTAAAAAGTAAAGTATATAGAGCCTCAATTTTTTATAAACCAATCCATAGTTCAAGAAGTAAATATTACATCACTTTTATCTCTAAAATATGTGTCTCTCTTTTACATCGAAAGTTTTCTTTAGTATATGTATTTATAAATTATCAGACCATTTTAATTTGATCTACAAACTAAAGTTATAAGAAATCTTTTTCCATTTAGATGTTTAAAAAATGGTATTAATTTTTAGGTTTTTAAAGTTAAGATGGAATCTTAGATAGTTGGTGCAACTGCAAAAATAAAAAATTTGAATGTTTAGTATTTAAAATTAATTATAAGTATTTTCATCGACTATGATTTATAGCTGAAATATTAAATGGATATTGATAGATAGATACTTTCAGAGACTACTACAGTTCTAGTAAAAAATTTTAGTAGCGAAAATGTTTAATCCTCTTTTTTAATGATTTTACTGAAAGCAATCTTACTGATATTATTAAGATTTGAATTGATACAGTATGGAAATGGGAAGAAGAAATCCTAGATTTAATAAAGAGTTGATTTAATAGGATAAATGTTGTCATATAGCACTTTATAATAATGATAAATTGCAAATATATAAATCTTAAAAAGTGTAAAAATTTTCTTTTAATCTCAATTTACTCTCTTTTTTTTATATGTTACATCCAAAAAGCAATCTAAGGATACATACAAACAACTAAAACTCATAAAAATTAGAGTAGTTACAGTAAAATTAAACCTTTTTATCCATCCTTTCACCTTTTGCAGATAGTTACTCCTTTAGACTTTACCCTAAAAATTTCAATATCAACTCATAATAAACAAATAAAAAACCATAAATACCTTATCTTATAAAAACTGTTTTTACTAGAAATTTAAGCAATTTCAATCTTTTTCTCTATTAAATATACCATCTAATTTTATATGCCTCTATAAATGCAACAATTAGGAGATTTTAAATATAGATTAAAATCAAATTATGCAATATTTATAGTCAGTTTTTAGTATCCTCTTCTCTTACTTACCTTCTTCAAGTTCTTTATCTTCTTATTAATAAAAAATTTCTCTACATCGATTATCATTTTTCAATCTCTGGTAATATATTTTGTTCTGTAATACTGAAAAATAATATTGAAAAAGGTCGAATAATTAAATTCTAACATTTGAAATTCGTTCTTTCAGGTAATGAAAAAGGATTTACTTTACATCACTTAAAATTTTCTTACTTTCTTTAAATTACATATTTTAAAACTATCTTGATGTATAAGCTAAAATATAAAGTAAAAAGTAAGTTTTAATGATTTTTATTAAAGAAATAGTTTTAAAATGCTCGCAAACTCTTGATAATTCTAAAGAAAAAATATTATTAATAGTTAATTAGATAAATACTATTTTTGGGACTAGATTTTCTTTTTTAGTTTACAGAAGTTATTGAAGATTTACAATTTTTATCTTAATATATTCAATTCTTTGTATTACTGCTTTATGTCTTTACAAGGGTGTTTAAACAAAGAGAAGGCATAGTCTTTTTTAGAGTAAATTTAATTAGAAGTCATGAGAAAAAAGAAGATTGAAAGAAAAAGTTGTTTATAATAAATTAAAAATTACATTATATTTGCCTGGGATGGTTAATTACACAAATAATATTCACCTATAATTAATGCATCAATACTTTCACTAAGTGTCAAAATAGCACCTAATTTGCGCTTAATAAAATCTTCCTTTTACAAATATTATCATTAATCTATTTTTCGTCATCGAATTCTTACTCCAAACATCCAAACAGCACTACCTACTACCTACCTACCCTTTTCCAATTTATTTTAAAATAAGGAGATTTTTAAAATTTAATACCTCTCTACTCTCTTCCCATCTCTCTTTCTTTAGGTACTGATAAAAAACAAGGTATCGATAAATTTAAAGTTTTTTAAAGAAAAATCTGCTATTTTAAATATAAAATTGAAGGATAATTTTGAATAGCTATTTTTCAATTACTTTACTCTTTCTTAATCTAAAAATACACTACCTTATATTATTGTATTTTTTGCAATTTTATGAGATAAAAATTTGAGATAATTTGTTAAAAATGTATGGTTCTTTTACAACCATTAAAAATACAATTACAGGTTAAGAATTTAGCCCATTTAAATTTATGATATTTAATCTTCATTTTTATAATTTATATTGAGTCTTTCTTGAAATGCTATAAAAATAAACTATCCTTCTATAAACCTAAACTAAAATGATCTTTGTATCATCAGACATCGATTTTAATTCGAATTACCTTTTCTTTTTTGAAAAACTAATATTTACCTTGAAAGCTCTATTTTTGATTAATACGAAACTTTTAATTATATTTCATCAAAATACCCATCAGAAATAGTATTCTAGATGTTAATTTTATTTTTCAACTTATATTTTAATTATTTCCAAAAGGGTTTATATTAATAAAATGGAGGAGTAGCTTTATAGAAATTGCTCTTAACATTAATAAGTTAATATCATTATGTAGATTTATAAAATATTAATAAATATTGTAATATAGGATTTCACATGGTATATTACATTAAATTATCTTATAGAATCAATTATTTTTTCTTTTCAGAATTTTTCTAAATTAAATTATTTTAAAGGTGATTTTTAGAGCCTTAAATACATTTTCATCATAATGCACTCCATTATTTACCTAATTTAAACATATGAATGATGGTTAAAAAATAAAGTTAATCTATTGGATGATATTGCTTAGTTATTTTTACTTTTTTAATTATGTTTTAAGCAAGTAACGAGATTATAAAAATTGATGGATTCTAAAAATGATTAAAAAAAGAGTAAGTAGACCTTCAAATTGTTGTATCCTTATATATCTTAAAATTCTGAGGTATTAATTCAAATTTTATTTACTTAGAATTTATGCTAATGCTTAAAATCTTACAATTTCATTTCAGATTTTAGTAGATATTAAAGCAAATATGAACTTAATGTATTAATTTTAATCAAAATTAATTAGGCGTAAGAAACAAATTAGTTAATGAGTCAATGTTTTTGAGAATTTGAGTGGTGAATAATAACTATTAAGCAATTAAAATAGTACAATTTTTGTTTATTTTCTTAATTTCTGTAATAGATTGCTGAAATTATATCAAATAATATTTAGCAATTAATATTCATATTTTATGATAAATAAATTTAATTAAATAGAGTAAAAAGTTCTTCTATTTTTCTAATTCCATTTAAGGAAGAAATTTATTTTTAAATTCAATTTCAATAATAGCATCTAATAGAAATTAATTTAATATTCAAATTAATTTTAAGAATATTAACCCCTCTTTGTAATTTTTAGCAATAAATTGTTTTAAAATTATTAGAACACATTTTATAGATTCTTAAACTAATTATTAAAATAAAAAAGAATAATATATTAATATTTTTATAATTAAAATCATTAAATATTAGGAGGAGGAGGTATTTAACCCAAGATAAGCTCAATTACTTAACCTATAGCAAGTAATTTAGCATCTTAGCCAAATTAACAAGTTAATTCTATACCTACGGGAAGTTTTGATTATGGAGTGAGTCCAGCAGGAATAGAGAGAGAAGGAACTCCAGCATTAGAAGAGGGATCAGTGTTTCTTTTGTAAATATTGAAAGTTGAAACTTATTTACCATTTAACTCTACAGTATCATCATGGCCGATAGGGCGAGCAGGTAAACAAGTAGTTGGAATAATAAAGCAATCTATCTTATTAGATTCAAAATAATCTCTATAGATTTTTTCAAGCAGAGGTTTTTTATTTTACTATAAATCAATATAAACCTCATTAGGAATCTTTAATCCAGAATAGAATAAATTCTTTTCAAATTCACCACAGATATCATCAATGATATCTTAAACAGGGACTCTAATTCCATTTTTTATCAAATAATTAGACATTTCTCTCAAAGCTTCAAATCCTACTATATTTTATAATTCTTCATTTAACTAAGATATTCTCTAATCCATATCTTATTCAACCAGTTCAATTCCAGCTTCTTATAGTTTCAACAAAGTATTTTCAACAACTGTATTTAATTCCTGATCTAAATCTTCATAAAAATATCTTCTAGGAACACCAATACGGAGGTTTTTAGGATTAATAATAATTGTACGATCTTGCTTCTTTCCATCAGTAAATGAATATTCATCTAAGAATGCAATATCTTCTACAGTTCTACCTAAAATTCCTATTGTATCTCTTGTTAAACTTAGTGGAATCATACCTTCTTAATTATATCTAAATTATGAAGGTCTAAATCCTACACAACCTGTTAAAGCTGCAGGAACTCTACAAGAACCTCCAGTGTCAGAACCATACCCAATAGGTACAAGTCTAGCTGCAATCGCACAGGCAGTACCTCCTGTAGACCCACCTACAATCATATTCAAGTTATAGGGATTTCTGCAACTTCCGAAAATTGGATTGTTTGTGGTTAACCCCTATGCCATTTCATGTAAATTAGATTTACCAAAAACGATTCCATTATTATCTAGCATACGCTAAATGACTGGATTGTTAGCCTTAGGATAAAATTCTCTTAAAAAGTTAGTGCCTCCCGTAGTTTTTATTGATTTTGTGTTAATATTATCTTTAATTGTAATTGGAAGACCAAATAAACCTACCATTTAGCCTTATTATATTTTTATATCTGCCAATTTAGCATTTTTTAAAATCTACTGCTCGTCTAAAGTAATAAAAGCATTCAAGTAACTTAGCTTCTTAGATCTCTCTAATAAGTCAGTTATATACTAAACAACTGTTATCTCCTTCTTTTTAAGTTTTTCAACTGCTTATACAGCAGTTAATTCATGTAAATTACTCATTAATATATCTTCTACTAAATTATAATTTCTATTTTCTATAGAGATAATTAAAATCTATTCTGATAACAAAAGAATCTTTTTATTTGAAAATATAAAAAATAGTAATTAGATAATAGCGACTAGTAAAGTTGATGATAAGAAGAGTAAATTATAATAGGATTTTAAGGAATAAATTGAATTCCAAATAAGAAAATATGTGCCAATTTAATTTAAGTATAACAAAAATATTTAAATCGCTATGGAATTAATAATATATCGACTAACATATTAAACTCGATAGTAAATTATTGAATAAAGAAGAACTTAATACTAATATAAAACAATATGAAAGAATATGATAAACATAGAGAGTTTCCTTTCTTACACATTTGGATTTAAAAATAACTTTCATGTTTTTTTTACAATTGTCAGATTGATATTTGTTTATTTCATTAAGAGAATGAAGTTGATTTGATATCATTATCTTAAATTAATCATCAAAAAAAAAAATAATCTTTTGTATATTATAAGATTGAAATTAAAAACAAATACTACTAAAAAAGTACTGTAAATAGGTAGGTGAGTTTGATTGATTGATTGATTGATAAATAAAATGATAATCAAAAAGGATTAAATTATAGGTATTTTATTATTAATACTTACTAAACTTTAATTTGGCATATTAGCTTGGTATGCAATAGATAGCTATTAAGTAAGATTTATTATACTTTAAATTTCACAGCACATATCTTTATTTGACATATTTTATTAATTATTTAGGAAAATCATTTAGTTTTCTCATTTATTCTAGCCTTATTTCTATTATTAGAAAGGGTAGTATAATATCTTTCTCCTTACAATATTAAAAAAGGTTTTAATATTCAAAAACCTATTTTCTTTTTGTTAGTTTTACTTCATCTTGAGGATATTGGATTGATATTATTTGCAAGATATAATGTTATAAATCGAAAAATGAATATTATGGATAGATGTAGGCTGATAGAATTGCTCTATGTTCCTATTGTATTGACTAGCATAATATATGCATATATTTAATCTCATTACTAATCCAATAAGATATTGTTATTATTCTTTCCTCTTCATTCATTTGTATCAATCTTTCATCTAAAGGAGTATGAGGTGGATTTTTCTAACCATAATATAAATTAGAATAAAAACCATGCTTTAATGAAATTTTAAAAAGAAACTATTCTTACTTTAATCAGGTCTTACTCATTCATAGTAAGTTGGATGATTTTAACTGATATACCTTACTCCTTATATTATTTAATAACAATCTATACTCTCTGCATAACATATGCTTTGAGGACACTATACAGCACTTTTAGAATTAAAGACTTCGAAAATATTTTTTATTTCATACAAGTATTTTTTTTAATCCATATTGATGTAAGAAAATTAGAGGATTACTCAGATAAAAAAGTATTTGATTAATACAAATAGAAAGGAATTTAAAGAGGCAATGTATTTCTTAAAATATACTTAGCATAGTATAGCATGTTAAGTGTTAGATTAATCTACCATGTTTATCAAAAATAAGATTTACAATTAAGCAGCTATTTTCTTCTTATTATACTAATGAATATTTTCAGCTTTGTGAATATTATTATTAATTTTTATAAATTCCAAATCAAGCAACTGATTTATGGTAAAGATTTTTTATTTGTATCTGATGAAACTTAACTTCATAAGCTCAATTCTAACTTTAATGATAAGTATTATGATTCTCTCAAGATAGTTTATATTGAGAATGGATAGTATAAAAAGTTTTAAATCCACTTCTCTTTATTGATAAACTTCAAAAACAGCTAAGTTATTTTTGAAAATTAAGACTCAAGAGTAATGAAAGATTAAGATAAATCAAAATAAAAGATTTCAATGAAAAGATTGAATTACGATATATTGAAAATGTTCTTAACAAAAAAACATACAATAGTAAAATAAGTAGATGAAATATTTGTTCAAGAAATAGATCTATTAAATTTTGTTTAGATAGCCTCTCTTCTTTTAGAGTATGACTACTTAAATATTCTACTATCTTCTGTCACTGATAAACCATTTGATGCTTCATAAATTCACTCATTTTATGTTAATACCTTTAGAAAAATATCTGCTTAATTAATAGTATTTTAATAAAAAGTTAAGCCCTTCTTATTGAATAATCCTTATGAAGTATTTTATGATCTTAACTAAGAAATTGTTTATTCTTGAGTTGTATTTATAAAAATAATTTATTTGTAATTGTTTACTAATTAATGCATTAAATCCAGACATATTTATTATATCTTAAAAGTAAACCTTTAGTAATTTAATTCTAAGGATCTTTTATTTATTTATTCTAGCTTTTTAAATATTTTATTTATCATTAATAAACAGAGTATTTGGGGTGTTAAATAATAATTAGAAATTCAATTTTTGAATAATTGTAAAAATTTCAATTAAATTAGAAGTTTTTAAAACAAATTTTAACATAAAAAGATATTTATTTATTAGTTTAAATACCTCTACTTACAATAAAATACTTAAAATGGAAAATATTTTATTATTTATGCTTTCAAACATCTTCACTAAAGGGTTCTATCTATGGTATTTATACGATAGCATTTAGGTAAATAACAATTTTTGAAATATCTACCTTTACAATAAATTAATAACTATTTTACAAAACAGCAGAGTGATTTAATCTACACACTTATATTCTCAAATATTATAGCCGCTGAAAGAATCTGGTCTTCATATGAAAATAAATATTTCTATGAAAACAAACTATTCATAAAATTATTCTATTATGCTTCATATATATTATTTATAGAGGAATTAGTTTGTCCTTATTTAGAAAAAAAGAAAAAGATCTATCAATAAATGAGTTAGAATAATAAATCTAAAAGCTAGGCAGATATTTATAGTCTCTATGTAATAGCCATAATACTCTATGCAAATAGTTATTAGCATTACTAATCATATAAGATATTCAATTTAGTTCTCCCTTTACTCTCATTAACAACTAATGTCAATATCAATGAATATAGTAATAATTGTAGCAACATCTTTTATGTCTAAAAAAGAAAGTTTATAAAACAATTTGTAAAATAAACAGTTTTTGCTTTGATTAGATCCTTTACATGTATAGTGATATAAATGATTTTAATGTAGCAGCAAATTTTTATCAAAAAAATAATAATATCTATGCAATGTCTTTTATTAGCTGTATATTATATCTACTAAGATTTTATCATTGGAAGATTTGGTAATTCGATAATCTATACTTAGTTGCTTAAAATTTTTTGCTCTATAGATATAGATTTTATAGGAGCTAACCTAATTCCAAAGAAGAATTTACTGCTATGTGGAAGAAAATTCTATTACAAAGGAATTGCATTTGTTTTCATATTTTTTCTTTAACATATAATAATTGTTTTGATTGCAGTAAGATATTTAGACATCTAAGAAATACAGCTACATAGGGGTTTAATTATTATCTATGGTTACTTGTTTCTTTTCTCTCTTTGCAACATTATTATAAGCTTCTATAGAAGCTTTGTTGAGCCTTTAATCTTAGGAAAATAGTATCTTTTTATAAATAGTTTAAATTAACTCATTAAATTGAATTAGAATTTTGCTAATCATACTTATAAAAGATTAAACTATGTTGTTTTAGAAGAAATAGAATAAAATAGTGAATTGCAAACAGCATTATTATTTAATTTTAACAATAGTGAAATATTACATCATTCCTAATCTAGAGAACTCGATAAAAGAAAAGAGTATTTAATAATTACTATACAAAATTTGGAAATAAAATTAATAATAAAAAAACTGTAATAGAATAATAAAATATCAAATAAAGTATAGTTAATTTAAACTGGAATCAGCACTATGAAGGATATTATTTAGTTTGCACAAATTCTTTTACATCATAATTAATTTTAAATGATATCTTCTAATAGCCTATAGATAAGTAAACCAAATCAATATTATGAGTTTGTGTCAGTCAATTATAAAAATTCGCTTTCCTTAAGTGTTCTTATTTAATTAAAATATTTAGCATTTAAAAAAAAAATTGAACCTTATTAAACAACTAATCCAAAGTAAATCTTCTACGACCTATATGAGAACTACAATTGATTATTATTAAATATTTTATGTCTATCCCTATCTATCAATATCAATATATAAGTTAAAAATTTTAAACAAAATTATTTTCATTTATAATTTTTCAATTTAACTTATTAATTACAAACTTTAAATCTTATTCACCTTCTTCAGAGTAGTTAAGTACATCTATATCATCGAAAATGCTATATGCTTCATTAATTTCTAAACATTTCGATCAAATAATTTAGCCAAGCCTTAAAAGTATTTGAGCTTTAAAAAATAAATAATGAAATGAATGCTCACACATTGATACTGATAATATGCTTATTTCTAAATAACTATAAATTTATTGAATTTTATTGATAAAATAAGACCAAAAGTTTAAAATTATAAAAATTTTGATTATTTTGTAAGAAGGCACTTTTTATAAAAAAATAATAATTTGGTATTCAAAAGGTTAGAATATATTTGGTTGAAATTAATTTTAGATAAGTTAGACTATTTGAAATAAAAATAGAAAAATTAATTATTGATTTATATAACCTACTTATTTCTATAACTCTTATGTAATACATAAGGGTATTTAAATCTATATTTTAAATTAAATCATAATTGCATTAGGATGAAAAATTAGTGGATGCATATGATTGGTTACTTTTGGTAGGTAGTAGTAGGTAGGAAGAGAATTTCCAGTAAAATATTTATTATTCAAATTTTGTAAAAAAGGAATTGTAAAATGGTAAGGAAAATTGATTATCATGATTAAAGGGTAAAGAAATAATAATGAAAATAGAAGAGAACAATTTAGAAGATTATGGAAATTTATTTTTTGTTATAGAGGAATTGTTAAAATCTTTGTATTTCCAAATAAAAAATAAGCTAAATTCTTAATTAGATTTAGTTAGAGATTATTAGTGGATAATTCTTTTGACGAACGTAGATAAAAGATGACGGCAGTGTTGATAATATTTAATAAATAAAATCAAGTTTTAATAACTAAAAAATTCATATTGTTAAGTAAAAGTAAATTAACTACAAGTTATGAACCAAAAAGATCCTCTTAAAGTCACTTAATTTTAGCAATTTTGTCATAATATAGGGCAATCCTTTTTGATGGGGTCAGCTGTGGGTATTCCATGCTATTTCTATCATGGTAAGATTTTTTAACAGCTCAATTTATTAAATCAATAAATTTGACTTGTAATTTTGATAAGGTTTCTTTGTTAAAGAGAAATTACACTAATAAAATTCAATTTATAGCCTTCTAAAACAATCTACAATCCTAAACCACCTTTAATAATAATTTTCATATATAATAGAGAAAATATCAACAAAAAATCATTGAATAATCTAATTAATTTTATCTGTTTATTTAAAGGATACAGATACGCCCCAATTTCTAGTAAGTTCTCTGCAGGATGGTAACTCGCAAAAACTAGAGGAGTTCTACTTGGAACAAATTTTTTAGTCTGGAGATTAATATTCGAAACATCTAACTATTTCCTTAAAACATATAGAGGAAAGGATGATGTTCTTAACTGGGCTGGTGGCGGTGCTTTTGTTGGATGGATCTTAACAGTCAGAGGTAATGATAAATATCTTTTTTAATTGATTTTTTGGCTAGGAGATCTGGGATAATAGTAAGTAAGCTCTTACATTTTGATAGAGTGTTTCTTGCTATGATTTATTATAAATTGAAACGCTGAAATTAGATGGGTAAAGGAAGAAAAAGAAAGAAAAGAATTTGAATTCATTGGATAATAAATAAATTAATCTATATTAATAACTTTATTAAAGACATAAAGCTAATTTTCTACTAAAGTGAGAGAATGTTAAAGAAATTTCAGGAAAGAAATTTACACAAAAAATACTGAAAAATGTTTTGAATTTCACAGAATAATAGAATTTACCAAACTCATTTTTTATTTTCCTAATAAACCTATTTTTATAGTGAAAATTATTGCCTAGAATATGATATTATAAAGCAATTTTCTCATCTTAAAATAAGATAAAAGAATTTGATGAGCTCAAGTAGTTTTGAGTAAGGAAATCACCAATATCAAAGAATATTAGATTAGTGGGAAATTAATTGGTAAAAGATAAATGCCAATCAGATTTTATTTAGATTAAATAATAATCCTCACTCTGATAATTGTTTCCTGCAGAAATTGAAAAAAGAATATTCTAAAAATATAAAAATTGAAAGATAATGGGTGAAAATTGTTTATATTATCAGTACTCTCTCACAAATAAGCTAAATAGCTTAAATAAAGCATAATAAAATCTGAAAATTGAAATTTTGGCAGTTAGAATTTGCCATTATTAAATTATTAGAATTATTTGTCATTTTTTTCTCAACAGATAATTTTTGATCAAATGTAAAATAATATGAAGGGAGTAATAATTTCAGCTACTATCAAATAATTTAAATAAATCATATACAATAATATTTAAAATAGTATTTAATAGTTATCCCAATAAATATTCTTCAACTAAAATAAAAAATTTATTTTTTTTAATTGATAATTAATTTTATAATTTATAAAAATAGCTGGACCAAAATTAGGATTAATTTGGGCTGTTATGTACTCTGGGTTTTACTAAGGTTAATATTTCTTTAACTAAGCAATGGAAAAAGTTAAAAAGGAATATTTAGAGTAATAGTCTAAATAAAAGAAAAAAATATAAAATATGAACGAGTGGGCTAGTGAAATATTGCTTTCTTTCAAAATATACTAAAGAAATTTGCTTCTGTGGAGAAATCACAATTTAATTTTCCTAGATAACTTTAAATAATACATACTTGAGGGTCTTTCAAATGTAGTTTGATAGAAGATTAATCATAAATTATGTATCCCGAAAGATAACAGATATTCAAGAGAAATAGCATAAAAATTAACCTAAATGAAATGTTTGTTGATACTGAAATAAAGAAAAATAATTTCAAGTTCTCATGGTTAAATAATCTTTAGTTTTTAATAATCAATTATATAACAATAATTAATTTCTATTTTAATAATTAAATTATATATCCATCAAATCAAATACCAAATTCTAATAATACTACTGTACTTTATATCTTCACTCCTTATCTTTTTATATTACCTTAAATATTAACCTTGTCTCTTCAAAGTTTATTTAATTTAAATAATATATATTTTAGTTATTTTTACAAAATTAATAAATACTTAAAAATGAATGGAAATTAACTTACAATAATAAATAGAAAATAAGCTTATTTATATTTTAAATAACATGTTTAGCCTTTAAAGTAGCTTAATAATCACTACTCTGTATTTAAAGCTGGTAAATTAACTTAGATCTTTTGTTAAGATGCTGTTTTGAATTATTGATCATACATTTGCTCAGAAGCTTTATTTAACTTAAAATTGGACTCTTTTGTGGATTAACGATCAGGAAAAATTGAAGTTAAGAAATTTTCTGCTAAGTTTATGTTAGGCTGAGGAACTTTATATTATTTTAAGATAGAAATAAATCCTCTGACCCAAAATTAATATTGAAGCTTTGTTATACTATAATAAGAAAATGCAGCAAATGAATCATGATAATTTAGTGCATTTATATCAGGGTGAGAGAATTCGATAATAATCTCTAAAAGTTCTGTATTTTCTAAATTTTTTAAGAGAATTTCTTTTGGTAAAGGTTCATCAGTGATTTGAGTTTATACCCATTCTTTGAGGTTGTTAAGAATAACCTGTAATGGAACAGGTAATATTTGAGAAATATGTTTTTCATATCCTAATTTTTATCTTAAAACAGCAAATTTAGTTTTTAGGTCAGCTCTATCTTCTACACTTAAATATGAATATATTTCAAATGCCTAACGTGAGATGAATTCAAGTGAGTTAATAAATTTATCAAGATTTTCTTCTTAGACAATGGAATAAAGGAAATTAATAAAAGCTCCAGGAGTAATTTTTTAAATTATAAAATTGATAATTTAATTGGTTAAATCCATTAAAGATTAGGTAGTTACAATTTTTAAAAAAGAACTACTAACCAAAAAACTTTTTAATGACAAAAAGATATGCCTTTCTAAATTAGATGGATTTCTGATGAACAAATTATCAGTACAAATAATTTGACGCAATTGATTCAATCTACTTATAATTTATAAAATTTAGTTCTTAGTGATAACTAAATTTTGTTGAAGCAAAAAGTAGTAAAGCTTTTTCTTTAAGATAAAGAAATCTATAGAGCTCAATTATATTCCAAACTATTTTATTTTCTCTTTAAGAAAATCAGGTACTATTAAGTCTGAATTTTCCTTTAGGAATTCACAAATAATTTAAATATATTTTTACTTTTATTCAGGGCTATTTATCTTTTCTAAGATAGTTTAATATTATTCTTCATAACAGTCTCTCAAAAACTCCTTACTTTGAATAAGATCCTCCAAGAATTTAACAAAAATCATGTCTATAAAAAATCTTCCCCCAATTTCATCTAATAGATTCTCGGGTAACAAAGACTATCTATTATCTCTAAACACTTGCAATTTTTCTTCATAGTCTGATACATTAGCTTTAATGAAGCTCTACTTTAATAATTGTTCTATTCTATCTATTCCATAAGCTGGGAGTTTTATTGATTAAGTTAATATCTGTTATTCATTAACACCAGTTATAACATCTGTATTCAAATTTGCCATGCTTCCTTGTATGAATGCTTAGCTACTACCTTCATTATTTGGTAAATTCTGTATTCTTTAAGTAGTTATCACATTCATAGATTACTGAATGTTTGATTTAGTCTTGGTCCTTTATTATGAATTAGTCCCTTAAGTTGCTTCTTCATTAGGAATATCATAAATTGAATCTAAAAATAGGCCAAATAAGAAACAGAATTCTTCTACCTATAAAAAGCAAAAAGTTTGAATGAAAATTTTCATTTAATCATCCTCTGCAATAAATTGTTTTAAATATCTTATTGACTCTATTAGTTCTTATTCAAATTGAACCATCATAGTTTATTTTCTTTTCAAATTACTTGCCTTCTTTTAAGTCGTTTAAGTATCCTCTTTTTAAATGTCCTATAAGCTTTAATCTTTATGAACTGACTTACTCTATGTACTTCTAGTTGTTTGCTTTTTATTTTATTTTCCATTATTTTCTTATTCTTCTTTCAGTGCCATCAATGCTTAATAATAATTTTGGTTTTCAGACAATTATACTTCTGAATCATCTTTGAAAGCTCTATACCTTAATTCATTATTAAAAATTTAATTAGTGATATCAACTGTTCTCTGTCTTGCAAATTTATTTTTCATTTTTCCTATTTCGCTTAAACTTTTTATATTCTCTGTCTATTTTCTTCCTTTAGATCTCTCAAAGTAAATGTTTTCTTAACTATTTTGTGACATATTTTCTGTAATTTAGTGAGCAGTAGACTATCCAATTTGTGGAAAATCAATCTTCATTTAGGAACCAACCTTTCCTCTATTTGTCAAAGGAATTATTTCTGACATAGATTTTATATTGTTCCTTTTTTATACTTACAAATTTCCTGCTTAATTTATATTTATAGGAGGCAGATAAACGATTTAAGGTTTACTACCAGATTGAGGATCTGGAGAATTTAATTAAGTGAAACTATCTTCATAGTAATTTGAAAATGCTCTCGATATCTAACTTCTTTGTTCTTTCTTTTTACTGTTCTGTTAATAATTCTATTGCTTTTATTTAGTATCTACGCTAGAGGTATTCTATATTTTAGCTTCCAATTTCTTTTAATCTGCTCCTTTTAATTATTTATTTAGTATAAATCTATCATAAGCTATTTCATTTGCAGGAGAATGGCTTAATCGAGCTGATTTTAATTCTACTGCTCTGCTACTAGATTAGTTGGACGGGGAGATATTATCTACAGACAATTAATGACTTGATTTAGCCTAATTATTTAGGATATTACTTAAATTTATTGAATTTTTGAATTAATATTATTCTTAAGGAGGGAGTTTTTAACCATATTGTTATAAATAAAATTTAGATTATAAGTTTTTTTATTCTTTTGCTTAATCTGTTTATCCTAATATAGATTACTCTCCTTTTTGACTATTGATTGGTGATTAATTTTCGAAATTAGAAGTTGATAATCCCTCTTTGGTTTCACTTACTTCAACTTATCTAGAGTAATTAGAGTAGGGAGGAGTAACCAGATCAAATTAAGCGTCACCAAAAGGTGAAACAAAGTTTCTTTCAATTAAATGTTAAGTTTCATGAACTTTAATATTTTTCATAGAACTCACTTTTTATACATAATAGTTTTTATAAATTTTTCCCTTTTTGTGGGAATGTTAAGGAGACATAAATGACTATTTTATTTCACTTAAATTTGGTAAATTGGTTTAAAAATCATATTAATTAGGGATTGTTTTAACAATCTATTAACTGGATTAACTTTGTTTATGTGGAGTGTATTTCGTTAGAATATCACTACCTCTATGTGCTAATACTTTCGTTAGAATATGGCTTGTTTCAATTTTGTCTTAAATACTATTAGCTAATGTTTAATTATTATTTTTCTAATTAGAACTATCTATATTTTTACTGAAAATCTCTTTTATTACCTAAGAATTCTTTGGTTTCTTGCTTAGTGTATTTTATTTTAATTATTATGTTGACTATCGAGAGTTAAAGTATTTGGATGGAAGAACTAGTTGAATTGTATCTGGTTCGCTTAATATTGGGTGATTATCAACTGATGATGATAAGTATTATCTAAATTGTGTTGATGGTATGGATTTTGTTTCTCCTCCTTAATTCTTTGTAGATAGATTGTTTGAGAATGTATTATCACTTGAATCAACTCTAACTCCTGAAATAGCAGAAGGGCTGAACAAATTTAGTTCTCCTTGTTAGTACCTTACATTCGGAGTTGCACTATTAATCTACAGATTTTTATTTTACTAATTAATTGTTTCAGAAATACCATTTTATATTTTGTGCTATGGAGATCCAAAAAACTATACAAGCTAAGTTATTGATTTATTGCTTCTGCTACTTTTATTATTCATAAGTAGCCTTTTCCCATTATTTAATAGAGGAGAGTTTACTTAATTTACTATATTCGTCCCATCTTTTTATTGCATAAATTTTTACTTTACATAATGAGCAAATGCATTGTCTTTACTGCAGTAAAAGTTTGTAGTCTACTAATTTAATGACATTTAAAGCTCTATCAATATTATTTTTTCCTATTTTATTAAGTATATAAGTATAGCCGTAAACTGTTCAACTCGAAATTGCTTTCTTAGAGTCTTTATTGTAAATGGGAGTATACTTTTAAGAGACTTTATTTGTTTAATTTGATAATTTTATTGTACTATTTCTTAATTATTTTAATTTAACTTTCCAATTAATAATAAGCTCAATTTTTCTATTAATCTCCTCTTCGAAATCCATTGATGAATTATTTTTTTGCAAAAAATATAAAAAACTGAGCTTATTATCCAACCCAATTAGATTATTTCTAAATACCATATAAACCCTTTTAACTTTTTTTTAGATTAAGTTGAAATAAATTAATATAATCTTACTCTTTTCTAGAAAATATATAGTATAACCTCATTTTTCTATCAACAATAATACATTTCCTTTATTCAATTATAATGGATTAATATGTGGATTCATTTCTAAATTATGGAGACATTATAACTAATTTTATTGAAAAACTTTGTATTTTAATATATCTCACTATTATCAAGACTAGAATTGATTTTATATAAAGAAATAGTAAAAAATAAACAAAACATTTTAATAATATTGAATTATTATTTATTGTTTAGGAGTAATTTAATCAGTTATTAGTATGTAATGTAAACCTCTTTACTAAATAAAGATAAAATTCTTGAAAAAAGAATAATAATTATAACATAACATTATATAAGGCTTAAATGTATACAAAATAAATATGAAATAATTGGTTAGAGCATTAATTAATAATGATAGTTAGAAATGGAATTATTTTTTTATTATTAAAAGTATTAATCTTTTTATGAAATATTACATTTTATTTCTTTGTTTTATTTAAAGAAAAAATCTAACCAGCCTCATTAAAAGAAACTTTGTTTATTTCAAACAATAAATATTTATTCTGCTAAATAAAGTATTTATTTTTAATTAATATTACGTTTTTAATATATTTGGATTCAATTAAATAATCAAAGGTAGGAATCTCAACTTAACCTTTTTTGAATATGTTAATTTACAATAAAGAAGAGTTGAGCATTTAAATTGAAATTCTTATGCAATAGTGAGGAGGTCAATTAGAGGGGGAAAATTTTTAAAATTAAAAATCATTGAATTAAATTCTATGAAAAAAATTGATATCAACCTAATTGGAGAAAGTTAATTTGTTGAATTTAAGGTTAATAATTATATATCAAATTAGATTCTCTCAAATTTTGGTGATTCTTGAAAAAGTAATTGTTATTCATTGATTTATAATAACATATTGACTTATTAAAAAACTATCATTAAGCAAAGTACTTCAATACAAATTGATTTACTCTTTTTAGTTTTTAGGTTCAGTTTTTAATTTTTATGAAAGGAGAAGAATTAAAAAGGATAATAATTTGATAATAACATTAAGAAGATAATTAAAATATAAAATCATAGTGATATCTTAATCTAATACTTAATAACTATCAATACCACAGTTTATTATCTGGAAAAGGAGAAAAATTTAATCTAGAAATATTCATTTTAGAGTAGATTTTCATCCAAATAATACAAGCGATTGATAAACTTATTTGACAATAAATATTAGTAAAAATAGGGACATATTTTATACAGCCGTCATAAATAAATAGAAAGAAATTAAGTAGGATAATTAACTTGAAATAGGATTAAAAGAGTAAAAATCCAACAAATAAATTCAAAGATGTAGAAATTTAAATCATATTTGAATAAGAAATTCAATCCTAGAGCTGCCAAATAGGATTTAGTCAATTTGCGTAAGATAGCCTCCAATAGTCCTTCAGATATCTATATGGATAATGGAATATCTACCTCAAAATATACAGTTATAACATTCTTTCCATTGAATCTTATGGAATAGTTTAGTAAATTAGCAAATGTCTACTTTCTTTTCATCGGTTTCATGCAAATGGTTAAATCTATCTCTATTTCAGAAGGATAACCAGTTATTTTCTTCCCTCTCTGCGTTGTCATAGCAATTTCTATGGGAAAGGATATCATTGAAGATCTAAAGAGACATTAATCTGATTCAAAAGAAAATAACGATGAATTTGAAGTTTACAGAAATGGACAATTTGTAAAATGTCCCTCTTTATCAATCTAAGTTGGTGAAATTTTGAGAGTAAAGAAGGGAGAGCATTTTCCAGCAGATGTTCTGTGTATTTATTCTAGTGGAAAAAAGGGTGAAGCATTAATAGAAACAAAAAATCTTGACGGTGAGACAAATCTTAAAAAGAAGATTGCACCAAAAATTTCAAATAACTTAACAATTTAAGATTTTGCAAAATAAATCCTTCTCTTTGAATATGAAGCACCAAATCCATATTTGTATAAATTTAATGGTAAACTTAAAGTAAAATCTCAACAAAATAGTGAAGAAGTAGCTGTAAACGACAGCAACTTTATCCTCCGTGGATGTTCATTGTAGAATACTGAAATGATTTATGGTTTGGTATCTTATACTGGACACGAAACAAAAATTATGTTGAATTCAGTCAAAGCTCGTCCAAAGGTATAATAATTTTAATTTTTACTAAGAAATATAAATCAGATAACGTGAAAAATATCTATTTGAAAATGAAAAACCTAGTATTTTGGTATAATTACTATTGCTGGGTTGATTATTGTGATAATATCCATGCACTTTTAATAATACAAAAAAAGGTTCTATCTTATATTAATTTAGATGATTTATATATAATTTAAAAAGGCAATTAATCATTGAAAGGATTAACTAGGTTTTGTTTATTTTGATCGTCAAATTTCCCCCCTTTTACTATCATGCAGTATATAATTTAATTTAACTTGACCATTCGCAATCAATTATCGAAAAATTTGAAATAACATTTAACTTTCTATTCTAAAAATTTAATTCTCAAGAATAGCCTTCCTTTAAATTAAATAATATATGAAATTGAGGTTTTCCTTTATTCTTTTAGATTAAGGTTTATAATAACTTTCTTTTGGAAAACTGTAATCTAATTTTGTTTAATTAATATAACTAAATTATGATAAACATCACATCTAAGGGATTTTAAATTTCTTCAAATCTCCTTAATCTCTAATAGTTTATCACTTGGCTTTTTCTTCAAAAAAACTCTGATTTGTCTTACCTTAGAATCAGATAATAATCTACTATCTGTAGAAATATATCATTTATCCTATTATTAGAAATTAAATTACATGATTTTTATCTTTACAATAATTTATAAAAAAAAGAAATCGAAGGTTGAAGTGTAAATGAATGGCTTCATTGGATTAATTTTCTATATCCAAATATTTATCTGCTTTGTTACAGCAATAATTGCAGCAATTCTATCTGATTAGATCTTTAATGATTTTGGTTACTTGTAAATCTCTGAAGACGATACAGACAAGAATTTTATGCTTAATTTTTTAACAAAGTGGGGTACTTGGATATTGATTTTTACTAATTTTGTTCCAATATCATTACTTGTAACTCTAGAAATGGTAAAGTTCTTTTAGGGTAAGACAATCTCAAGTGATAGAAATACAATGTTTATAGACCCAGATGATCCAAAACACTTTTCATAGGCTAGTGTAATGTCTTCAAATTTAAATGAAGAATTAGGTTAAGTACAATATGTATTTTCTGATAAAACTGGTACTTTAACTTCAAACGTAATGAAATATAAATGTGTTACAATTAATGGTATCTCTTATGGTGAAAATCGCGATATGACCAATGAAGAAGTATAACAGCTCCCAGCTGTAAAAAATGTCGATTTTAGAGATAGAAGTCTATTTAAAGAGCTTGAAGACACAAAATCTCCCAATTATAGCTATATCTGCGAATTTCTTACAATGCTCGCTGTATGCCATACTGTAATTACAGAACTTGATTCAAAAACTTAAAAAATAGAATACAATGCCTCATCTCCAGACGAATTAGCTTTGGTTTATTTTGCAAAATTAGCTGGAATGGAGTTTACAGGTATTGACGAAAATGAAAATATGAGCGTTCAATTCAAAGGGAAAGTGAAAACATATAAATTACTTCATGTTTTAGAATTCAATTCGACTCGTAAACGTATGAGTGTAATTGTAAAAAGTGACTCCAACTAAATTATTTTATACACTAAGGGAGCTGATTCTATAATTTAAAAAAGAATGGCAGAATGTAATGAATAAACAGTAGAAAAAACTTGGGGAAATTTATAGAGATATGCTCAATAAGGCTTACGTACCTTACTTTGCGCAAAGAGAGTGATAAAATAAAAGGAATATGACGATTGGAATGCTAAATATTATGTAGCATCTACTTCATTAGATGAGAGAGAGAAGAAAATGGAAGCACTTTAAGAAGTGATTGAATAAAACCTTGAAATGATTGGAGCCACAGCAATTGAAGACATGCTTTAAGATTAGGTAGGAGAAACAATTTCTGTACTAAAATAAGCTGGTATCAAGGTAATATTAATAAAAAATGTATTTTTATCAAAAAGTTTAGCCTACTTCAATTTACTTAAAATAAGAAATGATATATATTTAAGTATTTTCATAGATTGTTCTATTCAATCAAATTCCTTGATGATATCCTCTTAGCTTTGGAAATTAATAATTTAATTTTAATTAATAGGTCTGGGTACTTACCGGTGATAAGGTAGAAACAGCAATTAATATAGGTTACTCTTGTAAATTGTTATCTGATGATTAGGAGTAATTAATAGTAGATGGAGAAACAGAACAGTAAGTCATAGACTCCATTGATGATGTAGAGAAGAAAATTGATGTAATTAAGTTAGAAGATAATGATATATCAAAATAGACACCCATAGCGTTAGTTCTTACAGGTGACTGTCTTATTCCTTGCATGAAAAATGATAGACTTGTTAAAAAGATAATGGAAATTGCTAACCAATGTGAAGTAGTACTAGCTTGTAGAGTATCTCCAAAATAAAAATAAGAAATTGTTGCTATGGTTAGAAAAGCTAAACCTGATGTTACTACCCTTGCTATAGGAGATGGAGCTAATGATGTGAATATGATTACTGAAGCACATGTTGGAATAGGTATAAGAGGTAAAGAAGGACATTAAGCTGCTCGTGCAAGTGATTTTGCTATTGGAGAATTTAAGATTTTAAGAAATCTACTACTTTATCATGGAAGAGAATGCTACAGGTAATATTAATATAAATTGAAAATGCAATATTTATCTAAGACAAACTAATTTTTCATTAAATCTATAGGAGAAACACAGTTTTAATTTGCTATAACTTTTATAAAAATATGCTTTTAGTTATTCCTTAGCTTTGGTACGGGTTTGTAAATGGGTTTTCTGGAACATCACTATATGATCCTTACATCTATTAGCTTTATAATATGTGCTACACTTCAATTCCAATAGTCTGTAAAAAATAATCATATTTATACAATTACTAAAATTTTGATCTTTAAAGTTACATTAGGCTTTAATAATTTTAAACTTCTTAAATAAGAAATACTTTTAAAATTTACAATTAGAGTTAATTTTGAATTAAGAAATACTTTGTAAAATTTCAATTAGAGCACAATAAAAGATATGACCAAAAGATTATTTTAAATCTTATAAAATTTATTAAAATTAATAGTGTATGCAATATTTGATGTGTAATTTCCTTAGTCTGAATTAATAAAAATGCCTTTAGAATATAGTTAAGGAATGCACAGTTTACTGTTCAATAAAAGGTAATTTATTACATGGTTAGTAAATGGATTCTGGCAAGCTGCTGTTTGTTGCTGGGTTTGCTATTTAGGTAATAAATAATCATATGTTAGATTAATTATATGAAATAATATATTATTAAAATAGGAATGGAATTAGCTTGTAGTGAACGTGGAAGAATGTTCTTTTTTGCATCATCAGGTAATGCCTCATTTGGTGCATCAGTGATAATTGGAAACTTGAAAATATTAACATTTAGTTATACTCATACTGTAATGTCAATGCTTTGCATTTTTGGAAGCATACTTTTCTATCTTTCAAATCATATAATTATTAGTGTTTCTAATAAAGGGTATGATTTATGGCAAACATTCTTTATGCAAATTAAATCTTCATCCTTTTGGCTATCTAATTTCCTTATACTTACTTTCATTATGTCTTTAGAATTTTTTTGGTCTTATTATAGATACGGATAGAAATATCCTGAAAAATTTTATAATTCTAAGATGTAATAAATTTAAACTCCTGACAAGTAGGCTTTAATCGGCCCTACTAATTAGTAAACAAATCCTTAAGATAATCATCTCTTAAGCCAAATAGCAACTCCTGCTAGCAATACCCCGTAATTTATTTCTTCCCAAAATTATTACTTAACTACTTTTTTATTAAATAGTGATGTAACTAGTTAATTAGACAATAGAAATATCGATATCGGATTTAGAGATTAAACCAGCAATCCTAAACATAGTATCATAATATCAAACAGTGAAAAAATTCCAGTTTCTAAAAAGATTAAACAAAATAAGATGCATGACATTTCTAAAAGTCATTAGTTCGAAAGTAACCATACACCTATCGTAACTCGTTCTGTTCGTCATCAATTAACTTCCTAATACACAGGATATGCTTTTTCTGAGAGTGAAAGATTTACTGAAGCCAGAAAAAATAATTATCAAAATTGAGTTAAAAATTGTCAAAGATTAACAGTAATACAATGACTAAGTATGATAGAAATAACTCTATAAATTTTGATTTCCCTAATTTACTTATCCATTATATAAATATTCAAAGAATTTATAAATTTTATAACTTAATTTAAAATTCTAATTAATTTTACTACAAAACAAATCACTCATTCCTCTTAAAATTACTTTTATAAAATCATATTTTGTATATTATTGTCATTTCTTTCCACTTTCATTTGCTTTAATTCACCAACCATTAGTTTTTAATTTATCATATCTTTAATACTAAATAAGAAGAGAGATATCTTAATTTAAAATTGTATTAAATTAATAAAAATAAAAAGCTACAAATTAAAATGATCCAGGAAAATCTCTATGTTTAAGATAATTCATTTGTGGGTTTAGTAATATATAATTATAAAATAATAATATACAGTTCGAAAAAATAGAAGTAAGGAAAAGATAATAAAACATTTAATATATACTTTAAGAAAAGAAATATTTCTTGATTATTAAATATCAGCAAGAATTTATAATATAAGGTGATTTTTAACCAAATAAAAGCAATTTTGTTTCAAAGTCAGTCAATGTGTATTCTTTTAATTATTATTATTATTAAGAAAATTTACAAGTCTTTTCTTAGCCATTACTTTGTTGGCTTATGAAACTAAATAGGAATTATTTATTAGGTATTTTTACTTTACAAATATTAGAAAAAAAAATAAAAATGATTGTTAAAAACTTGAAAAACACATCAAATTGTGAATTTAACAATCACTTTTTTGAAAAGTAAAAAAAACAAACAATTATTAGCAGTAAAAATTACGACAAACAAACAAAAAAATTAGAGAGGTTCGAAAAAAGTTAATTAAATTAATTATAAAAGAAGAAGAATATTAGCATAATAACAAGTAATAAAAGAATAGCTTTAAGAGTTAACAAAAACTAAAAACTAAGGTTAAGATTAAAGTTAGTCTAATGCAAGAGGTAGCAGGAATAGGTTAGAGAAAAGGGTCTTTGACAGATATAAAAGGAGCTTATTAGACACCAGTTAATAATTAAATTCAGTAAATGTACTAGAGATTTGGCGATGTCCCCACAAGTGCAGGTAGATCTCCTATAACCCATGAAATTTAATAACAGTAGATATACTCTCAATAATAATATATATAAAAGAATAGTTAATTGTATCCATCGGCTAGCACAAACTAAATGAGAAGTGTAGAAAAGGCTCCTTTCACACCTGCTGTCAATTACTATGATAACCGTTAATTGTCAGAAGATGTTAATAAAAAATAAAATAATATATTGCTTTACGAAAACTTAGAGTTATAAGATAGTTCTAGTGATCAATTGCGCTAATAATATCCCTATACTTGTATTGGTATTTTGAAATAAGAAGAGAACCCCGATGATTTATTTGCTGAAGCTCTTCTTGTTGGCCCTTATCATATTATAGTCCTTGCCAGCCAAATGAAAAAATTAATTGTCACATCTGACTAAAACATTACAAAAAGACTCTATTTCTAATATTAAGGTTAGGAAATCAATGTGAAGGATTTCTTTTTAAATAGCCTAAATTAATATGCTGTTGCCTTGTTAGAAAAAGATATTGGTACAGAATAGGGCTATTTAGGTGTTATAAATGCAAAGATAAATTATTTTGTAAATCTAATTGCTAAACAAAAGAGTAGCAATAGGAGTAGTATAATTAATATTAGCTACCCTAATCAGGCTTATGAAATAAATGATATTAACTGCAAGTAACTCAGAATCACTGGCTAAACAAACAGTTTTGAAAATGAATCCTTTTAAAACTTACCCCAATCTAATTCCTAAATTGTTACTAAAGGTTGGTATCTACTTAAAGATGAGTAGTTAGGTTATTGCATTGTAGGATACGCACAGAATAATACAATCCCATTTATCAACACTTAATAAGTTGAACGTTGGATGTCCTCTAGTGATGAAACAGTGTAACCTGACAACTTCAGTAATTTTAATTTTTAGAACTTATCAAATAAAACAGATTAAGATAGAATTAATGATATTCAGTTAATCATTATTTTTAGTTCTTTTATCAAAGATTTTTAACAGCTATATTCTTCTCTTAATTAATTTAATTTTTTGCTACCCATAATCTTATTTCGCTTATTCTTAGTAAGACCCTTACTAATAACAAAATACAAAAGTTATTTTTAATCAATATTAATATTATAATTTTATAATAATGATAATTATTTTTTATTCACATAGGTTTTGTTGCTTCAACCAAGATGGAAATGAAAGATTTAACTGATACTTCTATTTAAAAAGCTCATTCTTCAGGAATTTATAAGATTTGTAGAATAAACCATGAAATAATAGTGAGCAGCAGTTGCGATAATTCTATTAAATTCTGGAATCCACTTTCTAATTCATTAGTAAAGAATTATAAGAATGACTAATGCTGTAGAAACTTCTGTATTTCTGAAGATTAGTAATATTTATTTGGTACTTGTGATAACTACATTTTTAGAATGAAATGGAAGAACAACTATGAAATAGATAAAGCTTTCTCATGCTAAGAAAAGATCTACAGTATTTGTAAGATAAAAGTTGATGAAAAAACAGGAAATGATATAATTGCTTCTGGAGATGCTCTTGGTAACATTTATATAATTGATGCTACTTAAATGCAATAGATATAAATAATTCCAAATTAAACTATTAATAAAAATGGTCACAATTCAAGCCTAAACTCAATCTGTAGAATTAACAACAATCAAATTGCTACAGCTGGAGGTGGAGGGTAAACTATTTATATTTATATTTTTTTATTTATTTTAAAATTCTAATTATTGAATGACTGAATAGAAGTAATAGATTTCAGATATTATTATTATAATGAATAAAAATGAAATATTATTAATCTTAAGAAGAATGTTCGTTATAAAAAATAGAAATTGTTATCAACAGTTATTAATTAATTGATTATTTAATTTTAACCATACATTATTTTTTTTCAGTATAAATACTACCAAATTTACAATTATTGATGATCATATTTTATATCAAACTGAATATTTTTCTTAATTCTTGCTGGTATCAATTTTTTCATTTTTCGAAAATAATTCATCAAAAATACAATAACTTTCAAGATTATTTAACAGTTTTAATATCTCTTTAACTTTGCTTTTAATCAATTAAAGTTGATTTATATCCAATAAATTAGAGCTCATTACTTCTTTAAATAAGATTTAATCAGTTTTCATTTTAAAAAATAGTTTCATTCATCTAGAAAATATCTAATTATTTTAATAGGTAATTGAAAATATGGATGTGGGAAGATGGTTTTTTGGTTAGAAGTTTAGAAGGTCATAATACACAAAAGAATATTTATTTTGTAGAGAAACATCCAGAAAAAGATAATTAATTAGTAACAGCCAGTAGCGATTAAACAATTAGAGTATGGGATATAACTAGCGGTTAATAGGTCAAGAAAATATTAGTAAATAACTCAATTTATTGTGCAGGATTCCTAAACGAATACGAATTGGCTGTTGGTGATTTCAATCTCATTAGAATCTTCAATTTGAGAACATGGTAATATAAAAAGATAGAAAAACACACTTGCAGAATCAACACAATTTGCTCATTAAACGAAAGAAGTTTTATGAGTGGTGATATCGAAGGAAATATATTTATATTTACATTTGAAGAAGAAAATTAAAATCATGACATACTGATTGAAGGTATCTAAGGTGATTCTAAACTGATAGAAAATTCTTAGAATGTTCCATTCAATAAAACCTATAAAATAGTATATCCTACTTATCAAAATATAGATAGTAGCTAAAAGGTTAGACATACTGATGCAGAACTCTCTTTTGAAAGATTAGAGAACCAAAGTGTAAGAAACCCTGAAAGTGCTTAAAAGGCCATCTATGAGAATCAAGTAATTAATAATAGACCTTTACAAATGAATTAAGATGTAATGAATTAAAAAAATATCATCTAAAATAACCCCTTTGGATAAATGCAAAAAAAAAGTGTTTTATAATAAGAGAGTGCTGTCACTATGAGCACTCCACTAAAATAAGCAGCTGTAGCTGACAGAACTAGATAAAATTCAGTTCATCTAATAACCTCTGTACCATACTAATAAAACAATAACTAATTTCCTACAGAAACAGATGGTTAAGAATTTTCTGAAAATAAAAATCCTATACTGTCTGCTTAAAAGGTAATCAATGATGTTTAATCTAAATCCAATTTCCCTTAAATAAAGGAAATGTTAAATGGATAAAAATTTAATAATCCCACCTTAAACAATGGAGGTTTCCTTTTTAGTGATAAGAAAGATTTCTCATATAATTACAAAAACCCTTATTAAGAAAACAGTAGTATCAATTTCAATAATAATTCTCTGGTTAATGTTGTTAATCCAGCAAACAACAGATCATAAAGTGAGAAGAAAACTGAAAAGCCTCGTAGTAATTCTTCGTTTGAAATGGATCATGCAAAGAAAGATAATCCCTTAGCTATATATAGTTAAGAATCCAATTAATAAACAATAAATGACCACATGATTAATGGATCAGGAATTAAGAACCCTACTAATATTTCTCAATCTGCTTTAATAGCACAGAAACTAATTGGTGGTCCAGTTCCTCCTCAATCTCAATCTTAATAATAATTATAACAACAATAATAGCATATTCAATAATACTAGCTCTAATAGCGAAATATTCCAGTGAATCCTTTTGAAAGAAAGAGAAGCAACAGTGTTGTAAAGACATCTGGATAAAATATAGATGAAGTATTTTTACCATCCTCTTATAATTTCCCTTAACAAAGTAGTGGAAGTTAGCCTCAAATATATTAAAATAACAACAATAGTAATAATATCTCAGCAAGCTCTATTATTAATCCTACTAGCTAACTCTATGGTTAAATGTAAACAAATGCTCCTCAAGGTAGAGTATTAGTTGTACCAAGAAGCTCTAGTGCAGCTAGATTAAACACTCCTGCTTAGCAATAACCTACATTAAATAATAATTAGAGTTCGAGTTCTATTAATACTGCAAACCCATTCAATTCTCCTAATTCTATGCAATAAGCTATGATCAATAATATTATAAATTAAAAGCTCAATCCTTAATAGAGTACTATTATTAATCCTTCTTCAAATCCTTTGGTACCTAGCTAAATTAAATAAGCACAACCAATTTAATTAAATTATTTGCAATAATCAATTAATCCTCCCACTTTATAGACCAATTCCTCTGCTTAAAAAGATACTCATTCTTCTTAAATATTAAATAACCCTAATAATAATAGTAGTGAAAATCTTCACAAAATTTCTTTAATTGCTTCGAGTAATAACAAAGAATCATTTGGGTAAAAAGTAAGAAGTTTCACCAGAACACCTGAAAAGACAACTGCATCATAGTCTTTAGCACCATCTCCAATTCTTCAAATTTAGCAACAAAGCACTTTGCCTTCTAATTAACCCTTAATAAATAATCAATACAAGCCCTCTATTCTTAGAGAAAGAAATTAAGGAAACAGTATAGATTTAGCATAATAAAATAACTTAAGCTATAAGAATGAAAATGATGATAGTAACTTGCTTATTAAAGACAGTAAGATGAGATAAACATATGAAAATCACATAACTCATTTGAAGAGTGAAATACAAAAATTAGAGTAGGGAATGGAGAATAAAAATGAAATTATTACTTCATTAACCAAAGAAAAGACAGAAATGTACGAGATAATCAACTAATTAAAAAGAGAAATAGAAATTGTTAAATAAAATCATGATAAAGAAAATAAAAGTAAACTAGATATGATTTAATGTTCTAATAGATTAACAGAGTTAAATTCTTTGAATGATGAATTAATTAAGAAGATATCTCATTACTAAGAATAAGAGAAGAAGAACCAATAGGTGCTTTCAGATCTCATTGAGTCCAACAATTAACTTAATGAGAATAATGAATAACAATAGAAGAAAAATACTGAACTAGAATCTCTAATATTTTCCTTAAAGCAATAAATATAAGAAAGAGATTAGCATATTGTTATGTAACAAAGCCACATTTAGGATATTGAGGCTCAAAACACTATATTTTCATAAAAATTTGAAGTCTCTTAGAGATACAATGATGATGAAGTGAGAAACTTATAAAAGCAGCTTGCTGAAAAAGAAAGATATATTTCAAATATCTTAAAAGTATCATTTAATTCATTTTTTATTAATTAATAATTTATTTTATTTTTTATTATAAAGGGATAATAAGGTTTTGGCTCATAATCAATGAATAATGATTAGTAAAAATAGTCAAAAGCTATACTTAAATATTTCTCGGAAAAGGAAAGCATTTCAGAAATTAATCCATTTGAGACTGAAAATAATCGCACAAATACATATTAAGACTAAGATTCATTACTATTTAAGATAGATAAGGAAGAAGAGAAGGCATCTGCTAAATTTTAGAGTAATTAAAATACAGAAGGATAATTTTTAAATAGAGATTTGAAAGAGAAATATAAAAAAATTGAAATTATGGCCTCATTAAGAAGTGCTTAGGATGAAGTGTTAAACTTGAAATCCCAAATTTAAAAAATAAGGTAAGAATTTGGAGAATAAGCAGAATTAACTGATAAATATAATTAATTAAATGAAAGTTTTAAGCAAAAGACTCGCGAAGTTGATAACTGGCGTAAGATTTATAATGAAATTTATGAAAAATAATGAAAATTAATTAAAATACAAAAATGATTATCATTAAGAAATTGTAACATAGACCAATCAACCAATCAAATTTATATAAATATTCAACATTATATTATATTATGTGTATAAGTAAATTGTTTCTTTACTTTGAATACTCTGAAATCTACCTTTTTCAAGTATACCCATTTATCTTTATCATTTAAGTTTCTTATAATAAATATTCAATCACAACTTTTTATTTTTTGATAAATTTAAAAAAGAAATTTATTGATTATTTTAAAACTCTATCAAAATATTTTTACATAAATTATATAAATAGATATCAATATGCTGCTTTCTAACTTTTTTAATTTTTTTTAAATTTTAAGTCATTAATCCTTTTGTTAAATAAATAAAAATGTACTCTTCTTAATCTTCTTCAACACTATTTCTTAAACAGAAGAATAGTCTCCTTATTCAATCTAAGTGAAGTTTTTGATTTTCAAATTTGCAAATAAATTATAATATAGAACTTTAATACTTTTTTTAAGTAAATCTAAATAATAATAGTAAGTAGAAGAATAAATTTTAACATGTTCAATCAAGTACAAAAAAATGTAAACTGAAAGGGTGAAAATGTTATCATTTAATTAATCAAAGAGTTTATACCACATATTTATTTGAGGATAAAACATAATATCTAAAATTTGGTTACATATGATATTTTATTATGCAAATATTATTTAAAGTTAATAATGAAGGAAATGTAAGAAGGAATTTATTTAATTTTCATAGCCATTTAGAATGAGCAGTAAAACAAATTTATTATAAAATACATGATTTTATTAATATCAATTTCATTAATTAAAAAATGATCATAAAGATATACTTAAAATCACTATAGAAATTAGACAGTAGTTTTTTAGATAGTTATTTTTTATCATTTATATAAGGCTTTCATTTTAATATCATTTTTTAAACATATTTGATCGAATTGACCAAATTTTTTCTCTTCTAAGAAATGATTAAATAATTCAGACAATTCATCTTAAGAATTGAGAAGTTTAGGTAAGAAGATTCTTAGGGACAAAAATCTTTGCTTCACCGCTCATGAGAACGAGATTGAAAGCGTTATTGGTGATTGTGAGGCAATCTTAAGTGGGATAGAAAATATTGCAAATAACATCACCATTTTTGAAGGGGTGAGTAACAATTTGTCTAGTAACTTGGTAAGACTTAGAGGTAACACCAACGAATAATTGTCCTCTGAAGAAGGCATATAAATCTTGATCACAGTAAGCTTCAGTTTGATTTTAGAGACCAGCATTGGTAAGAGTCTTAGCCTTCAAGATGGATTGGACATACTTGTACCTAATTAATTAATTTAAAATATTTTTTATAATTTATTTTAATGCTTTTGTAATAATTACATATCAGAAGTGGTATCCAAGTTGTTCCATAAAGGTTCACGGTCATAAGGATCAGTGTTACCAGAGAAGAGTTGTTCAGTACCGTAGTACATAATGGAAATACCAACAGAGGTAAGAGTGAAAGTAGTGTAACTCTTCAAAAGTTAAATACGGGTGTTTCTATCTTTACCATTTCCGAAGACTTGGTCAGAGAGGAAACGAGGATTATCGTGGTTATCAACGAAGGGAGTAAGAATAGAAATATCAACTTTTTATTGAGCCCAGGTGTTGTAGTAGTTTCTAACAGCCCACATGTCCTTTTGGTTAACGAAGAGATCTCTCATGTTAAAGTACCAAGGATAGTTCAAAACAGAACCAACAGAAGGAACATAACTAGCAACATAACCGAAATCACCATCGAAAACTTCACCAGTAGCGAAAACACCAGCAGCATCAGTATATTATTTCCAGAATTCAGGAGCAACTTCAGGAACAGTGTCTATTAATTATTGAAAACAATATAAGATAAAATGATATAAAATTGCATGATTTAAGATAATATCCCTCCCTGTTTTAGTTAAATATTATTATAACCTAAACTCTCTATGAAAGAAATTAAATTGGGGGTATTTTAATTCTACTATTTAAACAAAAGGATAGAATAAAAAAATGTTATCTATTTGTACATTTATAATAAAATAGTGAGGATAAATTAATAAGGAGAATTCTAAAATTAGAAGCCTAAATTAATATCAACTCATTATTCTTCTTCTATACTTACTATTGATTAAAATTTAGAAAGTATCTCTATCTGGTTACTTTAATAAAAATTGTTTAATTTAATCAAATGTCTTCAAATTATTCCTTTATCTCAACTTACTTTTTATTACACATTAATTCATCATTTTTTTTCCTCTCTCAATATTTCAATTGATTATACACTTATTTTGGAGGATTATTATTCTTTTGGTGTATCATTAATTTAATTAGATATAAAAATGAATCATTTTTTAATTTTTCTCCAATCTATTAAAGGTTATTTGAGAAAAAGATTGCATTAATTTGTTTAGAGAGATTAATTTAGTTTTTATTAGTATCGCAATGTGATATCTCTCATTTTTATCTTATCATTAATTTGTATAGAAACTTTATCAAAATTCTTTTGATATTTTTTGAAATTTTTGATGGAATCCTATCAAAAAGCACATTTTAGAATTAATTTATCCTTTTTTATTAGCATTTTGATGATTTGATTTCATTTAAGTATGAATATTTATTTTATTATATTCAACCAGATAGAGCAGTAAATATAGAAATATTCTTACATTATTTTATTTTCTTAAGTTAAATGTAGGGAAAATAGTATATTTATTAAATGCTTACCAATTCTAATACCGTCAATATTATAGGTTTGGACGAGGTTTCTAATCCAGTTGGCAAGGTAATTGCTAACATAAGAATTGTCTTAGTTGAGATCAGCAAGACCAGCAAGTCTACAGTGTTGGATGTTATACATGTTTTTGTTGGCGAAATCGCTATCAGAAATAATGCAGTAATTGTGATAGTGATCAGGAGAGTTGAAGGGAACGTTTTAAGAGTAGTCTTAATCAGTGTTACCCATATGGTTAGCAACAACATCGACCATAACCCAGATGTCTAATTTGAATAAAAATAGATTATAAATATAAAGTATATTAATATGGAAAATTTAAGTAATTAAAGCCAAATATGTTCGAATATTGTTGCGAAACATAAGTAATAAACTGATCCAATAAAGAAAAGTTAAGGATAAAGAGTTTAATGTATTTTCAGAATGAGTTAAAAAGCTAGATAAAAATTTATTTATAAATTAGTTTATTGTGGGAGGTGAAATTAAAATTATTCTAGCTTTAATTGTCTAAGAAATTAAGAAAGTTTTATACTATTGCTTAATTTCAATATGTAAGTAGCCTTAACAAAAGTTAGGTAAAAAATCTAACTAATTTTAGAGGGAGGAATTTACCCAAGTTTATTTCTTTTTGTTTTATTTCATTAAGTACTAATTTAAGTTAATCTACGATGATGAATGCGATATGATGATGATGATAATGATGATGAAAATATCATCATCAATCATTTTATTTCTGTATTGATTGGTAATAGTTATTCAGCTAATTTATGTAATTTACTTTAAAAAATATACACTTTTCTTCAATTATATCTCATTTTATTTTAATTCATTCAAACATATTTTTGATTGACTAAAAACTCAAACAGTGACACAATTTTTTCAAATAAAAAGATAAAATCGTCTTATTATCTATGGAAAAAAGCTTATGGTTTTTTAAAGTTATTTACCTCTCTTGTGACAAGCATCAATAAGAGACTTGAGTCCATCTTCACCACCAAAGTGGCTGTTGATCTAGGTCATATTCTTGGCAGCATAACCGTGGAAAGCATTAGGATAGTTATCAGGGACAGGAGAAATCCAAATAGCATTGAAACCCAAACCTACAAGTTTACATTAATGAATAAATTTATTAATCTAATTGTGGATAATAGTGGGAGAATAGTAAAATTAGTCCACAGAAAAAAAGAATTATAATTTGTGTTATTTAATCTAGATTCTGTGGTTTATTAGATTGTTATGAGCTGGCTCTCATTAAAGAAGAAGATAAGAATGATTTGTTAATTAATTTATAAATTTTGGAAATCAATCTTTATCTTATCTATTGAGCCATCATTTAATAGTAACGATCTTAATTAACCTATTAATAATAGAGATAGAAGTTTTACCTAAGATATAGTCAAGATTGTTTTCAATACCCTTGAAGTCACCACCACAATAATAAGGTTGTCTGTTTAAGTCGCAACCAGGTCTAGATCCATTACCAACAGCGAATCTATAAATAACATAAATTGAAAAGAATAAGTAAGGTATTTAAGACTTCTATCCAAAAATAATGCAAATTCTCTATAGAATAAGTTCATAAGACATTGATCTGAAGTAGAGAATATAACTCTAGAATAGATACATCTTAAAAGTTTATTCGAGGGAACTTGTAAGAGTATGTAAAAAAGGAAAATAGTTAATACCTATCAGTGATGATTTGATAGATGTTACGAGTCTTCCATTCTTAGGCAGTTTTGGCAGAGATTGCTACAATAAGAAGTGCAGCAATTAAAACAAATTAGGCTTTGTTCATGTGAGTTATGATGAATTATTATGTTTATAGTTCTTCACCTTGATTTTTGTTTCAGATATTTTTTCGTACTATTAGTAATTGATTTATTAAAAATCAAATATAATAAGATGATATCTTATCTCTATTTGTACTTAAGTTTTTCACATTAACATCAGTGATACGCAATAGAATCATTCGCGAATCTAGAGCCTTACATATTAAAATTAATCAATTGCGCTTCATCCACAATTTCATAACAAACTAAATTCATAGTTCAAATCTCTTTTAAAAATATACCAAAAGTTATATGCCTGCAAATCGTTTACATTAAACAATTCCTTTTCAACCTCATGCCCATCTAAAATTATCAGTTTTTTTAAACTTCATAAATATCAATTTATTTGAGATTGAACAGTATTTTATTTTATGAATATCCCATACCAAAATACCATAATAGAAAAATAGTCAATGTTACTAATGAATCCTTTAATAGATACGCCAGTTAAGGTGCTATCTTATAAAAGAAAATTAATTTTGGTTAAATCTGCAGATAATTAAATTAATAATACACACAACCCTTGAATTATATTATAGTATATGGATACTTCGTCTACTATTTTGATTGTAAAAATATTTACACTTCTTCTTAACTGAATTAAACAAATACAACTTATAATTATAATGCCACTAAATACTCTTTAGAATACTATAAAATATAATAGACTTATTATTTCCTTACATGAAATTCCCTTATTGAAAGAACTAAATCATTTACCTAAAGATAGAACAAATGAAAATAAAATAATATAAGGAAATATTTAATCTTTTATAAATCGAAAATGTGACATGAGAATAACAGTTAAGAAGAAAAGTGATCGATTAAGCAACTAAAAATAAACTGTTCTATTTTTGTATTGATTTAAAATTTAGTAATTGGTGTTTCAGTAAATTAAAAATACTCAAAATCACCCTTCTAAACTGAGTAAAATCACATACTAAGCTCTAAATAGCATCATAGTTAGTTAATTAAAATTAGAAAATGTTTGCTTATATATTTAATCAAGATATTTAAGTATCTTGAAATCCACACAGTCACCTTAAATGGCTATAAAAATAGTGATCAATTATAAACCTCCAATTAACTTATTCTTATAAGAATCTTACTTTACATATAAACAAGAATCATTTAAAATACATTATGTTTAGTTTACTTTCACACCTTCTTTACTCACACTACGCCATATTTAAAAAAATTTATAGAATAACATTGAACTATTATTCTCTTATTAAAAGCCTTTTAAATCAAGAAGTTGGAGGCCATTTCTTTTATATGTTAGATTTAAATTGATCTTTGATCCAAACAGCAAATTCAGGTAGCAAAAATCTATAATTTTAAAATTGTATGTTAGTTTATCTAAATATGTAAGTTTAGATTCTATGATTAATTTGATTTTACTTAAATAGTAAGATAAATCAATATAGATTTTTACTCTAAATAATAATAAATTCAAATTAAAGCTTACGATTTGTCTTATTCCCATTTTTTAAGTAATTTTCCGGCATTATCTATTTAATTGGTTCTTAGTTTATTTACGATACCTTGAACTTTAGGTTGAAGGTTAGATGATTTAATGATTTAAGGGTCAAACTAGTAGAGGCTTTTACAAGCTTTAAAGAAGTCTAATACTTAGCCTTCTAGCAAAGACTTAGCGAACCAGCAATATTTTTCAAGACTCTCCTCTTAGAATGTGATCTATTTTTATATTTATTTTACAAATCAGATTTACTCTTAAAATAATTAAAAGTGGTGTAACAAAAATTAAAGGTATGAAGAATAAGTGTCTATTTTAAAACTTCTGAAAATATATTCACAAAAATAACTTAAAGTATGAGAATTTGTGAGTAAAAGGTTTTAATAGGAATAAAAAACTTTCCATTTCAGATGGTAGAAACTAATTCCAAAGAAAAAATATCCTTATGAAATTTTGATATATTTAAGAAATGAATTAGTTAAATCATAGAGTAAGTAAGAAATTAAGAAAGTCGAAAGATTTTGGGTGATGTCATCCTTAAGGATTATTCCAATGTATATAATGGGTTAATGATAGTTAATCTATCAGTACATAATAAAGGATAATCCAAATTGCATTTTATTTTTAGTTGTTAATTACTTATATAAAATGAGACAAAAGTGATGTTTGCAAAATTTTGGATATTTACTCGAATTCTTCTTTTCAAGACTTATCGTAATAAGTCACGTAAAATAGTTAAATAATGATGAGATTAATCTTATATCAGCTTTTTTGATTTGCATTGAGGATTATTTAATTTAAATTTGGATTATTGATTTTATGCTGCCATTAATTTATTAACTACCTACCATCCATCAAATTTCTTTATTTTTTTTAGACAACTTTTTAATTTACAAAGAGTGGACTTTCTCAATTTTCATTAACCATACTATAATTGCAAAATTTATAACAAAATTAACCACTCTTTTTATATTACACTTCCAATTTATAGTAATTTCTATTTTACTTTAAACACATCTCATTAAATAATTTATTATTCTACATCTTTTTAAAATAAATAATTAAATCTTTATTACCTCAAAGGTTGGTAGATCCCATCTTCTTTTACCAAAAGTGGATTTAGCAAGAACTACTAATTAGTTTTTCTTTCTAGAATAGGAAGGCTTAGGATCATATACATACTATAGTTTTCTATTTGTTGTGCGATAATCATATTTGTAGAGAAGAGAGACATCTTCAATTATTGTTATATTATTCATGTATTTCCTAGTAAAATAATTAAAAGATTGAAAATTTTAATATCTCCCATACTTTATCAATAACTTAAATTTTATTAAAAGACATCAAAATCCTAAGTAAGAACTCATATTATAATTAATGTAACAATAACTTCTTTAAAGTAAATAAATTAATAAGAAGGCTTCATTAGTTACGTCTGTTTTAAAAAGATAGGGAAAATAATATTTAATTTTAAAGTAATTAAGATAAAAATCCTTAATTGTTCTGGAAAATTCAATTCAACATTTCGGTAATTAGCCTGAGGAGTTGTTTGATCAGGAAATAAATACTTAAATTTAGGAAAAAAATTAGAATTTAGATTATATTGGGAAAAGAGATTTTGATTTAATGCGAATTTATTAAATAATATTAAATATGATATCTACTTTTTTGTCTCCATGATGTCAGTGTATACTACATAATCTGGAGAATTTTTAATCAAGAAAGAAGTTTGATTAATAAATACTCTCTCTGTTGTTTCTAAAGATTCATAAGCTACTTTCTTGCGTCCTTCTTCATCTAAATAATTAATCTTTCTAGCGCATTAATCTATAAAGCAACTTATAATTATCTCTGAAAGTAATTTCTAATCATTTGCATTAGGTTTTACATAAGGTTAAAATCCTTTAGAAATAGCCTTTTTCTCTTCAGGGTCATCTATAATACTTTCAAGAATTTCTGAAATTTAATTGAGATTATAGTATACTTCTTTCATGCTCTTAGGGTGAAGATGGCGTTCTTTGGCATATTCAAAAATATAATCTTCTATTTTACTGGTAGGAGGATTATCCTTATAAATTTTCTCAATAAATTCTCCAATAATGTTCATGTGAATAAAAAGATCACTTTTACCAATCATATATTTTTCAAAGTATTCTTTAAATTTACCTAATTCCTCTCTACGTTTTTCAAGCATCTTTCTCTTCATTTCTTTTTATTCTTGAATCATATTAAGTCTCTACTTCAAAATATCTTTAGCATTCATTTTTCTATCCTCATCACTTGCATATAATTCATCCTTTTCTTTTAAGTAGTCGTCTCTCATATTTTCATCCTTAGGTTCATCTTCAGTTCTGAAATCTCCTCTGCAGAACAACTCTTCTATAGTTAAAGCTGTTACCAAAACTAAAGCATAGGTAGTTACTCCACCAGCTCTACCTTAAAGTAGCATTTTAGAGAATCTGGGATTTATTGGTAAGAAGGCCAAAATTCTACCTAATTCTGTGATCTCACTCTTATCAACTCTTTCATCATCCTTAAATAAATAAATAAAGAAAAAAATTTTTAAAGAGAAATTAAGTAAACAAATATTTCAGCTTTTCTTGTAAACTCTATTATTGAATCCATATTTTAACTCTTTTACACTATTATTTACTTCTCCAAGCTCATATTTAATGTTTTCATTTTATCATTAATATAAGAGGTTTAATAAATTGATGTAAAAAAATGAAATATTTTAGACTAAAAGAAAATTTTAAATTTAATATTGCAAAAAGATTTCTTTAAAAGTGCTTAAAATCTTCTCTTGTAGAGATAGTACATATATATTTTAAAACTCCATTAAAATGGCTTTGAAAATCTTTTTTATTTTAAAGAGGATGAAAAAGAGTCAAAATTAATGAGTAGCCAAATAATTACCTTAATTTCTTTTTCTTCAATATCTTAATCTATGTCTAGATTCTTGTCACGGAGAGCTTTAATCTTAACAAGGTTTTATAAGGCTCTTTTCATATTTACTAGACTAGGTGGAGTAGGATATGGGAATTTTATAATATCTTAAATACCAATAGCCTTAAGATGTAATATTACACTTTCCAAAGGCATGTTGAGAATTTCAGGATCTGAGAATTTCTCAAAAATATTACCATAAACGGATGGAGCATATAATCTATAACAATAACCAGGACCAGTTCTACCAGCTCTACCCTATCTTTAATCACTAGATGCTTGAGATATCCATTTAATTAAATGCTTTGAGATTGATACTTTAGTTGAGTAAACTTTTTTCTTTTCTCTACCACAATCAACTACGAATTTAATATTAGGAATTGTAAGAGAAGTTTCAGCAACGTTAGTAGAAGCAATAATTAAACGAGTGTTTGGATTCTTATCTTTGAAAATTTTCTCTTATTCTGATAAAGGTAACTTAGAGTATAAGGGTAAAATTTTGAAATTTAAGAAAACTTTCTTCTAAGCCTTTAAGTTTTCAGATTCCATAGGATTATGTTGAATAATTCCAAGATTTTTTTCTTCTTCTTCCTCAATAGCCTTTAAATGTTCATTGTCTTATTGATCATCATCATTATCAAAACGAAGCTTTTTCTTTTATTAGAAGATAGAAGTTGATTTATTGCTATCTTAATTTTCCTATTCATCTAATTTCTTTTATATTTAATCAATCTCTTCATCATCGGCTTCATCTTTCATTTTATCATCTTCATCGTCTGAGTCCTCCAATAAGAAATCTTTTTCTGTATATTCTTTTGATTCATGTTTATTTACATCGATTTCTCTTCTCTTTTTCTTCAATTATTATTCCAAAGTAATGCAAAATTCTTTAATTTCTCTCTCACCAGTTAGGAAAACTAAAATATCACCTGCAGGTAATTCAGAATGAATCTTACAACACTTTTTAACTGCAGATTAGAGATAATCATTAGGTGTTCTTTTAGAGAAATAAGTATTTACAGGGAACTATCTTGCTTCTACATTAATTACATTTATTTTCTTTGGGAGTAAGTATTTATTCTCTGTAAAATCTTCTACACGTAAAGTTGCAGACATAATAACTACTCTTAAAGGATAGTATTTAAACTTTGTTTAGTCTTTAGGAGCATTACTTCTCTCTTGTAATGCAAGTCTAGCTCTTATATTCACTAAACGAGAAAGCAAACCCAAAAGCAAATCTGTATTTATTTTACGTTCGTGGGCTTCATCTATCATAATAACTGAGTACTTTTAAAGTAAAAAGTCACTGCACATTTCGTTCATTAAAATGCCATCAGTCATAAACTATTTAAAAAATAAATTGAATATCTTAATTAAAATATTAAACAAAAAATAGTAAATTTACCTTAATAGCAGAATCTTCGTTAAATGTAGAATGCTCATGTCTAACTTGATAAACAATTTCTTTACCTAAAGTCATATTCATTTCATCAGAAACTCTTTTAGCTAAAGCAATAGCAGCAATTCTTCTAGGTTAAGTAATACCTATCATACCAGGATTAGGACCTTCTTTATTTGTATAACCAGCTTCATATAAGAATTGCACAGTTTGTGTACTCTTACCACTACCTGTCTCACCACATAATATTGTTATTAAATTATTCTCTACAGCATCTAGAATATCAGCTTCTCTCATAAATATAGGTAATTTCTTTCTAGCTTTATCTTATTCATCTTTTCTATGGATGATATTAAAGATTTTCTTTTGTCCTTATAATATTGGTTTTAACAATTCATCTTCAATAAAATCATCATATTCAGGTTCCTAAATATTCAAAATAATAATAATTATATTGAAATAAACTTGCTTTACATTTAAATATTAAGGTGAAAATAAAAGTAGTTAAAAATTAAGAGAGAATAAATTCTATTAGATAGATCTAATAATTCTCTCATTATTTTCTTTTGGTAAATATGCTGGGATCATTAATTATTTACTAAATATCTATTGCCTATTTAACCATATCAGATATATTTTAATTCTACTTTCATAAAATTGCTACTTCGTTCTTCTTTTTTTTTTGATGATTATTCTATCTTCGCTAAAGAATTAAAGATATTTAACTCTTCAAAGATAAATTTAGGCTGACTAGGAAATTATGTTCTACTTTTAAATGATTTAAAATTTCAATTTTCATTTCTAGATTATCTTAATTTTATTTCCTCTTTTCAAAATAAATTTGTTAAATAACTTATACCTTATAATATTCTTCTTCTAATCTCTATTTCTCTTTGCGCATTTCATCTGTTGTGCTTAGATCTTCAATAATTCTTTTTGAAGTTTTTACACCATCAAAAGTTTCGAAATTCAAGTCTGGAATTAATCTTTTAGCTTCATTTTCCAATTAAATTTAAGCATTTGCTAATTCCCTTTGCTTTTCTAATTTCTTATTATATTCCTCATCTTATTTATCATCTTCTTCTTAATTTTTATTAGGGTTAATATACTCTGATGCTGCAAAAATATTAACTGAAGGCTATTTCTTATCTTCATTATTCTTCTCTTCTACCTTCTACTTCTTTTCAATTTCTGGTTCATAGTCTATTTGAATAAAAACTAATTAGCACTATGAAAAATTATTTAATTGTTAATAATTATATCTCATTATAGATAAATTCAAGAGAATACTATTTTATTTATAATTAGAATTAACTACCTTCTACTTCTTCACTAGAAGATTCAGCCTCTTATTAAATTTCCATTGACTTTTTATGCTTTCTTTCTTTTTCTTCTCTCTTTTCTATTCTATGCTAAAGACTCATATCCTTAATGGAAGTCATCTTTTCTATCATTTATTTTTGATTTGCATCTTAAAGACCTTTTTAAAGTCCTAATAAAATATCCTTTCTTTCAGCATCTTTCTTTTTCTTATCCTATTAATAAATAATAAAAAATGATTATCTACTCAATTCTTTAATTCTTATTCCATAAAGATGAAACCAATGATTGGAATTGTATTATATAATTACTAAGAGCTTTTGCATTTTTTACTAAGCAGTAAGTTTCTTACCCATCTCTATTATCTAACTTTTTTATTATCTAATAACCTATATCTACTTTCCTTTTATTATAAGGTTGTTTAATCAAATGAGATAAAGATATTTAATTTGTTATAAATGTTATAATTATACAAAATTTACTTAGAAATGATAATTAAAGCTCTGGTCAAAATTGATATTTTAAATTGCTTACAATATGTGCATTTTGATATAATTAATCTAATTTGAACAAATGTATACAAATTATTAAAATAATAATTCATTAACACATCAAAAATTAAAGTAATACTTAAAAATAATTAAATTAATTTAAGAAAATAATCTAATTTTTAATAATTTATTTTTACTTTCAAGACTTATTAATTTCTTAACAGACTTTAAAAGAAAGTTTTATTTTTCTTCTAAAATAAATTGATTAGATTTATATTTACTTAGTAAAATATGATATCAATTTGTTGAAATAAATAGCTTTTCTTTCTAAATTGTATCTATTATTTTATTATAATACTCTAATTATCTTAAGCTTTATTAACTCGAAAAAAGAATCAAATTATTTTTAATTAACTTTAAAGATAACTTTAAATTTATCTAGAAATTTACATAATTTTGTGTTTTATTTGTTCTCATAAAATTAGATAAATTAACTGTTTGAAAATAAATTTTAATATTTAAATTGATTTCTTAGGTATAATAAACTTAATATTTTAATAATTTTTGAATACTTATTAAGTAAAATTAAATTTAATTTTAGTTAGATCTCACTTCTTAGTGAAGAACTGAATAAAATAATTTTTATCTTTATCATATAAAAGAATTAAATATTTTCGTATGTTATTATTAATTTTTAGTTATAATAAAAAATCTATTTAGTAAAAACTATTTAAACTTTCTTATTTAAGTAAATTATTTTTTATCAATTTTTGGATGATAAATTTTATAAAAAGATAATTTTTGTGCTAGAATTTAATTATGCTCTTTCCTATCTATAACAGTTTATTTATTAAAATATCTTTTAAAACTCCTTTCTTTTTTACCTTTAATAGCATATTATTACTAAATCAGATAAAAGAATATTTAAAAAGTACTTATATATCTTTAATAAGAAGTTCATTAATATTTTATATCTATCATAAAAATAATTAACTTTGACTAGAATTTTACTAATTAATTTGAAGTTTTCTTGAATTAATCAAAGACAACAAAAGAATTTTACAAATAATCGAATCAAAGTTAAGATTAATAGTTATTTTATTTAGATTTATAGCTATCTACAAGTTCATAATAAATTTTAACTTTCTATTAATTCTTCAGTTAATTAAATTTTATTACTGTTTCGACCACTCAGATTCTTCCTTTATTTTAATTTCTTATAAGTGGGAAGAAGATAAAAATTAAAGTTATTATTTTGTTATTTTATAATACTTGATTAATTTTATTAAAAAAACTTGTATGTGTTTTTTTGTAATTAGTAACAATTAATTGCTTAACAATAAGATTATCTCTATCCCCACATATTTTTCTAAAAGGATTATAAAAATATGATCAAATATCTTTATAAAAAAATATATACTAACAATTTTTTTATTAAATAATATAATTATCTAATTAGAAAATTTAATTTAGTAAAAGGTAAATCAAGTAGCAATATTAAGACAATACTTAATGAAAATTATTTATACTAAAGGAAATATTTTCAAAATCAATAGATGAGAAATTCTAAATTTTTAAGAATGCAAATTAGATTCTAAAATTAAAGTTATATCTGAGTAATATAATTACAGTTAAGTTCTAATTTAGTCTCATAATTCACCTCACTTTCACATAGAGAAATCCTAAAAATCAGAATTAATAGCCTTTAGTTAATGTCATCAATTTATATAGAGTGATAGGTTCTTAATAAATTGATGATTTAATTAATGATAGGATTATGATCATTTAAGTTAATAAGTAAAAGAAATAGAGGTAGGATTGATTATCATATTAATTTAATATTAGAAGAAAAATAAAAAATAATCAAAAACGCAAAGGAGCAATACTTCTTTTATGAAGGATTAGTAATAAGTAAAAATTACACTTAAATAAATCAAGAAGAGAATAAAAAAATATTTTTATTTACCAATCCAATATTATCAAATAGAAAAATACAATTATCAAAAGTTTTTGTTATGATGAAGGTGTATATGAGCTGAAAGAAATCTTTCGCAGATTAAATGATTTTTTAGTAGTGATTATGAGAAATGATACCAATTTAAATCATTGATTTTAGATCATTGCTTAATGGATGATCTCAAACAATAAATAAGAATTGTATCCAAATATTCTAAAATCACCATAATCTAAAATTTCAAGTATTTTGAGAAAAAATTAAAGAAATACTAATGGCAAAGTTTGAATATAACTCACATTTTATCCCCAGAGTAGAAAAATCTTTTTACATTCGGACTGATCCTAAATCAATTTTATTCCTTTATATTTTGATGTGATAGAAAGATACGATCATGATTGAGAGAAAAAGTTGAGAACTCAAAATAAATCTAGAATAACAACAAAGTATTATCTAGTAAGCCACAAAAATTAACTTCTTGAAATTGATCGCTAAATAATTTAAATGTACCTCACCATAGATTAATCCCATTTAAAAAACCGCACTAAAATTTTATCATTTGAGATCATAATGTACTTACCTTCTAATTATAAGTTTCTTGGAATAAATTTTAAATATCTAACTTAGAACTCAAGAAAAGTAAATTTTATTTTGCATTAAATTCCCCATATACTTTTTAAAAAAATCTCTATAGAATAAATAATGCATCAATTTTAAGAGGGTTAGTTATTATTTGCTGATAAAATTTCAATTCAGTAACAACAATTCTCTGATGTAGCTATTTAAAATATATCCCTATCTAACATATTCAAACAGCTATTAGATAAATTCCAATTATGAATAGTTTGGTTTTAAATAATAAATTGTTAACCTATTAATTGAAATAGTACAGATTCAAAACAGAGACAATAAATTAAATATTATTCTAAGTTTTCCCTTAATGGATCATAAAAAATAGAAGTTTTGAATTAGAAAGAAGTGTATTTTTTTACTTCTTTTTATAAGGTAGAATGCCTTTTTCATAAATTAAATTATTAATTTATATAGGAAGACTAGATACCCTATTTGAAACTTTCAATGAAGACCAACATTAAAGTAAAATTGGAACTTTTTAAAAAGAAAAATCATAATTTTATTTTAAAAAATAGTAATATACTAAATACAAATTTAATATTAAAAAATACAGTAATTAATAATATTTTTTTAATATAATCATATAAACAGCGTTTGCGTATAGCCCATTATAATGGTTATTATTTAAATGTCTTTTTCATGGTTAGTTGTTGATTGTTGATTTCATTATTAGAGTAGCTAATAAAATCAAATAGTTCTTAATTAACTATTATCTAATATGGAATCAATATTTATATAATATTTTAACAAGGAATTCGCTATTATTAATGTTTCACTAGCTATTTTTAATGAATTTATACTATCCCTTTACTTGCTTGCTTAGCTGAAGAGGAACTTTAAGTAATCTAAATACTTTAACTACCTTATTGAGGTATCTGTAATTCATCAATTGCTATTTTTTAATAGATGCAGTGAATATTTTCTTATTATTTTGATCAGGAGATTGGTTTTCTTAAAAGATAGAATAAGAAAAGAGCTCGATCGCTCAATAATAATATCTACTACATTTATTGCTTATTTGATCCTTAACTGTAGGATTATTATAGTATAAATTTAGTTGATTGGCTCTAATAAATTAATTCGATTGTTAAGGAACTTTGATTTTCAAATCTAATCCGATTTGATAAGGGGTTCAATTAATTTTCTCAAGAGAGAGATAGAGAGAAGATAAGAGTGGTTTAAGAACCATTTTAAGTGTGTTGCTGGTTAATTTTTGTCTAAAGAGTTAGAAAGATAAGATGGCATTTTTTTATATAGCTTTTAATATATAATTTTATATAAAATAAGAAAGATGTATAAAGAAAGAATAGAGGATATTGGATAATGGGTCTGTAAAAAAATCAGGAGAGAGAATCCTGAAAGAAATCATAAGATTAGAAGAAAGGGGATTAGCAAACGGGGCTATTCTAGATTTAGAATAAGTTAGTTTGATTTTCTTCTTAACAAGTCTCAAAGCATTTTATTGATTTCCTTTACCTTAGAGGTTATTTTTATCTATTAATATCTACATGAATTTAAATTCTATCTAAATCCTATTCTTATGTAGTCATATCCTTAATCCTTCTTTCAATTATCTTGTATTAGTTTTCTTAAAATAACTTTATTGGTTTGTGTAATATTTCTTGATCTTTCCAATTAATATATTTGCTGGTATGTAGGTTGATTGGTGATTATTTTTAGTAAGTATTTTAGCTCTAAAATTAAATAAATAAATCTTTTTGGAAATATTGCATTTATCTATTATTATGCTTTTGAGAGAAAAGCACTCGCTTGAGCTATTATTAAAATGCATAAACTATTGTAAGGATTGATTGTTGCTTTTGAATATATTAAAAATTATAATTTAATATTTCAATTTGATCTAGATGTTTAGTGAGATCTAACTCATTTATTGAAAGTTCTCTTTGCTTTGCTAAAGTTTATCAAATATTTGAAGCCTATTTATTAATATTTAAATTAGAAAAGCCTTATTTATTAATTTAGTTAATACCTAATTTAGTAGACTTTGCTTCTATGGTTGAATTTACTATAAATGAAATACTATAAAGTTATTTATGTACAAATCGATGTTCTCGCTAATAGGTGTGGCAAATCTCTGAAAGTTATAGCTTTAAACTAGCCTGATCAATTCCTGTTACTATAAGGCAATAATACATTTAGTTGAACTTTTAGCTAAAATAAGGAATTTGATAAATAGGGCTAGTAAATCAACAAATCTATTTATAGAATGGATTAGTTTTCAGCAGATTATCTCACAGCGAATCAGTAAGTAAGATGAATTGAAAATGGATTTAAAAGGAGATATACAGTATTATAGGAGAATGTAAGAAATCTAAGAGAGAAAAAAGATATAAAGATTTTGAATAAGAGTAAGATATAGGATGGGTAGATAAGATATTTCTAGGTGCTTAAGGCAATCATAAAGATGCTCATTGACTCATTTCCTCACTTAATTTAAAATCAAGAGAGAATTAGAAGAATGAGTAGAGATAGTCTAAGATAATGTCAGAACTTATGAGAATAATAGCCTTAGTTGAGTTTTTAGATACCCTAAACAACACGAAGGTAGTAGTCTAATCTCAACTCAACTTGCTTGAATTCTTAGGAATCTTTTTTAAGAGGTAAACTTGGGTCATTGATAATGCTATCAAGAATTTTTTGTTGCTCTACTTACCTATTATTGAATGAGAAACCATTAAAGTGCATAAAGATTTTGTAGAAGAGGGATTTGATAAGGTTCACAAATTAAATCTTTTCAGAAGGAATTAGTTCTGGCTTGCGGAGATCTATTTTATAGGCTAACCAATGTGAGTCAACATCTTTAGATTACTTTTTGAGATGCTCCATAGAAGATGCATTCAATTTAAGGAATAAAGTATTGTAATGAGAGTGAGTGTAGTTTTCTACTTTCAAAATACGATAGTACTTCTTGTAGTTTTTAATTGGGAAATCGATGTCTTCTTCATCATCATCATCATCATCATCATCATCTTCTTCTTCAAAATCTAGTTCATCTTCCTTTTGGTTATTACTATAAACTTCTTCTTTACTACTTGCTTCAACATCAATTTTTTCTTCTCTTGATGTTTCACTTTCTGAAGTATTTTTTAAATTCCTACTTTATTTAGCTGGTTTGATTTTGGGGAATGCATCAGTTTTCTTTGAAGATGAGAAGTTTTTGGGTTCTAAGTGATTGCTTGGAGTCTGATAGGTATTATCTTCAATTTCAACCTGAATTTCTTCTGAATCAATCGTATCTTGATTTATTGAGGAATATTTCTTAGCTGTCACTAAATTTGCAAGATTTATGTCATTATCATTACTCAATGAAAATAAGTCGCTTTATTTAGTTGCTTCATTTTTCTTTAGGGTATCTTAATTTTAAACCTCAATGCTTTTTAAAACTGGGGAAAGGGTTTAAGAAATCTATTCATGATTAATACCATCTCTAATGGAAGGATAGGCTTATTATTATTTTATTGAGATCCTTTTATTAAAAGAGCAATCCTCTTTTAAAATTATGATATTCTTTTCGCTTGGTGCTTTAGTACTTTCTCCATAGGTAGATGCTCTATTTCTACTCAAATTTTCATTAATTGAAACACTATAGGTTTGGGATTCTTATCCAATAGAATGTTTCTTCTTGATGCCACGGGTATTTTCAAAATTTAAATAAGAATTATCTTATAAATTAGAGTCTATCAAGGGTTCTTGATCTAAATTTAAATTTCTATTAACCTTTTTCTCTTTAATTTTTTATTATTTTTTAGATAATGATTTATCTGATTCTTGAGAAATGGCAGTGATGATTCTACCTTCACTATTATCTTTCTTTAATTACTTAGTAGTAGATTAGCAATTTTCAAAATCCTCGTCATTATTCTGTTAAAGAGATGATATCTTTCTCTTATCAACCTTTACTTCTTGAGATTATTTTTTATTAAGACTCGAAGTAACGGAGGAGTTTTTTGATTTTTAATTGATGAGTTAGAGTTTGGAGTGAATTTTGATAAAGCTAATAATAATTCTTAATTATTCTGAAATAGTCGGGTCTATCTAGAAACATGAAAGTGATTCATAAGAATACATGCTCATAATTTGATAAAAGAAGAGACGATTAAGATTATGAAATCTGGACATATATTAAGAGTCTTTATTACGTTCTTTAAAACGTTTGCGTTTTTCTCCTCTCACAAATTGAATGCACATATTTTGTAAGTTAGAATAAACTTAGTATTACCCAGATGGGATTAATTTAAAAGAATCAATTATAAAATCATCTTTAAAGAGTAAAGGAATTTTTGTTAGAATAGCCTTTTCTATCGAGTCTACAATTGAGTGAGCATTTTAGGATTTTTAATTAAAAGAAGCAAAATTGGTTTATTTGAATTCTTAATTTTCATCACTCTCCTCAATTTTAAGGATCTATTCTTCATTTAAGATTAAAGGCGTGAAAGAGGATAATTAATTTGAATGCTTCATTTCATAAAAAGTTTAATTTAAAAGTTACTTATATTTTTTAATTCCTTCGCTATTTCCTTATCTATATTCAATACTGTTATAGTCTGAAATTTTGTTATTCAAATTTGGGATGATTCCTTCTATACCTTAAAATAGGATCAAGTTCGTAAATTCATTAATTACCTTCTTATCTGTAAGTAGACTGCCTAGTTATAAGTAGAAAGAGTGATCTATTGAAGTACTTCTCTTACGATTGTCTACATAAACTTCTACTATACTAGATTATTAATCAGTTGGTAAATTTTCAATTTAACTATTATTAGACTTATCTTCTTATACCTAGCGATACCTTGAAGTTAATTGATTATTTTCTTTCTTTGAGGGAGGAGAGGAAGATATTGATTGTTAGGATAAATTATCTTATTAATTTTATTTACAAATATTAAATGAAATCTGTCCAGACCTGTTATTTTTCTAGCTTACCCTTTCATATTCTTACTGCCCTACTTCTATGCCTTTATTTGTGTAGGCTTCATTTGAATATGGCTAATATGCTCTTATAATATGGTTAGGTAAGAGTGATTTCTAGGATGCGCTGTTATTAGAAGATTATTCAACTGACAGGTTTTAGTTATTCTAATTTTAAGTATTCAAAAATTTCATATCCACACCTTTATATTCTATTTTTGAATCTTCCTCCTCTTATTTCTTAATTATAATATGCATTGATTTATTTTATTATTATAGGCTGTGCTTATTTATAATTATTGAAGACAAGGCATTATCGAAATTGGTTAGATTTATTTGACTTTATTGAGCTTCTTTGCTTGAGGCTGTTGTTGGATTGTAGGAAAAAGAAGGAGGTGATTTTCTTGGTAATTAGGATTCTTCAGGCTGACTACTTTTTTCTTTTCTAATTAATTTAATATTATCAAAATTCTCTTGGTTGTCTTATAATTCCTCTTTAGTAGCAGATGAATTTTGGGAGTTAGCGGTTTTTTAAGATATTTAATGACTTTAAAAACCAAGTTGATTTAAATTATTTCCTTATTTTCTGAACAATACTAACTGATCCTCTTCATTCTAAGATTAAGAATTTAAATTGCCTAATGAGATATTTTAAAAAACTTATGGAATAATAGTTTGAGAGGGTAGAGTACTTAAACCATTGTTTTATTGTTCTGAGTATATGTTTGATATACTGAGAGGAGAGAAAGTATTTTATGATTGTAAAAAGTTAGGCTGCATCATAAAACCTTAGTATTATTAGAAGGAATTTGCCTGTATGGGATATTAAGGAAACATAACCTAAGCCTATTACTAATTGCTCATTTGAGCCCTTTCATAGTTGAATCCTATTCCTGATTAGTTATTTTGCATCTATGTTATGTAACCGGCATATAAATTTGAACTTTATAACTCTGGTGCTATTTGGGATTTTATAGATGATTATTATAGTTAATATTGTTGTTAGTTTGGATGGAGTTATTACAACTATTGTTGATACTGAGGATTCATCTATCCATTCATTTCCTAAATACGTCCTCCATAATTACCTTCGCAATTGGGGATACCCTATGTGTATATCGTCTTTCCACTTTAATTTATTAATTGGTGATTGAACATAGTGGCACTGTATTAATTATTATTGTTATTATTGATATTATTAAGATATGCACTTACGCAATTATTTTATGGATATATAGTATTAGAGTTCATAAATTGAGAAATAGAATCTTTTGAAAATGTTTAACTACAAGGCATAAAGTTGGGTATTGGCAAGTTTCTATTCTCAATTGAGCCTAGGGAAACTTTCATCATAGGATTTTCAGATTGATAGACGTTATTATTATCAGATGAGGTAGAATGGCCGTGAATCTATTGATTTCCAATGAGAATCAAATTAGATTGAGCGGGTTGAGGTATATGCTGATTTGAAAGCATATTTGGGTGGAGTTGTTGGATTTGATTAGGTTATTAATCAGACTAAAATTATTAGGATGCAGATCGGAATCGCTAATTGTTTTAGGTATCACCTTGATTAGACAATGGATGAGCCTACTTGACTTACTAATTGATCATAATTTTCTTTTAGTGTATATCTCGTTATGAGAGATTTTGATGATTATTTAGATAGATCTTAAGATTAATTGATTTTTATGTCTCCTAATTTATTGTTAGCTTGATTAACTTAATTTACTGTATTATGATTTGATTGATCAATTTGATTAAGAATATACTCGTTAACACAAATGATCCTTTCTTTTTTTGATTATATTTTGATTTGATTGTTACTTAGTTTGATTAAAAGTTCTTTGATTCTTTATTACTTCTTTTATTTCAGTTGAATATACAAACACTTTTTTTTAAATGTTATTTGTTTTTTTGTTAGTCTCAAATAATCTTCTTTCTGATTCTATCTCTATTGATTTCTTTAGCAAAGAAAAACTATTAATAAATAAATAAGTAGCTATTTCTTTTCTAGTTTTTTTGGTTTGATTTAGCAGGTTCTTTGTTGAAATTGTTGGTGAAGTAGTTACCTATGTAAAATCCTTGCTTAATAATAAGAAGCTTATTTAGGTTTATCTTTTAAAAATATTTTAGGTAAAATCTTATCAAAGGGCTAATTTTTGAAAAAATATCGATTTCTTTTAATCTAAATTTTCTTTAATATTTTTTTAATTGTTTCTAACTTTTTTTTTCTTTCTTAGATGGTTAGTAGCAACAGAATCCGCTTTCTTTTGTATTTATATTTATTGTTTTGCTTTAATGATTTTTCTTACTTATTTCTTTAAATTATAAAATTGATTGAGTTTCTTAACTATATTAATCTTTTCTTCTCTTTTTCTTTCAAGGCAATTAATTAATTAATGATTTCCCTTATTTTATTAATTTTGAGTGAGTGTTTCGGATTGTTTCTTCTCCATTTGTTTACTTTTTTTGATGTTATATAGTCAGGAAGCAATGCCTTTTTATTATTATTATAATTAAATTTATTAACAAAATATCTTCCTATCAGCCTAATTTGAAATTTGATGCTATTTCTTTATTTAAAAACATAAGAATCTAATAAAAACTTTTCAAAAGATTACTTTTTTTAGCTCATACTCAATTTTTTCATATTTCTTCTTTGAGAAAATTTATTGATTTCCCCTTTTTATTTGCATCGTGTTTTAACCTGATTATGCTCGCTAAATGCAGTGTAGTTATCTTGAATTTCAAAAAAGGTAGATTCTTTTACAAGTTTTCTAGTTTTACTCATATTTCTTTTTATTTTTCGATTTTGTTTTTAAGGATTAAATCTCCTCATATTTCTTACACAAAGCTTTTCTCTTTTATTAAATTTTGTTATTATTTTCATTTTCTTCCACCTTTTCTATTTTTTAAGCTCCACTCTAAATTTATTTCTCCCTTCCTTATCACAAACATCTTTTTCGAAACTATAATCAAAAATTAAAACCCCATAGTTATTTACTGTTACTTTTCTTTTCTCATTTAAATTATAATTCATTTTTTAAAAGGTGCTTCTGCCTAAATCTTGAAAGAATAAATATTTCTTCTCATTTATCCATCCATCCTTACCAAGCTTATTGTCAATTCTATTTATTTCTCTCTAAATTAATGATATGATGCAAGTAAACTAACATTTCAATGGTAAATATTTAATCGAATCCATCAGATGCTAACATTTGAGTAATATAATTAAAATATAATTAGTTTAGTATTGATCTAAGCTATAAAATATTAGGGATCTTTACAATATTTTAAAATGAATAATATCCTTAATCAAAAAGATTACTTATCAATATATCAAATTTTACTCATGAATTTTGATATGACAAGTATTTAAATTATTTGATTCTTAAATTTGAGATAAACTTTGATATTTTTTGTTTCTAGTTGATAAAAATATGATACTAAATAAACCTCAGTTAATTCGAGCCACTAAAAACCAATTGAAATAAATAAATTACATATGTAATTGTAAATATTTAGCATACTTACTTATTACAAAATATTGCTAATAGAATTAAAATCCTATCCTTACCTTAAAATTATCAACCTTTAAAAAATTGTAAGTTATATGTATAATTAAGTTTATTCTATGAGCAGTATTATCTAAACCTCTAAACAAGTTTTAAAATAATAACTGAATTAACTTATTGCTTTTAAAAAGTGTTAAAACAATTTGTCAGACTCTCTTTAGTTATTTTTCTCACTTTCGAAAGTAAAAATATAATTAGATTAAAATAATTTGAGCTATTTTTAGAGACTCATTGGGAGGTTGAATTATTTATAGTATTAGTCAAATCTATATAGGAAAGATTCTTTTTACCTAAATTTATAATAATAGATACATATATTCATCTGAATCAATAAATTAAACATTTTTTAATTACAAACTTTACATAATTATGATAAATATCAATTTTTAAAAAAATCCTTCCTTCTAAACTTATTATGAAATCCAAAGTTATAATAATAGATTTATTAATTCTATCTTATTTTTAAAGTATTTCATTTTTCATTCATCAAATAGGCAAATTAAATGATATCAATTGTATGTTTAGTATAATAACCTTTTATTATAATTTGGAAATTGTTTAATAGCAAAAAACACCTGAGTTTTTCATTACATTGTATATCTATATTCATGGATATAAACTTCACCATAATTTTATATCTGGGAAGAGAGAATTAGATATAGTTCATGCAAAATGTAAAAAAACTATTTATCCATAAAAATTAAAAAGCGATGAATGACCTCATTAATCGCTAAACTATTCCATTCTATAATCTTTATAAAGTTCCTCATACTTATTAGATACAAAATAATTCAATTAAATAATTCTACTTTACTAATATGCAATAGGCAATTAATTCTTACCAAACTTTTATTATGAGATTTTTTCAAAATAATAAATAAATAAAATATAAAAATGAAGGATATGATATGTTTTTAAACAGTTATTAATACCATTCTGCATTCGATTAGAATTGTAAAAATATTTTTGGCGAGAGATACCTAGTTTGTCTTTTGTTCCAATCATGAGAGGGCTTTATGTTACATCTAGAGAATAATTAATAGATGTCTAATTTAGGAATACTCAATTAATACTGAGCTGGGTGTATTTAAATCTTTTACCCGGATAGAAAAAGATGTTTAATTTAAAAAATTCTTTAAAAAAAAATGTAGATCGTTGCGGATGGATATAGATTGATAGAGAATACATAACAAGTCAAATTTCGAATGCGCTTACATATTTTATTAATGAATTAATTCTGATATTATTAAGATGTACGGAATATATTAAATTAGGTAATAATACATTTGTTCTACAAAAAATAATAAAGAATTACAGATACTTAAGTAACTCAGATATTCTGATTTCCAAAAACATATTTACTACTTTCTCTTAATATAAATTAGCAATTTTTTAGTACATTACACTGAATTTTCTCTCATTAGCTAATTTTGTACTATTATCATTAAAACTTTTAAACTGAAATCTTTTCATTTGTGATTAAAATATTCTTTTGAAAGTTAAAAAGTTTTAATTTCATATAAATTTAAGAGTAAATTAAAAATATGATGAATTATATAAACTGTAGTAGAATATCATTAGCATTATCATTAAATTTTTAATTACAATTTATTAAATTGATGATTATAATTATAAAATAATGAACAAATAGTATTTTATAAACGTAAAGGAAAATTTAAGTCACTTTTAATCGATTTTTAGAGATTACTTCTTACTAAAAAATAACAAGATCCCATATATTTTATTAACTTTTCAAAAACAAAACAAAAAAAACAAGTTTTGTTTGAAAGTAATAATAATTTAAAATAACTCCTCTGTTTTATCATCAATAAATGATTACTGATAGATATACTTTTCAATCTATCTGTAATCACATTTTACTTTCAAATTAAATTATTTAGAAAAAATATACCCACTTTTAAAAGATTTCGTTTAAAAGTAAATCAACTATCAATTCAAATATTCTTATTTCTTTTTCTATTTAAATTGTTCTATTTAATTTTAAATAAGTATTCATACTTTTGTTTAATTACAATAAATATTCTTCATATAGCTTTCGATTTGATTAAATTCTGTTTTCTTATTTACTTTTTACATTCTTATTGGGAGATACTAAACCCCATATTATTTTTTAACTGAAAAATATTGAGCTAATTACCTACCTCTTTTTTCAATAATCAATAAGCTAAAATATAAAAATTTGAATTTATTAATCTGAATTTTTAAATGAATAAAAATTTTTGTGTCATTTTCCTTTTATATCTTTCAATACTTATTTAGTTATTTAGATAGGAGAGTAAAATATAATCTAAAAATAAAAATATAGATTAATTGGTTAGTAATTTAATCTTTTCACTACTTAAGGAGATAATTTTAATATTAAAATAGAATTACAATAAATTTTATAGATATTTTTTTAGAAAATAAAGATTATTTAAATTAATTAGATAGTTTATTAACGAAACTATTAAATTATTCCAAAATCTATTTATTTGATTATTTTTTTTCCGTTAGAATTTTAATTTAAATTGCTTATTATTTATGATTACCATTTGAAAAGATAACTCTTTTTTATAATCTAAAATTAATTATTAAACATTTAAATTGAAATATATAATAGATATGTAGTATGAGCAGACTTACCTAATTTAAGTTAAATAAACCAAAAGCAGGATTATAAAATTCAAAATGATTTTAATTTAATTTTATTTTATTATGATTGAATATATATTTTAACAATATATTTATTCTTATTAACTGAATTTTATTTTGTAATAGAATCAATAATAATAATAATTAGATGTTTAATTTAATTGCATTTAAATGATAATAGAATTTATAAAAAGATTATTTTAGATTTTTAATTGAATTGAATTTACATTTAAATTTAATTATTTCATAACATATGATAGAAATAAATGATAAATGTTGTAAAATATTAAGAGATAATTTAATTTTAAACTTATTAATTAATTTAAAAATTCAAATATGAATTAATGTTTAATTTTACTTTTATCATTTTTGATCATTTCTTGGATTTTAATACATAAGTTCTCATGAAGAATAATAAGATTTTTTCCAAATTATAAGATTAGACAATTATTTCAATTTATCTATTTCTATTTTATTATTTATTATTAAATTAGCTTTTCAAACTAAAATATCAAGTTTACTCTAAAAAATTTAATTATTAGAAAGGTTAGTAGAAGTATAATTAAATATAAATTAATATTAGAAATATGACTTTAAAAAACTCTATAATTACTAGTGTTTTTAGAAAAAGATGATTCATAATATGCTTTATTCTTTTGGATTTGTTAATTTTTCAATAAATTGTATTTTTTAATAAGAATTTTAACAATTAAGCCAGTTTATGATTAAAGAAAAGTGTTTTCTATTGATAATCTAATAATTATGTTATTTCTAATGAAATCTTTAGTGACTTTCAAAAAATCTATTATCTATTAGCTTGAAATTAGTGGATTTAAAAGGGAATTAATTTAAAGCAAGTTATCAAATTCTAAATTAAGTTATAATCAACGAGGAATTTTTCAAAATTTATTTTATTTTGTAAAGTAAATCTAAGATAATAAATTGATCTTAAAATAACTTCATTGCTTTTTAAAAATTAAATTATTATTAAGCAATTAAAATTATAAACTTAAATTAAATAGAAAAAGTAATCTTAACTATTAAATCATATTAACATTCTTCAACAATAATAATATATTTTTCTTCTTTAATGAATTTAAAGGCAAATAAAAATTCTATAAAAATTTGGTAGTATTAATAGTTTAAACTAATTTATCATTCATTCAATCAATTATCATTTAAATCCTAAAAGTCAATAATATTTTAGTTTATTTTAATTTCAAAAAATTGAGGTTAATAAACTTCTTTATTAGTTTAAAGTATGTTTTTTTACATAATTCAGGAGTCTGAATTACCCGAATTTAACTCAATTATCATCACTAAATTTATTGTATTGCGTTATTTAGAAATATTATAATTTTTTTATTAAATTTGATCAATCTTAAGTATTTTTGGTAGAAAATAGTGAAAGAATAGGTAGACAATTGATAAATAGAGTAATAGTAAGAGATTTGAAAACACTTCTAAATGAAAGTATAAGGGAAAGCTAATTGGAAGCATTGTGGGATGTTAAATCTTATTACTTGTAATCAATCTTTCATTGGTGGAAATTTAAAAAAGAATGATAATTATATTTTAACAATATAATAGTCTTCATATTGACAATAGATTATGTAATAGGAGCAACAAATAAAACCTATATAGTTCAAACAGGAGGTTTTACTATAGCATAAAGTAATTAATGATCTTTACTTAAAATAAAATTTAATTGGATTAAATATCTTTTTTTGAAAAATATTTTACTAAGATTGTGAATCATACTGCGAACCTAATGGTACAACATATTGTACTGATTACAGCTAAAAATGTGCTAAATGTGCAAATAACTTATCATTTTTAGACTCTAGCATAACTACCCTCTTTTCTACGGAATCTTTAATAGGAAATTGTATTTCCAATGAGCCTTTTGGACATTTTATTGTTAATAAATTGGTCAAAAGTAATCAGCTAGAAGTTTTTATAAAATTTTCAATGAAGTATTTACATAGTTTTAAATAAAAGGATGTATGGAAAAATGTTACTCTTGTGTTGATGAAATAAATTGCCAAACTTGCAAACACGATTATTATTTAACTAATTAGTATTTATCTATTTTTATTAGAATTAATATAACTTCTACTTTTGTAATATATTAAGAAAGTGCGAGACAAAATGTCCTACTGGTCAATATCCAGATGCTAATAGAAAATGTGTTGGTAATATTCTTCATTCCTAATAAAATGTTTAATTATTATCCTTTTCCAAAATTAAAACTCTTTAAATATACTAATAATAATATTATAGATTGCCCTGCTGGTTGTTCTGTATGCATCAATGAAAATATTTGTACAAAATGTACTGATGCTACTTAATTTATTTCTTATGAATATACTACTACAAGTTCACCAACTCTAATAGAAACCGAAAGTTATGTTTGTAAGCAGAAAAAAGATAAGCCTAATTTCTTTTTACAAAGTGATGTATTATACACAAACAACGATGTTAAAATATTTGAATGTAAATAAATAGAATTAACGTGAGTGAATTTATCATTTTATTAAAAATCTAATAAAAAGAATGTGATAATGAATGTTTAACATGTGATGGAGCTTCTCAAAATTGCACTTAATGCTAAGCATAATATGAACCCTCTCAAAAAGATGTAAGTCAATTTTAATGTATCAAGAGTTGTGATGATGGTTTCTTTTATGGTACTAAAGATGGAAAATAATAGTGTATAAATTGCTCTTTGGAATGTAAGTCTTGCGAGAATGCAGATAACTGCATTAGATGTTCTTCAAAAACATATAAATAAATAGATTCTAGTGGAAACTATTAATGTGTGGAAAAATGTAAAGATGGATATTACCCTGATTAAATTAATTTAGAGTGCTTTCGTAAGTTTGATTGAAGTTAACTATAGATTATAATAATAAATTTACATTCATATAAACTTACTATTTATATTTTACAAATTATTAAAAAATAAATAGCTTGCCATTAAAATTGTAAGACTTGCTTTGGCCCAACAGAATTCAACTGCAATGATTGCAGGCTTAAACAGTTTGGAACTAATCAGATATCTTATTACAAAGTAGGTAAATACACTTGCCAGCCTTCTAAATGTGGAGATGGAGAGCTTACTTTAGATACAGAAGAATGTGATGATGGGAATAATTTAAATCATGATGGCTGTAGCAGTGATTGTAAAGTTGAAAAGGGATGGAATTGTTGTATACCCTATGACCCTGATAATAAAAAATGGATTTGTAGTAAGGATCAAGATAAAACAATTCCTAATACTCTTATTAATTTGATTTACTACAAATCTAAGTGTTTTACTGAATGTGGTGATGGAATTAGAGTAGGACCAGAATATGGAGGTACTGAAAGCTGTGATACAGCAAAAGGGAAAGGATGTGATGAAAATTGTTAAATTATAAGTGGTTATTCATGCATAGGTAATGAAAGAATTATCTTATAAGATTCTAAAAATTAACTTACTTTGGTTTTAAAAATATAAAAATATGAGTTTTTACAAAAAAAATTTTATTATTAAAAAAGGAGGAAGTACTGATTCTAAAGATGTTTGTACCTACCAATGCTCTGACGATTGCTTGAGTTGTAAATCTAATTATGAAAATAATCAATTGATAGGAGGTACTTGTATTGAATGCTAATAAGGTTTGTTTGCCTACTAAAATAAGTGTTATTAAATTTGCCCAGAAAACCTCTTTCATGATAATACTTCTGGTCTTAGTTTTTGCGTTCAATTCTGTCCTTCTAACACCTTGATTGATGGATTAAATTGTGTTAGTAAGATATTATCAAAAATAATTTTATTAAAACTCATTTTTTTCTTTATTTTAAGTGGAGTGCAAAGAAGGATAAACAAGATCTAATAATAAGTGCTTTGATACATGTGCTGATGGTACTTATTTATATACTGATCCAGATTCAGGAGATAAGTCTTGTGAATTATGTCATTTTTCTTGTAATACCTGTAATGGAGGTACTAATACTGATTGCACCATATGTGAAAATGGATATAAAAAGTAAATTATTTTCATTTATGATTTATTTTAAACTGAATTGTATTTCAAGAATTGAATTAGGAGGTGGTAAATTCTAATGTGTGATTTTATGCAAGGGCGGATATAAATTAAATTAAGAGGATCCTACTTAGTGCAAGGAATGCTTAGAGAATTGTGATGCATGTCTTCCTAAATTCTATTAATATAATGATGATTGTGTTGCTGAGTGTCCAGATGGAACATTCCAAAATAATGATACTAAAGTATGTGATAAATTTGAAAATCCCAAAGTCCAATTTATCTTTTCTCCTGAGATTACAGATAATTAAAGGATAGGTATAAACTAAGACTACAAAATAACTGCTATAATTCAATCAGTTTTTCCAATAACTAATATGTTATGGTCAATTGAGAATTAAAGCCCTACATTTTTTGAGGATCTGAAACTCAATACCAAAGATATTTATTTGAGAAAGAAATTCTTAGACTATAATATGAAGATTACTTTAAAATTCGTAGCAGAGAGCACTAAAGGTTTAACTACAAAATACATAAATTTGTAAACTAAAATAAAACCTATCATTCCCATACAAATTAAAGTAAATGATAATGTTTCCAGTTAACTCAATCACCTCTCAGATGTTTTAAAGATTACAACATCTAGTTGGCCAACCTCAGAAACTCTTAATTACTCGATTTCTTGTGTGGGAGTATAAACTAATAATAAAATAGATATAGGTAATTTTATTAATAGATTATTTTAATCAATAAATAATAAATTATACATATTATGTGTTATCACAAATACTTCTTATTAAAAATATTCTTAAAAAAAAGGTAGCGGATCTAGCAACGACAATCTGTCAGTGAAATTTATTTTCCCTTTCTTATTAGTGAGTGAGAAGTATACAATTACTATTAATCTTTGGAATGATAACACTTAAGTAACAACGACTGATAGTATCAATGTCACTACCAACCCTGTTCCAACAAGACCTCTTGATCAATTATTTGGAAAAGCTTTCGATATGAATAAGCTAACAACTCAGTAAATGGATGTAATGGTTTCAACTGTAACTGCTAAGTATAAAGGTTTACTCAGCGAAAACATAAATTATCTAAATAAATTGATGCAAAATATCTATTTCAACCAAAAGTTTAGCATCCCTCTTAAATGTAGTTTAATTTTTCAGCTCTCTTTTAACTAAATTGTAATCTCAATAATTTTAAAAATGTTAAAATAATATTAATAGGTAGAGATGAAATTTGTGGGAAATAAGGAAAATGTAATGATTCTGTAGAGAATATTGTCAAATGCGATTGCGGTGTAGGATATGGAGGCAAGTTCTGTACTTTTTCTACAGATGAACTAAATCAAATAAAAAGTTTAGGAACTATCATAAATAATTCAATAAGCAAGAATGGATTAGGGGAGTAAGAATATCTCAAAATAGGACTTAACTTAACATTTTAGACAGACATAGGCAAGGAGATATTCTATACTATTGGTAACTAAATGGCTTAATACATAAATAATTTAGAAGGTGAAAATCTCAACAATAATTATTAGTCTTATATTACTCTGATTGGACAGATAACTGATGAATAAGCAGTATTAAATGATGCTACTCAAGAGGAATTAACTTATTTCAAAGCCATCTACTAGAACTTAAAGATTTTAAACCAAAAAAGATTAAACAATCTCAACTCTGATAATTCATTCCTTTCAGTTTAATATGAAACAAACTTATACAGTCATCTCAGAGTAATTAAAACTACTGATATAAAGAGCCCTATTGATTTGGTTGTCCCTTCTTAATGGCTTCTATCCAATAAAACGTAATTAAAATTATTATTATTTAAATATTTTTACATTTTATTTTATTTTTAATAATATTCATTTATCAGGCTTGCTTCTGGTTAAAGAATTCTTAGAAATCTCTAAGTAATATAAGATGATAAAATCAATTATAATTTAACTAACATCCTTTAAACTGAATTAATTGAATGCGAAGTTAGCATTCCTGTTAGTGTTATCAAAAATGCAAATCTATAATAAGTAGAACTTTAATTGCATAAATGGTAATTTAATCCAAGGCAAAGTTTTGTTTCTAGCCCATCTATATCAAATACTACTCTTAGAGATATGGAAACAGCTTTCTTAGAAATATAAGCTAATGTAGATCCAAAGTATTTGCTTAAAGATCAAAATGAGACACACATTCTTTACAAATTGCCAAGAATTAGAAGTGAAATAGATGATTTGACTAAATTATCTATAGAAAATCCCTTTTCTTGTTACACATTTGATGATAATATTAAAAATTGGACTAATTCTACTTGTTATTTCCAAGAAGTAACATCCTACTACATATATTGTAGCTGCTGGACGATTAATACAGTCTTTATCGCCACAAGGAACTTTTAAATATTTGAAGAAAAAACTAGTGAGAGCTTGAGAGCATTCATTGAAAGATTAATAACCGACAGTGGGTTATGGATGACTTTAATAGTTATATTTTTCTTTTTATTCTGCTGGCTGGGAACAAAAGATACTAATGACCCAGATTATATTGACAAAAAGGCATTCCGTCGTTTAACTCCTATCCTTTCAATTTTCTTTGTTCGTTACCCAATGAAACCTGTTCGCTTTAGAATTATTCAAGTTTTATTAACTATATTGACTTAAATGGCATTAGAAAGTTTATTCTATTATCTATTAGATAGTAATTTTACAAGTGATGCTATTCCTTCATATGCAATTTTAAGTGTTTTCCTTACAATCCCATAGAACTATTTGATAGGTAGATTTGCATTATGGGCATAGTATTCTGAATCTGAAGACAAAGCTATGCTCGAAATTTAATATGAAAAGAGTTAAGGAAATCATCAAATGTTTACTTACCATGTAGTTTCAAGCGATAAAGAAGGAGAAGCTATTAAAAAGTAATATCTTACAAAATAAGCAACTCTGCAAAAGAAAGCTTCTCTTTAAACAAAAATGAAGAAATATATGAAGATTAACAAAAATGCATCAGTACATAATTCAGGTGTATTTTCTTCAGAGCAAAACAACTTATAGTCTAATAATTCAATGAATTTAATAGGCTAATAAGGAGATGAAGGTAGAGACTCTATTTATTAATTACAACCAAAAATTTTGGTTATGAGTCCAGATTTTATCTAAAAACGTGTGATTATTTTTATTTGTACTACTTTAATGATAGGAATAGCTGAAATTGCTGCTGCAGTATTATTTATTGCCTTGAACGAAAATGATAAAGCTTCAAGCTATTTCATTGGCTCATTTATTATTGGATTTATTTTAGATTTCGTAATCTTTGATTTCTCAGTATCTTTAGCAGCCCAGTATATTAAGGCAGTATTTAGAATGATTTCTTACAGAGGAATTTGGTTTAAGATGCCAAAAGATATCAGATTTAAAAACGATTATGTATAACTAATCTAAGAGATCAACTCTGAAAAAAGTTCAATGTCTTCTAAAATGCTATCAAATGCTAATTATTCAGAAAATAAGTTAAGTCATCATGATGAATAATAGTAAGAAAATGCTAGTGAACATAATTTTGTGAGAAATCAAGATAGAAACATAAATAATTATATAGATAAAAACAATGATTTCTAGGATGAAGAAGTAGATGATCAACAATAAGAGCAATTCAACAATAATTCAGAGGACAAAAGCTCATAATCTAACCACAACTTTTGAGAGATATTAATATTATAAAATCCTCTTTGTTTCGTTGTTTTCTAAATTAGATTAAATTTAAAGTTTTTCTAAATATAACTCAATAAAATAAATAAATTAGCATTAATTTAATGAATCAATCTATTATTTTTTTATTATTTTTTAATTAATATTACTCTCTCACTAAAGATAAATTATTATGCTAAAAGAGAAATAATATAATATATGATAGGAGTTAGAATAAAATCTATTTAAATTATTAGTGAAAATTATAGATTCTTTTCTTTATCAGACCAAACAAAGTTTATTAATCTTTTATTTTATTATCTTTTAAGATTTTAATGACAGATTTACTAATTAATATCTTTCCTTAAATGATAATTAAGCAATTTGTTAGAAATTTAAATATCTTCTTTATTTATATTATTTATCAACGAATCAATGATCAATCATTCTCTGATAATCATTTCTTCTCTAAGTATATTTAGAATAATAATTGTTGTTGTAAAGTATTAATAGAATATAGAAAGCATAAATTAAAAAGAAAAATTAGTAGACCCATAACATATAGTAGAAAAGTAGCAATGAATTATTTATGTAGTGGAGAAAGGGATACCCCACATCCAGAAAGATTAAGCAAAAAAGAGTAATTCTATGGTGGTTTAAGCTAATAATAGCCTTTTGCAATTAACAAGGAATCTGATATAAGTGGTTATAATTTAAGCTTCTTCAAACCAGATATAATATAAAAACGAGATAGAATTTCTAGTGAATTAAGCATAAGGTATTATTTCTATAAAATATTATTGGCAATAAAGTTTAAAATTATAACCATCTTTTGATTATCATTTCATAGAAATATAGATACCATTAATTCCTATGATTTCTAAAGAAGTAATAAGACTGATTAAGATTTTTTCAACCTCAACAGACGCGCTTTATCCCAAACTGCTAATAATAGAAGCTTAAGTGGATCTTAAACTTCCTTTTAGTACAATCCTTTTAGATAGAAATAAAGCTTCCACTCAGATTTTATAGCAGATGATAAGTTAATTGATAATTAAGCTAATCGATAAAACAATAATCAATTACCTCTATTATCAAATAATCAATCTCAAATACTTCTAATCTAAACTGAATCAAACATAAAAGTAAGAAATTTATGTACAAAATTGTTTAAATAAGCTGGCAATAGCATAAAATATTATCATCATTCTAATGTTTTGATACTATTTATAGAAATCATTTTTTATTTATGGATAATAATAATTTCTTAAATAGCCAGTAACATTCAAATATAAAAGCTCCTTTTGAAACTAACTCTTAGAATTTTTTTTAATTTCAAAAAGATATTACACAGAATTATTAATTAAACTAATAATTTTCAAAATATGAATAAAAAATTAAATGGGAGCATAACTTCTTTTAAAAATATATATTAAAAATCTTATAATTATTTTAAACAGTTTCCATAAATATTTTATTTTATTAGGATTTTGAAATTAAGAATTTGAAGGAAAAAATAATGGAGGAAAGTAGTGATATGAATACCAGTTATATCCATAGATATAAAGAACCAAATTTCTCTTCAGCTAAAAAGTAGATTGAATAATTAAGTGAGCATGTCCGCAGCTTAGAAATGTAGAATCAACTTTTAAGATCAGTTAATAGGAATCATAGTTCAGCCTCATTAGATAACAAACAGAGATTAAATTCCAATAATAATTCTTCTGTTTATTATCAAGATAAATATATTAACGAGCTTATTAGTGACAATTAAAAAATATCTTAAACACTAAGATAATTGGATGCAAAATTGCAAACATATAAGTATTTAGATATTTAGCATGAATAACTTCAAAATAAAGTAGTCATGCTAACAAATTAGCTTGAATAATCAGCTATATTACTATAGATGAGAGGTTATGAGTCATAGGAATATAAAGCTAAATACCACTAACTTGAGTCTGATTATATAAACCTATAAAAGACTTTGTATTCAATGAAAGGTATATTTTTTATCTAAGATATTTTTAAATCTAAATTAATAATGTAAAATAATAAAGGCTCAAATATTTAAGGAAAAGAAATTCAAGATATTTTCAATGATAAGATAAAGCATTATTAAATCATAGAATAATAAAATACTGATAATAAATTAAAATTAAGAGAAAATCAAGAAGAAATGTAAAAATTATTAGAATAGGTTTAAATGTTAACTTAATAAATCAAAGACCAAGATTTAAATAATTAATTAAAATTAAAGTAACTAAGAGATGAGAACTTCTCATTATTAGGAAAACTATAGATAGAATAATTAGAGAAAGATGAATTAAAAAGAAACATGTCAGAAAATTATAAAACTGTACATTTACAAAAATAAGCTTAATAAATGATAGATTAAGTAGCTTAATTGAGTGATTAATTGAAGCTAAAAGATTAAGAATTGCTAAAAACTAAAAATTAATTCATAGAACTATAATTTAATTCATCAAATGAAATAATAACTCTTAAACAAAAGATATCTGAATTTGAGCTAAATATATAGTATTGGGTCAATAAATTGAATGATGCAGAAGCAGAGAAAAATATTTGGATTCAAAAGTAATTTAATTTAGATTAATTCATACACTTATCACAGAAATGACTTAACTTGGAAGTTAAATTTTGGGTAGAATTTAGCTTTCAAGTTCTTAATCTGTGATTATCTTTCAAATTATTTTAGTTTAAAAATCCTTTAATTAATAAAGATACAATAATCAAACCTTTACTCTGAATACTCAAGAAAAATCACTTATTGCATCTTCTGTAAATATTGGAGAAAAATAACATAATTAAAATGAGGAAGAAAAAATAGTATAAATTATTTTAGTTTAATAAAGTTTCATTAATAAAAAACTAATAACATTTTTAATATATTTTTAGATTTAAATCTCAAGAGAGTTAGATGTTTTAAGGATCAACAATTCACAATTGGAGCTAGAAAATAAAGTTTTAATAGAATAATCTAATTAACTGAGCTTCAAATAACAATAGTTGTTACAAGACATAAAATTCAATAAAGAAGTAAATTTATAAAAATATTTTGTTATAAGTTGTAATGGCAAAGAATATCCTCATCGATTTTTAATTATTTAGAATTTAGAAATTACTAGAGATAAAAATATAAAGTTAGAAATTGAGATCGAATAGTTGAAAGCTAAGAATTAATCCAAAGATTTAAAATTAAAAGAATAATTAGAATAACTGAAATCATTAATGAGTGATTTAGAAAAGTTAAATAAGATTGTAATTTAAGAGAATTAAAATAAGTCATATAAATTAGGTTAGAATAAAGATAAAAATTTAATCATTGAATAATTGAATTTAGAGAAGAATAGAAATAAAATTCTAAGAAATCATTGTTTAGAATTAGAAGAAAAGTTCAAGAATATAAGCAGAGACTATGGAGATTCTTAAATTGAAAAAGATGATGAACAATAAGAAAATGTAAAAAGAAGTAAAAAAAGGAATATTGGAAATGAATAAAATAGATCTCCACTTTCTGAGAAATATATGAATAGCGATGATTAATTGATTACTTCCTAATATCAGTAAATATAATAATTAGAAGCTTAAATTTCATAGTTGAAACATCATGAAAACTAAGACAAGATAAATTAAGATAGAATTAAAGAATAAACAGATAAAATAAACTAGCTATTACTATAAAATATTGAACTTGAAAGTAAAATCCAGGTCTTGAGTTAAATTCAGAATTAAAATTATAATATAAAAGTTAGTAGTTAAAAATTAGTTGATGATTAGAAAGTAATTTTTTAATTATTCCTGTTTAATTTTAATGAAGAAATAATTCTATTAAATAGATATTAGAGCTTTTGTCATAAATAGAAGAACTTAATAAAGTTATTAAAGTACAGACAACGAAAGAATAAGGATTGGTAGAGGAAAATAGCAAGCTATAATCTTAATTGACTGCATATGAATAACTTAAATAAAAGAATTAGGATTTACTCTAATATTAAAAAGACTATCTGAACGAAAAGAAGATTATTGAAAATAGGTTAAAAGATTTGGATGTGGTGATTGAGAAAAGTAATTAATTCTACAAAAACAAATTAGAAGAATAAAAAGGAATTATTAAGAACCTTGAAAAGAGAATTGAAATGCTTAAATCATAAAATGTCAATAGCATATAATCTAAATCAAACTATGAGTACAATTTTACTTCAGTCTAATAAATAAATTCTGATCTTACCTTATAAATATAAGTAAAAATTTATTTTATTAATAAGAAAGATATTAATTAATTCTCTTTCAAATTTATCATTAATCAGAAACAATAATAGGATATAGACTTATTATAAATGAAATATAAATAAGCCTAAATCGATAATTCTTAGCTTATTCAATAAATAGAAGATCAAAGGAAATCAAATGATTAATATAAACATATTAATGATGATCTTAAGTATTAATTAAACTAAGCCAATTCTAAGATTCTTTTATCAGAGAATTTAAGCAAACAAAACGTAAGTTTATCATTTTAATAGCTTTTTTATAAATTAAAAATATTTTTTTTAGATTGTTTAAGGTTCTTCCAATTTAAAGATTTAAGATTAATAAGAAGGAAGTAATAGATTCGAATATTTTATTAATGAGCTCAATAAATTAAAATAAGACTACTCTAATTAAGATTAGAAATTGCTAGAAGAGAAGAATTAAAATCTAATACTTTAAAATAATATTAACAATCTACAAAGTATGATTGAATAAAAATAAAATGAATTAAAATCAGAAAAAGATGAGAGCAATTTTAAATTTAATGAGCTAGAGAAGCATATAAATATTCTTATCTAATAAAATCTAACTCTCAAATAGTAAGTGTCTGAGAAAACATAAAATCAATAAATTTTATAAAATAACTATGATAGTTTAGCTAAAAAACTAAAAGAAAAGGTAGTGTTTATTTCATTCATACATTTTTAAGCTTTTAAAACTATTTTATTTCATAAATATAGGAAGAAAATAGTGCTCCTATAATACCTCTATCTTTTGGAAATGCAGAACTTAGATTATAACAAATTGAGAGTGAATTAAATGAAAAAAATACAATAATTCAAATGAAAGATTTTTAAATTAAGAAATTAGTAAATTTATTTAATTTTTAATTTGATAATCAATTCTATTAAAACTAGTTATAAGCACAAGAAAATATAGAAAAACAATAAGATTAAACAAACAAGCTTGTGGAAGAGAATTCATGCTTATAGTAAGAAACTGCTAGACTTCGCGAAGATTTGAGCAAGAAGATTTAGGAATAAATCAATTTAGAAAATTTAATATTTAACTTTAAAGAATAGATTTTTAAATTAGAACTTGAATTAAAATAACCAAAATAGAATAATGAACAGTCTTAGGAATTAGAAGCAAAATTATAATCATATGAATAAAAGTTTTACATTTAAATTAATTAAATTTAGATTTTAGAGAATGAAAATAATTAGCTTAAATAAAATGTTGAAATTATGCTTGAATAAAATTAAAAATTAGCAGATGAACTTCTCTTATTTAAAAACCAAATGAATAACATGAAATAACAAATTGAATCTCAAATATCTACTATATAATCGTTAGAGGACTAACTGGTTTAAAATGAAAGTAATGACATATAATTATCCATTCCATATATTAATTAAATTTTAATTTAAAGAAACCAAAAAGTCTCAAAATAGAAATAAGAATGACGATGAGGATAAATAGAAATTACAAGAATTAGAGGAAAGACTAAAACAAAAAGAATCCCTTTTAAATAATTTATAACTTGAATTAGATAGTTAGAAACTCTCTTCTAACTAATGTAAATTTTTAAAAATGGATTAGTATTTTAATTCACAAAAAAATAAAAAAAATCTCCAAATTAGTTTATTCAAATATGATTTGAATAATAAATTTCTCTAAGAATTTTTTACTATTTTTAGAATTAAATTGGGTATAATTTTTATTTTAGGAAATATTTTTTATAATTAGAATTCAATTAACTTTAAAATGACATTGCTGAGAAAACTAAAAAATTAGAAGTATAAGACTAAGTAATTAATTAAAGTGATTAGTATTTAAAGTAAGCTCTTAGCAATTTATCCTCAAAAGAATTGGTAGTGAAGAATTTAGAAATGTAGATAAGTCAACTTTAAAGTTTAAATCTTCATATTGATAATGATCTTTAGCAAATAAAGTAAAGAGAGATTATGCTCTCTTAATAAATTAAGCATTTAGTTAGTGAAAATAGCTAATTGAAGGCTAATAAAATTATAGTAGAATCCGAGAAACAAAACAGTAATGCTTTGCTCAAAGAAAATTAAATTTTAAAGGATTAGTACTAGACCAGAATGTCTTAAATAAAATATCAGGTGAAAAATTTGTTCAATTAAGAATTAAAATAATCAATAGAAAATATCCAAAAATAAAACCAGTTAAGAGAATAACAATTAATCTATTCTATTACTACTCTACAAAAATAATTGTAAGAAGAAAAACATAAATGTCAATCTCTTTATGCAACAAACTCCTCCTCCTAATACAAGCCATTAGACTCTGCCTTTGAAGAATTTTAAAAATCTAACTAGATTTAGGTACAACAATAACAAGAATTTTCAGAGCTCCACAACAATCCTGCGTTTTAAAATTAAGCTTTATTAAAATTGGTAATCGAAAATACGAACCTTATTTATTAAATAATATTTTATCACTTTAAAAACAAACCCATTGAACAAATATTTATCATAATTGAGAAAAGATTTTTTCCATATTTAATATTTTATTAATATTTATTGAAAATTTGATTTTAAAATTTTGTTATGGAAAAAAGATTACTTTATCTAAATAAATTCAGGATAATTGTATATAATTGATCATTTCTATGATAGATTTTTGTTAGTGTTTTAACCTACTTTTTATGCAAGAAACCAAATAAAAATCAAAGCATAAACGAATGTTTGCTTAATAAGTTCATTTTTAAAAAATAAGAAATTAAAGTTATGATGATTTGTTTGCTAATCAAGTTGTAATATTATCTATTTATTTTAAAATAGACAGTAAATTAGTTTAATCATTAAGTTTTATTTTATTATTCCTTACAATCAAATAAATTCTAATTAATTACTCGATAGACGGACAAACAAAAACTTATTTAGATGAACAACATGATAGAATTTACATGATGAAAATCTTATTTAAAAATATAGGTTACAATGAATCAAGAATTAAAAGGTGCAATAGAAATGAACTTCAATAAAATAATATAAATGCAAGAGGAGATATATAATTCTCTTGAGCTTTTATGGAAAGAGTAGTAAGTTTTGATGAGTTATAATTTAGATATCTAAGAGGAATCGGTATACCTGTAAGTATCACTTCAGAAAAAAGTAATTGATTAACTTATTATTAGATTTCTATAATTACCACCATTTTTAATTAATAAAAGGTTCAAAACATAATTTAAAATATGCTGTAAATGAAATAAAATACAATGGAAATTTAAAAATTAGATAGAATAAATTACTCGGAATCTTCATCTCTTCCAATCAGTTTATAAGACCCAACTCAAATCCAAATATAATAAGAAAATGAGAATAATAAATCTTACTAATAACTCATAGCTAACTTTACAGAATAAACCTAAAAAGATTTAGATGTAATGAATCTCTAACTATATTATATAAAATTACTTTTTTCAAAAAATAATTAAACAATTTAAAAAACACATTCCATTAAAAAAATTATTTTCTAAATAATATTTTTACAATCTCTAAAAGATAGTAATTCAACATGTAGGGAGCATTGAAAAAGAAAATAAAATCTTAAAGAGCTAACTCCAAAAAATTTAACAGGAATTTAATTAATAATTGATCGAAATCAAAGTGATTAAAGAATAATATCTCAAATTTAAATATTCCTCTATGTAAACACCAGAAAAAACAGTAACTTAAACACTTTTAAATTTAAAGCAGCATAAATTTTATAAAAATAATATTAGGTTGATGTGCTTCCTGAAATAAATGAGGATTTAAAAAGAAATCTTGACATAAGTAAGAGCGATAAATCTTAAGAAGAAAAGGTGGTTCATTTACTATAATAAAATAAACAACTGTAAAAATATATTTTTAAAATAAGAAAATAGAATATATATTTTTTACATATTATTAGAATAGAGATGATTTAAATGTGGAAGGATAATGAGTATAAAAGAAGCGAGTAGCTAAATTCTGGTAATGTATAGTTATGTATGGCTTTAAAGGAATTGACTAACTTAAAATAAAGAAACTACAACATAGAAATGAAGTTGTCTCTTTTCGAGAGTTAATAATCGTTAATATGATTTACGTATTGTAAATTCAATATAATTAAATGTAAACGCAAGCCTTACAAATTGAAAGTTTTTTAAATTTTATTTCAATTTTTTTCTTGTAATAGTTTTCTAATTATTATTTTTTTAATTTTTAAATTAATTGATATTAAATGCAGACCTAACTAAAAACCATCAATTTTGTTTTTATTTCTCAAATCTTCTCAATATTTTTTTAATAAATTATATTCGTCAATTAGAGAGAGAAAATGTTAAAGTGAGTAACAAATAGATTGAAAAAAGAAAATAGGAAAAGTAAAATCATAGATAGATATTAGAGACTCACTATAATTATTTATTAATTATTTAATATTTATGTTAATAAAATTTGCTAAAAATTCTTTGAAGATAGATATATCTTTTTACATTCTATATCAATAGTCCCTCCCATCTGTACAACTTACATAATTAAGGAATAATTGCTATTAACCTAATGAAAGCGATAAAAATAAAAGTTAGAGATAATAACAAATTGTTTAGATACAAATTTTTATCGTAGGTTGATTAAATAATATATGAAGCTAATTAATTTCTATTTCTAGAGTAAAGTAGGTCAAGTAAATAAGGGTTTATAAAGTTATTTTTTAAGCTTACTTACTAATACATTTTCATTTTTTAAAAATTCTTTCTCTTATCCATTGTTCAAATTAGGGAAATGTAATAAAAACGATTAAGTTCTTTAATCCATATAGATATTGCTTACAGTCTTTAAATGTAATCAATTAAAATCCTAATACTTAAAGAATTTATCAAGAATTTGATATTTATCTAATCAAAAAATTCTTACACAAACTGTCTAAATAGTGATAAGAAAAAGAAAAAATTATTGAAATTCTTAAATAAAAAATATAATTATTTGATAAGTATAGATAATTTTTTTATAAAAGTGTTATTAATTTAATAATAACTATTTATTAATTATAGTTTAATACACTTTTATAGAGGAAAAGTTGAAAATAGTGAGTAAATTAACAATGAAGTAACGATTATTATTATAGCTATTTTTTTATAATATTATAATATGTGGATTAAAATATAAATTTCATTCTCACTCATTATGTGTAGTATATAAATCTCCTAGAGGTTCAGTATATTTATTACAATTAGTATTAAATTAATGCCCAAATAATTAACCATTTTCACTTGCTATACAATTCTAATTTCCATTTTGTTCTTCATGATATATAGAAAATTTATCATTTCTACTCTAAGTACGTAATTTCTTTGCACTATTTAAGGCATACCCTTCCTAGCAAATTGACATTTCAAATTATTAGGATATCTTAGGATCAATTAACTATAGCAATTATTAGTCTATTTTAGTTATTTTTTTTAAAGGGGATTTAAATATATTGTAGTAGGCCTCTTAGGCATCTTCTGCTTTCTATAAATATGTTCTCTTGTCATCAAATAGAATAGATGCCTAGAGTTTTTAGTGTACAGTTTCTGCATGAGGTGCCCCATTTATAAATTCTTACTAATTAATTACTGGTTGGGGGATGAATTCAAATAATTTTCTTTAATCTTCATTCAGTAATAGTTGTTTAAGTTTCTCTAATTCAATTAATTTATTAATTATTTTATATATATCCAGTTGATTATTAAGCTTTTCAAGTGCATAACTAATCATTTAAGACTTTTGATTTTATTTATTGTGGGAAAAAAAATTTTTAGAGAAAATTCCACCAAAAATATCACTCATCTTTATTTTTAAAGAATTAGTGGCTACTTTGAATATTGATTAAGATGGACTCTTTTTAATACTTTATTCTAAAACATTACATTCCTACATATTTTCATTGTTCACAGCATTCTTTTCACCTTCTTTTAAATTGGATTTTATTATTTTTTAATCACTTTTTACTTCTTGCCTACTATTTCCATCTTTATATATTGATTCTTGTTTTGCCTTAAATCCTTGATTAGTTAATCTCTTTTTCAATGATTCGCTTAAGCGAGAAAATTTTTTAGGAGATTAAATAGACATAGCTAACTTATCTGCATTTGCATATTCAATTTCTTTAACACTTTCATTTCTTATGAGTTGTATTTAATTAGTGGGTGAGGTTAATTCAAACCCTTTAGTCTGACTCATTAGGTAAGTACCATATTCATTTCCTTAGCTTTAATTTTAAAGGAATTCTTTTTATTGAGATTATTCTATAACTAAATTATTATTATTGTCTTTTTTTGGAGCTTCATTTATAAATGAAAAAATTGAATTAAGTAATTTTTTTTATAGTATTAGCCTAGAAAGAGGATAACAGATGATACACCCAAAAGAAAATAAGAAGTTGAAGAGGCCACCAAGCTAAGAGAGAGCTTGGCTTAAATTTTGATACTTTCTAATATATTATGACTCTTTATTTTTGTCTAGAGAAATATAGACATCAAACATCATACGGTCAGATTGATTAACTAGTTATTCTCTGTCAAAAGCATATAAAAGGTTGTGGTAATTCCTTTAAAAAGGCTAAAGTATACCTTCATTGCTCTCTAAGTATGCATTTCTGAAGTATATATTTATATTCTTCATAATAGCATAACTTGATTACCAGAAATTATTCATGCCAATAGGTTTGAAAGGGTTTTCTAGTTCAGTAATCTTAACTGCATAATTTACAAAATAAATCTTAAGGCTAATATTATCCAATTTCTTTTTTATTATAGTTTCATCTGCACAAGAGCTTCCACTGCAATATCTTATCCTAAAACGTAGTCTGCGATATATATCGGCACCATATTGTCCCTCTAAATTCAATCCAAGATCTAGAGGGAAACAGTAAAGATCTTTATATGGCAAGGTGAGGAAATACTATGTAGCTCCCACAACTTTAAAGTGATCTGTTGTACAGCGAATAGGCTTGAAAGATAAGTCCTTGGAAATAAATTCATATTACTAAGAAGTACTGTTAAAAAATTTTTTTGACTCACTTAAGATGGCTTCTACTGTATATATGCTTTCATCAATAAAATGTTTAAGATTTTAGTCAATACCAAAAGCAAAAACAAATTTGTCAGGAGTTATGTCAAATTTGGAAGGAAGATCTACAGTATTTTCTTAGAATATATAGTTGACATTCTTATAATTGATAACATCGCTTATTGAATTGGTTAGTTAAAGTATGAGAAGTGCTACTATTATTATAGTAATAGTGGCACCGAAGTATGTTTTGTGTGTTTCTTTTTGATTGAAACGAATTGTTATTGGTACACCAAATAAGTCCAATCTTTCAAACAAGCTTAATGTTTTTTCTTTTATCATCTTTTTAGGTATTATATACTAAATACTATTAATTTTATGATTAATTTCCTTTTATTTAATCCTTCCTTCACCTTTTTCTTTTTTCTTCAAATTATTTTTACTAATTATATTGTTAGATTATCAATTAAATATATTTTTTGTTAGCTCCTATTTCAGGCTCTCTTCTATGTTATCCCAACAATAATAACAATACTGATTAACACTGATTTAGTTATATAAATTTAATAAATGTTTGTGGTTTATACTTGATCAGTTATTTACTTCTTTTGAAAGAGAGAGAATACATTTATATTAATTATACTTCTCCCCCTGATTTATTCTTTGAGAGAACTTTAAATTTTTTTTTATCAAGAGATAACTCATACTATATTTATTGAGCTTCTTATCAATCACTCAATTATTTTTTAAATAAACATACTGCTTCTTATTTAATTACACGCTAAGCTCTATTGTAATTTTACAATGCTACCAATGAAAGTATTTATATATTAAGCAACCTTCTTATCAAAAAAATTAATTTTTTATAATTGACAAAATACTTCAAGATTTATTATCGAAAATAAAATTCAAGTATAAAAAATAACATTTAATAGCTGATTTCTTCTCCTTTTATTACCTTTTATTACGTTTAAAACTCTTTTCAAAGCATTAATTTTACATTTTAACCTGAAAAAATATTATTCTTTGTTCAATTAGAAAATAAGTAATAAGTAAGGCCATTCTTGTAAAAAAAACAAATCTAGATTATTAATGTTCATTAATAAAAAGTAAATTAAAACACCACATGTAAATAAAAAGAAATTATCCGGTTTTACTGAGTTTTCATTTTATATAGTAACTTTAATTTTTGACCTATCAAATTCAATAGAATAAGTAAAGAAAATATGTAAGCTTTAATGCATATTATAACAACAGTACTAAAAATAATTTGAGTAAGAAAGAAATGATGTTGCCTATTAACTAAGGGAAGATAATATCATTATTCGAATATCAGATCAAAAAAACTATGGATTATTTTTTGGTTTCTTTTATAAATTTTTTGCTACATTAATTTTTTACTTTGTTCCTACTCTTTAACTAAAAAAAATTAAATCATATCAGCTTGAGGTATTAATTTCCTTACAAATTTACTATTGGATTATCTCATTTGTTTATAAACTTTCAATTAAATGTAGATAATTATATTAAAAAATTGTATTTTCTTTTCAAATTTATCTTCCTAATTCAAGTTCTTGTTTAAGTCTAATACCATTTATTGACCACAAATCCAAAATTAAGAAAGAGTATTAATGATAAATTTTATTATTAATATAAGATTATCATTATCGTCAAATTTATTCTTAATTTTAGAATAGAGAAAAATAGAAGCAAACTTCCTTTATTCTATTAAAAAGTAATAAGGCCATGTTATTAAAATAAACTATTTTTGATTTTATTTATTAAAACCTAAATTATAAATAAACTTTATTAAATGAAATATTTTTCATTCTTCTTTTGAATTTATATTAAACTATTATAGATATTAATTTATGTAAGAAAATTAAATTGTATCAAAAATTAAATTAGGCCTGCCTACTTATCAACCAAAAAATAATCTACATCTTTAGTTTTTTGGTTGAATATTTAGATGCAGTGTAATTAAATCTTATTAAAAAAAAAATAAATAATTTAATAGATACATTAAATAGAATATTATCACCTAATTTATAAAAAGTAGATTTAATTTATTAATCGATTTATTTATTTAAAAATCAGGAACAGTTAGTTAGTAAAATTATGGAAAAAACAGTTTTAATTGTTTCTATTAATTATTGATATTTTTTCTTAAAAGATTAATATTATTAAAATTCAATTTTTAATTTAAATTGACCAAAAATTGTAATCCCAAATAATTTTTATTAAAAGCTAAAAATAACTCTTTATTAAAATCAAATATAAAAAATAGACAAAAAATGATCTTATAGTTGAATTATAAATTTACTACCTCAGTTTTGGGCTAATAATTAAAGGAATATAATATAAATTTTACTAAAATTATTTTTATTAAGAAGTTATTATCAGTCTATCCTTCAGCAATCATATAAAATAACAATTATATCTTTATATCAAATTTAAAATCAATTTTAGAGTTTAATTAATAGGATAGTTAGTCTTTAAAGATTAATTATTTCTTAAATAAATTCTTTTAATTAGTTAGATCATAAAAAATTAAATAGGGAGCTAATTTGCATTTAATCTATTTCTATTCCTTTCATTTATACAAAATTCTTTATTAAATGTAAAATGAGGCATATTTCTACTATTAGTAAATTGATTTTTTAATTTTGTTTTAAAACTTTGATTGACCTATTACTCCATTTTTAAATTAAATTTTTACTCAAAATGGTACTGTAAAGAGCATTTAGCTAAAATAATTAATTAAAAAATTTATTTATGTTTTCTAAGTAATACACTCATAATAAAAAGAAAATTGAAAATAAATGATATTAAAAATAAATCTATTTATTCATTTATTTTTTATCTACAATAAATAATATTTTAGAATACTTTCCTCTGTATAAATATGAATTTTATTTCTTTTAAACACAAAATTAAATAAATTTATCTTATTTTTTTACCTCATTTTCAAAAGTTATTATTTATGAAAAGGCTAGAAAAGTATTGATTACATTTAATTTCATTATAGAATCACAAGCAGATTTCTCAAATAATTAATATGTGCATTTACATTAAACCTCTTTAAAAATTTGGATAAACAAACCAATGATAATTTATTCAGAAATATAAATTATTTAAATAGAAAATTGTATCTATCTTTTTGAAAAATTTTATTTCTTACTAAAAATTTATTATTAATTAAATACTTTAATTTTATATCTATTGCTTATTGATTTCAAACTAGAATTAGTTAAAAGAAAGATATGCAAAAAATAAAAGATAAGTTCCAAGTAACAATTAATTGAGTATAATTTTATTATTTAAAAAAAATTAAAGTATCATTATTATCTTTTTATTATTGAGAAATACTTTAAATGTATAAAAAGTAGAAGAATTTTGATTTCAAAATAAAAAGAATTGTTATTAGATTTTATCAGCCTAATGAGAAATTAAAACCTAAAAGAATTTTTATTAGATCAAATAGTATTTAATAGGTATTCTATGATATATTAAATTGATATCATAAATCTAGAAAAGAGATTTATTTGTTAATTTCTATACCTACTATCAAATTTTGTTTTATTTTAAAGAGTTTATTTCATCTATATTTTATTTTAATACGTTATAGTTAAATAAGAAAGTGATATTAGAAAGAGTGATCAGGGAATAAACCTATAATTAATTTAATACCAAAAATATATCATAAATCAGAAAGAAAAGTTTCAATTAGAAAATGAGCGAAACTAAATTAAATATAAACCTATCATCTTTAGACCCTACAGTTCAACACTAGTTAAACTTGCTTCTCAATTAATACTATGTTTATAAATTATAAAACCATTTAGATAAAGAGATTGAGTGTCTTAAGAATATTTCTTTACTAGTTCCTTAGAATGTAGAAGTTTATTATTATTTAGGTTTACTCTAGATGAAGATTAATCAAAGCTATGAAGCTCTTTAAAGCTTTTCTAAATTCTTCTAATCTGACTAGATTACTCTTGATCAAGTTTTCGAGGTAGCAGATAGCTTTAGCGAAAAGCTGTTAGAAGATGAGGCAATAGATATTTTAAAAAATAGATTGGATACATATGAGGATAATAGTCCTGAGCTTTATTTTAAATTAGGGAAATTATATAGTCAATTAAATAATTTCGAATAGGCTCTCGAGTGCTTGAAAGAAAGTATTAGATTTGGTCCTATGGAAAATAAATATCAAGAAGAATATAAACATATTTTAGCATAATAGGCATTAAAGTGGTAAAGTGATGGTATCAATTTAACTAAATCAAATCCTAAGTCCTATGAAATCAATTTAATATATGGAAAGGGTTTAAAGGGGATGAATAATATACCCTAAGCTAAAGAATAGTTTAAAAAATGTATAGAGATCACTCATTCTACTCCTGCTGCTTTTATTGAATGCTCGGATTGCTTTTTAATGAGAAATGAAAGTAAAGAAGCAATAAAACTTTTAGAAGAATGCTTAGAACATAACGAAAATTGCCCTTAAACGCTATTTAAAATGGGATACTACTATCTGAATTATAATCGTAATATATTATCTTGCTCCTACTTTATCAGAAGTATTTAAAATCTGTATCTAAAGAATAATAAATTAGGAGTAGATCTTGCTAATCTCATCGAAAATATGTACGATTCTTGTTTTTAGCTTTTAGAATAAGAAGAAAGAAAGAGTAAGAATAATAAATAGGATATTTAACTCTAAAACAAAAAATATGAAATAGTTTTTAACATGTATTATATTAAGAAATCTTATTAAACTGCATTTAGAGAGGTTTTGTAACAATCTCCCTAGTCTGATCATTTCTTCTTATAAGTTGGATTAATTGCAATAATAAATATTCTTATTGATAAGATTTCAATCAAACTATCTTGCAATAAAAAGAAATAAATTATTTCTTATTTAAAAGTTGAAGAGAGTTCTTAAAATTAAAGAAAAATTTCAAAGAATTAATAATCGAAGAAGAAAAAATAAGAATAATTGAATTCCAAAATAAAAAATATCTTTTTAGTTAAATTTAAAGATGATCTTAATTGTTTAGGAGATGATAAAGATTGGTTTGAAAGTGGATTGAATTTATCTTTTAAGTGGTATAATGAATTTTATAGTGTTGATAATAAAATCACTTCCAGTACCAACCATAGATATCTTAATAAATTATATGATGAAACATAAACCAATGTCGACAGATACTTTAAAAATTTAAATGTTTCTAATAATGAAAAAATGGCAAAGGAGTTATTTTAATTCAATGAAATCAGGAACTACTTTTATTAATTAGCTAATGAACTAACAGAGACTTCGAAGTTTAAGATAGTTAAAATGGACTATTACGAAGAAATTCTATTATTTGATCCTCTTAATTAATTAGTAATAAACAAACTATTAAAAATGATAAAAGTATATCAATACGAAAACAAACCCGATTAAGCTAATAGAATATAATTATTTTTATTATAAAGTCTATATAACGCTTTGTTGAAGTAATGCAAAGAAGACTTTGAAGAAGAATATAGTATAGATACCTTATAAAAAATATAATAAAAGTACTAGAATTTAAACATATTTGATAACTCTAAAAATATTAAAATTTAACACTTAATAAAAGATAAAAATTAATAAATAATAGACTAGCTTAATCAATACACTCTAAATACTAAAAATGATAGTCTAGCCTATTATATCCTAGGAAATGCTTACATGAGTAATAAAGAATATGATAAAGCAAAAAACTCTTACTATGAGTGCCTCCTCATAAATCCTTTAGATGTGAAATCATTATACAAATATGCTGTAGCTCTAACTATTTAGAGAGATATAGAAACTGCTGCCCAATATTTATCTGATGTTTATTCTTAAATAGGTCTTGATTAAGATTTTGTAAAACGTTTGTCATAATATCTCATAAAATTAGATGACTTTTATATCTTCAACTAATATTATGAAAACAACTATTTCTTCTATCCTTTAGATTAACTCATATTAAATTTAAACTTTAAGAATGTCAGATAGTTTGCTAAAGAATTTAAAGATAAATTAGAAGCAATATAAAAAAATACCAAAAAACCTATCCCTAATGACATTAAAATATATGAGGAGTGTATTAATCAAGTAAAAAATCATGAAAAATGCTTTGGATTTTGTTATTTTTAGTAATTTTAATATTATGAAAAACAAAAAAACTTTGGAAAATGGTAAAAAGTATTTAAATATTTAGATAAATGTATGGAAGTGAACCCTGATCTATATAGACTAATTTATATTGAGAACCTGATTAAAACTAATCGTTTTGGATAAGCTGAAAGTATAATATAAGAGCAAATCAATATAGATCCTTAGAATTTATATTACCATGAAGCTAAAGTAGTTTATCTCATTTAATTGAAGCAGTTTGAGAAATGTATAAAATACATCTTAAATTTAAAACAGACCATAAGAAATGTAAATATAGACAAGCAATTCTAAGGGTATTTGGTGAAATGTTATTTATCAATGAATGATTAAGATTCAGCAATATCAGAATATCAACTTCAAGAGGGTAAGGAATTAGAATTACTAGTGATCAATATATTCAAAGAGTTGAAAGAATTTTCTTAAAGTTTTCAATATTTAGAGTTTAAAAATAATTACTATATTCTACTTGCAAATTCATACTTAAGTATTAGCCAAACTCATAATTTAATTAAAGCTATGAATCGGTTTTGTATAAATTGTCCATAGTTTTCTAACTAATTCCCATCTCTCAATGAATATAAATTAACTAAAGCGAAAGAGATTAATAGAGTGAATGAAATTGCCTTATTTGATAAGGTACTAATTAAGAAGAAATATAAATTAGAAAAAGATTGTTTAAAATAATCAAATTTGAATTCTACAATAGCCTACTTTACAAAATATTTAGTTAAAAATCCTTTAGATTAAAGACCATATTTCATCCTCTCCGACCTATACCAAAAAACCTTTAAAACTGATAAGCAATTGAATATTCTCAGAGAATATATGAAGTATTACCCTAACTAATTTTCAGTTATGGAAAAGATAAACTAGGTCAATTACAATGAAGGTAGTAAGCTATTTAATAATAAAATGTATCACAGAGCTTCAAAGTACTTTAATGATTATGTTTAGTGCTACAATCAAGATAATATCTAATAAATTAAATAAAAAAGCCAACTTAACGAATAAAAAAAATAAAAGTAAGCTTTTAAGGATGATACTAGCTCACTTAAAAACAATTCCTTTAATTATGATAATAGAATGGATAAGAAAATAGGTGACTTTAAGATTTTATACTATAAAATTGCTATTTGCTTAAAAAATGTAGGTTAAAACTTATAAGCCTTAGAATTTTTTAAAACATTAGTTGATTTATACCCAGAATAAACAGAATGCTACATTTAAATTGCCTAGATACTATTCTCGATAAGGAAATATTAACCTTGCGAAAAAATATTAAATAAGTTACTCCAAGTCCATCCAAATCACCCTCTTGCACTACTATATATGGGAAAAATAAAATACTTAGAAAGAAACTTTGAAAAATCTTTAGATTATTTTGAATAAAGTATCAATATTTGTGATGCTATTCCAGAAATTTACCTTTGCTTATGTCAAGTGTATATTAAACTCAAAAACTACAATTATGCTAATGCTTGCTATGAAGTGATAGCAAAATCCTAAAAACTAATTAATGAAAACAAATTGGTATTTGGCTTTATTTCCAAGAAGCTAAAGAGATATCATTTAGCTATTAGTCATCTTTTAAGTGCAACAGGTAATAATAATGATGATAAGTTATATTATAATTTAGCAGAGAGTTATTTTCATATAAATTGCTATCCAGAAGCATAGAAATATTACAATAAAATAAAATCCTCCTAAAAGCACAAATTTAGATTATATTAGATTTAGAATAAACTAAAACAGAAAATTGATACAATAAATGATTAATATTACATATAAAATGCATCAAATATTCATTTCCATTTAGCCTTATAATAATTTAACGAAAGAAGAAATTATGAATTTGTATTATCTCAATTAAATTTAGGTTTATAAGCAGACTCTACAAATACTTCTTGTATTATCCTTAAGGCTTGGTATGCTCTTAAAGTATATAAAAACACTAAATTAGCTAATTAGATTTTAAGAGAAATTAGCAAAGAATCGATAAAAAATAATATATTAGCCCTACTTCTATAAGCTAAATTATATTTAATCAATGAAAAGTATTAATTAGCTAAGAGTTCTATAAAAAGTGTATTAGATAAAGAGTTTTCTAATGAATATGCTTTTTATCTTTTAGGGTTAATCTACTTGAAATAGAATAACACGAGTAAAGCTATACATGAATTATCTAAAAATAAGTATCACTATTAATCTAAAAGAAAGCTCGCAAAGTTGATGGAGAATGCCCAATCATATGATCAAGCTAAATAATACTTTTTAGAAGCTTATAGTTTAAAGAGCTGGAGATATGAAAACTATTAAAATATTGCTGAAATTGAATTCAAAATAAAAAATTATTCCTCCTCTCTATTTTTTAATTTGAAAGCATTGAAATAAATAAAAAAATAAGATTATTAAATTTATAATCGAATAGGATAAACCTATTTTGAGCTTGAGTAATATAAAGAAGCAATAGAATTTTTATAAAAAAGTTTGCTAATTCTACCTGAATAATCTCAAATATTATTCATGGTTGGGTAGTGCTATTATTTATTAAACTAATTTGGAGAAGCCGAAATAGCATATTTATCCTCTTTTTCTTTAAATTAAAAGGATATAGAATGTACTTATTAGCTAGGTATTGTTTACAAAATAAAAGGAGATTTTGAAAATGCCAAAAATTACTTTAATATTTGCCTTCAATAAAAGAGCGATCATGTAGATTGTTTAAATATTTTAGGGGAAGTATATTACAAAGAGAATAATTACCCATAAGCAGTTAAATATTTTGCTTAATGCACTGCAATTTAAAATGATCATTTATCTGCTTTAATTAACTAAAGTAAAATATAGTTGAAATTTGAAAAGAATTATGAAGCTGCCATTGACGTTCTAAATTAAATTCATAGACTTAATCCAAAATCAATTAATTGTGTTAAAAGTCTATTGAAAGTCTATATTATAACCAAAAAACAATTTGAAGCATATAATCTGTTCTAAAAATATTAAAAAGATTTGGCTTAATATAGTAAACTTTAAATAAAGTATGCTGAGTTTTTGTTCCAGTAGAAAGATTTTGAATCAGTATTAAAATTATTTGAAACTGGTAGTGACTGGACTTTTGATTTGACTAGCTAATAAATTGTTGCATCTTGCTACTACATTAAAAAATAATATGTTAAAACAGAATAAATTTTATAAAAGTTTATCAAATAAAAAATAGATGATTACTATTTCAACTTCTTATCTGCTATGTTGCTTATTAAAAAAGGGGTAAATAAAAAAGTTATTTATCACTTGAAAAGGTGTACAGAAATTAGTCCTTCTTAGCCTTTGCCCTACTTTTTCCAATCTCTTATTTATTTTAATAAAAAAATGTCATTAGCTGAATAATTTTATTAAAAAGCACTTGAAAACTAGGCTAGTAATCCTAATGAAATCAGTGATATAAGAATGGTGTTAGAAGGAAAATTTTAATTTGAAAAAGGAAATTTTTTAGAAGGAGAGTAATAGCTGAAAGAATGCATAATTAAATTTCCAAATAGTGAGATAGGTCACTACACTCTTGGAATGTACTATTTAAAAATAAATAATTATGTATAGGCCCAAGATATGTTTGAAAAACTAAAAATTTTAGAACCACTTCCTTTAAATTCTATTTATTTCAAGCCTCTCTCTATTCCTGAATGCATATAATATAGATTAGGCAAAGCTGAAATAGTTGAGTAAGAAAAAAATATCAAAAAAGCATTAGATATAGTACAAGAATGCCTAGAGATTAATCCGAACGAAAGCAGTGCCCTAAATAAACAAGCATAGCTGCTTCATAAATTAGGTAATATTTTTTATCATAATAAAATTAATGGATTTAAATGATTTAACTTTAAAGATTAGATCATATGAATTTTCTAACTTTTCTAAAATAAATTTAATTTCTATTAATTAAATTGAGTTTTTACAATCTTAATAATAACAAAATAATTTTAGTTCTAAAAACTATTTCTTGGCCATATCAATCAATATAAGCAATTTCATTTATTTATTTTAAATCAATTCAATTAATTAATTTCTTTATTAATAATCAAATTTTTAAAAAACTAGGATTTATTGCATAATCTGTCATTTGCATCTAAAAGTATATATAATTTAACGAAAGTTCTGATTAAGCTTATTATTTCCTTGGCTCTCTTCATATGGAGTAAGATAAGTCTTGCCAAGCAATATACTTTTTAAAGAAATGCTTACTTTTAAATCCAAATTACCCAAATATTTATAAAATGTTGGGAAAAGCTAGTGAGTAAGATTAATAGTTTGAATAAGCTCTCATATATTACAATAAACATCTTTTAAGTGATCCAAATGATATTCTTATTCAATAAAGAATTACTTAAATTCATATAAGAAATGATAACCTTGAAGAAGCAATAAAAAATATAGAAATTTTAATTTAAAACCATTCAAATGATCCCTATTCCTTTTATCTGAGTGGGTTGGTTGAGAAGAAGTTAAATCATTTAGAAGAGGCAATTAAAAAATTGAAATTAAGTATAAATCTCAACCCAAAGAATATTTAAGCTTTTTCATTATTGGGTGTTATTTATAGTTAAATTAATTAGTAAGAAAATGAAAAGAGTTGTTATGAAAGCATAATAGAAATTGACCCTAATAACGTAAGTGCTCTGAATAATCTAGCAACTATTTATCAATCTTAAGGAGATATAGAAAAGGCCATTGAATTATACAAAAAATGCATTGAATAAGATAAATACAGCTCATAATATCATTCAAACTTAGGATTATGCTATTACTATTAGAATAAACTTGAAGATGCTCTTGCTATCCTTTAATAAGGTGTATTTTTAGAATGCACAAATGTAGAATGTATTTTTAATCTTGCACTGGTTTTTACTACTTTAGGTAGAATTTAAGAAGCTATTAAAGAATATTTAATCATAATTAAAATTAATCCTAACTTTTCTTAAGCATACTTTAATTTAGCTATTATTGTTAAAAAGTAAGGAAAAATCTCAGATGCTATTAAATTTTATCAACAATGCTTAGAACTAGATAGTGGTAATGTTAAATGCATACTAAACTTAGCTAAATGTTTACATGAAATTAGTGAATTTGATCAAGCTAAGTAATATCTCAAAGATTGTTTGAAAAATAATAAAGATAATGCATAAGTTTAATTCTAGTTAGCCCTCGTGTATAGAGAATTAAAGAAGCATCACGATAAAGAAGTGGAAATATTATAAAATCTATGTAAAAACTATCCTTAAGATGTTAAGTATGTTTATAATCTGGGGTTAGCCCTTTAATATTCAGGTTAATATACCCTTGCAATTCAATATTTTATGCAATGTATCGAGCTACACGGTAAATAGTTTGATGGAGAAACTATTAATGGAAATAAGGAAGAAGTTGTTGAGATTGAGTCTAATAATAAGAAAAGCGATATAATAAACAATATAGATTCCTATTATATTAATATTGGAGAATGTTATCATAAATTAAAAAAGGTAGATAAAGAAATAGAAACCTATCTAAAATCAATTGAAATCAACCCTAAGACAACTATGTGTTATAATAATTTAGGATTAGCATATTAATAAATTAGGGAAGTAGAAAAATCAAAAAATTCTTTCTATAAGCACTTAGAATTAAATCCTTACGATAGTAGTTGTTACTTTAATTTAGGTAATCTCTACTTAAGTAATAATGATGCTAAATCTGCAATTAAATATTATCAATAATGTATTGATATAAATTCTAATCAAACTGATTGTCTCCATAACTTTGCTTTAGCATTAATTAAACTGAAGATGTACAAAAAAGCATAAGATATACTATAAAAATGTCTCTTCCATCATCCAAACGACAAGAGTTACATTCAATAAGTTAAATTAATATAAAAGTTTATTTGAACTATTATATTGTTGTTAGTTCTAAAATTTAATTATTTATATTTGTTTAAATTTCTATTTCAAAATTACTTTAATTTTTTATTATTTAAAATGAGATTTATTTAATCTATCTATAAGAGCAAATAAAATGAAAAAAAAGATAATAAAAGTCTCAAAAAAATTCAAAAATCATTTGATAAACCTTTATGAACTATTTCATATTTAATAATTATCTTTTTGTTTTTAAATATTGAATTGACTTCTTGTTTGCAGAAAAAATATTTTTAGCAAATAAATTCAAAAAATAAATAAATACACTTCTTTAGAAGATAGAAAAATCACAATTAAATCATTTATTTCAAAATTTATATTCATTAAATTAAAGAAAATATTGGAGTAAGATTTTTATTATTCACACAATCCCAACCAAACTCTAATAATTATTTTAGGTATTAATTTATTTTTTAATAATATGACCTAATTTTTAAAATTAAGTTTAAGATTAGTCTAAAAATACAATTATAAGAGTAAAATGACTTAATTGAAATGCTTAATATCATTTTATATAGAGAGATTATTCTTAGATCTGATTGATTTAAACTAGCTATAACTTCAATTTAGGAATGAATTTAATACAGTAGTCATATCTTATATGAGTATTAGTAATGTAAACTTAATTAAAAGAATGGAATACAGTTCATTTATTAAAAGTATGAAACACTATACACTTAATAAATAATAATCAGATTATTACTAAACAATCAATACTGCCAACCAGATAATGCTTTTGACTATGGCTTTATTAATAATTGATTATGAATTTTGTAAAAACAAAAATAGAAGAAAAAATATTAAGTGAATAAGAAAGTAAATAATATTTCTTGATAGAATAAGTTAAATTTCTTGATTAATTGATTTAGTTTCAGTGAAAGTCTAAAATATTATATAAAGAAGAGTTAGTTGCCTATAAGCGATAAATAATACGTCTTTACATAGGGATCAAACATACAAATGCATTAAATGTAGAGAAATGGAATAGAAAATTAATAGATTAAAGGAGTAGAAAATTAAGGGTTTGCTTGGTAATCTAATGAAATGAAATAGTCCTAGTAGTAATCACCCAGTTTTTCATCAAGCTTTCATAGACTAAGTATCTAAGAGGATCCAAATGTAAAAAAGAAGTAAGATGATTAGGAGAGATTAAGTGGAGAAGAAGCAAAAAAAATAGAGGCAGATTAAGAAAAGGAATTAAAGAATGAAGAAGGATAATAGGGGAAGAAACTGAATCGATCATAAATGTAAACACTAAATAATAGCATAGACAAGTTATTGGGAGACTATACTACAGTAGGTGGTTAAGATATGACTAATTATATAATTTTTAAGGATTTTTAGTCTGATAGTAAGGCGAATTCTAAATATGGTAGTAAGAGAGATAGCAAGTAGGAAACTCCAAAATATACACCACGCTTTAATTTTTATACTCCTGATATGTTGCATACCAATTAAGATGCTCCATTCTTTGATAAACCTCTTAAGAATGGCAGTAATTACTAGAGTTAAGAGAGTTTTTGTTTTAAAGAAGATAGAAATTTAGGAAGTATAAATCCTAACTCCCAAAATGATTTTTAAAATATAGGTGTCAACAATATTTTTTAAAATTTCTACTCAACTCTCCCATAATAAAATGCATAAAAAAATGATCAAATAGTATACAATGATAATGAAGGAAATGATTTTTATCCATACATGATATATCAAAAGAATGACAATAAGTAGTTTGAGAAATAGCAGCAACTGAATTCATACCATCTTCCTCAACAGAAGAAAAAGAAGATGATGGGCAATAATGGTTAAAATGTTCATAATAATGGAAATGCTTATAATTTAAAAAATAATGGGAACTTAAAGCATCAAATGAATGGCGATATTTAAATAAACAATAATAATAAATAAATGTCTATGATGATTATGATGTCTCAAGTGTAGACTCATTAGAAATAATATAGATTGAGTAAATTACAAGCATTACAAAATAATGAAAAACAATCCTAAAAAAATTCTAATTACAATGGTAGAGTCTGTTAAACTGAACCTGCTCAAGATGAATTAGGAGAAGAAAGCACTGAATATATATCTCACTACAAGGATGCCCTCGCTCATTAGGAAAACGGAAGCAACAATCATACTTGGAATGATTATGAAGAACAAATGATAATAACGGGAAATCACAGAAAATAATAATTAAATACAAGTGATAATTAATCTTTTGGAAATAGTATCTACAACACCAGTGATTTTAGGAATATTTCCCAATGTAAAAATACTTTTTAAAGTTTTCTGATCGAAAAGAAACATTAATTTTCCCTTTTTTGTTTCTTAAGACTTTGTTCATTCATTATTTTTTTAAATTGAGAACTTTTTTTTATTATATTATTCTATTAATGTAGCAAAAAAGCCTTTAGAAGTCAATGGCCATAAGTAAGTATTAAATGGGGTAGATTAAGATAATTAAGATAACATGAAAGATGATGACTCATCTTATAACGAAGAGGAGTCATATGATGTAGATTAGCTAAGATAAAATCTTCTGAGTGAGTAACATAAATTTGCATAGTAAAATGTTGGTTTATCTAATAATCCAAAGCACAATAACTTCATAAATCAGAAATTATACTAGAACCAAATGAGTAAAATAAGATAATAAGTAATGATGTAATAACAAAATAATAATAAAGTAAATTAAAAATCTAATGGTTTAGAATCAATGCAATAAGAACACTAAAATAGAATTATAAAAAGAATAAATACAAATCCTACTGGAATTGGTCCCTCTCAGTAAATGCCTATCAGAGTAGGATCAGGAGACTCTCGTAGAATAAATTAAATAAATGGATAAAAGAATTTTTTACATATCAACGGAGATTCTAATAAAATTGTGAATGGAAAGAATGGTGTTAATGATATTTCTAATTTCAATCACTCATAAAGAAAGTTTCGTTAAATGAGTGCCCATGCTGGTAGTAACAATAATTACAGCAATAACACTGTTAATAATAACAATTATACTTAGGTATAAAATGAAAAGAATAATCATTTAATCGATGAAGACTACAACAATGAATCGTTTATAAACTTAAATAATATACCACAAGATATTAATATTATGATTTCAGAAGGCAGCTAAAATTAATTCAGTAAATAATCGCCTTACTAAAATAATTTCATAAAATAATCCTAACCAAGTAAACTAGATCCATATAATTAAAACCATCTTCAATAATCTTCTTCAATCAAAAGATAAATCAATTTCAAAAATTTCTAAGATGAGATTGCTCTTAATTCCCAACTTGAGAAGCAAAATCTTAAAAAAAAAATATAAGAATTTGAGAAAAAGAAAAATATTAATCTTAATAACAATCAGTAATAGGTAATACCGCAACAGCCTTCATCTTCCTCCTAGTCTTCTGGCAATAACTCTAAAATACACCCGAATTAGTAGCAAATATAAACTACAATAACTCAATCTGCAACTGCTGCAGCAACAGCAGCTGCTATAGCAGTAGCCTAATAAGCTAAAAAAAACTCTTCTTTATCTAGAAAGAAAAGGAGTAAAACAAAATCTCCTGGATAAAAAGGTTTAGATAGTATAATGGAGGTATCTTAAAGATTTGAAAATAACTCTTTGGCTTAATCTAATCTAACTGATATGTAGTTAAAGAATAAGTTTTCAAATTCAGATTAAAAGAAATATACATAACAATCAAATTAAAGCGGAAACTTTTCCAGTGTAAATTATGTCAATAATTAAAGCAATCAAAATTAATCTTAATCAGATGCTTCAAATGAATATGAATAGCATAATTTTGGAAAGGTAATTTGTAAGACTGAAGGAAATGACTCTTCATCATCTTTCAAAGTAAATATAGATGAAAATGATTCTAATCGTTATACAAAAACTGAATAAGACTACTAACAGCTTTCAACAAGCGCTAGTAGTACTAATAAATTCTCTAACTCAATTTAAAATCAAGAAAATACTCTTAGTTAGACTAAAAGTGCTAATTCTAAGATGTTTCAAAAGGGAGCTAAGAGAATCTAATCTGCAAATTATAATTAAAGTAGCATTAGTGCAAATAACAACCTTCTTCATCCTCAAATCGCATTAGCAATAAATAATCAGTAAAATCCTCAGATGAACAACTTAACTAACCCTTCTTCTTAATAAATTTTATAATTATAAAGTAATGTTTAAAGGGGTAGATTCAATTCTTATCACGGTAGTTAAAATTCTAATTAATTAAATATTTAATAGCTCACTAAAAAACTAAACCATTAATCTCTATCTACTACAAATAACAATGCCTAGTAAGCTTCCCTGACAAATACCCTTCTTAAAAACTAGTAAAAAAAAAGATCTTTTACTCCTTTATCTGCTGCAAACAATATTAATAGCAATAATCAGTTTTAAAGTTCCACACTTAAAGATACTTTTTTCCTTAACCCGAACGAATAATCCTTACTAACTGGAAGTAAAAACAATATTAAGAAAATTACAAGAAATTAAAAGAACTACCCAGCCCATTCTTAATTAGAAAAGGATCAACTTAATTTAAATATGTCTGGTTCTTATGTGTAATAGCTTTCTCCGATATCCTATTAGCAATTATAGATTAATACTTAATAATAATTATAAGGGTAACCTTAAGTTTTTCCAAATCTTCAAAAATAACTTGCAAAAAGAATTGAGGTAGGAAGTGCAAGCAGTTAAAGCAGTAATTAATAATAATAGTAGTAATAATAGATGATAATTTAATAAAGACCCTCTTCAAGACAAGTAGCAATATAAAACCAACAATTGAACATAAATTAACAATGGTAAGCACAAAAAGCCAAATAGAATATTAGTAATAACAATAATAATACAATACTTAATTAAACACTCTCTAACAAATCAGCTAAAATTTGATTTTAATCTTCAATAAGATTAGAAAGTATTATTCTCGATTGTTACTAGAGTAAAAAATATAATAATTACAAATTTTAATTAGAAAATAATTCTACTAAAAAACTAATTTAATTTATTTGAAAAATAATAAAATAATCCTTCACACCTATAATAATACAAAAGTATTTTGTTGAAACCCTCCCTCAATTTTCCTTTGTTAATAGCACAGTTAATAACCATCGTCATAAATTTTTCTGAATTGAATTAATTCAGTTTTTAAATTATATTTAATAACCTACCTATGAATAAACCTAATCTACCAATTCCTTTATTTTTATAAGACCAAATAAATAATAAAAAGATTCATTTGGCATATTATTGTTTTAACTTTTCTTTATAAAATTTTATTATGTTTTTCCAATTTTTATATCCAAATATATATTTCTAAGTTCCTAGATTGTTTAATCAAATCACCAAATTAGCAATAACTAAAAATATTTATAACTAACTTAAGATCATTATTTCTATTATTTTATTCTATCCTATTCTGCTTACATCCCAATTTTCCTAAAAATAATTGAACATTTATTAATAATAAAAATTTTAATATAATATTTGATAGAACTGGATATGTTTAGTAAGATTTCTATTTTGAATTGTAATTCTATAATGATTAGTATCATTTGATAATCTTTATATTGCAAGGATTTGATAAATTATTAATATTAAGATTCGTTTTTGATTTGATATCTTACTTATTGATTAAAATTTGATTTGAAAATAATAGTTGATCATCAAATAGATTTAGTTAAAAGAATAGGGATTAAAATTGCATTCAACAAATAATTAAAGAAGGAATGAAATCATTGAGATCTATACAATCTAACACCATGAGGAAGGCTGGTGAGAATGTTAGGTAATAACATTTTATGGGTAAATTGAGAGGAGAAGGCAGATATAAATATTTAGATAGTCTTATCAAGTATAGTGAATTATGTCTTACAGGCGCAACTAAAGCTCCCTCTTACGGAACAGATTTAAGTAATTTATGCTTGGAAATATTGGGAAAAGATACCCATATTTGGTATTAAGAATTTTAGCAGTAAGATCAATTGATTGAGTTAGTAAGCAGTTTGAAAACATATTTTCACATTTATTTTTGCCTCTTAAAGGTAAAATTATAAATTTAAAATAATTAGGATTAAAGAATAGAATACTTTTTGCAGAATTGTCTTCTAATAATAGAGAATAGCAAATAAGTTCAAAAAATCATTTTAATGTCTTTAACTTAATTATCATGCATTGATTATCCAAAAGATGAAAGAGTGTAGACTTTAGGTTCTCGCTGTGTTACTATTCTGAAGAATATACTATCAAAGGGAGATGATTTAAAAGATTTAGTTGAGAAATCAATATTAGAAATTATTATCTAGAACATTAAAATTGAAAATTGGCTTATGATCTCTGAAATCTAAGTTAGTGGAGTTATCTCATTTCTGGAAGTACCAAATATTGCTAGTCTTTTTATTGTTGATGAAGAAATATTTCCTTTGATGCATAGATGGGTTTAATAAGTAGGAATTTAATTAATTTGCTTAAAAAATATTAAATCGTTTTTAAATATTCTTAAAAATTGTTATTTCAAACAAATAGATTACTGATTTTATTGGGAAAAAAGAGGAATGCTATGAAAATGATGACGATGATGAAGATGAAAGTTCTTAAAATTTAGAATAACCTTAAAAAAAATATACATAGAATCTTATATTCTCTAAGAATTTTCATAAGGCACATCAGATCTTAAAGTACATTATTTTAGGTTATTACTAAGGATTTCTTATATTTCTTCATAAAAATAAATTAGACTTATAGATATGTGCATGAAAAATAAGCATCTTATTAATAAATTTGTTGAGGATGACACAGATAAGAACTATCTTTTAAAAATGTATTACAATTTCTTAAAAGGTGTAGAACTAGAATTCTTAAAATTCCTTTATTAAGGAGAATAATTCATCATTTTTTATGAATTTCAAATAACAATACTTGCACTTATTGAGAAATTAAATATTGTATTAGAGGAAAAATTCAGCAATGAATAACTAAAATAAAAACAATCCTACAATAATGTTTAGTCATAATCCTCTTTATAAAATCTAAATTTGGCAACAATAGCAAACCTTTAATCAGAAGAAAGGGATGTAATTACAGTAACTAAGCTACAATCAGAAGATATTGAGAAATTCACAAATTTTGCCTTCAAGCATATTAAAGGTTAAATTGGGTATGAATATAAATAATTTTCAAATACAAAGTTTTATGAAAGCATGGAATCTATCCTAAATGTGAAGGAGGATGCTAGAATTTTAGAAAAAAATAGAAAAGTTGTAATAATGAGACATTTTGCATAACTTATTCGAACTGCTGGTTCTTTCTAAGGATAACTATACTAAAAAGAAATTATTCCTGTATATTTTTTTCATTTCCTCCTATCTTGAAAATCTTTATTTAATCCAAATAAATTCCCTAAAGATTTATTATTATTGTTATTCAAAAACAATTATATTAATAACTTTAATGATTTTTTATTTTAAAAAAATTAAGTAACTTGGATAAAAGAAAGGAAAATCAGAGGATTCTCCTGCATCTAAATTATTATCAAAATTCTATAAGGTTTATTCAATGACAATATTAGATCCACTTTTATTATCTGCTTGCTGCAAATTTATTTAATATTACTTTAGGTAAATATTTATTAAATTCTTTTTTATACTAACTTTTTAATTAACAACCATCAACAAATAGGTATCATATGTTCTAACAAATAGATAACTTAAGAAAATTCTTGACACAAATATAAAACTGTGTCAATCTATTATAATATTTAGATTTAGATGGTAAAAATTTTGATGAATTGATATAGCTTGGGTAGCTCCATTTATCTCAAGAATTATTCTTTAAGCATTTTATGTCGGATGCATAGGACAACTCTGAAGAAGAATATTATTAGTTGATGGTCAATAATCCTGTTGTAATGAACTCAATCTATGATATTCTAGATCTCTTTAACTTTTTCTATATTCGTCACACAGAATCTACTGATATTAAGATATCAAGAAAAGCTTTAAAATTGAATATGAACCCTGCATAGGTTACAAAAAATATAAAAAAAGAAGTTAGAGAACTTTTAGATTAAAAATAAAGAAAAGTGATTCTCTTAAAACTTTTGGAATTAAATGAAGTTAATATTAGAATATAGGCCTGTAGATAGCTACTTTCACTAAAAACTATAAAAGTATGAATTTTAAATTAAATTGTTCTCTTTTTCAATCCTCAATCCTTTAAATGTTTATAAAATTTATTAATTCAGAATATTTAATATTTTAAGAGACAAAATTCACAGTGGCTTTTTATTAAAATAATGTAATAATAATTTAAATATAAAAGGGTGAAAAATCAGGATAATTAAATTGGACTTTAAACGATCTTACTCTATTAGCAAATAGACTTTTTGATTTATACTCTACATAGAAAGGAACAAAGAAAGAATAAGATATTTCTTTCATTATTTTAATATTTTGTAAGTTCTACACTGAAGTGGAACCTCAATATGTTGAAGAAATAATTTCAGAAATAGGTCTGTACTAATATGATATCCTATTAGATATGTAAGTAATTTAATAATTAAAATTAAAATTAAAAACTAAAATTATTTATATTTTTACAGATTAGAAGATTCTTTATTGTTTAGTCATTCTACCAATGAAATCCAGTCTTAAAATTAATCAGATTTGTGTATTTCTTCAGTATTTTTAATGAAAAAACTGCTCTAGGCCTAAATGATTAGGGAATAAACTTAAAAAGAATAGAATCTTAAGAGAATAAAAAATTGCATAAACAATGAAGGAGAAAATTTTGATGAAACATTCCCTCCTTTGTTGGTCGAAGATTTATGTTAAAATATAGGTATAATACTTGAATGCTTTGAAAGTAAAGGAGTTATAAATGATTCTTTACTTGCTTTCAGATTAATTAAAAAGCTTGCAGATATTTTAGAGGGTGTAACATACAAGATTCCTGATAGTAATATATAGGAACCAGATGAATTTACAAATTTAGATAATTAAATAAATAAAGCTTAGAATTTATTTATGACAAATTCTTAAAAGAATGTTACAGGTGTAAGGAGTAAATCACCATCTATTACATAAGTTTCTATATAAGGTATTGGTAAGCCAAATCAAACTGAACCTGAAAAGATTGATACTGTTATAAAATAGTTGAAAAGAATAAGATAACATTCAGTAAGTATAACTTAAGAGTAAGAAAATTCTGTTAGCACCCTAGCTACAGATATTATTAAAGGATTAGAATCTCAACGCCGAAATGCAATTTAAGTATTGGCATAGGAGAAATAGAATGCCTTATTTTTAAAAAATTAAAATCAAGGTTCATTTACTGAAAAAGGAAAGAATATTATAAAACCATTAGGTGATAATAACACTTATAATGCCTCTATCGATAAGAGAAAAGTTTCAATAGAAGCTTCTCTTCCTATTCATTAGACAAAAAATACTGAAGGGAATGAGAAAGAAGGTCAATCTAATTCAATTAAAGATTTTCATAGTATTAGAAGCACGTAAATTAATTAACTTTTAATTGTTTTAAATTAACTAATTACTGAAAGAATTTGTTCTAAAAAAGTAATGATTTTTTACTATTAAAATAATTAGTACTCGTTATCATTTGATTAAGTTGATTAAAGAGGAGTGTACTATTTGGGATAAAAATAAAAAGTTCTAAATAGATTCTAATTTCTACACATTATATTAAATTTAGCATAATCTTTTCTCCTCTCAATAAGGTCTCTCTAGAATCCTTGGTTTTCTTTAGCCTGATCATCGTTTCTTAATGATTTTGTCTAAGGCCAACCTAATTTAAGAAATACTATACCCTGGATAATTTGTAAATAGAATATTTCATTATTAAAAATGATATTAATACTTATATCAATAATAATATTATTCAGAGAATCTAAGCAGAACAAAAGGAATAGCAAAAGAGTTAAGAATTTTCAAAGCAAGTAGGAGATATTTTATTAATGGGATAGAAACACAGCAGATTAGATGATGAAACTATAAACACATATAACTTTGAATTATTTGATAGTGAAGATGATAAAATTACTTATAATCACATGTTTTACAATATCATTACCAATGTTACAGACGTTATTCTTCTAAAAATGTTCATTAAACCAAAGCTCTAAAACCTCACACCTATGGAAATTAAACAAAGAAACCAGATTACTTCAAGAAATAAGAAATCCATTACACTATCTGCATTTTTAAGATGCATATACTTCTCCATAAAAAAGGCTCCAAATGACGAAATAAAGGAATCAGCTATTAATTAAGCCAAAAATATCTAAACCTTTTATAAGATCTCTATTCTTTGCAAAGAAAGTGGATTTATAAAATCATCCCTAGGCTGTAAATTCTTAACTATTTGTAGACTTATCTTCAAACATTACCATAGTAAATCGATTTATATTTTTTATAAATTTCTTGCTAATATTTAAATAATCACTTAATACAAATTAGAAATGGCAATTCCATAGCTTTCTGATGCTGGTCCTTCCAAATAGTCTCATATGAAACAATATTTACAAATTTCTAATAATGATGATTAGAAAGGAGATGATAGTGAAGAAGGTTAATTTGCTACATGGTCATCGTAAGAATAAATAGAAATATATCTTGTTACATTAATGAGTATTTAAGAAATGGTGAGTCTATTGTATTAAGGAATCTTCAAGTTTAAGCTTCTTTAAAAATCAGATATTATGCTTCTTAGAGAAATTGTAAAAACCATTCAAATTATATTAAATTAAATAAATTCATTGGAAGCAGTTGATAAAGTCTTTACAGAGAATGCTTAAAAGATTAAGAACTAGTAAGTAGAACATCCTGGGTAGAATCTCTATCCTCATAGAGAGCATATCTCTTTTGTAGTATAAAGAATTCTGAGTGCTGAAATGGTCAATCAACTGAGTTAAATATTTATATTTCCTTACTAGAATTTAGATGAAGAGAATAGAAAGTCATTAAATGAAGCTACATCTATTTATGCAGAGTTATTTGGTATAATATTTTTGAAACTTTAATGATTTATTCTTTACTTAACATAATAATAATCATTTTATTTATTATAAAAGCTAATTATTTTAGTTTATCTTAAGGAGATTACCATAAAGAAGTTTGTACTCTAAACACTTCTTAATTGCTTTTAAATTAAAATTAAAAGAACTAAGTGAATTAAGCTTTTATTTCAAAGATTATGCAATGCTGTTTAGAAACAAATCTCTCTATGAATCTAGTAAATATCACATTTCAATAGTATATCAATCACAATAATTTATTAATATTATAAATAGATTGATGATTTATTTGTCAAAGATATGCTGATTTCTAATGGAAGAGAAATTCTTTATTGTTGGAGTTGGGTTTACATAAGAAGGTTAGCATTTTAAAAAAATAAATTAATTATATTTGTATTAACCTTAAAATTCATTAATAATAATAATAGGGACGAAGAAAAAGATAATCCATATTAGAAGAAGCTATTACTATTAACAAATTATGGTATCTATATAATTGATGTGCAATTAGGGAATAAATGTAGCTAATGTCACTTAGGTTCTCTTTGTACAGAGAAGTATAAAGTTGAATATATACTTGTTCTATCTACTTCCTCTATGAATAGCAGCAGGTAGAAATCCGTACAACCTTTAAGAGTCCTCAACTATTCTCAAGGATTTAACAAATAGCAAATTAGTATATCTAATACAATGTCTCAATAAACTATGTTCAGTTAGAAATAAACAACTAATATTAATATGATTATTGTCTTTAGAACATTAGAAAAAGGAAGCTAATTCTTTAAGATTCTTTAGAAATTGATTCCAAACAAACTATCTACTAGCGATACTTTCCTATCCTTTATATACCACTGCCTTTTCTGTAAATTTAAAATTAATTTTTTATTATAAAAATTTTCAATTTATTAAATTACTAAAAATTGTAATTATTACTATCAAAATAAAAAATTAAATGCCTTAATTGTTTTTCAAATAAATTTAGCAACTGATAATATCTAGAGATTAAATTTAGGAAGTGACTAATTTAACAGCTAAGGATCTCTAAATAATACTATGGATTCAAAGAGAAGAATGAGTATGGATTCAATAGGAGAAAGTAATAGTTTCTAGCAACAATATAGTTAAGTAAAGGATTAAGGTTAATTATAATTTTTTATTGGGCTTGAGTAAAGAGAATAAATAGTTTAAAAATAGAAACTTTTATCATTTGATTTGGTAATTTTAGCATCAGATTCAAAATTCAGAGATGAAATATTAATAATAAAAGAAAAACCTTCTGCAATGTTTAGATAATAGCAAATTTACAGTTAAATTTAGCAATATTATTATTTTAAAAACCACTTATAATCTATCAAGAATATTATCTCTTAGGATAATATAAATTACAGTGCTATTGCTAATGAATTAAGCATTAATAGTGACAGACTCTATGAAAATATTCTTAAATGCTTTGAAATTAGCAGAATCAACATTAAATGTTTTGCAAAAGTTGAATTCCCTAATATTAGCGAATCATCTGTAATAATCAGTGTAGATTAAAATCATTTCCCTTTTGAAAAAGAAAAAATGACAAAGATATCTAAGACAAAGATTAATGTTATTGACAAAGGTGATGATTATGTAGATATTGATTTAAAGCCGAGAATTTAGCATTAGCCATAAAGTGTTAGACAAATCACACTTACTTGTGAATTGAGTAGATAACTGCTAAAAAATGTAGTTTAAAAAAGTATTGAAGCCGATTAAGTAATTAATAAAGATAGTTTAGCTCAATAGTTAAATGATGATTATACTGCTTAATTAAAACATATTATAAGATAACAACACTTCGATTAACCTCAATCTAGGAGATAGTTAAATAGGAAAACTAGTATTGCAGCAACTACTAAGAGAAGATTTAGCAAATTAAAGGATACTGTTGCTCAAAAGATTATGCCTAAAATATTTAAAAACTCAAGAGGAACATTGCATAATATCCAAGAAGATTTTAATGACATAGAAGAAGCTTCCTTACATAATGACGAATAAGAAATTAATTGAATATAATCAATTAATTGATCGATTGTTAAAAATAAATTATTATTTTAATTTATGTAAGTCAAATAAAGTTACAAATTTATTAACTTTAAAAATTGAATTATTCATAGTTCTTTAATTTATTGATCAAAAACATTTTTATTTTTCCTGCTTTTGTATTTAGTTTTATTTTCTAAATCTATTCTATCACTTTATAGATAATTTTAATGTAATCAAATAATTTTTTGGGAAAATTTATGGCAATTCCTATTTAGTAATGTGAGTAAACATTTAAAAGATTTATTCACAAAAATGATCATTAATTGTCAGATTATAAACTTTAGAAATTGAAAGAATTTACAATTGGAGAAAATATGATTTTTATCAAATTATTGAAAAATTATATAATCTTGTCACCTTAGAATTTGGAATTTTACCTTTTAATAAATGTAAGCGACTAACAGAGATAAATAAAGATATGAAATATGGTTTTAAATAAAGCTAATAGATATTTACAAAATAATTTTGCTAAGTTTAACAGAGTTTTTTTATGAAAAATTAGATAAAAAAATTCTAAGATAATTAATATTTGTATTAGGAAATAATTATTATAATAATTCTAATTGATAAAATTATAAATTTTAAATAATTTGCATTCAGTAGAAAAGAAAGAAAAATTGAAGGAATAATGATTATTTAATTATCTTTTGTTTATTGATCCTATCCAAGGCAAATAAGTTCTAGTCACCTATCTAATTTCAACTCAAAATTTTAATTTATTTTTAATCGCATTTATTTATCCATTAAAATTTATATCTTAATTGAAATTGTGTAAACAAGATCCAATTAATACAATAGAGGAGTAGAGTATAAGAATATTGTAAGCAAATTCAAAAATTTTAATATTTGCCTTAGTTTTGCATAGTACTCTGGAAGCTAGATCAAAAAATAGATCAGAAATGTTAATTTGTTAGCTGATTTATTTATTTATATTTCGAATTTGTAAGCTATCTTTTTATTAGAAAAGCAGATAATCATTTACACAAAAATTGAAATTAAACAAGAATTTAAATTTTATCTTTTAATGCAGAAAAAGTATTTAATGTTTGAAAAATTAAAGACTATTGATATTGTTGATGCAAAAGTTCTATTAATGTGCATTGCTTCTTACAAATCAAATCGATAGATACAAGTATGTAAAGAAAAAGTTAGTAAAAGGATATGAAAGAGTTTCTAAAGACTTTAAATTTGATAAAATGTGATAGATAAAAAGATAATACTTTATCTTGTTTTTTGGTATAATTTATTATAGAATAAAAATTGATAGAATATTGTGAAATTTAGCTTTTTTATATTATATTGAGTTATTTATCATTACTCACAAGTTCATAGAAACGTGAGCGCAAGATATTTATTAGTTTTGCTTGTTAAGGAACTTCAAATCGAGAGTATAAGAACCCTATTTTAGTAGAAAAATAATAATTAGAATTCTATTTTTAGAATATATAATAGTATTTATATTATAAAAATGTATATCTTACACCAGGGGCGATACCAGGAATTTGGAAACTATAGGGGAAAGTGAACATATCACCTGGGTCATAAGTACCTTGAGAAGCTAAATTATTATTGAAGACCTAAACACCAGATAACTTTACAACAACATTTAAGGCTTTTAATTCTTCATGGACCATGAAAGTACCAGTCTATTTTTTATGAAAAAATAAATAAGTTAGATATATTATATTTGATAAGAGTGTCTAAGCAATATTATTCTTAAAAATATTTTTTTACGAGAGTAGCGTCATTGGGAGGAGCAGCACGTTCGGGCATTGCAGAAAATACAATGGAAGTAATGATCAAAGGATCATTTTCAGATCCGCAATTAGTGAATTCCCAAGGAATACCACCCAATCTGATTTTTCTTCCTTCACTATCAATGGGGAAGGTAGAGCTTTTTTCATTTTAGAAGTAGTAGAGACTACCAACAGCGATGAAAGCTAAAGTAGTAGCTGCTAAGAGAATTTTAATTGAACTCATTCACTTTTTAATTATATTTTTTCTTTTAGCTTATTTTTTAATAAATTTTCTTTATTTGAGAAATTTTATCACGTATTTTAATTAGGATAACTATAAAAATTAATAATATTATTCTTGTAAAGCAACTCTATAAGGCAAAGCCTTCTTCTGATTCACTCATTTAGCTATTAGGCATTTCTTCTGCATTCATTCTAACACCTTTTATATGCCTTCTTCATAACTTCACATAGTTTTGATCTTTTGATTTTAATTAAAACTCTATATTGATTGATGTTTTTCCACAAATAATATTATTCAGCTGGTATAATGTGCATTAAAATTTTAGATTACGCAATTTATTCTTTCTTGTTTTGTTTGTTCCTAATATTTATTTACTTAAGTCAAAGGAGTATTTATTATTTTGTATAAAAAGGGTATGCATTAAATATTTACTTTAAATGTTAATTAAATTGACCATATAATATTACTAACTACTTCAGAATATTATATATAACTATATCATCTTCCTTTCGAATCTCGTAACCCAAATACTATTTATCTATATTTCAGGTATTTCTTAATGTACACAAACCTTGTAACATCAAAATTCAAAACTCAATTACTCTAGTCGCACTCTCCATTTTTAATATTCTCTATTCATGAGTAGGAAAGAAAAAGACAAATCTTGTAATAAAATTTGTATGATTTCTTTGATATCTCACATCAAAGCAAATCTTTTATGTAGCTTTAAATTATATTCATTTTAAATTAATAATTTTCAAAAAACCGTTACTTGCTTGTTTCTTTTTTATACATTAAAAATGATCATTGTTGAAGGAGATTGATTTGTCAGAGTAATTTTTGTTTCTATTAATATCCTGATTTATTTAAATATTTCTTAACGCTTCTGATGATAATTAAATAGAGTGTTATTTTCTTTTATAATTAAATTGACTAATGATTACTTAAACCTGAAGTAATCTTTGAGTGAAGATATCTAAATAATAACAAATCTTAAACTTGAATACATACATATTTTGCAATAAATACAGAAAAAGGATGATAAAATGATGCATGCAATATTTTTACTACAATTCTTTTTCATTCAGATAAAAAATATTATTTTATTAGCTCTCTTCATTTTCTTCTTGCATTAAATAACGGTGGATAGAGTTAAATTAATAATAAAATATCATTTCTATTATTATATTTATAAAACACATCTCACCATATCTTTGCTTATTATGCCCATTTTTACAGTTTTATTTGTTTTGTAGTACTTTAGTATATTTCCTCCTTGAATCTCTCCCAATTTTTATTTTTTTGAGATTCTACTCTCCTATTTATATCATCATATTCCTAAATGTGCTCTAAACCAATTATTAACCATTCCTAATAATAATAATATATATTTTTTCTATCTAAATAATTAAATATTTGACCTTACTTTAATAAACTAAGGGAGATATTACAATTAATTTCTTTCAAGCACATACACTTCAACATCATTTGTGTCTGCAATCTAAATTATTTATAAATATCCTTATACTAAAATTTATTATAAATATTAATTCTCTTACAACAGTTTTTTATGCTACCCCTGATTAGTTATTATCTGGATTCTTTCCTGTCAGCACTCTTCCACCAAAATAATCACCCTAAGAGAAGCTATCATATTCAACAAATTTTTTATAATAAACTTTCTCCTTATTTGGTCTTGCATATTTCTAGAAATCAAATATCTTCTCAGTATTTGCTAGCTTAGGATCTCTTAGAAGCCTCTCAACATTTTCATTATCTTCTTCTTCACTATCAAAGCTACTAGAATCATAATCTTTATAAATAGGTTTCTCTTCTATTTCTAAAATGGATCCTTTTAGCCTTTCCTTTTCTTTCTTTTCCTCTTCATTTTCTTTATCTTTTTAAAATTAATTTAATGAAAATAGCTAAGACTTTAGTTACAAATTTGATGATAATATCAAATAGTATAAATTATATTATATTAAGATCAAAAAAACTAAGAAAGCCATGAATAGCAATAAATTCAACAGTATAATAATAGATAATAACTCTTTCAGTGTGTAAAATAGTAATAAATATTACATTTCATTATTGAGAAAACCATATGCTTGGGTTTTAAATCTTTTTTCATATTTCTTTCTGTTTTTTCAATTCTGAGAACCTTCAGTCTTCCTTTAGAAACTATATAAAAGTATTTAAGTGGTTTGCCTTGCTCTACTATAAGATCGTTTACTGCATACTTCTTAGATTTCATTAAATTTGCCATAGGAATAAGAGCAAAAGGCTAAAACATCTTAAATTTTTATAAAATAATTATTGAGATGCTTTGTAATTAATTAACTAGCTAATTATTATTACATCAAAAAGATGGATGGAACTTAGCAATTTAATTTTTATATCTAATTCAGCTTACATCAAATTCATCAACACCAGCTAAAAGTCATTTTTAGAAATACTAATTAAAAAGGTTTCTTCTATTAACTATATTGTTGCAGCACGTCTTGTCCTCTCTAAGATCTCCACCTTTTATTTTTTAGTTTGATTCTATTCATCTAATTCATTGAATTCCTCTTATTACTTCTCTTCCTCCTCAATCTCTTCTTTCTTTTTCATTTTCTCATATTCCAATTCAAGTTGGCTTCTTGATTTTTTAATACCTTTCCTTTAGTAATTTCTTTCTAACTAAGTTATAGCTTCATACCTTTTCATCTTTAATTTAATGTCTTTTAATTACTTTTCTTTTAAATTTGTCTCTCCGGTTTATTGCTTTTGTTTTTTAGTTGTAGTCTTCATCATAGCAAGCTCACCGAATTATTACTAATTTAAATTTTAATAATAATTAATTTTATTTATGAAATGTTATATTTACTCCGTCATACAGTGTGGCAACAACTCTGTCCATCTCTAATCCGTTATCACTAAAAGCTTTTACTTAAACATTGCAACTGCCATAGACAATTACGTACATTTAATCACCAAAATCTCCCTGATTAAAAACAACACTACCTTTTTCCTTTTTAATAAGCTTACCTAATTTTAGCAGCTATTTTCTAGTCATAATATTGAAACTTGAAAAGAATTTTAACTTGCTTAAGATAGAATCCAAAAGTGAGTAATTAATATCATTTTAAGGTTTTAAGAATTCTTAAATTACAATTTATAATTCTTATTGTGTTAATCTTTCATCATTTACTATTTATAAATTTAATTAATTAAATACCTTACATTATTACTTGCTAAACTCTAATGAAAAAAAATAATACATTTTAGAAAATCATCAATTTATTATTAGGAGACATTTTTTTAAGATTCCTCTACCCTTGAACCAAAGATAGCATTCATTCTATTGATTTATTCATAGAGAATTTAAATAGATTCTGCTTATTCATCTATGGCTTTTATAGAGATTTAATTATTTTTAATTTCGTTTTAATCATCCACTTCTTAAATTTCATCAAATTCTTTATAATAGCTCCATATTTTATCAACATAATTTTTAACTAAAGGGAATTTCTAATCAAGCATATCACTAATAGGAGATTTATCTATCCACTTTGATGCCCCTTTGAATAAATCTTCAGGTAATACATTATCATCCAACATTTTCTCTGTCTCTGTATTACTAAAATTGCTGAAATTTAATAGTGCTAACTACTTATTTCTCTCTCTTATCTCTGCCTTTTCTTTTTAATCCTATTTAATAATCTCTTTATATTCTAATAACTTATCAATTTTGGCTTCTTAATTCTATTATTTTGTATTCTTTCTCCTAAAACCTAATCTACTTTTGCAACTTTAAGGTTTTACTATAAAGTTACCCATATATTCTCCAGATTCACAATATTTAACTTTATTGTTATCTAAAGTTTTTTAGAATTAAGATTCAACCTATCTTCTTGAAAAATGAACTTAAATTAAAGGGGTTTTTGGAATTTTTTCATATAGAAATATTTTTTTAGCTTTCAGATCGAGATGATTTGAAACTGTTTTATAATTAGAGTCGAATTTATAATCAGGAATGCTATTCAATGCTGTTTAAACTAAAGATTTCTCAGCTTTTTCTACTTGATTAGTTTTTATTTTTGAAGAAGGATATTCCTCTTTAGGCTTAAAGAAATTGAATTCTTAAAAACCATTCTAGACTTTTGCTTAAGTTGTTGTTTTGTGATTCTATTAAGGTGATGGCCATAATTACAAATTAGTAAGCACACTTTTAATTTAACTTTCTTAATTCTCATTAGATTTAGTTAAACTTAACTATTTATGCTTTTATTTAAGCTATTTTCTATCAGAAGGGGAAGATTAAATTTAAGTAGAAATATAAGATATTCTAGCTGTATTTTCAGTAGAAGTAACGAGAGTTGGTTAAGTTATATTACTTTTCATAAATTTATGAACTTAATCCTTATTTAAATTTATATTCATCAGAAACACAGAAGATAACGAAATACGTTAATCAATAACTTTATCTTTATCTATTCTTTAGTCTATTTCCTAATTCTTATTAGATGTAGAACTATTACTTTTCTCGGTGCTTTCTTTAACTACTACATATTTATGTTTATTAATTTTCTTTGAGGAAGCATTAATAGGAGTGTCCTCTATATGTTTTTTCCCATTTACATCAAGAATGAAATTAGTTTACTAAATTGAGTGCTATTAGAAACCATGACTAGTTCTCATAGTATCTGTTCCTCCACTATGAATAGTTGCTCTTGTAAAGTCTAAGGAGTTATTTCTCTAGTTTTAATATAGCGCCTTAATAGGAGATCCTAAACATATAGGTTTACTGAAGAATTTACTAGAACTTATGTTTGTTTTAAAGCTCTCTCCTGTATCCTTTCTTTATAAAGTAGCTGTGCTTTCTTTTCTAAATGCAGAAAATATGCCAAATGGACATGTTTCCTTTTTCTTTTCATTCTGTTTTTGCTATTTTTGCAATTAAACAATTGAATATTATTTAGAAAAATCCTCTTCTATATCATTTTATTATAAAATTTCATCATATTTAGAGAGGGATTCTTTATAAATCAGTAGAGGAGAGCGTTTAGATTTTTAGCTTGGAATTGCAGACATCGCCTTTTTAGGTTTTAATACACTTTTCATTTGATTGAATGCTGAAGGATATCTAGAATTTGATTGGTTAAATGAAGAATTTGTAATAATCTCATCTTAATCACCTTAAATATTAAACTAAAAACTCCCTAAATTAATTGATTAAGCACTGAAGGGTCGAAGTTATGTATTTTATCCTTGAGAGGATAAACCATCTCCTGTTTTTTAATTGTTTGTATATGTAAAAGTAGGACTAATACTTTTAAATGAGGGCGATACAGTTTTTAATTCTTAAGATTTTTTTGAATGGCTAGAAAGAGGTCGAGGTGATATTATAGTTGTCATGGTTAACTAATAGATTTTGATTTAACCAATCTGAGATTTGATGGATTAAATAAAAAGCTTAGGACTTAAAAATTTAATGTTTTTTTTATTTAAGTAGGTATTTATGACTAAATAACTTGCTTATATGTAGTTTTTATTTTTTAATAACTAAAAAATAATTTGTTGTATTTATTGCTAAAACTTAAAAAATAAATAAATTTAATACATAAAAAATCTCTTCTTTACATTATGCACAATTATACACTTTAGTATATTACATTTAATACAGTGCAATAGTGTAATAGTAGTATTTAATCTTAAAAAATCTATGATTAATATTTATTTACTTATAAATATTACCTTTATTATCGTAGCTCATTTTTGATTTAACAATTAATTAATGTATTTATAATTTATTGGTTTTATAATTTTTTTTTGCAGTTATTAAATTGTGCTCTTAAATTTAAAAAATCAATACTTATTTTTTAAGAAATATCTTTTACATTAACTCATTCTATTGTTATTATGAGGTATGACTTATAATATTAAATGGACATTTTATTTATTTTGCTTGGTAGTCACAAGAAATGTTTTGAAGAAGTAGTAAACAATAGTTTAAAAATCCTCTTATAAAATAATATGGATATTTACACTAGAAATAATAAATAATAGTCTTTAATAAATTAAATAAATTATATTTAAACAACTTCATAAATATAATAATATTTTTCAATTTTTCTTATCTGGTACAAGTACCTATACTTTTTTTTCGTTTATTTCCTTTTCTAAATTTTTTAATTACTCTTCTTGTAAAAATTACTTTCCTCTCGCAGCCTAATTTAAAAATGAAAATGATAAAATGAAACTCATATAATTAATTTACTTTTATTTGATTAGAAATCTTCGAAGTATAATAATCCGTTACTCCTACTTTTTATACTAAAATACATTTTAATTTTTCTCTTATTTTAATTTCTAAATCTATAATTTTACTAATTTCATTCTAATCATTATCTTCTTCTGGATCAGGAGGATTTAACTTATTATTGTAGTAATTGCAGAATAACCCTATCGAAACTATACCTATACCACCTAGCATATAATCTTAAACAAGTGCTGATTTTTTTCTCAGATACTTGCGCTCACTCTTTTAAAAAAAACTCTTCATTTTTTTTATAAAATTGATAAAAATAATTTGGTTTGTTAATGATTAATCAAAATTTATATTTTATAAAATATCTAGACGAATAAATTACAGATTGCATACCTACCTACCATATATTCTAGAAAATTATATTAAAGTATTAAATTAAAATATGTAAGTCATATTATTTTAAAATAATTATTTAAATATTATTCACAAATTCTTTTCTTAAATGAGAAAGTATTCTATCTACTCATAAGTTTAAATATAATCATCATAGTAATGTCATTTTACTACAATGAAATTTATAATTAGTTTGAAATCGTATTAAATAAATTTAACTCTCAATAATATAAAAATCTCTCAATGGAAAAGTTTATTTATTCTTTTTTAATTTTAAATCTTAAAACATTAATTTAAACAAAAATAAATTATTTTTAAACATCTAAGAGATTTATAATTAGATTTTCACATACGAGCAACTCTTAAAATAGTAATAAGTCCAAAGGTTGTGCAGCACCCCCAAAAAGTACAATAGCTTAAATGTTTATCAGGAGTTAAATAAGGTTTAGAGAAAGTTTAAGGAGAAGAGCAAACAGGGTATAAATCCTACTCTGAATCACTTATACTTAATTGGTCATAAGCTTTTCTGCTAATGAATTTTTCTAAGTATGCATTATTTTCAATTTTACAATTAAATTGTTTTTCTAGGTTCTCAAGATCAATAAAGGAATTGAATCCTGATTATTCTAGAATATTTTAATCATTTTTATTAGTAGTTTATTGCTACTAGTTATTTTTATTACTTTCTTCAATTTATTTATTTTGTTATTCTATTTTTTTTATTTATTCTCTTTAATACTGATTTACATAATCTACTTTCTCAGGTCGTTTTATTAATGCTGATAGTTCAATAACTTCATCACTATATTTCTTTTTTTCAAAATCAGGTTTCATGTCACTTGGTATCCACCCAAGATTTACTACTAAAGCTTTGGAATCCATTTCATTTTAAGCATTAATGAAAGGAGCTACTATTAAATAGCCTGGTCTTCCGTCTTAATGCCTATGAATAAAGAATCTCTAGCCTTTAAGCAACCCCTTTAATCTTATCAATCTATATTCGAAATCTTCTATATTTATTTTCTTCTAAGCTTTTAACTATTCCTACCAAGGGAGGCTATTAAATTATATCTCATCAGGTTCTTCTTTTAAGAACTATTCATCTAATACTTTCCATTTATTTATAGAGTAATTATATCTATTGTATTGCCACCTACACGCTGACATTGTCATCAGAGTCATTCCTGACAGAGTAGCAATAAATATTTTCTTTCTAATTGTAGACATTTTGCTAGTTAATTAATATAATTATCCCTTTATCTTAATTCCAAATATCTTTTTTGATGATTTTACTTTTTAATTAATTATTTCGTTAAAGATGTAACACAATAAAAGAATAACTAAAGATTTGAATTTTATTATTGATTTCTTTTTTTGATGAAGATTGTAGGAAATGTATTTATCAATCAATCAATCAATCAATCATCTTAATAATAATTTAGGAAATATCTTTTTTATTAAATTATTTTTCTCATTAAAACTCATTTTCAAAGATATGATGAGATAACGTCTGAAATTTTGGTTTAAATTGCATTATTTTATAATAATTATAAGAATAATAATAAAGTTTTAAAATTTAAAATAGATAGATAGATACTTTAATCATAAAATTAACTTCAATTTGCATTCTTATTCAACTATTCAGTTTACTTTACATTTATAAAAAAATACTCTATTTCTTTTAAAAGTCTTATTAAATTTATAGATTTCTCAACCCAAAAAGTTGATGCAAGCCAAAAACATAATATACATTGATAAAAAGTATTCCCAGAAGCTTCTATCGCTTGACTAATTCATATATCTTGTTTTTTCATTGATTTATTGTCTTAAGCAAACTAATTTATTTAATAATTATAAATATATTAATGTCAAGAATCTACTACTTCCTAAATACAAAGGAATAAATCATTGCTTTTTTAAATTCATAAATTGATAAAATCATTTACCAGTCAATACAGCAGATCCCAAAGGAGTGAAGATACCAATAATTAATGAATTTTAAGGAAAGTTTCCTACTACAAAGTAATAGAAAAACTAAATTAAAATGAGCATGAGACAGTAAATAACGAAAGCATCCATTAATTTAATTTTTTTAGGAGTTTTTTGTTTGTAACCTGTCCAAAATGTTTTAAAGATTTCCTTTAAACTAGTTAAACTAAGTGATTTCAATTCCAATTGTTCATCTTCAGAATCTGATTCACTATTATTTTCTACCTAAGTGTTTTTCTTATTAGCAACCTTTTTACTCATTTCTAATTATTTTTAATCTAAATTGTGTTTAATCCCTGATTTACTTAATATTTATTATTTATTTGATTGATTGATTTACAAATAGATATCATAAAGATTAAGATATTCAATCTATTTTTCCTCTTTTTCATATAAATCATGTATTATTTAATAGATTTTTAATTATTATCTTTATTATTCTGAATTGGCATAAATACGCGTGTTTTAAATCAAATACTAATTTAATTAGATCAACAAGAATAATTAATTCTATTACCATTTTATAACATGTATTATTATTATTGTTGTAAATTTTTATAATAACCAAATTAATCATTAAAAAAAAATTAAAAATGAAATAATAATAAAAAAATAATTGAAAAAAGTCAAGATTGATTCAAAGAATTTAAAGCATAAGTCAGTTAAAATTTATAAAATATCATTATAAAAATAAAAATAATTTTAATTCACTGTCTGTCTAATTAATATCAAAATTCATCATAAACCATATTTCTTTCTTCTCACACTCTACTTTACTCATGATATTTAATTACTCTCTTACATTTTCTTAATTACTACTCACTTTTAAATTTGGAGAATTCTATTTAGTATAAATGTATGATGTTGCTTGCATCTAGCTCATTAAGGTGGCTCTAATTTATAATTTATTTTATTTTAACACCAAAAAATATTATATTTTTTATTTAGTTATAGGGATGCATACCGTTATATACGAAAGCAACTAGCAAGAATTCAATTTGATTGATTGAAAAGAAAAAAATTCTATAAGATTTATTAAGTTTTGAAGTTGAAAGATGGATGATGGATGATTGTTGTATTAATTGATTTCTAGCAGATGAAAAATCGAGGCAGATTCACATCAAGAGAAGGGTACTTGTATATGTATTTTATAAATTTTATATTTTTATTTTTAAAAAAAACAAGATTAAAAAAGGGATATTTTATTTATTTTATATTTTTTTATAAAAAAAAGTGAACAAAGAGCAGGCTCTACACTAACTGGTACATTTACTGACACGAATATTAAGACGGGATCTAAATAATTTTTTTTATTTTAATGATAATATAAAAAGATTATTGCAATTTTTAGAATGATCATATGTTTTATAATTAAATATATTTTATAATAAAAAAACTCAATGAAGCAGAGAGCATGCGAAATAACCAAGAATTTTAGATTGTTGTCCTCAAAAAAATTATTTGATTGATTGATAGATATATAGGCTTCATACTTGAATAGAATGGATGAATTGAATCATTTGGACTGATAGATTCTACTAGGATGGGATAGATTTCATCATTTGTGTGTAATGAAAATGAAAGCTTTTTTATATAATTGGTTAGTTCAATTAAATCATTCTTATTGAATTTCTTGCTTAATGATATAGTATGATTACATTCTAATTATTCTATTGAATTGCATCTAAATGACTATATTTATATTATATTTATTTATATTTAAGTTTTGTATCCTTCGGATACTATGAATAATTTAAGATATTTTTCCTCAAGGTTAGCTTAATTGTTGGCTGAGTTGTCTTTTAGCTTCCTCAGCTTCTTCTTAAGCTTAGATTTAGAATTATTACATTAAATTCAAAGCTAATTGTTAAGCATCATTGATGATTGATTCATATTACTTCTTTTCTTCAGAAGGACATTCTGGTCTGTTAATAATTTCCTATTTTTAAATTAAAATTTAATTAATCAATTAAAAATAATAATATAACAATTTCAACAAAATTTGTTTTTATTTTTTAAAAAGTGGCTATCAAAATTCTAGATGCCAGCTTATATAAAAATTTACATTTAATAATTAAGAGCAACCAGGAATGTTTTGAGCTAATAAAATTTCAGAAGCACGGTTAAGCATAGTAGCATATTCTGGTAATAATTTCATTTTATTCATTTCATAAAGCATGTGCTAAAGTTGAGAAATAGTGATGTTTTTCTTTTGTTCAGGAGTCAATTAGTAAGAGGTTTATTGCATTTATTGTTGGTGTACTTGAGTTTATTATTGCATAGCAGCTTGAGCATAGTTATTGGAAGAAATTTGAGCAGATCCACCAGTTGTTTGCAATTATTGTTGTTAAGCGAGTAATTCTTAATATTATTAAGCTAATAATAACTATTGCTATTGAATTTGACTAGACTATTTATATAATTAATATCAATTAATATGATTATGCTGAATAAATCTATCTATCTTTTACTAAAATATTCCATATTTTGTAGTTAAATAAAATTCTTTTGCAGTTTTTTTAAAATATCATTCAATAAAAAAATTTATAAACTTACAGAACTAGGGACTTGAGGTTCTCCATGAGAGAAATAACAAGCTTAACCATATCTACAAGCACCAATATCATTGTATTTGCATCTAATTGATTTGTATGATTAGATTTGAATTGGATTGGTCAAAACATTAGCTATGATAGTAGGATCCTTAATGGGCTAATATTATAATATAAAAATAATGAATATAATTTCTCAAATTTAGTTTATTTAAACTTATGTGTGCAAAGTTAATAATTTATATATATTACATCGTTGGGGTTTCTAAGTTCTTCTTGGCCATGAGCAAAGTGGCACTTAGCACCAATTTGACAGTTTCCGGCTTTTGAATATATAAAAATATATTAATACAAATTAAAATGAAAAAGTTTAATTCAAATATATGTATTAAAACAATATCAATAATAATAGAATCTATTACATGTTTGCCAATGTCTACATAGGTTTGTTTTGTACTTTTAAGCAAAAGTAGCGAAGTTGAATTGTTGCATCATTTCTTTATATGTATTCTTACGCTTTAATAATTCTAATTTATTTTTTTTACTTTTTAAAGTTTAGAGGGAAAATTTATATTTTTTTTTTCAAAATATTGATTAATATCCTCTAAATAACTCTCTAGTCACCTAACTTTATATTCCATAGAAATCTTCTATTTTTCCATATTATCTTTGAATAGGATATATCTCATAAATTTATAACTATCTATTTATCAAAAATTTGGCGCTTAGCTTAACTAATATCGGTAATAAATGCAGATGTCTATCGTTTTGAGGATAATTATATATATAATGTTGTCTATTCAAATACCTTTAAAATTTGTAAAACAAAAATTGTTAAAAATGTTTAAGAACTTATTTTTTATTATGTAATAATTTTACTGTACATTTTAAATCAATGTTTAGGTTTTATAAATAAATTTGAAAAGGAAACAAATGAATAAGTAGTATAAAAAACGTTAAATTGAGAGAGTGTTTTAAGGAATTAAGAAGATTAAAGTAATAATAACAGATATCTAAATATATTTAAGTGTATTTATATATTTTTTATAAATGAAAATTAATGATTGTTTTAAATTATTTTAATATTTTAAATTCAATAAACCTGAAACTTTTTTGTTTCTTTCTTAGTTTGTTTGTTTAATTAATTGTTAATAATATAAGTATATTCTAAGTAGATAAATTAGTTAGTTAGTTAATGCAATTTTGGTAGAATCATTTATTATTATTATTATTATTTTATTTATTTATTTTTGATTGATTTTCTTTAATTTTATTATTTAGTCATTCAATAAGTATGTATGGATTAATCTATCTAATTATAAATTTATTTATTTATTTAATTTTATAATAAATATTGGATTTATTATTTATAGTCTATCTTGTTTATTCCAGAAAAATTAAATCTATTTTATTTATTTTGCTTAAAGTAAGTTAATTTATATTTATATTTTTTACAGATCTTAATTTCAATTCCGATTTATTATTACTATTTATTTTCAATTTTTGATATTGTCATCAGTAAAATTAATCATTTCACATTTTTAGCTAGGATTGATTTATTTATCAAACTGAGAATCTTTATTATTGTGCTTAGAAGAAGTATGGCTTCTATCTAGAATAATTTAATCTATTTAAAGTGAATTGGGATCAATGTCTATTTCTTACTCTTGAATCTATTATGTTTGTTACATTAACAATTTTAATTTAAAATTGTCACAATATTTATGTGAGGGAAGTGGCAAATGAGATTTAAGAGATGAGAAATAATGGCTTATTTTGCTTAGTTTAGGTGAGGTTTAAATAGGTTCTTTCAAGAAATCAATGAAATCTTTTTATGCAATAGGAGAATTAATATTAAACATTCCAAGATCATATCTTTCTTTTTCAAAGGATTTATTTAATCTATTAGCATCTTTGTTTTATTATTCCTCATCTGGGCATGTTTTGTGAACGAAATAATCATCTGTTCTTGGAGTACCTTTTTCTAATAATTTACGAGTTGACTCTAATTTGTTAGTGCGAACTGAATTCAAATTATTAGGTTGTGATAGTTTTTAGTTATATTCATCTATTTATTATTGGTATTAATCATCATTTATACTACTCTTCTTCTCTTCAACTGGTAATTAGATTTACAAATCTTTCTTCTTATATTTCTTTACAACTCCGCTCTAAGTGCTAACACTAGCATTCATGGCTTTATTATTACTAGTTTTATTACCGTTATCTTCGTCTGGGCTATTGCTATACTCATCATTGTTAGATGATTATTTATTGTGCAAATTATGATTCTGAGCTTCACTATTAAGATTACTTTCATTACCAAAACTCTTTTTATAATTAGAATTGGGATCATTATTTGAAGCTTAATTAATTTAAGTTTAGGAATCTTCTCTGCTAATACTATGGTTTTATTAGTGAATTAAAGGAATATTTGATCCTTCTGCATTCATTAAACTTATTTATTTCTTTAGTTATAGTTTCTTATTGTATCTTAGATATTCTCCTTTCATATTTAGGAAATCAATATAATCTTAGTTTAAATATTTTTCCATCCACCCTTTTGTAGTACGAACATCTTAAACCTATTTAATCAGAAGTAAAAAATATTGTTAATTTCATAAAATAAAGGATCAATTTTATAATTAATTCTACCTCTGATAGGAACTAGAGGAATGGAAGGAGTCTATAAAGTTCTCTATCATTATCGTCTTAGAAAAAGTTAGATATTTGAATAGCGTTTTCAGGTTGGAATAGAAAAGATGTTTCAGAATTCTATTTATTTACATTAAAATAATTCATCATTAATGTTTCTTTAAATAATTTTAATTTAAATAATATATCTGTTACATCAACAATAAGCAAATCCTTCAAATCTCTTCCTATTTTACTTAAGTCCTTCACAAATAATCCTTAATAATTTGTGCAATTTTCTCTAAAAAGACGATACGAAACTATTCTCTTAGGATCAATTAAATCGCAAACAGGGTCAGCATACTAAAATTGTATTTGGTAAATATGAATGTAAATTAAATGGTATCATAAAAAATGTCTGTTAAATAAATTTGGTATTGTATTTACTTCTGCTAAACTGGCTGTGTAAATAACAACTTCAAAATATTCACTTGCCTTTTCTAAGAAATATTCTACTCCAGGCCTCTTCTTCACATGAATTGTAAACGGAATATTTTACACTTTTATCTATATTTTAAATGATTAGAGATCAATAAACATTGTTAGCCTAAAAACACGAATATGAACTAAATAACGATGAGAATGAAAAAAAAAGTACAGCAAGAGTATAGTCAGAATTGCTCATGGGTTAGAAAGAACTATGCACAAGAGTTTCATCTAAATCCAAAATAAGTGTTTTTTTACCCTTTTTAAATAGAATTTGCGATTAGATTAAGGTTACATCCATTTATAGTGATAATGCTATGAAATTAAAATTTTATTTTAAAAAAATATTTTTTATACTTTTGAATGTTCGTATTGCTACCCTAATTATTTAGGTTCAAATTCCTCTTGCGTTGATTTTTCATCGGGAGTTTATTGAGTACTAATATTTACATAATAAAATAAATGCATGAATAATTTTTGTTTCTTTTCAATTTTTATCTACTTTGAAGATCCCATAAAGCACCTGCAAAGTAACTCGATGAATGAAGATTTCTTTTTTTAAGTCTTTTTACTAACATTAAAAGTATTAGGCTATCCGCTATTATTAAATAAAAAAGGTTATCTTACTATCCTATTACAACTAATAATATTATATCCTTCCTGACAAATAATTATTTAAGTATTTAAGAAGGATATATAGATAGTCTATTTAGTAAATGAAATTTAATGCACTTTTAATTAACTGAAGCAATTATTGTATTCTATAAAGGTTAATTGATCGCTACGGGTTTCATTTCTTGGTGTGTCATCTTATAGCTTTTATTACTGCTAGAATTGGATATCTATGAATTCCTATTTGATGAACCTTTGCTATGAGATATTTTCTATTGTCCCTAATATTCCCTCACCTTTTAACTCTCATGTCTTTATGATTGCTATTGAGTACGTGAATTACTTTTTTATCTTTAAAAATGAACAAAATGTAAATATGAGGTTTACCAAAACCCGCATCAAAAAGTTTAACGGCGTTTCAATTATTTTAATATAAATTACAGAGTAGTCATTAATATTTAAATTCCTATTTCAATTCTTATTATTCCTGTCCTCCTTCCTATTTCAATTATTTGTTGTTTCAGGTTAAATTATTCGATCTTATTTGTTTGTTTTGTTAAGTGTTGTTATTATTATTATTGTTATTATTATTATTATTATTAAATTATTTGCTTGATTTAGTTCTGAGTAATTAGTTATTCCTTACCACTTTTCTTTCTTTCCTCGTTTATTGCTTGTTGCTGATTACCTATCACTCTTTATAGTACTATACAGATTTTTTCAATTTCTTGTTACTAACCTTAATCCTCATTCTATATAATTTGCATAGAATATAATAATTAAGAAGAAAAATTAATGATTGTTAATGCTATTAATCTATTTTTCAACTAAATCAATTGCAACTATGCTATTCTATGAAATTAATTCCTTGATTACTAAGTACTTTCATAATATAACTCTGCAAATGAAATTTGATCAATCAAATCTCAGCTTTTGAATCAATAGATCAAGATTACATTAACTATTAATCTTATCTTTTTTGCCTATAATTAAATATTTTTACTTCTAGGCTTGGCTGCCTATTCGTTGCTTCTCTTAAATATAACCAATGTAGGAATTTTAACTGATTAATTAATAAATTTACTCCAATCTAGCTACTCTATTGTTTTGTTAAAAACTCTACCTACTTATTTGATTCTGAAAAAATAAAAAATCCTCTCAAATCATCCTAAATAAATTCTCTAAACAAGTAAGGGATTCACTACATTTTAAAAAGGATTTTTTATTAAAATCAAAAATTCTATTCCATTTATAAAATTATAGTTAATAATTTATGCATGTTTTAAATTGAATTTCACCTAAAAAATTCTATTCTAATTATCTTTTCAAATGTATTAATCAACACTATTTTTTAATACTCTTTTCTATTTCTAATTATGATAAGATTGATTCAGTGAAATTTTAAATCTACATTAATTAATTATTTTATCCTAAAATTTCCTTCTCTTTTTTAAAATCTTTGAAATGGAATCAATCTGTATAATTGTAAGAAAATTGTATTGTTTTAATATAGGTATTTTTAAAGTTTATTTGTTCCCATCTTCATTAATCAAGTAAAAATTAAAAATAGTAAAAAAAAGCAAAATATATAGAAAAAAAAGTATAATGTTTGAAAAAGAATTTGATTGAATAGTATGTGTAATTAAAATTAGCAAGATAATCATTATATAAACCTAGAAAATAAATTTAAAATTATGGTGAATAAACTAATAAATCATTTAAAGTGAGGGTATTTAGATTTATCATAAAAATTAGAAATATTAAGATAAAAAATTAAATCTTAAAATAGGAATCTAAAAATATAAATGGAAGTCTTATTAAAATAAACTGTAAATATTTTTAAATTTTTGAGGCTGACTCTACAATTATCTGTTAATTGAAACTTAAAAGTGAGCTATTTTAAAAGATATTTACTTATGGTTTAACAATACTAATTATTTTATCATTATTACTTTTAACTTTTATTAAAGTCTTTTAATACAAATAAAAATTAGAACAATTAGAAGAATTTGAGCAAATTTTTTAATTTTAAAATTAATGAAAATAATATGTACATAAAAATAACGAAATAATTTTGGTTTATTTAATTTTTATTAGAAGAAAGGATATCATTTTCTACCCGTTTTTAAAGGAGAATTATATTTAAATTGATTTCTTTGTGTATTTTGTTCATCATCCGAAACTTTTTAATTCAAATTCGAAATAAAGTTTGTTGAAGAGAGTAAGATTTTTGTAGTTTTATATCTATTGGATGGGATTGTACTCTATGGGTTTGATGACTAAGAGATATCATCGTTGTCACCTTCTGATTCAGTGCTATCATTTCTATTATCTAAATTAATATATGATAACATTCCTGGTTTGAATATTAATGAATTCTTAGATCTTTAATCCATACTTTTCCAGTTATTTAGATTAAATATTTCAAAAATTTTCATGAAATTAAGTTTGGTGATATTATTTGTTTCTTCAAAGAGTCTAATAAGTATATAATCTATTAATTAATTATCAAACTCATTGGAAGCATAAGTAAAAGTATCTTTTATTTATTCCCAGCTCACTAAATAATTTGTCTCTTGGTTTTTCTTTGAGAAATATATTTCTGCATATTATTTGATAGCAGCATTATTTTTAGCAATTTCCTTTGATAAATTTTAAGTTTATTTATTTTTAGAATATATTAAATAAAAAAATCAAAGAAATCTTTGTTACTTCTACACATTTTTCCCAGACTACTTGTTCTTCTTCGTCATTTTAGTATATTTTAACCTTTCCTATTATAAATTTAAACACACTTCTAGCTACTTTATAGTGGCACTTAACTCCTAAATTGACCTCTACCATGTTTTCTTAATTATCTTCTATTAAAAATCTTGCCATTGCTAATGCATCTTGTTTATCTGGAACATTGAAAGGATCTCTATTTTATATTTGGAAGATTCAAAAAATAAAATTATATTTTGCAAATATTAAAAATTTAAGAGTTTTATTTATAATTACCCCCTCAGTTTTTTTTAAAGGTATTCTAAGGAAGTAAATCCAATTTTTTTAACTTGCCCTGTAATAATTCTACGAACTGCATACTCTAAAGGGACTCTCTTTAATCTTAATCTAAAGTTAATTTCTTTAGCTAATTAATAAACAAATGAATAAATTGACATATTATCAATAATAGATATTAAGCTAATTACCAATTCGTAATACTTATTCTGATTCAATTTTAGGGACTTTGATAACTTTAACTATGTCGTGCTTTTATAATATGTTATTTGAAATAGAAACAACCTATCCTATATCCTCTGGATATCCTTTAATCTCCAATTTTTATATTTATTCATCTAGAGTCTACTGTTGCAGTAACGAGTTTTAATACTTCTTTTATAGAATTTACAATTCTCTAGTTAAATCTTCTTTTTCTTTCTTCAACCGAGCCTTTTCTAATTTATCTTTCTTTTTTAAATCCTAATCAAATAATATCATTTTAAATACTATTTTTCCTAAATTAAAAATACTTCTAATATCTCTTGTAACTCTATAATTTGCTTTCCCTGTACTTCAATTTATTCTTTTTAGTGATTAAGAAGGATCTAATTACGCTCATTAGCATGAAAATCTCTAATCTATTCAAGATAACTTTTGCTTGGCTTTTCATTTGCTTAGATTTTTTCTGTCTCTTCAAAGCTTACCTTTGATTATTTTTATTCTAATTCAAACTATCTATAATCTTCTAATTATTGATTGATTCTAAACATTTCATCAAGTTCTTCATCTTCTAACTCTTTTAGTTCTTATAATTTCTCCACTTTAATTTTACCCTACTTATTGAGTTAATCTCTTTAAACTGATAATTTATCATTTTGCTCTCTTAAAACTGTGAGATTTGTTTTCAACTATATTTAATTTCTTCTCATACTTCTTGGGCTTAATTTTTCAAATTATTCAAGAGGAATTTCATCATCAGCTCTTTATTAAAAATAATTATTTAATAAAAGGTTATTTTAACATCAAATAGATACTCAAATTAGGCAGCATTTTAGTTTTAAGCTTTTATTCTTCTCTCTTAGTTTATCTATTGGTGCTTTTCTTTTATCTAATCTAGGTAGTGCTAATATATTTCCATAGTATTCTAATACTCTTATCTTTTCAAAAACTTAGGATCCTTTTTATTCTTCTCTACTTCTAATTATTTGTTATCAATTTCCTCTCTCATTTCAGTCAATAATTTCTTCAAATTAATGACTAGCCAACTCTTTTCATGTTTATTGTTGAAGTTAAATAATTTTTCAAAGATCATTAAAATATTATACCTATTATTCATAAATTTTTGGACCCTTTTTCTTTATAACAAATTATTCAATTTTTAGTATATAATTAACCAACTTTTAAGACTCTTCCTCAATAATTTTTTATTTCTCTTTCAGCCTAAAATTGTCTTCTTTAAGTTTATTTAGATCATTTATTAAATGCACTTATTCTTCAAAAAGACCTTCCTATTTTGATAAGTTATTTCAAAACATTTAATATCTTTGATGGAATTTTAACTTACTTTATCTTTTGCTGACTTAACTTATTACCAACTCATCATCATCTTATGGGAAATGCTTTTTATTGTTAAAGCAAATATTTTAATGGGTAATTTTTTAAGCTTAGATCTAAAATTTTTGATTTAATCTACCTTGACTCATTCTATTTCGAAGGAGTGCTATTTTATAAATATTAAAATTTAAAAATATGATCTAAATGCAGTAATAAAATGTTTTTAAATGGATGATATAAAAAAAATACTCTTAATCAAAGGCTGAAAATGGTCTATTAATATTGACTTAAGATTAAGTTTTATTTAATTTAATATTTTTGGCATTATAAGCACTAAAAGGACGATTATCAGAAACAATACTCATATAGATTATTAATGAATGAAATTTTAATCAGATGTTAGAAAGAAATAGGGAGTGAGCGAATTTTTTTGCTATTTTCTTTAAAATGTATTTATATCCTATTCTACTGCAGCTCGATATTCTATTTTAATGAAATCCTTATTATGAATTTTAAATCTTCTGTTATTATCCTTTGCTACTTATAAAACTTGCTATTCAACTTTTATTTTTTAAATAAGATTCATTCTTTAATTAAGATTCTTCTTACATGCAATTCTTAAAACCTCTACATATTAAATTTTGATATTTTTAGTAGATTACTATTCTGAATTATTGAAATTCTGAAACTTTAAGTTTTATATCACTGGAAAATTCCTTTATTGTAAATAATCATAATGGAAGCTAATAAGAGATTATTAATCTTTTATTACATTTTAGTAATAAGATGTAAGTAAATATAATTAATGATCTAATTATAAAAATAAAAAAAAATTAGCAGACAAACATGAATCTTCTTTCTCAAATTGTGGATATACTAATCTAACCCATGATTTATTTCCATTTACTTTTCTAATTATGATAATAATTCAATTCTTTTAATTTAAGATAATATTTATTTTGAAAAGATTGTTACAAAATTAAATATCTAAATAAAGTTACTAAAGAACATAAAAATATCCTTGCTAAGCAGATTATTATTTTATAAATATCATAAAAATTAATTATATCTTATCAATATATAATCAATTAGAAAAATGATAAGTAAATTATTTAATAAATCATCTATTTACCTATCATGTTAATACAAAAAGGCATTAACAAAAAAGATTCCTTGAGTATATCATCCTTACTTAACCTCTAAAAACTAAAGAGTGAAATTGGAGAAAGAAATAAATTGTTTTTAATCATATCCAGGTTAAATTATTTATCTTTTAATTCTTTGATGAAAATTGTGGAGATTTAAACTATTTCACAATATTTTAAAACCTGAGTTTTTAAAAATATTCCAAAAAAATAAGAAATATAAATAATTATATATTATTGTAAAATAATTATTAATTAATATATTTTAAAGAAATACGATTAAAACAGAAGAAAACCTAATTTTAATAGGAGAAGCCATCCAATCCAACTTATAAATTACTGAATTAAATATAGAATTTGAATAGTATGTAGTTAATAAATTGCTTTATATTAAAGTTATTTTTAAAAACACAGGTCAAATTATCTCTACAGATAAGGATATCAATAGTTTATGGACAGAATTCTAAGCCTCCCTTTATTACAGTCACTTTCAATTTTAATACCAAGGTAACTTGAACGAACAAACCCCATTATTTTTATATATTTTTAAAAATTAATTAAGTAATTGCCTTTAAGAGTAAATTTAGTTTCTTGGAAATATTAGTGATAGCATAATATCTTAGAGCTTACAAAAGGTATCATTTGAAATATTCGAGTAAGATTACTTAACCATATTTGTAGTAATTTAGAATATTTTAATATTATTTATAGTTAAACTTGCTAATAGGCTCTTTAAGTTGAAGGATTAACTCATAATTTAAAATAGATCCCAAAGTTAAGTCACCTTAATTTATCTTTTTTAGGGTAAATAATTATATTTAAAATTCAAGTATTTTAAATTAATATTCATCATAGATTTCTTTAAGATCACGGAGTGGCTATGACCATCAACAGCTTAAATAATTTATAAAATCTAAAAGTTCTTAATTTGATTTTGTCTGGGTAAGAATGTATTTTATTTTAGTAAATTATTTATTTTATCTTCTAAGCGAAATACAAGTTGGATACTCAGATACTGTGCAGTTGGGAAAAAATCTATCTTATTTAACAAATTTAGAAAGCCTGAAAATTCTGTTTGTATTGTAATAAATATATAATTTCTTTTAAATTTTTTAATATAATTTTAAAAAGATATTAAAGTGAAAGATTAGATGTCGGAGTATCTGATTTAGGAATAGTTTAATTAGGAATCGGGATTAATTGTCTTAAGAATCTAAAGCATTTAAATTTAACACTAGGGTAATTATTATTTTAGTGGATTATCATTTATAAACATATAAATAAAAAGCATGGGTAATAAAATTACAATCAATGGTTTATTAAAGTTCCTTGAGGAAATAGAGAGCATAATTGAACTTTAGTACCTTAGAATAGAACTTTACGAGTAAATAAATTAAACAATAATATTTGCATAAACCAAAAATATTATTAATCAATCAAGTGAAATTAGTTTTACTAGAAACTAGACACTAAAAATTGTGGGATGTTTAGGAAAATTTAAGAAATTATATTCTACCTCTATTATTTTGAAGTAATTCAATTTTTTTTCGAGAAAACAAATAATTCATTTTGGAAATTATCATAAAGCACGGAATTTGAAAATCTTTTAATGTATCTCTAATAGCTCTTGCGGAGAAAACTCAAGAGGTTAATTCATAATATTATTTATTGACTATTTTACTTTTAATTGTAAGTGCGATTTAAGAATGCGTGTATGTGTAAGCTAATATAATAAAATTTTCAAAAAATTGAGAATAAAAAAATTTATATTAAAATCTGAAAATTCCTATTGGATACTCAAAATACCTATTATGAATAAATTAATTTGAATAATGTAAGCTTTATTGAATTTTTATATACTATATCCTCTATAAATAAATAGATAAGAATTATTTATTTCTGATGTAATCTTTGATAGTAGAAACTATTTAGTTAAATTTACTTTCTATGAAAATTTTTGGAATTTTAGTTAAATCGCAAATTATCTTTCTACTACAATGCTTGCAGATATTTCAAACAATATTTGCTTGATATATTATCAAAGAATCTTTGTTTGTTTGATATTTTATAGAATTTTAAATCAATCAATGACTAAAAATTAGGAATCATTGATTGGAAAAAATAAGAATAAAGAATTTTATAAATTACTGTTAATTATCAATCTCAATTATTAGAAGTATGCGAAAGTAAAGCAAAAAACTTAATCTCACAGTTTAACAATTAAGAATATCACATAAATTCCTATAAAAAGTTAATATTAAAGTGTCTCTTTTTCAAAAATATACTATGAAAAAGAAAAAAAAAATCTATATATTTTCTATAATATTGAGAATTTCTACAGAGAAGAGTTTTTAATAGCTAATAGCCTTTAAAATTCTAAATGACTCTTTACAGTATAAGGATAAACGGGTTAGTCATAACAATATAAAATAGAGATTAATTTCTATCTATAATCTATTTTGTGTTTTTAAATATTAAATAAGATTAGATTGTATATTTAAAAACAAAAAGTAAAGAATAGTAGCATTTTTTATGAACTGTAAAGTATCCAAGTAATTCTTCTATTTAATAATTATTATTTATCTAGAATTTATAATTTACTGGCTATTTTTATTATTTTAAAATTCTTAATTATACTAATCAAATCCATAGCACGTGAAATTAATTTTGAACTTGCTATTATATAATTTGTATCAATTCAAGACTAAAAATATAAAATTAAAATATCCAGTGATCATGTTTGTTAATTACTTTTAATTTATTATAGTTTTAAATGGCTATAAAAAAAGATACTTAAGGAAATTGGTTTACAGAAAACATTAATAAATTTACCTTAAAATCAAAACAAGTATATCGTTAGAGTATTTTTTGTAAAATGAAAGAAAAATTTATAAAAATTAAAATTGAAAAAACATCTATTATTTCAAATATTAATTAAATGACAATTATGAATCGATTAAATTCAATTCTTTCTTTGAAGTGGTCTAAGGTAAATATTATTAACCATTGAACATTAACCCATATTTATTTTGTTAAAAAAGCTGAGCTTAAGCTATTCAAATGAATTATCAGTTTTATCTTTAACTCTAAGGTAATATTAATTTCATTTTTAAGTTTTCTTTCCATATTTGCGCTTGTCTTGATATATATTTTTTCTAAAAATAATTCTATATTCTTTTAATTAAAACCATTTCAATAATTAAAATAATTCGAAATGATCCTTTTATTACATATTGATAAATATATTATCAACATTATTTATTACTTAAATGTATCTTAGGGACTAATAACTTGATGACGAAGATGTTGAGGAGATTGGAAAAGTATTTACAAATTGTAAAAATCTATCTGATTTGGATAATTAATTACAGTCAGCTTTTTGCTTCTTTTTTTATAGTATTTTTTACTAATATTTGTTTAAAATAAAGGTCTATTTATAGTTTGGATATACATGGAATAGGATTAGAATACGCAAGATGTGAAAATCTCTCTTCTTTGGCTATAGATTTGTCGTAGGTTTTCTTTTTGAAAATTTTAATTTGTATAATTAACCTCAATTTTTTCAGTTCAAATAACATATAGAGTGATGGAATATTTTCCTTAGCTAAAGCGATTTCACAATGTATAAATGTATCTGATTTGACTCTCTTAATAAAGTAATAAAATTTCATTTCATCTTAATTAATGTAATCTAATTTAAATTCAATTTTAGTTAAAATAAAATCGGGGATGATGGAGCTTAGTTTTTAGGCTAAGAATTGTAAAAACTATAAAACTTAACTTCTTTGACTCTCGAATTATAGTAAATAATGCTTTTTCTTTAGATTAGCCTCATATTTCTTGTTAATAACATTATAGGTCAGCTTAAATTGGCAATAACGGGGCATTTGCGATTGGAAGATCATTATAACATATTATTAACCTAAATTAGCTATCTATAAATTTAAAGTAACTAAAATTTATTTTTTGATTGAAGTAACTAATAACTTGCAGGCTGTAAAGTAATTTGAAAGCCTATAAAAGAATCAATCTCAATCTTAAATAATTAGAAAGGATACTATTAAATTCTTTTAATAGTTTTTCATCATCAAATTTAAATTTTGATTTAATAATAGCTTACATTGATTATTTACAATAATAGTTCGAATCTAATTGGAAATACAGGAGGATCTGCATTAAGTCGGGGAATAGGAAATTTACAATATCTAACATCATTATCTTTAAGTTTATCGTAATTAAAGAATCTTAATTAGTGGCATCTATAATAATTATGTTTTCTTTTAAAAAATTCGAGAAAAAGATACTTAGTTATCTAAGCGTCCATAAAAAGATGCATTAGGATATAATTTTAATAGATTTTTGTTAATTAATTACCAATGTTAAATTAATAATAAATAGAAATAATAAAATTGCTAATGTCTCCTCTTGTGTATTATTATAGAATTTAATATAATATTCTAATCTGATATCATTAACTATTGAGCTATCTTCAATGTAAGATACTTTTTAAAATATTTTTTTTAAAGGTAAAAATTAATTAATTTTTTAGATTGAATAATGTGCTTAGAGGAAGGAAAATTTGTAGTTAGGATATTTATGCTATTTGTTAAAATATATCGTCATTCTCTAATCTTTCATCACTTACATTAAATTTAAAGTAGGTATCTTTAAGTTTATATAAAGATAAAGCAATATTAATTTTATATTTTATTTAGCAAAAATGATATTGGAGACGAAGGTATAAAAGAAATTGGATCTAAAATTACATCTTGTGCAAATCTCTCCTCATTATATCTCAATTTAAGGTATGCATGTATTAATTAGATATTACTCTTACCATAAAATGATTAATTTTAAATAGTTAAAATAATTTTGGGGATGATGGAATTTGTGCTTTAGGATCAGGGTTAGCCCAATGTATTTATTTAACATCTTTGACACTTAAATTAAAGTAATATATTAATCATTTTGTATTAGTTGATATTTAATTTCTAATAAATTAGTAATAATAAGATTGGTAATAAAGGAGTCAAAGAATTAGGATATGGGATAGCTTAATGCCCAAACCTCACTAATTTAAATCTCTTCTTATAGTATTTTTTTAACATAATTTAAAAAAATTTTAATCAATAATTGTAATAAATTAGCTCAAATAAAATTAAAGATGAGGGCTTGTGTGATTTGGGATATGGCTTATAATAATGCGCTTTCTTGAATAATTTGAACCTCAATCTTGTGTATTATTTTAATTTGAAATATTATTCCATAAATTTAATTTTAATTTTTTAATATTATCAAATTAAAGTAATAATTAAATAAATCCACTTGGCTACTAAAAATTAGGATCTATACTAAGGGATTACATAAATCTAACTTATTTAACCCTAAAAATTTAGTAAATTAATTCATTTTCTAAGATAAACCATTTTTTCTTATTCTTATTTATTTTTCAGTTGCAATTTGACTTATTAATTATACTATAAAAATATAAAAAGCACAATGAAGATTAATTCTCACGATGAATATGTAATAAAATAATTAAAGAAGAATAATAAAATAATAAAATTTGATCTATCGTGAAATGATTCTATTTATTTTTTGTATGCCATTATAATAGTTAAAATTAAATATATCTCACAAATAAACCTATTTCCAAATTGAAAGATTTTTCATTTCTAATAAATATATCTTTTTTTTCTTTGTTTCCACTTTTTTTCTTGTATTTTTATTTAAATTGAAGTTAGCTTAATAAATAAAATTAAAAGTTATCTACGAAGAAAAGGAGATTGCATGTCAATTAATTAATTAACTTTATTAAATTTATTTTCATATTTTTTAATTAACTCAATATTAGTTAGCTTAAATAAAAATCAATAAAAAAGTTTATTCAAAAATTTAAAAAGTATAAATGATTGATTAAAAAAAGTTCGATTAAAAAGAGAACAAATCTAAAAGTGTAAGCAAATTGCTAGACAAAACGATATCAAGAGTTAATGAATTTATATTTTTTGAAATCACAATTAAATTAATAAATATATAATAGTTGAACTAATTAAGAAAAGATGGACTAAATCTAAGTATAATTTTAGTGTAAATCACTCTCTATTATTTATTATGAAACTATTTTTATTATAACAAAATAGTAATGTATAATCATCTATTTCAAATAAAAAAATATAAAGGAGGATTAAGATGCAAAACTCTGACCTTATTTAGATAGGAGATTTCATTCTGTCCTATAATAACATCACTTCTTTCAGATTTGACTTTGAGTAAACTAAAATTTTTTTGTTGGCTTTTAAATTAAAATAATGTGTATATCCATCCTAAAGTTCTTCCAAGACTAATTATAGATAATTATTTTAAATTACCCTATTTCTTATTAATTAATATTTTTTATATTTTAAGATGCAATTTAATAGGAGACGAAGGAATAATTTACTTTGGAATTCAACTATAAAAATTTCGAAACCTTTAAAAATTCTAAATAAATTTAGAGTAAATTAAATTTTTATATATAATTTAGAAGTTTTTACACAATGTTCTATAATTAATTGAAAAAAGAAATAATTAAATTGGATATAATGGTATGCATTAATTAGTAAAGAGTTTATCTAGATTAAAGTAACTCAGGGAATTGACTCTAGATTTGAGGTTAAATATATCATTTAAATAAATTTGACATAAATATTAAATTCTAATAAAAAAGTCAAAATAATTTAAGTAACTGTAAAAAGGAGGAATCAGAGAAAGGAATAATCTTCAATCAAAATCTTATTAAATTATAACTATACTTACTGTAAATTAAATTAATGAATTTACAAATTCTTATTTTTTTGAATTTATTAAATTTAGGAATACATAGATAGGAGATGAGTGGGCTATCAATTTTGGATATTAACTTTCATAATTAACTAAACTCTCAGTGTTAGTTCTTCATTTAGAGTATAAGATAGATTTTTGATTTGTAAAATAGAATTTAGTATTAAAACATATTAATACTTTAATGAAAAGTTCAAATTAAATTGGTGATGAAGGATCTACAGCTATAGGTGTAGGATTATAATAAATCAATCTTTCATTCTTAAAAATATAGTTGAAGTAAATTAAATTTCTTATTACTTTTATATTTAATACTTAAAAAATATTTAATTATATTTTGGAAATAAATATGCAAGGATATCTACTAAGGTATTTTTAAATTGGAATTTATAAAATAAATTTTTTATCAGGAATTAGTTCTTTGTATCAATGATTCTGAGGTCACTTTTAATTAACTATTTTTTCTATTATAATAGAAACAACAAAATTAATGATCAAGGATTTCGTGCTTTGAGCTGGAATTTAAAATAATGTGCTTAATTATCATATTTAGACTTTGATGTGAAGTAAGTTATAAAATCTAATGAACCTTTAAAAAATTATATTAATCTAATAAAAGTTTCAACAATATTAGAGGAGATAGTATTTACCCTCTAAGCATAAAATTATCTGAATGCAAGGATTTATTTTCATTTTCCTTGAATATTAGGTAGCTAGTTATTTTCTCAGGTATATTTTAGTTAATCTTTAATTAGTAATAATAAAATAGGTCTTAAAGGAGCTTCTTTTTTAGGTTCTGGAATAGCTTTGTGTAGTAATCTCACTTCATTGAATCTAAAATTAAGGTAAACACTTTTTTAAATTAAAAATTTTAAATAATCAGAAATTTCAAAAATATTAATTCATTTGTATTATAGTTCATACCAATCAATCTAACAAATTAAAAATAAAACATTCTTAATTATTTTCTAATATTAAATTTACTTTTTTACTTTTAAAATCTATTATTATTTTTAATCTTTTAGTAATATTTCCTTTTATTTTAATTTTTAAGTATTTTAAAATCCTTGATTGACATCATTGATTATTAAAATTATCAATTTAAAATAAATAAATAAATTAATTTTTAAAAAATTGATTATAAAACTAATTTTAAATAGCAGTAACTAAATTGGAGATAAAGGGATATGTTTTCTGAGCTAAGGATTAGCTTAATGTGCAAATCTCACTTCTTTAGTTTTAGAATTAATGTATAATAAATAATTAAAGAAAATCTAATCTTAAATACAACTTTAAAGAAATAATTAGATGACAGATTAAAGTTTAAGTGAATTAATGTTTGGATTAAAAATGATATCTCATTTAGCTATATTAGCCTTAAATTTATTGTAATTATTATTTAAAAATACTTGGATTAATGTGGATTTTCATTTATTTTTCCTTATTTAAATTAAAAAGTGGAAATAAAATTGAAGATACAGGTGTAATAAATTTAGGATAGGGATTAGTATAGTTACCTAAAATTTAATCTCTGGATCTCAATTTATAGTATTTTATCTTTATTCAATTCATTAATAGCATAAACGGAGTTTTATTTATATACTTATCAAAGATCAACATATATCAGAGAAGAAGGCTCATTTTTACTGGTATAATCAATAACTAAGATTTACAAACTCTTTAGCTTAAAACTTATGATATTGTAAAATATATTTTAAATTTACTTTTATTTTAAAAGTTTTTAATTAATAAAAGAAATAATAAGATATCAAAATAAGGAGGAAAAGTAATTAAAAACAAACTGATTAAACTCAATAGAATAGTTTAATTAATGGTTTATTGATATTTCAATTCGATACATAACAATAGGAAACATATTAGGGAAAAGAATTATCTTATTGATCAACAAAATAAATGATAAAATACTGTTTAAATTATTTATATGGTAAAACTTCTTAAATTTATTAAATTATGTATATTGATTTTTATATTTAATTAATTACTTTAAGTTGATGTAATTATTTTATATCCTCATTCATCTTCTTCATGATTGTGAGGAGAAGTAAGCATTTAAGCTTATAATTCTTTTTATTCCTCTTCTCTTTCTAAAATATGTTTATGATAGTGGAAGCATATCTTTCTAGCATGAGGAACAATTCTTGTTTTAAGGAAAATTCTAAACCAATTTCCATTACATTCTTCTTAATATTAGCAAAGTTTAATTTTTAATGGTTTGAAATCATAAAGGAATCTAACATTTCCATTACTTAAAAACTCGATAATCACGTGTGCAGCAAATGGAAGCAATTTAGAATTGAATGATCTACCAAATAAAGTGCTTTACTCATTTCTAGTCAGCATATTCATGAATAATGAAATAATATTCACCTCATGACCTGAAAAAATGTGTAATTTTTAAGGATGCTTTTTAGACATAATTTTCAAAAGATCTGAGAAAAACTACTGACTAGAAAGTTTAACTAAACTTCTATGTCCAAAGTATATTTCATCTATATAAAACTATGCTCCCATTTATATAAATGAAAGATCCTATTTATCAAAAGTCGGTACAGGTAATCCTTCACTTTTGTGGCACATGTAGAAATCATATATATCTGCTAAATCTTCATATCCATGTCCCTATAATAATATTAATAATCGCTTTATAAATAGCCTATTCTAATCTTTTAATTTATTTATGAGCAGATAAGATGCATAAATTAAAAAGGTGCATACTTTCTATCTAAAATAATTTCAACTTATTATACTAAAAGCATAGTTATATTAAATGGGTGTGAGAATATAATTCAAGATTTTTCTAATAAAATTATTTAATTTACCTAAATCATCTTAAATCCTTCAATTTCTTTAATTTTTCTTCTAATTTTTTAGTACTCATAAGATTGAGTTATAATGTCCTACATGAAGTTCATTGGTTTAGAAACATATATTTTTTCTCTTATTTTTCTAATCAAAGGACATTACTCCTCGCCAAGTAAAAACATGTAATCTTTCTTTAGCTTTTCCTTATCGCTAACCACCTTAAGTTTTCTATTAGGTTTATTTAGATACTCATTATGAGGAGTTGTTTCTGGATGGAACCATTGAGGAAATGCACCTAATAGGAATGACATCAAGGAAGATCTAGTTCTATCAATATGAGAATGTTTCATTCTAATTTCCTCCTAAGATAGATTTTTTTTATTAGCTGTTTACTCATTTTAATCGATTGAGTTATCTTTCTCTTCTACTAAAAGGAATTATTCATAGATTTCTTTAAAAGTTTATCCTAATCCATGTAATTCTGAATGACCTTTTTTAGTTAAATCCCCTTTTTCATAGCCTTTCCAATGCTCTTCATGATAAATATGTTTGTGAGAAGTGGTCCTACTTCCATGTCTGAAAAATATAACTAATGATTTAATATCCGTTTTATCAGCACTGGAGTTTTAGAGAAGAAAACACAAATAAAATAGTAAAAGGAGATGTCTCATTATAATTATACTGAATTATTTATGAAAGACTTGAAAAATTTAATCTTATTTTATTATTTACTTATTCTTTTGGAATTATTATCTATGTTTCAACATATATGGAATTATTCATAGAAAGTGCAAATATTCCTAATCTATTAGTATTACATTAATTAGCCTTAGTTATCCATATTCCAATAAAAATATTCAATATATAATACCATTCTTTTTCTCCACACAATTCATTTTTTAAATATAAATTTTTTATTTTTGTAACCAATTCAGAATATAGCAAAAAATAATAGGACACTATTGCAACATTAAAAGATGATTTAACAATAATAAGAAATAAAGAATTATTTTTTATTGGAATCTAATTTTGAAATAAAAAATTTAAGAAAAACATTTGATGACATTTTTGTTTTGCTATTTTTATGTTTTAGTAAATTATGATATATAAATGCTCTAAAAGTGTGTTTGCATTAGAGATGTAATTCAGGCATCTTTTTAATCGAATTTTAAATGAAAGACAGACAATCAAAAGAAGATAGTTTTTGAAAACTATTGCTCATAGATGAAAATTTTTATAATTTATTTAATTACATCTTAAGTTATCATATTTAATTTAATTAACAGCAAAAACCTCTTTTAATGGGCAACCTTTAAATGAAGGTAAAAAATTTTCTGTCACAATTTTAGTATTCTTTTCAAATATTACCTCTGTCAGAGTAGAATTCTCTAAATTAGACAATCTTTAAGTCTTAATATTGCTCAACTTATACAGGTTTTATTATGGAAGCATTTATTATAAATCTTAATTAGTCAAACTTTGTAAAATTTTACTATTTTAATTCTTGTTTTATCTCAAAAGTATACTTTTATTGTGTGTATTAAACTAATTATAAAAATCTTTGAGATCATTTATCTGTTTAACTTGATCGTTAATATTAATTAGATCTTTAACGAATATTTATCAAGACTATTCTTTTAAATATTGTTTTAATATTAAAAATGAAAAATAGAAATATATAATAAAACATGATATATTTTGATGATTTTTCTATTATTGATTGAACACAATAATAGATATAATTTCAATTAAATATGTTTTTGATTTACTTTTCAAGCAAATTGTAATCTCATGGTATCAAATAAAATAAAGAATGGTGGATATTAAAGTAATTAATTCAGAGTAAATATCATAAAATTATTGATGGTGAAAATAATTGAAATTAAGTGAAATTTTTAAAATTTGCTATAGATAAGACAAATACAGTAAGTAAGCAAAAGAAATATAGTAGTTCGTTAAAATAATGCAGGAATTAAATGCAGAAGTGATCAATACAAAATTAATAATTTAGGTAAAGACAATAAGTTTGTAAGGAAATTGGTAATCTATTAATTTTGTTATTACTACATCTAATATTTTTGATAGCAGCCATTCAGATTTTATATCATTTACCTATTTTTTTTTAGATTTGGGGTTGATATGTTCATATATAAATGAGTTATAGATCTATATCAAAAGTAGTGGTTATTCTAATAATTTAATGTATTTCTTCATTCAGTATTTATTATTAACAAAGGGGATTGATCATAAACAATAACAATACTTTTCATACTATTAATTTTTCAAAATAATTGCATAAGAAATCATTAACTCAAATAATTAAATTTCTTCATATTAAAAAGTAAAAGATAAAAAAAGTGAAAAACAAACAAATTCAACAACAATAGTATAAAGAATAAATTATAAAGCAAACTAAAGAGAGAGTATTTTAAAGTATATTCTTTCCACAAAAGAAGAATAATAATAAAATAATATTAATAAAGTAGAACATAAGCTTAGAACTTTAACGACAGTTGTAAAAATATTTCAATCATGGATTCAAGTCGAATTATTGGAATCCACTAAACTAGAAATTAGTTAGGTATTTAGTCTATCAATAATAATAATATAAATGAAGCAGTAGGTAGGTTATTGTATTTCCAAGAGAACTAAAAGAGAGAAGGTGTCGCTGTTCTAGTATCTCCTTAGCATATTATTACACCAATTGTAAATGTTGTTTCTCCATTAAGCAAAGAATTCAGCTTAAAAGATTCTTTTGTTTTTCAGACTTCTTTAGGAGAGTATGTAGGAGTAAAGGAATTGTTTTTTGAGAAAACATTTTAGTATGATGAATGGAATGAGGCTTCAATAGCAGATTAATAGTACTGCTGTTGTGCTATAATGCAACTAGAAAGACCTTTAAAGAATATCAGACACACTGGTGTAATTAGTATTGTAGATTATAAAGACTACTTTAAAGTACATTCAAATAAGCATATTTACATTCCTGCTGGTAAAAATGAATCTACCTGGGTCTTAGACAATTTCGAATAGGATAAGTACTTCCTTTCATTTGATACTAATTCAACTACCCTCGATATATAATAGAAAGGATATGTTACATTTAGAATTAATACTCAAATTCCTGTTTTTGTGAATGATACTGAAAATTTAGGAGGGTTGTGCTTGATTGGATTTGCACAATAATACATGTAAACAAGTAAATTCTAGACATGGATACTCAGTAAAGATAATTTTGAAGACATTCACAAATGGCTTAATGGGCATAACGCCAGTTTTACTATAGATTATGGTAATTTATTGAATTTTTAGTTTTTAAAGAATGATAAAAAGGGGATAGATTGATTGGAAGATAAGTATTTCTAATTATTTTGATTTTTAATAATTAACGATTGCAAATATCTTTTTTGATACTTTATTTTTTCATTCATTAAATTTATAAATATTTCTATTTATTTGCTTTCAATATCTAGTCAGTTAAAAGATTAATTTTGATGCTCATCTTTCAATCAAAACAGTAACAATTTTAAGAAAAAAGTAGGAAAAGATGCTTTCTTTCTTACTCTCTTACTCTTCATTTCAAATCTTAACTCTTTTTCAGGCAGATCTTATTTTTTTTCTGTTCATAAAATCCAAGATTTCTATATTAAATTTATAATAAATTTTATTAATAGAAACCACAATAGATAGCAGTAGAAATTTCAAGTCTAAGGAATTAAAAGATAGTAAAAATACTCAAGCCCACACTGGTAAGATTTTAAGCTTATTCAAGTTAGAGAAATACTATGCCGCTAGTTGCTCTGAAGATAAGTAGATAAAGGTTTGGAATTGGAGAACTGGTAAGTTGAAGAAGATTTTCAAAACAGACAGACCTTGTAAATCTATATTTGGTGTAAATGAATTTTTGATAGGTGTTGAAGGTAATATGATGATTGTTATAAATTGGAAGAATAAGAAAGTAGAAAATATTTCAACCCATAGCTGCGAGATAAGCTTAGTACGCCCAGTTAAGAGTAGAAAAGATAGAGTTGATAGAATAATCTTAGTTGATATTTAAAATATAGTTCATTTATATAGATTTGATATGAGAGCTAAATGTTTTTAATATGAAAGAGAGCTTCTCAAATGGGAAATGCCCAATGATTTTATCAATAATTGTTTGAGTTTATCAGATACCTAAGTAATTCTATCAACAGGTAATAGTGGTTATCTGATCATATTAAATTGGATAAATAGTAGAGAAGAGAAGAGATTTAATGTTTAAGAGATAAACAATGGAATTGCAGATATGGATATGTCACATAATGGAATATTATGCATGATGACCCATCCCTAAAGAAACAATTACATTTTGATAAGCTGTAAGAGTGGTGCTTTTGGTGTTTGGGATATTGAAAGAGGTATTCTTGCTTTGAAAATAGCCTAATTTGCTTCTCCAATTATAACTATGGATAGATAGAGCTTAAATTAAATTGTTATTTCTGATGGAAAGGACTATTAGCTTTTAAGTATCCAGCAAGTACTTAACTTTTCTTCTAAGAAGTAAGCAAGCTACCATTTTAATGATATTAATTTCATCCTTCATTTGGATGATGAATTCTTTTTAACTTCTGATATTACTGGAAGATTGAGAATTTGGTAAATAGAATAGCCATATTTATTACCTGATAGAGCTATTGGAACTGCAAGTCATCCTGTATTTAATATTCTTTAATGCCCTGAATTAAATTCTTTAGATAATTCACTCTCATCAGCTGCTGGATATTCTTCAAATAAAAAATACTAAAATGGTTAAGGTTATAATAATGAAGGTAATTAAACCTATTAATAGTAAGGGTTATATTAATAAAATGAATATGGCAGTCATAATTAATCCCCACAAATTCAATAAAATTATAATCTTAATATTTATTAATAAGAATAAACCAATTAAATTTAGAACTAAGACAACTAAAACATAGATTAATAACTATCTATTAGAAATATAATCAATAGCTAAGAAAGCAGCTAACATCAAGCATAATAAACACCTCATTTATAGTAAAGCGATAACGAATAAGAGTAGACTTTTTCTAATTCTAAGTTTGGGAATGATTCACATCAAGAAAATAATAATTAATACGAATAATAAAAAGAAATATTGCAATCAGATTAATAATAAGATAATGAAAATGTTTAAGATTTTTAGATAAAAGAAATGAACTTGTAGAAACACACAGAAAATATTTTAGAGTATGATGACCACACTCCTTAGTTCAATCCAAACTCAGCGGGAGATAGCTTACTTCCTGAAAAACCTCATCAATAAAAAATTAAGATGTTAAATTTGGAAGAAGCTTTTAACATAAAAAGAAAGGAACTTGAGTAATAACAGTAAACTCATTTGAATGGTGTTTAACCTATTTCTAGCTTATATAGTTTGTAATCACAAAATTATCCTGGCTCAAACCTTTAGTAATTAGAAGGAAGATTAACAAGTATATAAAATCAAATTATATAAAGCGATAGAAGTGTTGAGTCTGAATTCAGCTTATACAAACATAATAGAAAGAATTCTAGAGAAGAAGATCACGAAATATTATAGCCTGATTCAGAGTTTTTAGATAAATAGGGAGGTGAATAGGAAACACTATGTTTGAATGACAATATTAATGAAATTAAAGGATAGTAATAACTTCAAACAAATAACGAAGGTGAAGAAAGAGAAATCAGTTAGCACCCCGATTATAATTCTATAGTAAGTAATGCAAGTGAATAATACTTGGCATCGATTCACTCTCATCTTGCCTATCCCAATAGAGAATAGACACAAATATAGCAAAACAATTAGACTCCTTAAAATAAATAAATAGATAATACCTAACTTAGTAATATGATTAATATAGTGAATTAGAAGTTAAGATTAATGAATGAAGAAACTTAATTATAATCATCTGTCAAAAGCAATTAAGATCTTAAAGCTCCTTAAAAAACTATACCTATTATATCTTAATAGGAGGCTATGTAATTAAGATAGGAATTAGAAAATTTGAGTTTAAAAATTAATGAATATAAGAGGCTTAATGATTCTTTAGATGTAAATTATTAAATCGTAGCTAAGAAACTTAGCATAGAGCTAGAAAAAAGTGAAAAAGAAAAAAAATAGGTATAAGAAATGGCCATAGAACTAGAGAAATAAAAGCAAGAATTAAGTTAATAAAGAGTAATGAATTCAAAGCTAGAAGAAGAAATAAGATAAATAAATTAGAAGCATGAAGAAGAGTTATAATAAATGAGAGTATTAAATTTTAGCTATGAGGAAGCATTATAATAACAAAATATGGTAAATGCTAAATATGAAGAAGAGATCAGACTCATTGAGTAAAACTACAGAGCTGAAGTTATGCAAAGAGAAAAATTATAATTAGACAACTAGAATATCATTAAAAAGAATGACGATTTGAATCAATAAATTTAATCTCTTTAGATTGAAATGCAAAGTATATTAGCTGGATAAGCTAACACCAACCAAGAAAATAAAAAACTTATTTAAGAAAATTCTGACTTACTTAGAGAAATTTCTAATATCACAAAAGAGAAGCAAAATATTTTTAATTAAAATGAAAGTTTGGTTAAGAAAAATGAACATTTAGTTGCTGATTTAAATTGTTTAACCAAAGAAAAATAAAGCTTAACATTAGAAGCAGAAGAGCTTAGAAAAATTAATTCAAACTCCAAAAAGGAATTAATTTCTGTCTAAAAGGAATGTACTAGATTACAATAGGAATGCGATACTACTTCTAGAGAGGTTAGTTCTTTAAAGCTTTAGATTGAAAATAATAGATTTTCCTAATAGAATGGAACAGTAGAATTTATTGAAAAAGTTAATAAACTTATTAATGATTAAGCTTCAGATAAAAATTTAATAGATCTAACTGAATGTATTAAAAGGTCTGGCTTATCTGCAAAAGAACTAGAAGTTGTTTAAAAGAATATTTATGATAAATAAATAAAAAATCTCTATAACCAGATTGAGGAATAGTAAAGAGAAAATCAACGTGTATTAATGCAATTCTAATAAATGGAATCAGCTAATTCAAATTTAATTTCAGATATAGAAAACCAAAAAAAGGAAAATGAGAGACTTAAATCAGATATACGTCGTACTAAGGATTCTCTTGAACACTGGGTGAAATAATACAGTGTCTTACTTGATCGCGAGAAACTTTAATTAAAGAATATTGAGTCTAAAGAAGAATTAATTTTGTTATTAAAATAAGAAATCGAGAAGTTGAATTCTCTCTATTAATAGTAATTGTAGGATCAGCTAAATTAAAATGGTAATATCAATCCAAACAATAATATTTATGAATAATGCAGAAAAGAACTCTTATTGGATGAGTGGAATTCTCTCCTCTCACTCATTGAAAATGAATCTATGGCCTAGTTTAGTAGAATTGAATAAACTAATAGGAAGTCTGAAAAAATAAGTATTATCCCTTAATTATCAGCCAATCAAAACTAAACTAAACACTAATTCTAGCCTGTTAATTCGGCTTCATAAATAAAGTAAACTCCTCCACAAAAGGATTTAAAATCTCCACAAAATTCTTAATAGATTTTTATTACAAATGATTTACAAGTATCCTATTAGATAAGCAATGCAAATAATAATTAGCCACAACAATAAACTCCTCTCTCTCAAATTCCTTAAAATATTCCTTTCGACAAGAAATAAAATTATTAATACTAATAATAGTACAACAGTAATCAAACAGTGAAGGATCAAAAGAATATTTAATAATCTATAGATTTTAAAAATAATTAAGCAGCTTCTCTGTATACTCAACCATAGTAAAATATACCGTCTTAATCTATTCAAAGTAGTGTTTCTCCCAACTACTAATCAAACTAAATTAGTTCCTCTCCTTCCTCATCTATTAAAAACCAAGCTGATTAAAACCAAATGCCTAACCATCAAAGGTCAAAAGTTTCTACAAGCATTAATGGAACAATTGCTTCCTAAGCCAATTTATAATCAAATTATAATACAGAATAACACAGCAATAAACAAAATTCTATTTCCTATTAATCCAATTAACCTTAATAATCTTACTAATCATAAAGTACAAATAATTAAACTCCTACCAATAATAATTAGAAGAATACTCTTACCATAAACCTTAGTAGCTTATAGTAGAGAAGTTTTTAATAAAATCATTAATAACATAATGATAATTCTCCTTTAAATCAAGGAAACTCTGCTTTTTCTAATTCAAATGTTTAGTATTAACCAAATAATTTAAGTCATAATAATAATTCAATTCATTTAAGAAGTAAATCAGATAATAATTAAATAGATAATACTCCTTATTCTGCTAAATTCAATAAGTAGGAAAATATTACTATTATTAATTAAGCTGAAAACACTCCAATGTAATCCGATTTAAACAGAGAGTATAGAAGTAAAAGCCCTCAATCAGTTAATAATTAACTTTCTACTTAAAACATAATTAATTAAACCTCTTAGCAACCATAGTTATCTAGTGGTACTAACACCACAAGCAGTAATAATTTATTACCTGAAAAATCAGATAGACAATTATCTGGATTGTAAAACTTAAAAAATATGAAAAAGAATATTTCACTCACTAACGTATCTTCTCAACCTATATCTACTTTGAATATAACACCTATTTCACCTAGCCAATATAATGACTAGCCTTCTGAATTCATAAGAAGATAAATAGAACACTAATAATATGTCTAATATATAGACAAAAAAAATTATGAGTCACTTAGATCTCTTACTCCTTAACCTGCAAAAACATAATTAGGATTAGGATATTAACCAATCAATACTTAGCCTTAAAAATAAAACTTGACTGATTTAGGATTATCCAATACTTCTAACAATAATAATATCATTAGAAGAGATACTTTTGATCCTTAATAAAATAAAACAGATAAAACTGAGTCAACTAATTATTATTCTAAGAATTATAGCAGTCTAAGTCCTATGGGAAGAGTTTCTACGACTCCTGTAACAGGCAGTATAGGTAGTATTTTATATCCTTCTTATTTAGGAGAAAAATCTAAGCAGATTTCTTTTACTCCTACTCCTTCTATCAAAAAATAAAAAATTCAAGAAGCTTTAAAGATGACTTATGTGAATAAAGAAGAACAAATTACTTCTAATATGATTCAGTAGAATAATTATGAGTTTAATAATAACTAATCAAATCTTTATCATAATTAAAGATGCAAAACTGAAGAACCACATGCTTATGATAATATTCAAGATAATTATTTAGGTAATTCTGTCAATGCCCAATAATAAATCTAAAGTGGTCCTTCTTACAATAACCCAGTATCTCCTGTAAATCATAGAGATAATCTTGGCTATAATGCATAGACACCAACTTCTTAGATTAAGCAAAATAGTTATAACAATTTAATTAATTAAAATAGCTAATCTCAAATTAGTCCATTACATCTCAGATACGATTCAAAACATTCTATTTCTTAAAAGGCACTTAATAATAATTAAACTGATTAGAAGTAATAGAATTTCTAATCAGATTATAAATAATCTAACACTTCTCCAATGTTATCATAATAAAAAAATAGCAATCAAAATTAAGTCTTCATGCACAATAAAACTAATGTTGCTCCTTTGAATTCTTATAACATAATAACATAGCCTCAATACAGCAACTCCAAAAATTCTAATAATAATGAATAAGACATAATAATAACAAAGCTTAATTTTGATTATGTATAAAATTAAAACTAACATACTCATCCTTCTTCTTAATCACCTTATACCCCATCTCATTCATAAGGAGACTTCTTTTCTCAAAAGAAGGCAACCAATTAATCTTCTAGTTTAAATTGTAACAATCCTAACACCCAATAAAATATATAATAAAATCACCTCCAAAATACTAACAGTAAGACTAATTTCTAGTACGTAACAGATTAAAAGAATGAATTAGAAAACATTAATGATAATCTATCGAAAAAACCATCATATAGAACCTATTCTATTAATTCTTAATCCAATTAAAAGAATTTGGAGTGAATGGCATTTTCTAATTAAATATAAATTATAATAATAAATTGATTCATAATAAATTAATTTTATTTATGTTCTTGCATATTTTAGTTATAATTAAAAAAACATTTTTCAATATTCTCGTTTCTTCTTTTATGAAGTTATTATGAATTATTTTCTTTAATTTACTTAATTAATATTTAGCTTATTACCTTTATTATTCAAAATTAATTTATAGATAGATGTATTTACTAAAACCAAATTTAATATATTAGTATAATAATCTTATACTTATGCTATTTCAATTGTGTTTTTAAATTCTAGTTTTTTTTAAGGTTTATATAATTGATAAATAATGTAAAAATAAGTTTTCATTACATTCTTTTAAACTCTTTAAGAGTAACAGAAGAATTATACAATAGTGTAATTTGTATATCTAAAAGGTTTTAATAGTTTACACCAATTTTTCAAAGGATAAAAATTAATTTATCAAAAGCATAAGGATTCTAATATTTTAAAATTATAAATTTTCTGAGATATATTTTAATTTATTTTACTCTTTTTTCAACATAAAGCTTGAACTATTTTTCTCATATTTTTAATATATACTAGTATAATTTCTCTACATAGCCATGCATCGTTATCATAGTTATTTTATCTATTCAATCTTTCAAATTTATTTAAGTGATTTCAAATTTATTTGGAATAGAGAATGACATATTGCTGATATTCAATGAGTTTACTCTCAAATTTAGACCTTAACTTTCATATTTTTTTTATTTCCATTCTTGAAGAATTTTCTTTTTTAAATAAAGATTCTACCTTTAGCTAGTAAATAAATATTTATTAAGAACAAAAAAATGATTAACAATTCAATCATCCATGTGAAAAATAAAATGTTTTCTTTTTTATTCAAGCTCTTGATTAAAAATTCCTATCAATAATTATTATTATTATTAATTTTATAATAAGAAATATCTTTTTCATCTACTTAAATAATCTAAATTTAAATATTCTTTATTCTGATATTAGAATATATCTACAACAAATTATTCTATTTCAATTATTCTCTTAATATTTCTGTCTTATTCATATCACTTATGATAATCATAGTAGTTTACTTATTTTTAGATAAAAATCACTTAAAAATTAATTGATTTACTAAATATGACTTAAAGATAAAATAAAATGAATGTAAATTTTAATAAATTGGATCCTAACAACAGTATCTTAAACATAAAAAAATATAAAACTAATTCTTTTCTATAGTGAATTAGCAAATTATACTTATTTTCAAGTTTAGAAAGCTTATAATAGTAGCCCAGTACCAAGGATTTCTAAAATAATTGGATTTTGTATTTTATTAATAGCCTTTTTGCATATAAAATACATTAATAAGCAAACTGCTAAGCCTATGATATACTCATTTAAAATAAGTGTTGCAAAATACGAACCAATCCATAAATTCGCTTCATAGGGTTCTGTTCCTGAAATAGCAACAAGGATACTATAATAGCAAAATAATAAAAATAAGCTTGTAATAACCAATCCAACGATCCTAAATTTCTTAATTTTGAATAATGCAGTAAGGGCAGTAGTTACTAAAAGCAAAACTACCGTAGTAACAATGCTTAAAACTATCACCTAAACGACACTTAAATTCTTTCCAAAGACTGAATTTAGTGTTAAAAGCCAAATCATTTTATTATAGTAAATAATTAATCTCACCACTCTAGAAAATCTCCTATTATACACAATAAAAGTTGAAAAGAAAATATGAAATACTAGTACACCTTTAAACTATTTTTCAAGAGTGAGATATTCTTCTAATTTATCTTTTGCTATTATGAATTTTTATCTTTATTATAATTTGGCTCTCGTTTTAGCCTCCTCTTTATCATTGGTTAGAGCACTGTTTGTTTGCTCAACCTTATCATGATCTAGTATTTAATCTTATTTTTATTTAATTTAGATAGAATTTTAATTGACTTATTGATTATTTTATACATTTAATGTGTTGGTTTCTTACTTGAATTACTAGAAATTATTTTGTTACCCATCTTACAATTAATTTCCTTCTAAATTAGTGTTAAGATCTTGCAATTTTATTGAATCTTCTATAAGGAAAAGATGCTCTTATTTATTAAACGGTTAAGGACTTGGCTCAAAATACCCAAGATTATTACCAACAGTTTCCTTATTATCTTAATATCTTATCTCATCATTATTTTCATTAATAGAACCAGATTATTACTGATCTTTATTGTCTAATACTTTTAAAGAATTCTGACTTTTAATTTTATCTTATTATTTACTTTAGTCATTTAATGATCTCTCAAATATTTATTACATATCTTATTACTATTGTTATTATTACATGGCATCAAAATCAATTTTAGGGGATTGATCTATTAATTTGTTGTTATCTGTGTTATAAATTTCAGATTCTATTTTCTATTCTTATTCTTTAGTATTTTTCTTTTAAGCATTTATTCTAGTCTTCTTATTTTTAATTTGCATAAATAAATTTTCTTTTGGTTTCCTTTGATAGCTATTTTTACTATATAAGAACGCTTTCTTTAAATCATTTGAATCATCTCTTTTATCAAATCTATAGCCGATATATACTATTATGATAAAAACTATATTTAAACCAATCATAGTCCAAATTGGTGCATACTCATACCAATTATCAAGTTCAAATATCCTCAAAAAACCGTCTTAGCTAAAAATATCTTTTACATTTTCATTATTAAATAAATCTGCTACATCTGCAATTATAGATGTCACATCAGGAGTATTACATGAGCAACTAATTTACTTTTTCCCTCCTACAATTTCTGCTTTAGAAGTGCAACTATTTGAAATCCATTTACCTTATTTTTATCGCTGAATACAAACCAATTTTTCAGTTTCAGATAAATCTTCAAAAATTACTTTTAGTGGAGATTTTAAATTAGCAGCTTGCTTAGCTAAAAGTCTTCTTCTTGCTAATTTTTCTGTTTATATAGAAGGAATTTTGATAGGATAGGTCTTTTTAATCATATTTTTCTATTCTTAAGTTGCTTCACTAATATATTATTAGTTAATCTATTATAATTCATCTCTGTATAAAGGGTGAGTTTCAGGCCAGGTTTATATTTAAACATAATAATTCATATTTTTCTCATCAGAAGTTGGTTGAGTAGTTGTGTCTTAGTAATATAAACTCATAAAACTTGAATAATCTAATTTTTGAATAAAAAGTTAAGCTCCTTAAGTTTATACTACTATCGGCGATTGATTAGTAATCATAGTTTAAGATATACTATCCATAGCATTAGATGATTACAAGATTGCATTTTCATTATTAGACGATGTCCATTGATTCAAATTATTATTATTCTTCATAAAATCTTAAATAGTTGCTCCTATTATTTATTAGTAGTATTATCTTTATGATTATGTCAACAATGAAGAACCGATAGCTGTAATACTTTAATTTATACTAGCTAAAGTTTATTCATTCTAAGAGATAAGAGTTGATAAAGTACTGGAGGTTATTTAAATTTTTGTGTTTTTTATCCTATTAATTAGTTCTAACGAGAGTTAATAAATTTCATTTGCTTCTGATGACCATAGTTTGTCATATAATCTTTGTAAAAGTGTATTCTTTGTTGATTATATATTGCTTGACGGGGTATATGAAGTATATTTTGTTTCATACTATTCGATGGCTTCGATTATTATTTAATATAAAAGGATTTCATCTGATTTTACAACTTTTTACTATGCAGAGCTATGCTAATCTAAAATAAATTATTCATATGTATTTTGATTGAAATCATTATTGGATATAACAGTTGCTTAAGTAAAATTAGTTCTAACATCATTAGGTCCTCTCAAAGTTACCATAATTATTAATTCTCCTGGGGGAAGAAGAGTATTAATTACAGTATTTTGAGAATTTATACTTATCATTCTTCTATTCATAATTTTACCTGAACTTTCTATTTCTTCTTTTCTTTTAACAAGGCTATTATAATAAAAGAACTAATAATTAAATACTTAGCTATTAGTCTAGCAATTTGTAGCTGAAATAGTTATTTTATCTTAAAATCCTATTACTATCTATGTACCTAGTATATTTAAATTTGAATTTTAAATTAAATTTTGGAAATTATTATGTTACTTATAAGTAAAACGCAACCAAAAGGTGGTGATCTAACAGACATTGTAACCTCTTCGGCAGATATAATGGTTGATTATAATAAATTATCTATGACAAAGAAATTTACAATAAACTATCTAAGTTGGGAAAGATCAAGGTCAGGAAATATATCTTCTAATATAAAAGAGATTTTATTTGATAAACTACTGTATTATGCAGTTCCACTTGTCAATTAATCCTTGAGTTTAATTCCATAGTAACATGACTCAATATTTGAATGGAGTGTGGTCGTATATGATAATTCTACAAATAGGATATCTTAGAAGTTTACTTATTATAGCTTTGTTTTATCTGAAATTAATAATACAGTTGATTACCCAGATTCAACCTAAGTCCAGGCTATTTTTTAATTAAAACTATTTGATTTTCTTTTTACTAGAGCACTAAATATAAAAACACAATTTAAAGTTAATTAATTTTGAAGCTTTAAATTATAACTGTTTTCAAAAACTAAAGTTTAACCCATTTTATCTATGCAGGGTGTTGGATTTGTAGGTTGATTTGTCACATTAAAACAATACCAATTAATATTAAATAGATTCATATCAACTATTTGTACATCATTATCTACAATTTAGCTTGTTAATGTTAATAAATTGGAAGGAATATAATTGGTGATGCCTTATTCTTTAATCGATAAAGAAAAAATACTTTAATAATTTATTTGATAAAATTAGAAAGCCTATATACTCTAATCTAAAGATGATGCTGTTATCTATTATATAAAAATAATGATGATATTTTCAAAATAAAAAAATAGAAAGGAAGTTAAATGCTTTAGTTAAGGTTTAATTTTAATGGATATTGAGTTTAAAATTTTTCAATATTATTTTTTATTATAATCAGTGAGTAAAGAAGTGGGGTTTTCAGTTAAGTTAGCTAAAAGCTAGTAAAAACTGAAAGATTTTCAAATTAATAAAAATTTAGTTAAAAAATATAAATTAATAAATTAGAATCTCCCCTCTAATAATTAAAGAAAAAGATTTACCATAATATTAACATAGTTATCAGTATTTACTTTGTAAGATGGAATCTGATATTGAACAGAGCTAGTGAAAGAAGAATTTTCATTTATCGAGATAGAATTTAAAATATTTGATGGATAGGTGTCAATTGTTATTATTAATCCGGTTTTAGTTTAATCTAAATGAGAGACACTAAACATTGTAGTAAAGGATTATTTAAAATATAATTATTACTACTAAAATGTTGAAGTAATTAATATATTGTCTTCAATCTAATTTAAAGCAATAAATTGAATGACAATTTGATCAGTAGTTTGATACCCAAACAATCCTGTACATTTAACCTAAATAGTCAAGCTAACTCCTGAAGCATATTGAGAAGAAAGAGTTAATCCATTGTTATCATCACAAGTATATGTATTTTGATTAAAATCTGAACAATTTATTGTATTGCTACTCAATACATTTTTAAAAAGATATGGAGTATAAATAGGAAAAGGACCTACTTGATTTTCCTTAACTTTTACACTTGGTTATTAAAAGTAGCATATTTTTGGTATTTTATTTAACTATAAACTGATTAAATCGCCTGTATCTTCCTCTTAGGTTGCAGAAATTGCTGATAATAAAGCAGGCCCATTATAAACTAATATTTCGGTTATCTATAATGTAGGAGGATTTAATAATTAAGGTGCATTAAATGTATTTGCTATTAATTAAAGAATATAAATTGATAATAGTATTAATAATAAGAATATTACTTAAAACTACTATAAATCTATTTTATTGTGATTCTTAAATATAGCATCCTCCATACTATATTGGATCTAAATTCACTCCATAATCTAATTAGCTAGTAGCAGATAATATTTTGCAGTTCTCTTATGTTTGCAAGAAAGGGTTTTGAGCATTTTTAATAGCTATTATTCTATTGAAAATAATAGCAACACTTCTAACATCATCTCCAACTTCAGTCCTGTAATAGAGGCTTTACATTTAACCACAAGTATCTATTTTAGCAAAGCATAAACTATTTAAATAAATTAATATTAAAATTGTTAGATTACCTCCATCTGATGGTATATTGCAAACACATACTGAATTTTATAGAAGATAGGGCTTAAAGCATTTTGTACATCCATTATTATCGCAAGTCTTACAATTAGCACTACATTTTACACAATTTTCCAAACTATCACTATAATATCCAAGAGGACATATGCAATCAGGAAGTACCCTACCTTCTACGCATTTAGTACATTTACTATATTAGCATAATTCGCAATTATTAACAGTGCATGTCTACAAAATTCTTTCCTTATTTATAGACTAAAACAAAAAATAAATTGAGGTTGAAGTAAAAATTCTATACAATATTTTCATTCTCTAAGTAAGCTTTAGAACTTATTATTTATAGAAAACAAACTATAAATAATAAGGTTTATTTTATAGCCATATTTTTCATCTTTTTTAATTACTCGACCAGAAGATTTAGTCTATTTTGAAAAGTATGTTTTATCAATTTATAAAAAATAATTAATTTTTCAAAAAAACTATTTTGGTTCAATCGATCTAATAATCTTACAATTAAATAATATCCATAAAAAATGTGGTATGATTTCTGTTTTCTTGCTTATTATTAAAGTTTTTAATTAATTTCCTATAATGAATTTTGATTATATCTAATCCAAATAGTTAAATGCAATCTATAAAAGTATTCAATTTTGGTAAATTAAAATAGTAACATTCTTTTTCACTAATTTCAATCCCATTTTACTTGTTATTAATTTCTATTAATTTTATTAGGATTTTTTTGATAAAAGATTATATTTATTTTTGCTATCAGATTGGATTGTATTATTTCTATTTAGGATAGATTTCATTTAATTTTTTAAATTTAAAGCCCATTAATTAATAGCTGCCAAACTGATTTTGCATAAGACCTTCACAGACTAACGAATTTATCATTTTTATCTATAATTCCTTTCTGTGTTATCATTATTCATAAATACTATCTTATATTATTTGATATATTCTCCAAATTACATCAAGTTAGCTCATTAAATTCTATTTAATTTTATTATTTGTAGACAGACATCTTAATTTTAAGCATAGCCAAGTCTAGTAATAGTCAAAGGCCTAATATATTAATTTAGCTAATTTAGATTAATTTTAAAAAAACTCAAAATATTTAACATTTATAAAATAAATTATTGTAAAAAGACTACAATTATCTTATAAAAAAGGACTTATAATTTTTACAAAGCATAAAAAGAGATAAAATAGAGAGTAATAAAAAATATATTTTGTAAATTAGTGTTTTAAATTGAAAGAATAATCTAATGTTGTGAGTTTAAATATAAATAATTAATAAGAATTTTTTAAAAAATAAAGAAGAAATGTTTCAAATCAGATACAAAAATACATTTAAATTCTATAAAAAAACTAAATTGAGAATTAAAAATTAATATTAAATTTTTAATAGAAGTATATAAAACAACTTATTCATATTTTGAATGCTTATATAAGTAGTCTAGTACCTAGAATTTCTAATAAAAATGGATTTGCTACTTTACCAATAATTCTTTTGCAAATAGAATACATCAAAAAGCAAATACCTATTCCAAAGATATATTCATTTAAAACTACTGTAGCAAAATAAGAACTTATCCATAGATTTGCTTCGAAAGGTTCTTATCCTGAAATTACTACGAGAATGCTATAATAGCAAAATAATAAAAATAAACTTGTAATAATCAGTGCAAACTTCTTAAATCTCTTAATACTGAACAAACCAATAAAAACTTTAGTTATAATAAGAAGAATTAACGTGGTAACAATACTTAGAACGAAAACTTAAATAAGACTTATATTCTTTCCAAAGATAGAGTTAAGTGTTAAAAGCCATATCATTTTATTATAGTAAATAATAAATCTTCTCACTCTAGAAAATTTGCTATTATATACAATAAAAGTTGAAAAGAAAGAATGAAATACCAAAACACCTAAAAACTTTTTTTCAAGAGCTAAGTATTCTTCTAATTTATTTTTGGCTTTGATAAATTTAAATTATTAGTTTATTTTTATTTTCTTTTTGGAATCCATTTTCTCTTCTTTTTCATCTTTTGAAGTGTAGTTTAGTTCTTCAAATTTTATTTTGTTTATCTTTATCGCTGATTAATTATCCGATTATCCATTTTTCAACTTATCTTATCCTTAATGATTGCAAATTTCTGATAAACTTTTTGAATTATCAATATAAATGTGCACTTCTTTATTATCTGGCTAAGGATTCGAATAAAACTACCCTAGATTTTCTACAATAATCTCCTTATTTTCTTTAAAATTTATTTCATTATTATTAATATTAAATCCACTCAATTTTTTTCCCTCCAAAATGTTATTTTATTATTACTCTTATATGATAATTTCTTATTTTTTAAATGAAAAATTGCATTAAATTTTATCTTTTATACTTTAATCATTTTATGGTCTACATTGTATTGATTCTCCGAGTTATTATTATTGTTATTACTATTAGACTACATCAAAATCACTTTACCTGGATTTTTCTACCAATTCATGTTCTGTATTTAATTATTTGGTATCTAATTTCTAGGGTATTTCGGACTTTTGGTTTTAGGAATTGGATTTTGTTTGCTTATTTTTAATTTGCATGAAAAGATTCTCCTATGGCTTCTCTTGATTTAGTGGTGATAAATTGTTTTTATTTGGTCTTTGCAAAAAAGCTTTCTTTAAATCATTTTATTTGTCTCTTTTATCGAACTTATAGCCAACAAATAATAAAATGATAAAAATTATATTTAAACCTATCAAAGTCCAAATACTTGCATGCTCATACCAATTTTCTAGTTCAAATATTCTCATAATACCCTTTTCACTAAAAACATCTTTAACACTCTCATTACTAAATAAATCAGCCACATCAGAAATTAAAGAGGTTACACCAGGAGTTTAACATTTACAAATAATTTATTTTTTCCCTCCATTATTTTATATAATCTAAGAGCAAGAATCTGAAACCCACTTTCCAGATTTTTTACGCTAAATACAAACCAATTTTTCAGTTTTATTGATTTCTCCAAATTCTATAAGTATAGGATTTTTAAATTCCTTTTCATTTGAAATAGAAAGAATTTTAATTGGATAAGTCTTCTAAATAATTACTAGCTATTCTTTAGTTGCTTAACTAACGTATTATTGGTTAATTTATAGTAATTCATCCCTATATAAAGGATGAGTTTCCTTCCAGGTTTATATTTAAATTTAATAATCTAAATTTTTCTATTCAGTAGTTGGTTCTGTAGTTTAATCTTAATAAAATTTATTCATTAAATTTACAAAATCTAATTTTTCACCACATAATTAAGTACCTTCCATTTCTACTATAATTAGTGATTGATTAAGGATCATTGTTAAAAAAAGACCATTCATTGCATTTGTTAATTGAGAGATAGCATTTTCATTATTAGCTGTAGTCCATTCATTAATACTATTTACATTTTTCATAAAATCTGAAATAGTTGTTTCTATGATTTATTAGTAATATTATCTTTACGATTATGTCAACTAAGAAGAACCAATATCTTAAATGCTTTTGATAGTATTTGCTAAAGCTTATTCGTTTAAAGTTTTAAGATTTAATAAAAAACTTGAACTAATTTAAATTTTTGTCTTTTTTATCCTAGAAATTAAATCTAAAGAGAGTTAATAAATTTCATTTGCCTCTACTTACCATGATTGATCATATAATCTAAGTAAAATTTAATTTTTTATTGATTATATATCACTTGAAGGGTTATAAGAAGGATTCTTTTTTTCATATTATTCTATTGCTTCAACTATTATTTGAAACATAAGGATTTCCTAAGAATTTAAAATTTACTTCTAAGAAGAGCTATATTAAGTAAAAATGAACTCCTCATATGTGTTTTAGTTGAAAAAATTATCAGCCATTGTAGCTTATTTAGTAAAATTTGCTCTGACATTATTTAATCCTCTCAAGACTGCTATAATTACTAAATCTCCTGATGGAAGAAGAGTATTATATTCAAAATTCTAAGAACTTATACTTATCATTCTTCTATTAATAATTTTGCCAGAACTTTCAATTTCTTCTTACAATTTAGCTGGGCCGTAATAATAAAAGAATTAGATGCTAAATTGTTAGCGATTAGTTTCACAATTTTAAAGTGAAATCTAAACAATATCTTAAAATCCTATTTTTCCCTTTTCATCTAAAGTATAATTTAAATTAAAAACTTTTCATTACTAAATTAAAAAAAATACCTATTTGTATTATACAAGAAACTGGAGGCTACCTAATTTACATAATAATCTCTTCTTTTGCAGAAATAGATGATAATAATGTATTATCAATAACAAGGAAATTTATAATAACACTAGGTTGCGAAAAATTAAAGTTAGGGAATATATCTTCTACTATGAAAGAAATTTTATTTGATTTTGATTAAACAGATTTGATTTGGCCTGTCTATTATTCCTTGAATTAAACTAGATAATGACAAGATTTAATATCTTTTTATAAAGTTGTTGTGTAGGATAATTCTATTTAATTCATTTCTTAGAAAGTTACTAATGAAAGCTTATTTTTATCTGAAACTAATATAAGAATTGCTTTTCCTGTATTAATTGAAACCGAAGCTATTTATTTTGTCAAACTATCTGATACTCTCTGTGCTATAGCTTAGAATATATAAAATTTATTTAAACTTAATTTATCCTATTCAACCACTAAACTAAAGCCACTTTCAAAAGTTAAATAAAAACCTTTACTATCTCTACATTATACCAATGTATCTTATATTTTATCCAAACAAAACCAATCTACTTTAAACATATTAATATCCGTTTTTTGCACATCATTATCCAAAATTTAACTTGTTAACATTAATTAAGATTTAGGATTGAAATTATTGATATCTTTCTATAGGATAGATAAACTAAAAGAACTTTAATAATTTAGCTGGTAAAAATAGAAGGCTGAAATAGTTTAATCTTAAGATTAAGCAGTTATCTATTGATATAAATAAATAAAATTATTATAAATATATTAAAAAGAGAAAAGGAGGATAGATATTTAATATTTGAATAATAAAAAATTAATTGAAAGCTCAATAAAGTATAAAATCAAATAAATTTTTTAAAATTAAATTATATTATTCCTCCCTTAACTTTATTGAGGAAAAAAAAAAATAAGTAAAAAAATTACGAAAATATTGACTTAGGTATTTGTATTAATTATATTTTAAGGAATGCTATACTAAATAGAATGATTAGAGGAGGAGTTTTCTGATATAGAAATGGCATTTAATATGTCAATTGGATAAGTGTTCACATTTATTTTTAAACCTATTTTAGCTTAATCTGTATGAGAGATACTAATAATTCCATTGAATTGTTAATTAAAGTAAGTTAATTAGTCTAAAAAGTTGAGGTAATTAAAATTCTATCTTCCTTTTAATCTGCAGGAATAAATCTAATTTTAATTTTGTCAATAGTTTGATACCCAAATAATCCTGTGCATTCGATTTAAATAGTTAAGTTTACTCCTGAAGGATATTTCTAAGAAAGTTATAATCCACTTTCATCATCACATAGAGATATTGGATTAGGTGTATTTTTAGGAATCTCTAAAGAACAATTTATTATATTATTATTATTATTATTATCATTTTTTATTATTTTATTAAAAAGATATGGAGTAGAAATAGTAAAAGAAGCAAGTTGAAATTCCCTAACAACCACATTTGGTTGATTAAAGTAGCATATTTTTTATATTTTGTTTAACTATAAGCTAATGCTCTAATTCTGATCTTCTTCTGATATAACAAAATTGACATTAATATTAGGTTGATTTTAAATTTATAACTAGCTATTTATTAATATAGGAGGTTTTAATAATCTATCTCTAAGTAAAGATCTCGCTATTTTTAGAAAAAAATAAAATTAAAAAAATAAAAAAATAAATTATAATAGTACAAAGAACTACAACAAATCTATTTTACTATGATTCCTAAATATAACATCCTCCAATATCTAAAGTAGCTTTATCTACCCCATAATTCAATTTACTAGCATCATCTAATATACTACAATTTTCCAGTTAAACCGAGAATGGATTTTTAGCGAATATAATTGAAATTAATTTATTAAATATAATGATTACACTTCTCATATCCTCTCCAACTTATGTTCTATAATAGAGGGTTTCAATATCGCCACAGATCTCTATTTTAAAAATTAATTAATGTTTAATTAAATTGATATAAATTTTATTGAGAATACCATTTGTTGTCATTCCATTACATATGCACTATTTATTAAATAGTTCATAGGGTTTATAGCATTATACACATCCATCAAATTCACAAATTTTGCAATTTTTACTACATTATTAGCACTATCCAATAGAATCATTGTAATATCCATTAGCACAATTACATCCAGGAAGTACCCTTCCTTCTGTGCATTTAATACACTTACCATATGAGCATAATTCGCAGTTGGTAACTGTACATGTCTGTTGTAAAAATCTCTACTAAACTATAGACTAAAGGAATAATAATATTAATATAAATGTGAAAAAAATCTCAATTATATACTTAATTGATGTAGCTGTCCTATAATATGAAAGGATGTACTATTTATAGCAGTTTAATAATAACTAATATTGTTTAAATAAAAAACATTTATCTTATATTTCTTATGAATTATTTATATATTAAGATCTATTTGTTTATAAAATTTTTAATTATCTATTGATTAAATATCATCATTTCTTTTTAGTATTGATTAATACTTAAACTGGTTGCTTTAAATAATGCTTCTTACCTAATAAAGAAGAATTTTATTGTCTATTTTATAGATTTTACCATCAAATATTAAATTTAATTTTAATTAAAAACTAATAGTTTAATTTTTGTCTATGAATAAAACTGAATCTCACCTATTTTAACAAATATCTATCCCCCTTAATAATTAATTTTCATTATTTTTGGTTTTACCCTTTAAATTAAATCAAGTGAGAAGGTAAAAAATTAACATTGAAAAAATTGTTTGATTCTTTAATTTTATATTTAAATTTAATAACTCAATTTCATTAGATTAAAATTTGTAATAATAATATTGCATATTTCATTTATTTAAAGAAGTTTAGTTAATTGAGTCAATTATGATAACAAATTATAAATTAAAGAACTTCTAATCATATATTAAAAAAGGATTATTTTCAATATATGGGTAATTGATAATTAATCAATTAATTATAAATTTCTATTCAATTTTTAATTACCTATCTTCTCAAAATAGTAAATCGTAGTAAGATGCGATTGCTTATTAATTGGAGATTTTATTTTTCATTAAATGAAAATTTTATTTACAGTAGGTGATATATTTGGTACTATAAACTACTTACCATTATAATGTTAATCAGAAATTAAAAGAAATCCATGATAGAAGGAGGATGAACAGTCTTTGCTAAAAATTACCTTAAAATATTTTCACCTATCTTTGAGATTTGCTATTGTGAAATTTCTTAAGAAAAATTCAAATAATAAATATTCCTTTTATAAAAATGTTAGAATGAAAATGGAAAAAGAAAATATTTCTGTAAGTTTCTTTTCTATTTATTTGTTTACTATAATTCTATCCAAATAATCTATTATAATTTTATTTATAATTCCTTTCATTTTTTCTATAACTTTTTCACTTCTTAAATAATCAAAGGTTCAAGCGATTGTATTTACTTACATTAAATTATACTTTTTCAGTAGCTATAACTTCTTTTATTTTATTTCGCTATTAGATATAGTTAGTTAACAAATTTATCTTGAATTAGCCAACAGTAGAACAAAAAATAAGTCACTTAAAATTATTTTCTCTCAGTTTACTAAGTTATATCCATATTTTATTTTCAATATTCAAAAGAATTCCTCTTCTTTCTATAATTAATTCTCTTTAATTTTCTTAATTAAAAATGGAATGACTTATATATGGCAGCTATTTATTAGGTTACATCAAGTATCTGATAAATTCCTTCAATATATCTTTTACCAAACATAATTTAAAGTATATTTAATATATTTAAATAATTTTTTTGACAATCTTTCAAGGATTAAATTTAAAAATTAACAAGTTGATGAAAAGGTTTAATCCAAAAATTTATATTGAAAAATTTTAAAAAAAGGTCAATCAAGAATTAATACTTATACCTCCTTTAATTTTTACTAATAACTTAAAATAATAATTCTAATTTCAATTTAAAAAACTATTCTAATGGTTTTTTCATATGTAAGAAAATAAATTTGAAATAAATATTCCCTAAAAAATAAATTAATTTTGTAATGTTGACACATCTGAACACTATTTATTTGAATTTTTAGGATATTTTATGCATATTTTAAAAATTATATAAAGAAAAATAAATCAAACAATAGTAAATTAATAATTATTTATTTTCTTATTAATTTCTACTAATGTTTCAAATACTGAATGTTTATAATAAGACACTTGCACCAAGAATCTCTAAGAATAGATTGTTTTAAATCTTATGGATCATCTTTTTGCATGCATAATACATGAAAGTACTTATTAATAAACCTATTATAAATTCATTAATAAGAAAAGTAGCAAAGTACGATGCCACCCATTTATTAGCTTAATAAGATGTTTAACCTGAAATAACTACAAGAATACTATAATAGCACAAAAGAACGAATAATGAAGTAACCACTAAACCAAATTTTCTAAATTTAGCTTTTTTTAAAAGAACGGTAACAAGCATAGTAATAATTTAAAGGACAATAGATGTAATAATACTCAAGACTATAACTTAAACAACACTTAAATCTTTTCCAAATATTGAATTTAAAGTTAACAGCCAGACTAATTTATTATAGTATATAACAAACCTAAGAATTCTGGAGCATTTTTCATGATAAATAAAGAAAGTTGAAATTAAATGATGGAAAGATAAAATTCCAAGCAATGAATGCTAAAGTTTCAGATATTCTTCTAATTTTTATTTAGCAACTTTTTCTTTTAATTTTTTTAATGCTTATTTTTTCTTTTTCTCTTCTTATTTTTATATTTTTGTGTTATTTGTGTCAGGAATACATTATTCACTTATTTGTTGTTAATTATCTTTTATGTCTATTTGTTTAGAATTATTATTATTATCGTTTATATTTTCTTAATTCTATTATAAGTCAATAAAATGCTATTCTTTGTTTGCAGGGGAGTAATTTGATTTGTATTAACTCTCATAAACACCACCTTGAAATTATTATTTATTTTTAGCTGATTATTATTTGTTTAACTCTTGATTCTAGTCGTCATTTTAGATAGTATCCATATTTTAAGTAATTAATTCTTGATTTTCAGCCTAACTAAACTACTTATGAGATTCAATTATTAATTAGCTTTTTGGTGGTTCATAACTTTATTTATTTTCAATATCTTCTATTTTTAAATCTTTTGAACTCTATTTATCAAATTGATTTTCCTTTATCTCTGCAACCTCAGTTACTAAAATTCCTTTTTCTTTTAGTTTTTATTCACTCATTTCTTTGTAATCTTAATTCTGGTTAGATATTTCATTGATTATGTTATATTCTTTAATTTACTTATTCTTAATAAGCATAAATATACTCTATTTTTTCTTATCAATTTAAGAAGACTTGCTTTAATCTCCTATTAATGGTTGTACTTTAACTTGCAAGAAAGCTTTTTTAATAAAAACTTAAGAATCTCTTTTATCCAGCCTATATCCAAAAATAGTAATCAACACAAAGATGATATTTAATCCTATAATAGTCCATATTGCAGCAAACTCATACCAATTATCTAATTTAGCTATACCTAAAAATCCATCTTCACTGAAAATTTTTGAAACATTCTCATTTCCAAAAATAGCTTCAACATCTGCTATTAGTGAAGTCAAATCAGGTTTCTTACACACACAATTAATATGTCTTTACTTATTTTCTATATATTATTAAATTGAGCAACTACTATGCACCCATTTTCCTGAAGAAGAACGTTAAATACACTTTAATTTTTCTTCTTATGATACTTTTCCAAAATCTAAAATAAAATTTTCAGGTAAAGTAGCTGTATTCATAGCTAATATTCTTCTACCTGGTAGAGAGTCATTTAGAATTGAAGGAATCCTTATAGGGTAGGTTTTTGAAATTAAGTTTAGTTAATTTGTAGTAGCTTTACTGAAATATTCTTAATTTATTTATTATAATTCATTTCGATATAAATGGGTATTCTCTGACCATGTTTGGATAAGAACATAATAATTGAGAGAGTCCTAAACAGGGTCTGGCTAAATATTAAATTGGGAATAGTATTTATCCATGAATAATCTAAAATCTAATCTTTCTACTTATAAACTAGGACCCACTGTTTCAATATTAATTGGTGATTAGTTTATTCTCAGAGTTTGAGATAACCCTTACATACTGTTAATAGATTATTAAATGGCTTTTTCATTGCTAGATACACTCCAATCCCCTATTAAACTTAAAATCTACATGTAAGTTTATATAGTAATTCTAATTCCTTGTTTAAATTATTATTTCATAGTGTATGTTAGGTAAGGTGCTCCAATTGCTGATATCTATTAAAGCTGATCATTGATTCTATTTTCTGCAAAAGTTTTAATATCATTTTAAACCTATTAATTTATTTAAACTTTGGATTTTATCATTCTAAAAATAATTTCTCCAGAGAGATAGAATATCTCTTAAGCTTATTTATTCCATATGTTATCTATTAATCGTTACAATATATTAATCTTTTTAGAATTTACTACACTTGAGGACTATTAAGTTTTTTCAAACTATTCTATTGCTTCCATAATAGTTTAGTAGATAAAAATTTCATTAGAGTATTAAAGCTATAATTAGAATTGCTATGCAATATTATATTAATCTTCAATGAATGTAGTATATGTCTATAAATTAAATTTGTTATCACTTATAACAACTGTTTTAGTAATATTAGCATATAATTAAACATTTTCTTAAAGTACTACAACCATTACTATTATATCGCCTGGTGGAAGTAATGTAGTCACCTCTTACTTATAATTCATAGTACTCAGCATTTTTCTTGTTGTTTAATTTGGAATTACTAATTCCTGAGTTCTAATATTTGCAGAAGTATAATAGAAAAATTAATATTTTAGCTAGCCATTAATAGGAGTGCATTTAATAGTAATTTGATCTTGAAAAGCTGTATAACTTTGCTATTCTTTTTAAAAATTTTTAAAATTAGAAATTGTAAATTTAATATTTTATCAGAAAAAACCATTTATTAATCAAAAATTAGTAATATTTAAAAGAGAATTTAAAAAAAAGAAGAATATTATTTATTTTCTTGAATGTTTATTATTATTCTAAATAGGTATGTTACATTCCTTATTAAAAAGGATTTCAAATTAAAATAGGAGAAAATAAATCTTCTATAATTTTTAATCAGTAAAATTTATTTTCATTTTATGATCAATCCAAATTTATTTGAAAAATAAATATTTAAAATTCTATTTAATCCAATACTTTTTGTAAAAATCTAATAAATATTCCTTTCTAAAAGGGTTTTAATTTATTTAAATTCAATATTATCTTACATATTGAAATAGTAAATGCTGAAGGAGGTATTCTTAAATAAACTTGATTAGGTGGTTCTAAATCTTTCATTGGAATAGTCTGTTTTAGAGTAAGATCAAATAAGGAATAAGTTAAAGAAACATAAGTAGGATCTACTGAAAAATCAGTAAGAGGGAAATAATCTTCAACAATAAATGAAATTTTGTTAGACTTAGATGTTATAGTTAATTATTAATTCTACATTGAAGTGATAGTTATATAATAGTTCGCTTCCCCTACTTAGTAGGAGAAATCAGTGTGCATAAATAATTCTACAAGTAAGATATCTTGTAAGTTCACTAAAGGGGGATTATCTTTATCCCATTTTTAGCCATTTATTTATAAATATGTATAAGATATACCAGAGTTTACATTGGTGGAGGTTAATAATTTACTGTTTGGGTATTGTTTACTTTCAATTTAGTAATAAAACTTGAATTTTTTATTAATTGGTAATTGATTTTTTAATACTTTAAGTCTATCACCATAAGAAATTATCTAAAGAGGAGAATTATCATAGCTTTTACAATCTTTCCCTTAATCATCTCTGCAATACCATTCTTGAGTATGGTATTTTGGATCATATGAGTATGATTCTGTTAAAATGATGTTACTTGTATCTACTTTTATCCATAAATCTGATAGTGGATTATGATTTCCAAACTCTCCATTACTTTCTTAAATTCTTGAGAAAGAAATATAGGCAAATTTTAAATTACCTTAGCTGATTAATACTCCTTATTTATCATTTACTCTAAACTAATTTTTATAAAATTACAAAAGTATTGATTTTAATGTTTTCGATAGTGGCAAAAAAGTATAATTAAGAAAAAGATGAAATACCAGAACAAAAACATCCAACGAATATTTTACTGTGAATGGAGGAATTATTAATAAATAATCTGGCTATTAAGGATCAACTTAAATAATATAATCATCTAAAATTCTAGGAATAAATGAAATATTAAGAACAAGATCCTATAAACTAGGATAAGATTTAAAATTTGCCGTAACTGAAACGGGGATTTTTGATGATGCTCCATTTTAGCTATCTACCTAATAAAAAAATTAACCAACAGATGTAGGTAGAGTAGAAGATATTTTAATCGTAGCATAGTCAGTAGATTTGATACTTAAGAAATCACATTCAATTTAAACAACTATTGTATCTTCTATATTTGGATTGCTGAAGAATGAAATATCTTTTGTTGAGCAATCTAAAGAGATAGATGTATATTGTGAAGGACTTACAATATTACATTAAGTTTTTTTTATACCAGTCTCACTATTACCATCTAAATAAGCCATCTAAGTAAATGCAAGACCAGAACCAATATTATATGTGTAAGTCTTTTGAGGAAAATAACATATTTTATTAATGATATTTAATTAAATATAGGTTTTGCTTTCTATACTGATGATTTTTTTTGCTTTTATTCTTCTTTCATTTATTTACACTTCAATCATAGAGATATCAAAGATAGGAGTGTCATAAAATTTAGTTTCATCTAAAAATCCACTACGGGTATGATCAATATCTATCTAAACTATAAATTTATAAGGTATGTTTAAATAAAATAATGGGGTTGATAATTTATTTTTTACTTAAGTATACAACAAATTTATTCCTTTCTACTGAATCAATAAAACAAAGTGTATATGCTCCAAATATTGTTCTTGAAGTTGAATCCAAGGCATTACAATTTGTCTAACTAGGAAATGTAATAGAACTTAAATCTTATCCAGATAAAGCAATCATTTTATTAAAGTATATGTCTATTCCTCTTAAATCTTATCTTAATCTTGAATAATAGAGTAAAGTATCTTCCTCTTAGTCTTCACATTAGTCTAGATTATTTAATTTTAAAATTAATAAATGCTTTGTATTATCATATTAGGACATTAGAGTACTTTTTAACCCATTTTGTTATCTATAAAATGGAATAATTTTTTAAGGAATAAAATAATAGGTTAGGATATAAAGTATATGTAAGTTTACATATTTTATAAATAATTTTGTTGAGAAAAACATATCAAACTATGAAAAGAATAATTTGTGCAAGTAGAAAATATTAAAAATTAATTTAAATTAAAATAGTATCTATCACCTTTATTATCTTTTATAACTCAATTATTGAAAAAATTAAAATAATTTTGAGTTAATAGTATAAATAAAATATTTTTAATGTCTTAAAAAGCCAGTAAATTACCTCCAATATGAGAAATATTGCATGTACAAGTCTATGATTATGAATTTAAAGTATAAATGCTTTAGCATTCTTAACAATCATTTTAAGAAGTGCATTTAATGCATCCTTTTTTACATGGTAAGCACTTTCCATTGTCATTATAAAATCCAATTTTACAATCGCAATTAGGAAATACTCTCATTTCCTAGCATTTTAAACAGTAACCGAATTGATCACAAGAATCACAATATTAATGGCACGACTAAATTATCCTAAATTCATGTTCCCTTTAAATTAAATTGTCTTCAACAATAGATGAATTTTATTAGAGATGTTCACTACTATTTTGAGTATTGCTAAATGAGTATATTATTTTGATTAAACTCAATAAAAAATATACTTTTGCGTTCATTTTTTATCTTTATCCTTATTTTCTTTGACTCTTTTTTAATATTTTTAATTATGAATTTTGTTTCTTATTAATTTAATTACTTAAATGTATTTTAATCATCGAATTTAGCATTACTTCCTTTTTTTATCAATGCTAAAATAAAGTTATATAAAGATGTGTTAGTACCAAAGTGATAAAAATACTAATTAATTGTAAAGTGGTGTTTAATTATTCTATAACTCAACTCATCATTAGCTTTTTCTTAGTTATAAACCTTTTCATTAGAAAAAGTATCTAATACCTTATGTTCTTCTTTAATTAATACTTAAACCTTAATATTTACATAGAAGATAAATTCTGAACTAAATTACTGATTAAAAATATGATTTATGATAACTTTAATTCTTTTTTACCTTTATTAATATACTTTTATTATACTTAAGCAAGGGAATATCATTTAAGAAAGCGATTTATCATCAGAACAATAATTAGAGTGTTAAATTTTAAAATAATTACTAGATAAAAATTGATAATAAGCCGATTTAAAGATTTAATAGAGTAGAATTATAAAACAAATGTCAAAATAAGAATAAATAAATAAAATAATTTTCTGAATTAAGGAAAAATATATTTCTAATATTATAATATATTAAATTATTAATGAATGATGAGGCAATTATAAATTTATTTTTAAATTATTATTATAATAATAATATCAGTCATCTTCTTCTATAAATTCATAGTCTAAAATGTTAAAGCCTTCAAGTGTAACATTGTCTTAATCTTCATCAGAAATATCCTCCCATTCATCTCCATTTTATTATTTTTCTTGAGAAGTTTTCTTATTGCTTCCATTAGAGCTCTATTCATATTAATCAACATATTAACTTAGTGATTTTGGTAATTTTCCTCTAAATAACTTTTACATTTTTAACTTTATATTATTAGAAAGCTATTACATTTTTATATAATAAGTTGGAACAATTTTATTTGTATCATATGGAAGCTAAGTAACTTCAAATAAATCACTAAGAGAACTCAAAATGATCTTATTACTCTTATAAGGGGCAAATTAATACTCTAAATCCTCAGTTTCTTTTGACTCATCGACAATTTAATTATTACTTTCTATATCGATGATAAATTTTTCAGGCTATTACTTTTGAATGTATCTAAGAGCCTTAACTACCTATTCAATTCCAATTTATCTGCGCTTGCTATCTAAGAAATTAGATAAATCTACGAGCTACCCAATTAGGTATTCATTAATAAAGTAATCTGTGATACGATCTTAATTCTTATTTAGCATGTTAATAAGAATATCACAGATATATTCTTTTATTTTTCTAGCTAAGAAGATATCACTTTGATTTTGATTTTACCTTCTATTATCTCTAGTTAAATCATCCAATACTTTTTGGAATTAATCCCATCCAAGTAAATAATCTATCATAGAAAGTGCATCTTCGCTTTATTCAGAAATACTTGAGGAAATAATTTCTAAAATAATACTAACATTTATCAAAGGAATTCTCTTTTTCTTAAAATTGAAGAGGATATTTTTGATTTCAGAAATATTCTTTGCTATAAATAGCAATGTGGGCTTATATCTATAGGTAATAAATAGATTTATTAAAGAAAAAAATCTAAATTATATATCTGTATCACACTCGTCAATACTCATACTACAGATATTATAATCGAGTGAAAGCCTAGGATACATTTACTCTATTACTACTTCAAAGGTATTTTTAATAGTTGTATTTTCTGTGTTTTCTTCAAATCTAATTAAATACTCTAATGTTTCTATCACTAATATTATACTCTGTCTTGTCAATTTTGTATTTTAGAATTGCATCTTCAAAAAGTTTATATAGAAGTAAGCATCAATTTAATAATTAGTAGAGTTATCTTTCATGTTATGGAATATTTCCAAAAAATATTCTAATCTCTTGGGTGGATTCTAACACTTCTATAAGAGAGAGCGCTAGAGAGTGAGGATGAACTGATTATGAAATATTTCAGGAACAGTTTTAGCAAGAGAAGAAAGAGTAGAAAAAACATTAAGATTGAAAGTAATATGTTAAATAGTAACTAGTTTACTCATAAGATCCTTAATATTACTTTTGATAATCAAAACACTCAATCTCTTATCGCTAATTTAAGTTAACCTCTCTATAATAGTCAGGAGGCAATCATATTCATTGATTTATACAGCTGTATACTTCTTAAACTTTTACTCAATCTCCTCTATTTCTTATATGTAGTGTTTAAATATACACTTTAGTATCTGGCTATCAATGAAACCCTCTAATTGACTTTTATTAACCCTTTCTATTAATAGCAACTATTCAATTGACTAAGCAATTTAGTTCTATTCTAATAGATTTAGGATGCTCTTAATAATATTATCCTCTTCTATTTCCATGATGCTAATTTTTATATTAGTTGATCAGAAATACTTTTGTTTCTACTCCTTTTGCTTTGTAATTAAAAAATCAAAAATAATTAAAAAGATACTTATTCTTTGTTATATATTATGTTTCTGATTTTAGCACCTCAATATTTGATTTTATCACCTCTAAACTGACAAATTTTACTTTAAGTGAATGAAGTTAAGTTGCTCAAAAAGGTGGGTCTTATATTAAGTAAATTCTACTAAGTAAATTAAACTTAGAGGTAGAGATTTATACTAAATCTTCTTTAAAATAATAATTATAATAAAAATATAAAAATAATAATGTATTAATAGATATAGTTAAAATATTTTAAAAAATAATATTTAACATCAAAGCATTAGAGTGATTTAAAAATTATATTAAACTTTATTTCTATTTCAACAGAATTCTTTTCTATATATTCCAATTCTCTCTAAAACTGAAAAAATGGAAATAAAGGAATAGATAATATCAAATACAATCATTATATAATAGCTTAAAGAGCAATTATTATTAACACAAATTTAAGAGTATTGCAAACAAAGTAAAGAACATAATAATATTCATATTTTATAGATTGATTGATAATGTGAAAACTTTTTTTAATTGAATTAATAATATAATAATATTTTAATTTGACATGATAATATCTATAAGTATAAACAATTATATTTACAGGTTAGTTATATAAAATAAATAATAAATCTATTCCAATTCACTCAATTTTAACAGTATTTAACTAAGTTTCAATAATTTTGAAGACATTCTTTTCAAAGATATTTGTACAATTTATTATTGATTTACTTAAAAGGAAATCTTTAGGCTAATGTTGAGCAGGTTTTTAATTTAGAATATACTATTCATTAACGCAATTGTAAAGTTAATTCTTTTCATTTGCAAGTGCATGAGATATGTTTAAATCAACTTTTTCATATTTTTTCAAACAATCTGTATATTATTTTTATTAATCATGCTTGAGAGGTTCCAAGCATTGATATAATTTGTCATACTTTTTTTAATAAAATTCAGAGATTCTTTCTTGATATTTATCCTAAATTTTTTAATCCATCTCCTCAACTTTTTGTTCTATAATTGCGAAAGCTTCACCTATCATTTTGTATTAAAATTGAGTTATTCTACTTTAATTTTTTTTGGAATAAAGTGATCTCTAGAAATATCTAAGAAAGATATGCTTCTTTAATTAGTGAAATTATTAATTAAATATATTTAAAATAATAAGATTATTTATTGTACTAAAACATCACTAAAATTTTATATCAAAACTATTAAAACTATTATTGATTGTTTAAATATTATTGTAGGATAATTTAATTAAATTTAAAATTTATTTTTCAAAATCAAAAATATTACTTAACTTATTAGAAAAAACATAGAATAGATATTTATTTTTTATTTTTATAATGAAGTATTGTATCAACATTAAAGTAACATTCATAGATTGATTGATTTTTCCATTTCTGATAAGAAAATTTAACATTCATTTTAAATAACAATAAAAATGTAAGTTCCTATAAACCTTGTAAAAATACTCTCTAAAAATAAGCAATTTTAGTTTCTTTTAAAATCTAAACACAATTAATTTTACATAGTTATAATACTATTTTATCATTTTCCGATATATTATCCACTGCAATACCCTATTTGATGAGTATTTACTTACCCTAAAATTCTTTAAAGATTTTAAATATGCTATTAAATAACTATGAATTTACCATTATTATTTGGATGGTTCATACATCATTTAAATCATCTCTAATTTTTTAGTAAATTGTTTTTGTTAAATACTCATCTTTTTACAGAATTTATCATTTATTAGGGAAGTAAATTTTTTTAAAATTCTACATGGTTTGAATTCTTCATTTTCACATCCATTAATCATTAATGAATTTAGAATTTCAGGAAGATATTTTACTATAGTATACAATTTTTTTTAAAAAATGCTTTATAAATAATTGTGGTTAGCAATTATAAAATTTTAGGGATTATGTGTAAGTTAGAGGTGGTATATAATTTCCCACACAATTTGCATCCTAAAGATTTATTAAATGTATTTACACAATTTGATTTTTTCTAAAAAAATATTAGAGAAATTAAATTTTTAGCCTTAATTCAATGGTTATATCAGCTTTAAAATTGATTTGTCTTATCTCCTCTGAATTAAAAGTATGGATGATTTTTATTGAATCCAAAAAAAAACAAAATAAAAGAGCTACTCTTCTCACTTTAATCATAAGGTTATAATTATATTTACTATATTAAACCAAAATATATGAAATAGAACAAGAGTGCCTCATACTGAATTAATGCAAATTTATCCATTATATTAGATATTAGTGATAACATTTCCAAATAATTAATTATAACTTACTGATTAATAAATTATTTAGCTGAGTAAAAATCAAATTTCCTGTAGCTAATTTTAAATATTTTCTTACTGCAAGTATTAATTTCAAGTTAATCAAACTCTAAAATAATCCATTCAAAAGAAGATAATATAGAGTAAGATTTTTATTAGATTTAGATTCCAATTAGATTCCTACTAAGAGATAAAATGAGGAGTGAGAAATAATATCAAAAATTAGAATTAATTAGGATAAGTGAAGAGTATTTTAAAAAATAATATATGTATTGTACAAAGATTGTTAGATAATTAAAGAGCTTTAATAAATTCAAAAAACATTAACATTACACTTTTATGAATACATGAATCCCTAAGACTTTTTTGTTAAGAAGTAACCAGAGATTTTAAATACATTTTTAGCTTCAATTTTTTAAGTTTCTTTAAAATATTTTCAAATTATGAGAAAAGAAACTAAATTTTGATGATATATCTGAATTTTTGCATTTTGAAGAGAGTTAAATGAATTATTAGGTGATCTATAGAAAGTGATAGATCTTTAATATTTATCTTTAAATAAATAACAAAAGACTCCACTCATAATGAATACTCAATAGAAAATTGAATAAAAATAATTAAAGTTGTGATGATAAAAATAAATGAAGCTTTCGAAATAAGATTAAAATTGAATATTTCCCTTAACAATAAATAACAATTAAAGGCTTTAATCCTTCGTATTAGTTCAAAAAAAGAATTGTCTGCAAAAATTTAATATTTAGATGGGATAAAAAAGGAAGATATATTAAGAATATGAAAGAGATAGAGAACAAGTTTAAGGTAGAAATGAGTAATTAATTTATTAATCAACCAAAAATATATGCAATAAAATAAATAATTTTGTGAAAGGGGATTCAATCGTAATCGAAAGGTTAAGGAATAATAATGGTGTTATGTATTTGTATGCAAATACGTAATAAATCCAAATAAATATATTAATAAGGAAGGAAGGAAGGTAATACATCAAGCAATCAATCAATAAAGCAAGCAAACAAACAAATAAATAAAATTGAAAAATGAAAAATTGTGGGTAAAATAAAGAATAATAATAAAAGTATTGAAAGAAAGTGTATTTATTTTTTGATTTATAAAGAAATCTAATTGATACAATATAAACCTTTATTATTATTTTCCAAACAATTTATATTATTGTGAACGGCTAAGTCACTAATAATAAATAACAACTAAAAAAACAAAAAATAGATTACTACCCAAATTTAACATTTAAACTCAAATTTACTACTAACTAAATACACATCCATTTACTAAACACAACAAGTATAATAATTATTAAATATTCTTGAAATGAAGAAATAGAATTAGGGCGCTAATTCTATAGTTTTAGTGGGAGTCTTCTGTATGCTCGTCAATGCTGGGCTTTCATTTGCACGTCTAGTCATTGAAGTTTTATATTATGCTAAAAGATCAGATAGTTGCTAGGAATTAGCCAAAACAAATGCCTCTTTAGATTGCTCTAAGGATCTTTCGGACCATCTCTTCAAAGAAGAAGGGTTTAATTATATAATTGTTGTATCTGTAACAGATGCTATAATTATCTTCATAAGTACAATTATAGTTCTTAAAGTTAGATAATAATATGTTGACGCATGTTTATAATATTCATATTTGATATCACTAATCAGTAGTCTTATTTTAGTAATACTCAGCTATAGCTAGTAAGGTAAATACCTTAGTAGTCTTACAAGCGAAGCTCTATAAGTATCTTGTGATACTTCAGACAGTAATCCAGGGTGTGATTTTTTAAGAATATAAAAATCTTATAGAAATTGTTTAATCCCTTTCCCTATTACATAGATAATTCTCTCTATTATACTAAAAATTTACATGGAAAAAGTACAAAAAGATAAAACTGAATCTTTATTACAAGAAGAAAAGAAAAAAAAGAAGATAGAAGAAACCACAATAGATGTCCTCTATTGTAACTCTCGCGGAAAGCCCTTCACAGTTCTTGAGCTATATAATATGGGAAAGACTTGATTTTAGATGTATATTGTAGCAGTGCTGCATATTTCAATAAAATATAATAAATACAATATCATTATCTATACTTGAAACACACAGATATACTTATTATCTATCTCTTTATCGTAAGAGAAAATTTTTTTACACTCAGAATTATATTATTTATTGATAAATAAGTGATTTACACAAGGAATAAAAAGTAAAGAAGCAAGCAAGCACCACCACCACCAAATACAATTATAATAATAACTCTCCAATAATAATTATTCAATTAAACTAAAAAAGTCTGTAAATTGGATGCATTGCTAGCTAGCTGGCTAGCTAATTAATAAATAAATATTTTTGCAATGGTATATTCTTAAGGGAAACAATGATTAATATTCTTCTATGAGCTTTTATATTTAGAATAATAACTTTATTACAAAATAAAATTGAAATTGACCTCCAAATACTTCTTTAAATTTATTGGAGCTAAAAAAGAAATAATTTATCTCATTATCTCGCTATGTAACTAGGTTACTATAATAATTCTCATTGTACTAATATTTTTCCTATAAAAATTAGCTTACAATATATTTTCTAACATAATAAAAAGTGTAAATTTAATGGTTTTCAAGTTTAAATTACATCTAATACTTGATTAAAACCCAGCCTTTCCAAAACAAGCGTTTAATCCACCAGAATTTAATATCTCTCAAAATACTTTTATTATCTAAGTTTAACAATTAATAACAAACCTGAATTAGAGATTAAATAGAATAACACTTATCAATTGCTTTAGCAAGACTACTCATCAAAGTAGATTTCTATAACTCGAGCTATAAATTGTTCAATTCTAAGAAATTAATTACTCATCTTGAATGAACTTAAAATCCCTATCAATAATAGCTATAAAATATTTAAATAAAAGTTATCCATCATAAATTAAAAATATTTCTTCCTTTCTTCACTCACTTCTTTTTCCTTTTATAAAAAATGATTTATTTTGATAATAATAAAATAAAGCTACAGCTGAATGTTTTAATATCCACTTTTGGATATATGATAATACTCAATCTTAGCTTTATTCTAAAGACATTTTTATTATATAAATTAAATAATAATAATATTCTTTCACCCTCTATTTCTCTAAAGAAAATAAATAAAATCTTATTTCTTTCTCTAATAACTAAATATCTTTATTTGTATATAATTTTATTAAATTAATATATTTATTACTTACGAAATTCTTATTAAAAACTCTATTTTATAATACATTCCTTTATATATAATTATTTTATTACTCTTCAAATTAACTACGAATCCATTTATAAATTTCAATACGATTAACTTAAAATTATAGTTATAATTACAAATAAAAATATCATTTAATTAGCTCATAACTTACATTTTTTTTATATTTTGTAAAGATTAAATATAATACTTAAGTATTATAAGGTATAATAATTATAAAGATTATACTCTATTATTAGAAAAATTTTAAGCATAAAATATAATCTTATAACACTAAATTTTAATTATAATTAAACATTAAATATATAAATTATAAAGATTTATATTAATACGAGAGGAATCTTCCTACTCAGTAAAGAATAAAGATAATTTTCTAATTATTTAGAAATCAATTATTTAATCTTTTAAATAATATCTCATAGAAATATAAATCCTAAATTCATAATATTTTAAGCATTATGATAGAAAATTCATTTTTATCCTAGAATTAGAATAGAAATAATAAATATACCAATAACAAACCTACTTTGAATTTTTTAAAATAATTCCAAGATAGATTTTAAATAGTTAAATTTGAACTTAAATAACACAAAGTATATTTTTAAATTTAATTAATTTTAATGTCTTAGTATTAATAATAAAGACAAAATAATACTTTTGTTTTACAAATTTTTAGAATGCCTACTAAAATCTCTGAATCAACAACTATTAGATAGAATGGAATTTTAAAAATGATCCTATTTATTGTTTCTTAAAATAGAAAATAAGAATAATCACAAGCAACTAAAGCAAAATATCAGATTCTTTATTAGCTTAAAAGATAATAATTTAAAAAAATATAAGTTGAACTGACTTTTTACGATCGTTCTATCTTATGCAATGATCAAAAATATGCCATCTCAAAAATTAATATTTCTTTACTAAAAAAAGAAGAAGAAGAAGAATTCATGATAATTAAATTAAATTGAATCCATCTTAAATAGATTGAATTTTTGTAATTAATTATCAAACCTAAATAAGTTAAACAACTAATTTTTGGGCAGAAAAAAATTTGATATGATTACAGAGTAAGAAGATATTCCTAATAAAGTTAGGAGCAATAGTTTTTAAGAATAAACTTAGATAGGTCTAAATTCAGATATAGATAACTATCCATAAAGCATAACTTCATTAAACCCTCCTCAAAGAAGTAGTAGTTATGACAACATTCATGAAAAATAGAATTCTTCAACTATAATTAACAATTCTAATAACTCGCTGAAGTCTAATATTGATATAGAACAATAAGCAAATATAATTTAAAATGGAAGTGAAAATGAATAATAATAGCACTATTCAGGAAAAAAATAAATTTTAAATCTTGTTAATGATACTCAAAATACCATCGGTAAGATGGATAAAATTTCAGTGCTATTAGAAAGCTAAAAATTATTAAGAAAACTTCATAAAGAATTAGAGAATCTTGTATTAAGACATAAATATTTTCGCAATCCAGAATCTGAGTGCAAAATTAACTCTTAAAATGGAAAAAAGTACTCATAATATAAAGAAATTAAATCTCGTTCACGCAGTCGCTCTTAGGAGAAGAAGAAAAGCACCAAAAATTATAATAATCGTTGCTACTCTCCTGAATAAAAGATGTAAAAATATTTAAGTAGTAGTAATAGTAGCATTTTAAAACATAAATAATTTAATAATTGGCCAATTTCAAAAGAGGTTAGAAACTTCTGTTCTCGCTATGACTACGAAAGGGATAACATCAACTTTAACAGTAGTAGTGACAGCAACTCACCTTAAATGTAATATAACAATGAAATGGATGAGGATGAAAAGTGTTTAAATACTAAACTTGAGGGAATCAACTTTAAAGGTGATTACTCTCCCCCACCAAAAGGAAGAGGATATGGCAGTTTAGTTTAAGAAAAAAGAGTGAAAAAGAATAAAATTCTTTTTTACTTAAATTAACTTGATGAAAGGAGTGAAGAGGAGGAATAGGATTTACTAATGGAAAAGAAGGATAAAAATGGAAAGAATAATTACTTATAAAGATAAGAAAAATCTAAGATGTCTAATGACTCTTTTGATTAGTAAAAAACAAAACATGAGATAGAATAATTGACTGAAATTCTCAAAAACCTTTCAATAGACCTTTAAAATGAAGTGATTAAAGTTTAATAGCAATAATAATTGGAAACAGAAGATGATTGTGAAAACTTTAAGCTCTCTAGTAGTATTTAGAATATTTCAAGTTTCTAAAATAATTCTAATAATATCTCTATTAGTATTAGTAAAAATAATATTTCTCCTGATTCTCCTTTTGCTTCAGCTTCTCTCTCCTCCTCTTCTCCTTCAACTTAATAAAAATATAAATTTAGATCAGTAGAAGCTGGAATGGATTATGTGATTAGAAAATTATAGAATCTATGATTAAAATAAATACTCCTACTTCTTTTTTAATCAATAGCAAGCTTTATATGATAATAACTCTTTGTAAACATTCTCTCTTAAATAATATCAATTCTGTGTCTATTAGCAAGATTCTTCAACTCTGAATTGATTATTTTAAAATTATTTTAATTTCTAATTTCTCAGCCTATTCTATTACAAATGGATGGGTTGATAGAAAAACACCACGCATATAATTAAACAAACATTTCTTATATAAATTTTAATGTTAAACTATATTAAAAACATAATTAAAGGTATAAAAGGTTTAGATAATTAACATTTATAGTTTAATCCTTAATCTATTTCTTTGATTGTTCATTAATTTGTATTACTACCCATCATTTTATTACCTGTTAATTAAATATATCTTAGGTTATTAATTTTATTTTTCCTTTCTTTCTATTTTAATCTATTAGTATTTTTATTTAGAAATTAAAAAAAATGACAATTATGTTATTTATTTCTTATACCATTAATGCCAAATTTGAATTTATAATAATTCACTGATATTTTCTTTTTTAAAACTAAATTTTAAGCAATTATCATTTAAAGCTAGATTTCTTTTTTTGATTAATCTTCTAAAGTAAATAATTGATTTATTAATACACCAAATTTTTATTTAGATTGTAAGATTTATTTATTTTATCTATTTTAAATTTAATTAGTAAAGGAATGATAAAATATCTAATTTCCATTGAATATTAATTAGAATTTGATATTATTATTAATTTTAAAATCTTGATATAAGTCCTTATTTAGTAATAATATTGCATCCTAACCCAAATGATCTTTTGTTTTCTAAAATTTTATTTTTTTAGTTTTTAATAAATAATTATAATTTTAGTATTTAATTGTAGAAATAAATAAGAAAGATTAATAGATATTACAGAAATTAATCTAAAACATTAATAATTAGAAATTAATTGAAATATGTTTATTTTTATTATTAATTATTTGGAAACCCATTAATAAATATTATTTTTATTTATTTTATTGATTAACACTATCAAAAAAAATCTTTTATTAAACTCGCTAAAATTAGACAAAAATAAATTATTATTATTATTATTATTAGCAGATTTAAATACTGTTCACGAGTTTTTTGTTTTTGTAAGCATATTTTACATTTAATTATATAAAATCTATCATTTAATGACTATTAAAATTGTTATAATTTAATGTTTTATTGATTATATTATGTGATATACTTCTTCATTTTTAATATCTTTTTATTATTTATTTTGCTTTGAAATTTATATTAATATTATCAGTTAAATTTTAACTTATTACAATATTTGCAGTTAATATTTTATTTTAGATAACTTAATCGATTTTGATTAATATTTACATATTGATTATTTATCATTATTTACAGTATTTATAGTAAATATTTAATATTTTTAACATATTTACAATATTTGCAGTTGATGTTAATTATAGAATATTTATTTTATATCTAATCAAATTAAGATTATCGATTTATTTTTATTTACAATATTTACTATTATTGATATATATTAAGAATATTAACATTATTTACTGATTAAATTGATTATATTGATTATAAATAATTAAAAAAATGATAAAAAATACAATATAAAAAATAAATATATCATTCTCTATTGTTAAGACTATAATTAATATTATTGTCAACATTTAAATTAAAATTAATGCCTTAATCATTAAAAAGCAAATCTATAATATTTGGTTAGGTAAAATGATTATTAGTTTTTTATGTTTGAGAAAGCAATTATAAAGTAAAATTTAATTATTATTCTTATTATTGTTTTAAACAGTCTTATGTTTGTTATTATTATTGGTATATTGATATTTACTTATTATATTTATTTATTTTTAACTCAGGTTTTAGAAAAAGTGGTTGTTTAATGTTAAATTTTCATTATTATTACTAGAGAGATAAATCCATTAATTCATTAAAAAAATAAAATTTTAGAAACAAAAGAACATTTGGGTTAGGATGTAATATTATTCCTATATGTCCTTTATCCTTCTTTGTAACCTAAATATTCTATGATATGTTGCAGTCTTTAATTTTTTCTAAGAATAATATACTTTATCGTTAATAACATCTCTTTTTTAACAAACTCGCTGCTTTATGAATTTATTAAACTTTTAAATTACTCGTTAATAATAAAGAAAATTTTTAATTAATTGTGTGAATATAATTAAAATTTTTGGTACTTTAACAAATCATCTATTTGTATAGCGTAATTGTTAGATTCTAAGTATTTTTATTGAGGATTTAATTGTGATAGAATAAGAATTTAATGAGCTATCTTTAAAGAGTTATTGCAACAAAAAAAGTTTATTTATTTTATAAAGGTAATGATGTTTTATCATTTTCATAAATATTTAACTTTAGGTTAATATATATCGCATCAATTCTTTTTAAATACAGATCTAAGTAATAGTGGGAGTTCTTAATCATGGAGATAAATGAATTTACATGTTCATGAAGAATTCTTACACTTTTTTGCTCACCCAGACTCTTATAAATAGGTTACTGAAGATTAAATACATTTAACAGATGTTACCCTTGTCCCAGAATGTAGAGTTTTTAATAAAATATTTACAATCTATTTAGATTATCTTTAGAGCTGGACCAATAAAGATATCCTTTTTCTTTTATTTAACTAGTAACTGTTAGACTCGCTGATATAAATATTGAAGGAGAGATGCAAAAAGATACAATAACTAAAATTTTTTCACAATCTCCCTTTAGTTCAGATTCAGCATATCCTAACCATTTAAATAGAGTTAGAGAACGTATTGAAGAGAGAAGATAAAAGTAAAATTAAGGAGAAAACTAGTAATAAAATGTGTAATAAAAATAAAAGAAAGAAAAAATATCTTTAATAGGTGCTCTTCTATATCAAAGTAACCCAACTGAGGAAACTGTATAAGGGAAAGTATATAAAACTATTTTATTTCACTTAATTTTAAGAAAAGATTAAGAAAGATATTAAGGTGCACTCTATAAATAGGCTTATAAATTACTTAGAATTAGCTATTAAATATAAAAATATGCTATATTAACTTTAATAATAATTAATAAATTAGAAAAAAAAGTACTACAAAACTTACGTTTTATATTTTGAGACTAGTGAGGATTTTCTTACCATTTATAGAGCAATTAAAAATGGTAAATAATGGGTTTAATACTACTAATTCTGCTAATTTAATTATCTTACTCCTGATTATAATTTTCTAAATTGGATTGTTGAATATTCTAATGAACCAAATCCTGAAAAATAGCCATTTCAAATCGATTTTAGTTACTTCCATGAGAATGTAGCACCTGAATAATTTGAATCATTTAAAATATTCACAAACAAATTTAAGTATATTTGGTAAGCTTAATTTATTGCCTCGAAGGAACTCTCTGTAGCTTATTATAATTTTAATCTTTTAAACCAAATATTTTCTGCTGTTAATCTCACTGGTCTATCTCTTTCAAAGTATGATAATTTTTCTATTTTAATATTTAAAAATACTTGAAGAATGAGGGATTATTGGACAATTACATTAAATTAACTGAAAGTAAAGTATGTTGATCTTAGGATTGATTGATTGTTAGAGATATTAAAATTATTATCATTTAATTTAACTTTAAATAATTTATTTATTAAATAGGTGTTCTTTAGACGATGAGCTATTTGCTGCTATTTTACCTGAGTTGAAAAATACATTTAGAGTACTAACAACTTTAAATTTAAGCTATAATCTTTTAACAGATTCTTCTCTTGATATATTAGTGTGCTATATTACATTAATGGAGGCTTTAATTACTTTAGACTTGTCTCATAATTTGCTTGAAGGGGAAGAGAGGCGATTCGCTGAACTATTGCATAGTATAAATCTCTTAGAAATTGATACAGATGATAAATTCTCCCTTTATATGAGTCATAATTAATTGAAGGATTCTATTATAAGAGCTATGGAATAACACGTTATCTTTGCTTTTCCAAATGTATTTCTTTATATAGATATTTCACATAATAAGCTCTCTAGCTATGGCCTTTGGAGACTATTCTCTTGCTTACAAAAGAATACGACAAGCATAATAGATAATAAATGTATTAATGACGTAGTAGTGAACATTTTTCCTCTCCCATTTAATCCTAATCTGCTAGAAAAGTGTATCCATTACTTCTATAAAATGTATATGACCAAAAAAATGTATGAGCGTAATAATTATTTTCACTTTTTAGTATTTAAATTCTTTAATTTTTATGAATAATAAATTAATTAAATTAGAGGAGAAATAAAAAGAATATCAAAATTTAAGAAAAAATGAAATCTTAACGATTGGTATAAATGATCATATTAATTCATTAGAGAATTAAGCATAATAATAATAGTTAAATTATTAAAAAATACCTGCCCTAAGTATGTAAATAATTAGAAAGCGTTACTAACCATTAAAGCCTCTCCCAAATAAACGAGAATACATATAAAAAGTAAAGTAAATATGTGAAGAAATAGCAATAATAGAATCTTTAAATAAATCTATTGAATAATATAAAATATTTTGTTAATAAATTTATGATCTTGAATTTGAATTTCCTCTCTCAAAACTAGTACCTCTTTAGTCCATAATTTGGGATAAATTAAATGAAGTAATTAAAAATAAATCTATTTATTTTAACCATTATTAAATAATTATAATAATAAGGCTTTTTTAATCAGAGACCATTACTCTATAAGCATATTGATGGAGTGTAGCAAGTATATTGGGTTAGAAGTGAGTCTATTTTAAGATTATTTCTCTAAAATATAATAAAGTTTAAAATTTCTTTCAAGAAAGAGAGATTAACGAATAAATTAATTAGATGAGATAAAAGAAGATGATAATTAGTATGAAGAAAATGATTATTTAAATGTATAATAAAGAAAAGAAAGGATTTAGATGCAAATTGAAAATCTTTTGAATTTCGATTAATGTGATGAGACTAAGATAAACAGCTAAATTGACTACTTAGTTAAAGAGACTGTGAGATTAGATTTGAGAGGAAGTGCTATTGAATTGATTTTTATGATTAAAGAAAGAAGGGATATTATTATCTAGCGTTAATTAGCTGGAATTTATGAATGATTTACACTAAAATAAAAAAAATATAATTATAATTCTAATATTATTTATTTGTTTATATTATTTCTTTAACTATTTTTTAATTAATGTTCTTCTAAAATGAAGGGAAATGTTATTTTGTTCAATTGAAAATAAAATATAGTTGGTTTGGATTTATTACTTTTTATAAAAGACAGTAATTTTAAGTTTAATGTAAAATTGAAGAATCCATATAATTATTTTAATATCATAGATTTAAACAAGAATCACCAAGTGTAGAAAAATATTATTTAAAATAAAAATGAGGTAGGTTATTTTACATATGATGATTAAAAAATAAATGATAATTTAATTATAATATTATTAAAATAATGAAAATATAAATGTTTAAATTATTAAAAAAAAAAAAATTAATTATCAAATACAAATAAATTACAAAAATAAATATACAAATATTATTTTATTCAATTCATTTTCTTTCTTTACAATTTATTTTCTTTACAAAAATTAAATTATTTCTTTTTCTTAGTTTAGCATTATGCTGATACCTCAAAAAAATTAGCCAATTTCAGTAATATATTGAGAATAATCATCACTTCCTTCTATTGTTTAGGAAATTGTTTCCTCTCTATCTTCTTATAGACTAGATCTTAATAGAATAAATTAATTAGGATTTAAAAATTAATAAGTTAGATGTTACGTTTGATCAAATTACTCCTTTGAAGAGAGTAAGAATGGAAAAGGAATGTCATTTCTATCTTTATTTTGATCATGTTATTGGTTTTCTCTTCTTTCTTAAATCTATTGTTTAATAAGTCCATATTTTTGATTGAAATATTCTACTTCATTTAAGAGATTTTTATCTATTAACTCTTCTATTTATTATTTAAAAAGTAAATCAATAATAGAAATACAGTAGTTACAATTTTCATTTAAAATTAACTAAATTAATAAATTAATTAAAGGACCACACTTAACCTGTTATTCTAAACTTTTAATGTTTAGTTTAAATTAATTTATTTTATTTTAAATTACTAGCATAATATAACCGTAGGTTTAAATAAATTTCAATACAAATTTAATATTTTCCTCTCTAATATCAAAAGAATCAGTATCTTCGTTCTAAAACATTTAAGATCCTTACTCATTAGTTTCCTAATATATTTAATCCAATAATTCATCTAAACTTATTAATTCTTCGGGTTTAAAATCTGTGTTGATATTATCATCTAGAAAGTAGTTTTTAGGATCTCTTAAAAAATTTACTTTTTTTTATTTGCTTCTATTAATTTAATTATCATCCAATTATAAGAATTCTATTTCTTCTTTTTAAATTTCATTCTAATTTTTGTCCCAATTAAATACTTTTCCTTAAATAAGGCTTTAATTAATTTAAATTAATTTCATTTCTTTAAGTAAATATTTTAAAAAGGTAGAATATTAATTATCTAAATGAGCTATAAATTCTTTGCTATAGTTTTCTATGATTAATTTTGATATCTTTAAACTAATAGAATCGATACTTTTTCTTCGTTCTATCTATTCTTATACCATATCCTCATCAACTATCCTTTAAATATTATTATTGATGGTTTCATCATGTTTGGAAATCCCAAGATTCATTTTGTTGAAATTTGTAAGCAGTTCTTTTAAAGTTTATCCTGCATTATAAGTATTATCTTGATAAGAAACTACCTAGTTATTTGGGTCTCTCTACTAAGGAGAGCAATAAGAGTAATGAAATCCTTTTTTATTATGCTATTAACCTTAAGAAGCCTATCCAAAATCTATTAGTATAGGAGATAATTACCTATTATAAACAAGATTATTTGGGGATATGTCTTAGTGAACAATAGAATTCATAAAAAGTACTATCAAGATTTCTGTTATGCTTATCACTATTTTAAGTATTATTTGTTAAAATGTAGGTTAAGGAAGTTTTTCTAAGGATTAAATTCTCTAAATTTCTTTAAAAAAAGAAATAAGTTCATGATAACTCATTTATTTTTTAAAAACAAGAATATATCTTAAAATGTCTTAATTATAAAATCCTTCAAATGGTTTAATGATTTTATGATTATTCTTTATAGAATTCAAAATTTTTAATTCGTTCTTTTAATTCTAATAACTGAATGATTTAGAGACTTTTAATACATACACCTTTCCGTTTTGTTTATGAGTAGCTTAGTAGATAAATGATTCACCACCACTACCTATAAGTTTAATGTTTTAATAATTAAATAATGGAATATTATTTAAGGTGTTTTAGATATCTAAATCTGATATTAATCTGCTTTATCTTGCTAAGATATTATAAATTTAAGATGGATCCTTTAACACCTTCTATTAGTCTTCATCAACATCATCAAATTAGACCCAATTAATATTCTAAAAGTTATAAAAAATGATTAATTTGATAATATGGTCTATTTGTGTATATTCATTACATCATTTTAGAGATAATATACTCTAAATATTTAAGGATCTTATATAATCTAGATAGTTGGATATTAAATATCATCCAAAGAATCTTTTATCTCTTCTTCTTCTACATCTTCTGATTAAGGTTAATCTTCTTCATTACTCTCGTCCATCTTTATTTAATAAAAAGGAAGATTAACATTAACTGAAGAATATCAGCTCACACCCTAATAAATTCTCCCTTTATCGCATTTCTAATCATTTGTAATGCCTATTACCTTACATTATAATATTCAAATATGAAAATGAGATACTGGTGTTTTTCTCTTTGATTTTGTTCTACTTAATTAATTCTACTTATTGTTAATTAATAAATTTGATGTGTTTTATAATATTTTTTAAGATCAAAGAATTTCAAATGTCAGAAATAACTAATATTTTATTTATTTGGAACATTCAAAATGAATAATCCTACCATATATAATTTCTAAAAGTAGCGAACTCTGAATTCAAAATAGATTACATTCAACATTTTAAATAATTTCTAGAATTGTGTTTACTAAATTAAATACTATAGGATTAAAAAAGCACCATTTTTAAAAATTCTATATTTAAAAATCCATCTAATTTCCTCAAATCCTATAGTATCACCTCTAATGATACTATATCAAATAAGGAATTTATATGCCTTGATTTGAAAATGCTATATATTTACTTCTAGGTATCTAAAGAAAATTAGCTTTAATCCTATAGCAGTCGATAGACCTTTATTTATTTTTAAATTATCTCCAATACTTACTATATAAAAGTCTATATGCAGTAATCATCTTTGCTTTTTAACCTATTTATTTTAAAAACATTTAGAAATTTTAAATAATAATTATTTTTTACATATCAGAAATAAATTTTTCTCCTTAAGGTATTTGAATTTATAAATTAGTTTCTCTAGCTTTTTATAATTATCTTTTATTATGAATATTTATATATACTTCTTCAATTTCTCTATTTTAAGATTAAGATTTAATAGAATAAATTATATTTATTTCTCATACGTCTATTTAAATAGTAAAAAGTCATTTATATAGGATAATTTAATACTCTTTTAACTTTAAAATTAAATTATTAACTATTTTATTATTTTTTTAATTAATTAACTATTATTATGAATACAGTTAAAATAGAAATTTATTAATCAATTTTACTATTTTTAAACTAAACTAAATTATGCCATTTCAAAGTATAAAAGGAATTTAAAAAATATAATCTTTAAATTAATAGATTATAAATAATAAGAAAGAATAACAGTAAAATTTTATTTATAATTCATTATTTTTTAAACTTTTTATTAACAATCTATTTTTATTTAATACCTTTCATAAAGTTTGTTTTTGAAGAATTATCTAATCTTTAAATAAATACTGATAGATAGTTAACTTTATTAAATCTTTCCTACAAATTTATTTTGAATGAACACCAAGATAATTCTTTTCTGTTAAAATTTATCCGCTAGAGAAAAAAAGAAATTTAAAATTTATTAAATTTTAAGTTGATCAAACAAGATTGGTAGAACAAAGTAGAAGATAAATTTTAGGAAGAAAGAAAAAAAGAAAATAATTAGACTTAAAATTGTTATTATTAATTCATAACAAAATAAAAAAAGAAAAAGAATAAAGAAAACAATTTTATTTAATAATTTACTATTTTTGAATACTTATATTGAATTATCTTAATCCAAAATAATTGTACGAGATTAACAAAAATACTTTTATAATATATCATTAAAAAAATTGAGGTAATTAGGAGAAATAGGATAAATAATCCTCTTTTTAATCTAAATTTATTCATATACTTTTAAAATATGTTGAATTTAGTAGATGGATTAAATAGATTAATCTAATTATAAAAGGATGGCTCTCTATTATAATAAAAAAAGAGAGTGGGAATACTGTTAAAAAAATTAGCCAATGGAAAATAAAAATTACAAATAGTTTCTATTAAATTAATATATATTGCCACAAATAAAATAAGTGGTGTATTTGTTTTGAGAGCAATAATCAATTATAAAAAATTTGTATTTTTCTTGCAGAAATTAAAGATTAGTAATCTGAATACACTTAAAATATAAAGAAAGAAGAGAAGAAGTAAAAATTAGTTCAAAACATAATTAAGCTTGATATAAAGGATTGATACAAACTAATAAAACTTAAAGGTAAAAGAAATGAGTTAATCATAGCTGCGTTAACCACTTAATGCTCCGTCGAATAATAATTTATCAAAGAGCTAATTGTCTCCCTAATCTAATAAAAAAGATATGGGAATACCTAATTAGGGAATTGATTTTAGTTTAGGAAATAATCAGCCACCATCAAACATCAACATTACAAATAATTTACCTATACCACCTAATATCAATAATACCAATGTAAATAATATAAATCCCATGAATGCAAATACTAGAGGCCCAACAGCACAAACACAAGGTGGAAAACCTACAAATTAATAGAATAATTAATAAGGTTAATAAAATTAAAATGGATTAATGAGTTAAAGAAACTGTAAATTATTCGTAATGTATTTAATCTCATGCTTAATCTCTTTGGCTGGATTTATAGTATCTTTAATCGCTCTAATTAAGGCTGATGAAGTTGTTACCACTGAAAAGTTTTTAGAATTTTCTACATTGGATGTTAAATTTAACTTTATTTACATATATAATCCTTTAAGCGCATTAGTCTTTTTCCTCACTATTTATCTAACTTACCTATCTAACTCAAATGATGGAAGGAGTATAAACTATTCTTAATCGATTTCTCTCTTCTTATCTATGATGGCATTCATTTTTGGGGTTGTTAATTATGTTTAATTGGGAGAGATTGCTACATGTGATTTATCAAATAGTATATGTGAATTTTCAAATATTCTCTCTGCTTATAAATAAATGATTATTCCAATTTCACTAATTCCTATGATTTTACTAGCTGGTACTTAATATATTATTTATAGACTTAAAACAGCACCCCCTCTTCCACCACCTCCAAAATCTTCATCCTAAACGAAAGACTTAGAATTATAAAAAGGAGAGAACAAACTCAATCCCACTAATTTAAACTAGCCCCCTTAAATGGAAATAAAAAATAATTAATAGGGATTACCAGGTTAATAAAATAATATCCTTAATGCTTAAGCCGCTGCCGCTGCAGCTTAAAAAATACCAGGAAATACATTTTAAAACAGTAGACCTTCAGTCCTTTAAACTGATCCTAAAGTACCAGTTGATCCAAGAATAAATTAAAGAGATAGTAAAACTGGCATGGGTATGGAAAATATTTTATAGGGTAATACCAATAATGTTAATAATATGAATGGATAATTTGGAAACCATGATCAGATAGGCTATTAAAACCCTGTTTAAAAGTTCAATAATTAAGGACCTGTAAGTGGAAGATCAGGTAGTATAGTAAATAATTTCGGCATGCCAATGTATCAGCCTCCAAAAACGAATTAATTACCCTTAGAGGATAAAGAAATAGTGACTCCTAGAGAATAAACATTCTAAGGGCTTAATACTCAGTAAAATTAAAATACTCAAGGGAATTTAGGTTTATCTCAATAAATGTAAACCCCTACTCCTAATTATGGACAAAGTTCTACTCAAAAGTTAAATCAAAATAATCCTTTAGAATATACCCCAGATATTCATAACATGAAAACTACAATAAGTTAGTTCACTAATACTCCTATGAAATCTCCAACTAAAGGTATAAGTCCTATAGATAGAGCTATTAATTCAGGTTTTCCAAAAAATAATAATGAAAATATTCCTGATTTAGTATCTAATAATGATTATAATCCTTTCGGAAATACAGAAAAAGGAGAGATATAAATAGGAAAACACCCTTACATTCTTGGTGCCAAAGATCCTGTATTAGGAAATATGTTAGATCAAGTTTAGGTAATGATAAATAATTAGATAAAATCTCTTATAATTGATCTTAAAAAACAAAATAAATATTGATTGAGTAAACTATACTTTATATTTCAAGAACAAATGAATACTATTAATTAATTAGATATTGTGTAGTAGTCATAACCACAATAAATATACCTTAGTAGAATCAAATTTATAAGGATATAATAATCATCCATCCATCCAATCCAAAATGGAATAAAATAATATTAATTTTACTTTTCCTTCAAAAAATCACTTAATTTCTTTAAGATGTTATGTATAAAAACTTTGTAATATACTTTCTTCATACCTTTAGTTATAAAAAATTGACAATTAATAATCCATTTCTTAAACTTCTTAAATATAAATTAACTCAACTTTATATAGGTTTTTTGAAAATTAATCAGAATAAAGATCTACTTTTTTATTTCTTTTTTCAAAATTCAATATATTAATTAGAAGATTTACAGTTTATTTTAATATTAATTTATAGAAATGAATAGAGTTTTTTTTATAAAAAATTGAATTTTTCTATTCTTATTACAGTATTAAATATTTAAAAATAATTATTAAACATAACTAATAAAAAAATTTTAAAATATGTTCATGTCTCTTTTCTAAATTAATATTTATTTAAGTTAATTTTATGAAAAAGTAAATTAAGATTATAGATTGACATATAATACTCACTTATAAATATCTAAATAATTTATTAGATGTAAATCTTTTTTAAAAATATTTTTTAGTGCAATTAATTTCAAAATCTCAAGATGCTAATCTTTTCTCTTTTCACCTAATTTTTTTTAATACTTATTTATTCTTTATTAATCATACCTTTTTTTAAAATTTTAATTTCAATAATAATAAATAATTAATCAAGAAGTAAATTTACTCTGATTGATTCGAGAAATCAATGACTACATCAGGAATAGATAGAATCGATTATTTTATGAAAATAATAGCATATTTTAATGGGACACGCAAATTAAATCTATAAAATAAAAATATATTCTAAATATGAAGCCTTTTTTAAATAAATATTTTACTTAAATTTTGCTTTTATTAAAAATTATTTTTCATTCATGTTATTTATTAAATTACTTATGTCTTCTTTTTCAAATTATGTTATCCTTTAATTAAAAATGATTTTAACTAAGGAAAGTTTTGAAATTATAATTACGTAGAAGAAATATCTAGATACTTTAAATTCGTTAAACTCTTTATTTAATCAGCTAAGCATTTCATTATTTTTTCTCCTTCAAAAACACATCTAATAAATATAGATAATTAATGAAAATTCTAAGTCTTAAGTTTCATTACGTAAAAATTAATTTAAGCTTTTTTATAGGAAAGGAAAGGCTTTTTATAATTTCACATATTGTTTCATCTTCTAATTAGTTCTCTCTTTAAAAATAATTAATTAAATACAAGTTTTAGAGTATTTATGAAAAATTTTTAAATCTATTTTATCATAAATTTAGTTTTTTCATAGAAAGTATTTACTCTAAATTAATAGTAAGATCCTCTATTTAAGATTTTTAAAGAAATGCTAAAGAATAATTCATGTCATCATCAATATCATTATCTCTAAAATACATTTTTAAATATTAATTAGCATTTAATAGTAAATTTAAATAATTAAAATTATGAATGATTCTGATCAATTTAAATAAATAATAAGAGTACTCTTTTCTAAAAAATCCAAATGAAAAATATATTTTACCTGAGATTTAAATGGAGTACCTTTAAACTTTAAGAAAATTATCCTTAGAATAATTTGATCACTGCATTGCTATTAAGACGATTTGATCTATATTAACATTAATACGGTTAATACTCTTAAGTATAATTATAAATAGGTTACTCAAAATCTAAATAAAGGTTTGTAAGCTTAGGCAGTTATAATATTAAAGATCTTAAAGGATCTGCAAATTTATAGTCTACCTCATTGTTCCTAAAAGTATTTTAAATAATTTTAAATTTAATCATTCATTAAAAATTAATACTTTAGCATTAAAGTAAGCTCATTTATTTCCTATGAGCCTTTTAGCCACTTTAGGCATGCATTCAATCCTTCTGATTCGATCTCTTAATTTCTAAAATTCATTATAGGATGAAATAGGTAAAAATTAAGATAAAGAAGTTTACTCAACAGCAAGAGTAAATTTGGTTAGATTCTTTATATTAGGTGCTTCAGCTATGACTTTTAATATATCTTCATTTGTGAACATATTCTATCTATATCAGCCAATTAGCAAAATAAATTAATATATTCCCTACATCATAATCAAAATATTCTTTACGTATTATGCATTATTAATAACTCCTTTCCAGAATTTATCACTTTCAAGTCATACTTACTGTAATCTTTATTGCTATTTTTACGATTTTTTCCTGCCTTAATTATTTAGGACGTAGAGCAACCCATTTATTTATAAATGTTTCTCTATAAAAATGCTTTTAAAGAAATTTTTAAATTTTCCTTACTTTTTCTTGACTTTTTTTATAAACATTAATTTTAGTAATAATAGACTAATTGCATAAAAATTGATCAAAAACCAGCTAGATATTTCTCTATGTGATATTTTGATAATTAAATCATATTTATTATTTGTAATCATAGTGTAATGAGAAAGAGTTATGTTAATACTCTACAATAATTCATTCTTTTCTGTTAAAAATGATTTGTTTCTTTGTTATGTTAGTTTTAAGAAATTAATAAAAAAATATATAAATTCTACTTAAAAAATGAATAGAATAAAATTAATTAATTGTCACTTATATTATATTTATTTATAATTATCAAAATTGAGAAACTAACATGTTCAATTTTTTCTATATTCTACAATCAGAAGGATAAAGTATAACTTTATATAAAATACGAAGAAAATCCATCAGATCTTCATATAAATATAGGCCATGATTGCAATGATCACAGCAAATACTAAATAACTTAATTATTATTTCCTTTACTCTTATTGTTATTGTTAAGCTGCTTCATCTATTACTTTTTCAGGTTTGGTTTATTTTCCTTTAGTTGATTCTGCAGAAGAGGGTTATTTTCCTTATACAGATAATTTTAATTAATCAACAGCCTTGAATTCGATTTTAATTCCATTAAACTCTTAATTAAATAATTTTTCTGCATCCTAAAAAGTGAATAAAGAATAATTTAAAATTAAAGATTTAATTAATAAGGTATTTTACATTTAAAGATGGGTATATACAGCTTCCATAGTCTTGGATAGATGTATGAGAGAGATAAACACTCAAAGTTATATTTTTGAATTAATTGCATGAATATTTTGCAGGTAATTAGATATCTTCTATATTAGCGACAGTTTTCTTAGAAAATTAATCGCCAAATACCTAATATATTCTAGCTTCTAATTCTTTTCTAACTGCTGATGTAATAATCTATGTTTTAAATAAAAAAATAAACTTAATATTAACTAATATTGCAATATTTTTACAGTTTTAAGACTTGAAATAGTGAGATTTTTATGGAATTTGCAGCTAATTTATATCAATCCACTGAATCTAAAATAGTAAGGTCTAACATAGAATTGCTCTTATGGTTATGTACTGCTACTATTAATGAATTAAATTATTGCCTAATTTTAAAATATTGTTAATTTATTTTAGTAGCATAGGTATAAATAAATTCTTTTACTTCTGAATTATTTTAGAGCTCAAATAAACTCATAGAATCATTTGTTATTAAGATATTATTGAGTAAAATTGTGTTATTGTTAGGAAGAGAGGTAAGGAAATTTTAAGATTCATCAGTAATCTTTTCAATCAAAGATTTATCTTAAGCTTCTCTTTCACTAAAAACTTATTCTATGTTAAGAGGAATAAGCGATTTAACTCTAACTAATTCACTTTCTTCAAATTCTTTATGAGTAACTTTAGTAAAAACTTATCCCTATTTTATGATAAATTCGTTAATCATTTATATTAATAATTAAATATTAAATTACTTGCTTCTTTTCAAGGACCTAATAGGAAGATGCACCAACATAACAAAGATAAAAAGAACCCTTAATTTTTAATCTCTTTTATAGATTTACATAATATTCTTGAGCTTTCATCACTAGGGCTTATTAAGTTATTTAATCAGATTCCTTTGCAATAAAACCGAGTAAGCTGTAGCCATTCACAGAATTATGGAGCTAATAAAGTTATCAATTATTTAGTTAAATTTAATCTTTATTGTAATAAACTTACATCTTCAGCTAAATTGATAATATCATTCTTCTTATCTTCTGTTAATTATTCACTTGCAAAGTGTTAGAAAGTTTAAGGAGCTAGGTAACTAATCAAATGGTTTTCAGTACCTGCATTCTTTTTTTTAAATTTATAAATTGATTTTATATTACTTACAATCAATCAATCATCCATATATTAGAATAGAATATTATGAATATCATTATTTTTACATAACCAAAGATAAGGCCGTATTTGTTTTGCTATTCATTGAATTCGCTTACTATGGTTTTAATAATACTAACTTCCATTTCTGTATAAATCCTAATTATTATTTATTTTTTAGATTCTTGTCAATTCAAATTGAAAAATGTTTTGGAATATATCTTCCTTTGCCTTTTTATTAAAGTAGATCAGCAAAATTTGTTTGTGTTTTTATAAAGAAAGATATGCTAAGGCGAACATAGTAATTAATTATTAGATTTCAATCTAAATCAATGATAAAAAGAAAAAGCGGGGGGTCATTCGTGTGATTTTAGAGAAAAAGAAACTCCATCCTATTGTACTTAGCGAGTATGCTTATTGAATAAAAATTCATTTCTTCAACATTGATTTAAAAGTTTTGTAAATTTAAAAATATTCTTAAAATCTTATAAAATATGAAGGGACAACAACGTTTTATATAATTAATATTAGTAAAAGATGAGGGAGTTTTGTAAATTAATTATAAATTTCAATTTGACAATGCAATTATGAGTGTAAATAAAAAGCTTAAGAGCAAGTAAGGGTAATTAAAATTGTTATTCAGCAAATTATAATAAAAAGGAAAGATGACAAGAATTACGTAATGAAAATCTTATCTCATATTCATGATGTGTAATAGGCTAAATAGGTCTTTAATTTCTAAGATATTCTTTGAGAAGTTGTTTGCAATTAAATTTCTTTTTTCTGAAAAAGAATAATTGATGACAATATTTATGATATCAGATTCATATAAAGAGGATGTATCTCCTACCTATTAATTGATAATTATTAAACACAAAAAATTAAATTAATATTATTCAACTTCAATAAAAACTAAGCTTTTTAAAAATGTCCGACGATTCTGCTGCTAAAGTTGATGTCCAAAAGATGTTAGCCTTCTAAACTGAAGAATGCAATGACACCTTCACCTTCAGAGATTCTATTATTTACTCTTTGAGTAAACCGTTAATTCTACTATCTTTTCAAAAGATCATCGTAGATTCTGTTTTCTAAATATTTTTCTCAATAATTAATCATAATAGGTTTAGGTTACAGCCAAGATCCTATGAATGAAGCCGATTTACCCTTCACTTATGAATTGAGTGATGAATTCAAGACCTTCCCCACTTTTGCTTGTATTCTTCCCAAGATGGATTTATTCAAGGCCCTTACCAGCTGCCCTGGTCTCCCTAACTTCAACCCTATGATGCTTTTACATGGTGAACAACGTTTCGAATCATACAGAACTCTTGTTCCCGATGCTAAATACATCACTACTGGTAGAGTTGCTGATGTTGCTGATAAGGTCAAGGGTATGCTTTTGAGCTTCGAATTATTGAGTTATGAAGTTGATGAAAATAACAAGAAGGTAATATATTTTTAGTATAAACTAACTCTTTAAATACTTGTTCAATAAATTTGAAAAAGAAATATTTTTTAATAGCGATTTTAATTGAATTATAAAAAATATAAATCTATTTTTAAATAATAGCAACTTGCTTTCAAGAATATTATGAGCGTTTTCATTAGAAAACTTGGAGGTTTTGGTTTCAAGGGTAAAAATACTACCCCTGTCCTCCCCAAGAAGCCTACTAGACAACCCGATGCTACTTATATTGAAAAGACCACACCCAACCAAGCTATCTTATATAGATTGAATGGTGACTATAATCCCCTCCACATTGATCCAAATATGGCTGCTATGGGAGGATTTGATAAGCCTATTTTACATGGTATGTGCTTCTACGGATTAATGACTAAGGCTGTTGTATCCAAGGTTTTGGAAAACGACGTTACTAGAGTTAGTGCTGTCCAAGCTAGATTCACCTCTCACGTTTTCCCTGGTGAAACCCTTGAATTCTCTCTCTGGAAGGATGGAAACAAGGTTTTCGTTAGTGGTCAAACCCAAGAAAGAAAGCTTGAATGTATTGTTGGTGTTGTTGAATTAAAGCCTTCTTCTAAGCTTTGATTAAATTAATTATTTCAAATAAATATAATACTTTTTATATCTATCTATTTATCTTTACAGTGTAATTTTTCAGTTTAAAGAATTTAATAGGTTGAGATTCAATTTATTTTTACTTGCAATAATGCTAATTGTTGAATTTGAATAATACTATAATTAGGTATAAAAATAAGATAATAATATATAAATGTAGTAAAATACTTTATAAAACTAAAAGATAAGTAAAATATAATGTCATATCTAAACAAAGAGAAATAATATTATTATTTTAAAACAAAGCTTATTCTAAATATTAAGAAATCTAATTTAAAATAATTACTATTTACCTTATTTTTTATATCATTTATCATCTTTAATGAATTTAATTCTTAGAATACTTTAAATACTATCTGTAATAAATTAATTATATAATATTATTTGGGAATTTTAACTAAACTATTGCATTGTAAATTATTATTTATTAAATAAAAATAATTTTTAAAAATATAATATAATTAATTACATACATCTTTGTTGTATTTTTATCTTTATTCTCATTTTTAAAAATTAAAATAATTGACAATATTTGTTTAGTTTAATCTTTTGGATAATAGTTTGTTGGGAAATTGATTATTTATTATATAAATAATTAATAATTCTTATATGATCTTTATGAACTAATGAGATATTTAACGTCTAATAGAATATTGATAATTGATATTAATGTAAACAAAAAGCTAAGAATTTTTAATTTTTAAATTGATAACAAAAATCTAAAAAAATGTATACAAATTCTAACATGTATGTATATTATCAATAGGTTGATTCAATTAATCCATTCAAGCTATAGTGTAGATCTTTAAAATATTGAATAAACTCCATTTTGAGTTCAATCGAAAGAGTTTCTTTTTCAATTATTGAGCAAACTATATCAAATCTTTTTTCATTTCTGTTTTAATTAGAATAATTGTAAAGTTAAGTATAAGAATCACTCATAATTGCAAAAAAGATAAATATAAAACTCTCTTCTACTACTAACTCGCTCAAATATTAGAGATAATCTAGGATTTTATTCAATTTATTGAACCAGAATTCATTCTAATAACCAAATTTATTACTAATTTCTTAAAATATGCTTATAATTTAATTAACTGATAAACCCTTTTCATAGATAAGTGACTCATTCTTTGATAAAAAACCATCAGTAAACATAAGAGATTACAAAATTTGAATGAACCATTAATTTTCAAAAAATTTAAGCACCCTTAATTTATCTTCAATGTCATCCATCTAAACAAGTTCATTATCAGCTATTATTTATATTGAATTCCCAGGTCTACCTTTCTTAACTTTTGAATTTTTATTGCTGGATGGCTTAACCCATTCAGGAACTTTTGTGATATTATGTTTTTAATACATATGTGTGTAAAGAGATGGAATAGATGCGTAAGAATTTATTTTATGACTACTATTTAATTTATTCATTTCAACACATTCTGGACAATTAAATATTTTCTCCTTGGCGAGAGTTGAAGAATCTCTCCTCTTTAATTTTTTTTCCTTCAATAAATCCTCTTTCTTAGTTTTAAAAATTGGTTATTATTCATCTTAACTTGATTCTTCACTATTTGCTTAATTCTTACCCATCTCTTTTCTAATTTTTTATTTTAAACAAAATTTATTTATTAAAAAAAATAAACTTGGATTTTATTACTTAAAATCCAGCTAATCAATTTAAGTAAAATTAAAATTTATAGGAGAATATTAGAAATGTCTACTATTTTAATGGTGGCTAGATTATAACTATATGAAATATTTCTGATCAGGAACACATAAAAACACTATTATAATTTTTGAACATTCTTATAAAATAAACTCAATAATTTGTAATTTATTATCTCCTTTTTATTATTCCGTTTCATCATGGAAAAAATACAATCTTGAAAAATATGAATCAGACTGCTGCTAAATGGAATATTATTTACCACAAATTATCTTTCTATTTTGCCTATCCTTTTTAATTTACATAAAAAAGATTAATTATTAATTAATTAAGAATAAGACTACCTACCAATAATTTCAATAATTTAATAATTTATTACTTTCTTAATGTAATAGATTCTAATATTGTTATATAAAAAAAAAATTACATGACTTCTTAAGTTTTTTAAGTTTTTTTCACTTTGTAATAGAACATTAAGTGTTAAATAAAAAAAGATTATCTCAAAAATTAGAAAGACATCAATTTTCATAAATATATATTTAAGATAAAAGTGATATAAAAAATGAAGAGAATTTCTTTATTTACATCTTTACTAATAATAACGCTATATTAAGTATAAGGATAAGGATATTTATAGTTAGATAATTGCATTAAATTTAAATGTTCAACAATTCTTACATATAATGAAACATAAGCTTAACCTTTATTCTACTCAGATTCAGATAAATTCAATTCTTGCTAGGCAGATAATGATAATTGCTATCTTAATTAATACAGGTATGAATCAGATGATAATGATAAAAAAAGAGCTCAGCTTTGCTATGATGATTGCTATGACAAGGATGAGTATTAAAATGATTACTTTAAATTTTTCTTAAGGTGCTCTTGGAACTGTGCAGAAAATGTATATGGAATTAATAACAATTTTAATAAATTTTAGTTTAAACCTGGACATATAGTAAGTATCTGCTTAATAATTGCGTCAACTTTAACAATGGCTATTAGAGGAGTATAGGTATATAAAACAAAAAAAAATAGCTTAGTAAATCCTCTTAAATGATACTACTTTTAATTTAAATTAATTGCATTACAATCTAAATAAAGAAGTAATTTAAAAACTCCTTATTTGTAAAAACTTCTACTTATAATGTCTTTTACTATAAATTAAAAAATATATACGTACATCATTTATACCTTTATTCTATTTTAATATTATAATTAAATAATATAGAAACTTACATATATAAAAAATATTTGGAAGTAATTTAATTTGTTTAATAAAATTGAATAATTAAGATATCTTATTATATAGGAACATTTATAAAATAAAAATGAAAAATAATCACAACAAAGTTACTAACATTTAAAATTGATAGTTATTATTTTTATAAAAATCAAATACTCCACTCTTCCGTTGATTTGGGAGTTTTTTAATAGAAAGTATGAATACGATCTACAGAAGAAAGTCCACAGAAATAGCATTCTTTTGATAGATATTCGTCAACAATTTATAATTTTTTGTAATATTCTTCTTTCTCTTCTTAGGATAAAAATATTTATATAAGTTCTTTAAAATTAGCCATTGAAGTTAATTTCTTTTTAAAAGTATTTATATCTAAAGCACTTTAAGTGTCATCCTCTTTTTTACCTCCACCACCAATTAAAGCACCTCCTATTCCTTTTAAGAATTTTGTAATTGATGAAGATTAAGACTATTATTATTCCTCAATAACTTATTATTTCATGTTTTTTATTTCTTCCTCTTGCCTATTCTTAAGATCTGACTGAACTTTGTTAATATATTAATTGATTGTTATTATTTTGGTGAATACTCTACTTTATGAGTAAGATGAAGACTGTTTTTCACTTTAATCTTCATTTTCTTTATTCATTTCACTTGCCAAGAAACGGTCACTTTACATTCTTTGTATGTAGCAATTTCTATGGAATCCATGGAAACAGCTAAAGAAATAATGATCTTGAGATAGAAGACCCTTATGGCAAATAGCACAATCTTATTCTCCCTTGATTTGTAATGACTTATGGGAATAAGTGTTTATTTCTCGTTTCAAAGAATCTGACATTTCATTTAATTGATCCATTTCTTTCTTTAAAAATTCAATCTCATTATTATAATCTTCTAAGTTACTGCATATTTATTCTTTAAGTAAATCTATTTAATGGATTTCTCCAAAATGAGGGAGAAGATCTTCTACTTTCAAATAACCACCACTATCTCTTGTAAGCTATAAAACATTCTAAGATTATTGAGTTTGAATTAAATGAACAGCAATCTTTAACCAAAGTTTATGCTTTTTCTCATCACTATAATGCTTTGAGGCATATTCTTTAGCTAAGCTAATATTGTTCTTATCTAAGGCCAATTTAACAGCTAAGTCGTAGAAATTCATCATTGCATATGTTTTGACGGTTGCATCAGTAATATTTCTTTACTCAAATAAATGAAGTGCAAAATCTAAGTCAAATTTTAAAATGAGATTTTATGATTTGGAACCACTTTTAGAAGAATTTGAATAGAGATTTATTTCTGTGTCATCGTTATTATAGTTACTGTAAATTTATTGGTTTTCTAGCTCTTCAGCTTTATTTAAGTACTCCATAAGCTTTAAGTGAGATTCTTCATCAACTTTCAAGCTACTAATAGTATCTTCTTAACGAATTTGATTTGCCAAGAAGAAGAGATAAAGATTGTGAATAATCTTATCTGAATTTTTTTATTTATAAACACAATGTTCAAGGAATTGAATACCATATTTTCTGTAAAGAGGAGGTATATTCATCAAACCTGAAATTAGTTTGGAAGGGTTAAATTCCTTGATAGAATTTAAAACAAGAGAAACAAACTCTTCTGGAACCCTCTACAACAAAATATAAGAGAATTTATAAATAATTTCTAAGGCTCTCTTGCTATCTTTCTTAGCCAGTACTTTTAAATACCCAACAGCTTCCTTATAATTCTACTCATTCACATAGTGAGTGATTACATTTTCATAATTATTTTATTCCTTTGCATACTATAAGCAATCATCTATTCTTCCATGATTTTAAGTTATTTCATAAACAAATTCCTAATCTATCTAATTGCTGTAAATCCTTAAAAATTAATTATAATCTTCTTTTAATTTCTTTAATTTTTCATTCATTTTATTAATCCTTTTATTTGAATACCCATTTTGAGAAGATCTCCTTTTGAGTTCTCCTATACTATCTCCACTTAATTTATGCACTAAAGGTTACTACAAAGGATACGATTCCTCTCCACTTTACTTCCTTAATCTCATTTCATTTTAACTTTCTAATAAAACCAACTATAATTTGCCATCTTTATATTCAAATTTATGTTTCGGATAGTCTTAATTTTATTCAAATTCATTCATAGCATCCTCTTGAACTAATACTTCAATATACTTCTCTAACTAATTAATCTTATAGTTATAATATTCTAAGCTTAGACCAGCTATTATTTTGAATTGAACTTTATTCGTTTCTTTCAGCTTGGTAGTAATGATTTAAAGATATTCTATTTTTCATTTAATAATTTCTATATTATTTCTATTTCATTATTAAATTTTTATTTACCTAATAGACCATCTATCGAGTTTAAATTTTCATTTTGTTAGAATTTCTACATAATTTCTTCGAAAGTTCTAGTCGATGCTGCATATGCCTTAGCAGCTGCAACATAATTCTCTTATTTATAAAGAAAATCACCATATAAACCTGAAACCTAAAATATTAATTTTTTTAAATTAAATATATATCATCTTATTTATTATATTTTACATAAGGAAGATTATCAAGGTTTGTTCTTCTACTTAATTCATATGCATTTCTAATCTCTTTAGCCTTAATATGATCTTAGCAAGCGAACTCTTCTTCTTAATTAATAACTATTTTAAGTATTCTCTTTTTAGAGTAAATAAGGAAAGATCTTTGGCTCGATGAGTCATCAAAAATCATATCAATAATAGGACCCTACATATTTCCTAATTCAAAAGTAGTAACTACTTTTTAAGTTATTCTATTCATTACAGTAAGACAATCTTCATGAAGTAAAAAGTAATGAAACTCTGTTAAACCAATTTTCAATATCCTTTCTTTTAAATAATTTCAAAAAACATTTTATTATTCTTAAGTTATTTTTGACAATTTAACAATTACCCTCAATTAAAAATCTATCTTTTACTTCACGACGACTATCTTCTTCATTCTTAGCATACTATAAGAATTTGAAATTTTTTAAAAATGAATCATTAGGAACCTCTCTGTTAGAGGATAATGTTAAACTAATAATTGTAGATCCTGTAGTGTATGCTATTGAGTGTGGTCTGTTATCACCTATTCTTTTTGCCATGTGAATAATGACATTTCCTGGAGGGTTGATAGGTATTTCATCTAGATTCCCTCTACCTTTTTCATATTTTTTAAAGAGATTTGGCAGTGGCTAATCATCATAAAAATAATTGAATGTCTAATCATCGCAAGCAAGCACACAGCTTTATTATTTAAAATAGTATTTTATTATAATTTTAATTAGGAACTATAACATATTTATCTTTTTATTCTTGGAAAAAGAATCTTTTCAGAAAAAAGAATAAGGGCAATGTATTTTTATAATATTTGATGAGGATAGCTTTGATAAGATAAGAGTTTAATATTTAATTAATAAATTATTTGTTACGTGTATGTTGTTTTTAAGTAATCTAATTGATAGATGTATATTTTTTATATAGCACTTTTTGTAACCATTGCATCGATCTGATAACATGTAAATTCTATGTCTGTGGTTTTTTTCCTTAAGATTCTTCCATAAAAAAATTCTTTACTCTTAGTTCCAAATAGAAAAGCTACTTCTTAATCATTGATTGCCATATCATCGAAAGCTAAACTAGTGATTTCTTTATTGAATTTAGATAATACTATTTTTATTTTGTTTTCTGATGCATGCCAGTAATAGGTAAGATCATTCCTACCTTGAAGTAAGCAATGATTTCCAGTCTTATCTAAGAAAAACTTCTCAATAGGCTCGTAGGATTGATTTTTGCCAAAAATATTTGTGACTATATTGTAAATGGGTTATGAAGATTGAGGTAATTCAATCTCTTGCAATTGAATTCTCTCTTCATATAACTATCTAAATATCTTGCCAGTTTCTGTTAATATTACTAGCTATTTTTCTGTAATATGTAATTGTTTTATATTCTCATACTCTGGCAAGCCAAAATCCATTTTCTTTTTTTCAAATGGATCTGGCATATCTATCCTTTCTTAAAAACCTTCGCTATCTTAATTCATCAGAAAATTAAAATCTCTATCTATCTTTTAGTAATAAATTTCTTTATTAATTAATTCAAATATTTTTTAGTATATATTGTAATACAAATACCACTCTGTGTTAGATATGAGTTTATTAACAAATCTTTCTTTGATTTTATAGTTAAATATATCATTTATGCATCAAAAAATCTATATCTTAATTTATAATAATTATATTAAAAACGTATTACATCTAGAAAAAAAAATACAATTAATAATTACTTTATGTTGAAAATATTTTAATTTACTGATTGTTTGCTTTATATCAAAGTAATTAATAACGATGAAGGAATATAGTTTGCTTACTTGTTTGATAATCAGATTTAAAAAATGTAATTTTTAAGATTAAATAAAGCTTATTTATTTAATGATAATAAATGATAGTGTAGTTCTTACAAAAATATTTAAGATCCAATATTACTGATAAGAGGATTAGAAGTAAAACTTCTAATTTAATTGATAATTTAGCATGATAAATCAAATTTTTAATTTCAGATTTATTTTAATAGTGTTACTATATTAAATTATTTTTATTTGGTTAATTAAAGACCATTTGTTTAGCACTAATAAAAAATAAAGCAAGTAAAAGCTAAAAAATAGTCAATATTATAATAAAAAGAAATGTCCTTAGGAAATCTTTTATACTAAAATTCTCCTATTGTAAACAAATTTCTAACGTTTAAGAGAGAATGATATCCTTTCAATCTTATATCTTCATTAAATCATATTAACCTCTATTTTAAGAATCACCTTTTGTATAATTAATAGAGAACTAAATTTGAATATAATAGTTTTGGTGAGCTTGTTTAAAAGTAAGGTTCTCCTCGAATATTACTCGCTGAACCAGCCCCTAATCCTTCTTAATTCTTATAAAATGGATATAATTATCAAAGGAACATATTCTAAGTAAATGCATTCAAAAAAACCTATGTTTTTTAAAAATATAGCTATCAATTAATGAAGCTTTATTTATAATTTAGGAACCCGAAAGACATAAATATAGCATCCCAACTTACAAAGATCAATATGAGCATTTAAAATAAAGACAAGTAATTAATGATAAGCCAAATAATATGGCATTTGATCCCAAAAATTATTCGCAACAACTTTAAAGATTATATGGATAATCTAACCCAAGATACGCAAATGAAACAAGTGCTGCAAATCCCTTTTAAAGAGCTTCTTAAGATATAATTTATGGTAATAATGAAAATAATAGTAGACAAGTTAATCAAAAAATAGTACATTTTGCATAACCCTAACCCTAAATGAATTAATCTATGATAAAAGATGGTGACACAACAAAAAATTTGTCTCTTTCATCTAGAAAAGATTACTAAATAAATTCACCAGCTCTAAATGGTACTAAAGTTGGAGAAATGTATGCTTCTCAAGCAGCTCTTTAGAAGGATGAAAGGCAAGTAGATTTATCTAGTTAAAGACAAGATTAGCATTTATATGTAGGTGACCTCTATAAAAACTTGAGACATGAGTACACAAACTTAAATTTACGCTCACATTTGGATAAAGTAATAAAACCAAATGATATTTTAGAAATAGGAGATAAAAAACGCTTTTTTTCAAAAGGAAATAGTTAGGAACCTATCCTCTCTAATGAATAAGCTTTGAGAGATAGTATGATCAGATTCAATTCTCCAGTCAAATAATATGAAATTTACAAATCTTAATCAGTTAAAAAAATCGATCCTCTTCATATTCTTGAAAGAGATAATAGATAGTATGCCTTATCAGAAAATGATTCTATTGATAAAATGATGAATATATCCAAGAAACTAAGATCTTTAAAAGAAATAGTCAGACATACAAATAATCCAAATGAAATAGCTCATCTAAGAGATGCTGTTTAGCGCAGAATAATATCAAAAAATAAACAAGTAAAATGTTGTTAAAATAATCAAAATTAAAAATTTATTTTGATTTTATTACTATTATATTATAAATTAAATAATAGTTATTATTTTGAATAATAGTTATAATTATTAAATAATATTTTAATCCTTTTAAACAATTTAAACAAATCAAAAATTTTATAAAATTATAAAAGGATAATAGAATTTTCATTTTTAAATTTTAAGTTTAATTTCAGAATAATAAATGCTTTTATTTATCCATTTTTTTAATAGAATTTCAATTTTTTTTCACCAAAAAAAAAATAAAAATAGTTTTGCGTATCTATTTCAATTTTATTTTATCTATTAGATAAATTTACTTCACATTATTTTCTATCTTATTTACTTTCCTTTTATCAATAACAACTTTCTACAAAAATATCGAAATAGGAAGAGAGAAGGTCGAAATTAGTAGCTTTACTTGGATCTGAGATGCTTACATAGCCTAAAACATAATTTGTATATTTATAAAATAGAAATTCCTAGTGAACTCACCAAATATTTAAATATCTTGTATGTATATATAATTATATCGGTTTAGTTATCAATCAATCAATCATTATTCATCAAATCTCTCAATTAAATCTTTATCAAAAATATATTTTTCTACCTTTAATTATTATAATTATCAAATATGAAATATTAATGAGAAGGGCTCATTCGAGCTAGAAATTAATCCTTAATTTAAGGCCATCAAACAAACAAACAAACAGATCAATCTATTTTGGTAGAAACTAAGAATATTATTGAAAGAGACAATAATTAAATTTTCTGCTTATAAAATTAAAATTTTTTGAGAAATAAAGGACAAATAACGAATATAATTGAAAATAGGCTAAGGGTATTCCAAAAATTGGGTATATATCGTAAAGCTTTAAATTTGAGATATCTCTAAGTAATTTGATAGGAGCTTCTATAGTTGTTTTAACTATAAATTTTCAAATTTTTTAATAGGAAGAAGTTTAATTCACAAAATTTAATAAGAAACTATTAATCCAAATCAAAGGTAAAGCTTAGAAGCATTATCACTATTTTATGATTGATTTGAAAATTTTTGAAAAGAAAAAATTGAATAAAGTTAAGAAAGATAAAGCATAAATTATTAATAAAAATAAAGAAATTGCAAAAAGAAAAGGAAGGATAATATCATAGTTTTCTTGATTAAAAACTAGATTATAGTAGTAGTTTAAAATTAGATTATCCAAAAAAATATAAGCGAATTGCATTCATTTCACAAAATGACTACCCCAAAAGCAAAGACAAATAACTTATTATATGCAAGTAAATTATTCATCCCTTTCTGTTTACTAGTGGCTTATTTCTTTTAACTTTTATACTTAATTTTGTTTTTCAAGTAAAGGCTTTGTACCTTTCCAACTGCTTTCTCTTTTCATAAAAATAGAAGTAACCTTTTAATTTTTACCAATATTTAGAGTTGATCAACAAGAAGAGAAACCAATCAGCTGTTGATATCGAAAAGGATTTGAATTTAATGGAAAAGTAGCAATAATAGGAATAAAATAACAAGAATTAGGTGTTACAACAAGAGCTAGGTGATAGTGTATCAAGTCACAATAGCAACAATTACTCTTTTGATTAAAATAAAAACAATAATTATTTTAACAAGACGAATGAATAATTTTATGGGAATATGGATAAGAAGGCTTAAGATAATTTGGATTATATAAATGGTTTAATGTAAAGCTTAAAGTAATAAGAAATCCGCACTAACTAAAAAAAAGCTGCTGTTCATGCAAGAACTAAAAGTAGTTTAGGATAATATTCTTCAACATAATCTCAATAAGCTTATCCTAATTAGCCAATATAAAATGATTTGAATACATTAGCAAATGCATAAAGAGCTGAAAGGGAATCCCATAACCATAAAAGTGAGCATTTAATTTGCTACTTAAAATGAGAATGAATTAATATTTATTATATTTTATTAAAATAAATAAATAGATTCTTTTGATAGTCAACTAAAGGACAATACTCAAAGGATTTAAAATGAAAATAATCAAGATAGCAAAGAAAATAGCTAACCACAAGGATTTTAACACTAAATATAACATAAATCTTTATCTCATCGTAGTTTGAATGAAACTCTACCAATTTTTAGCAAATAAAAGAGTATTCATTAAAATGATAATCCTCTGTAAAAGAGTACTCACAGTGTTGGCTAAGTGGATATCTAAAAGGCTTCAAGTTAAGGATAGCACAATAATTTGAGTTTTAAAATAGATTCTGAAAGAAAAAGTATGTAGCACTAATACCAATAACAATAACTTAATAAGATTAATAACTCAGGTAATTCATTTTTTCAAACAAACTTAAAATATAATTTTACAACCCATCGTATCTAAGTATATAACTATAATAATTAATTACCCATTAATATTTCAATTCAAATCATTTGAATAATATATTAGCTAAAGGAAAAGAAATTTATAATTTAAATAAATTAATATACTTATTAATAATGTTGGATTAATTTTTAAACTTAATAATTAAAATAGAGAGCTTATCTGGCAATGAAACAAACCATTCCACTGGAATTTCTGTTTAGAAGACTGACTAAGCTTAATTTTTATAATTCTTAGGAAATTATGTAACATATTTGAGTCAACCTGATGAATCTCCCTCTCAAATATCCTCAAAACCTAATTCTAACTTGTTTTAGAATAACTTTTTTAATAGCCACAACAGTAGTATCTGTAACAACAACAATAATAGATATCTCTAAACTTCATAATTTTAAAATATTCAAATGTAAAATGAGTAACTCTTAAAAGAAAACATTATACTCAAGTAGTCATATGAGAAAGTTCATGGAGAAAAAAAGGAATTATAATACTAAAAGAATCTCTAGCAATTAGAGATTTAAAAGCTCATGAATGAAAAGATTGAAGAGAAAAATAAAATTGCTCAATTAGAGAAAATAATAAAGCAATAATAAATAAAATATAATGAGGCATGCTACAAATTAAAACATACTTAAGATAATCTTGCAAAGATTACTATTGATCGTGAAAATGACCATTACACTCTCAAATATGCTTTACAGTAAATATTCTAAAAATAAATAAAATTAGCAATTTAAATTAATCAATTTTAAAATTAGATAACTATAATCTCAATAGCAGAAGAACAGTGAAATGAGTTCCTTCAAATAAAATTCAAAGAACTCCTATTCATCTCAAAATTTTAACTTCACATCTAAAGGGTAAATAATTATAAGCATTTTAAATGCTAAGACTAATTAAAATTAATTTTATTTAAAGAAAGGAGAGCATGAATGACTTAAAGTTTGAAGATTTTGAAAACAATAGCCATTTCTTTAGTGTTCATAACCCTAAATATCCTATGTAACCAAAAATCTCACCTCACTTAAAATCTCCTATGAATTTCCAGAAGGTCCCTATTAGTATGAATAGATCTAATTTTTAATAACCTGAAAATATTTATGAAGGAGAGGCTATTTTAAATAATACTGGAATATTCAATTATCCTAACTAACATATCATGGGTGGAGAAGATGATGAAGTAGAGAAGCATAATATGAGCATTAAACCTCAAGTTATGAATTAAAATCTTATGAATTTTGGATAAATCTCTGATCATGAATAAGAAGTTGAATATGATGCTGAAGGGAATCTTTATAACAATTAGTTTGAAGGAGAACAGTATAATTAGCAATATGACTTATAACACCCTCAAAATTTAGACAAATCATAATATATGAATTATAACAATAACATTGAGTAAATTCAACTACACCAACAATAATAGCGCAATAAGAAATACCACTCCCTACATATGAGAAATCAGTCATCTGATGAAAAGAATATTAGTGAATCTTTCTATTAGAATTTCTTGCAAAATAAAATGATGTAATTAAGAATTTATTTTTATAATTTACTTTTTAGATAGAATTATTTGGAATATAATTTAATGTTTTTTTTATCTCTTAAAAATAGAAATGAATTAAATAATAAGGCTAAGTTCTAACAACATGACTAAATGTAAAACATGTCTAAAATTTAAAAGCAAGATATAATTTATAAATCTAAAGGGAATATCCTTAAAAATAGTAGCATAAATAATTCCTAATCTAGTAAAATAAACTTCAATAGTAGTAATTTAGGTATTCCAAGTGGAGATTACTTTTAGGATATTAGCTAAACTGAATTATAAAATAACTCTCTCTCCTTACATTAACTAGAATGAACAAATTCTGATGTATAGATGCTGTTTATAGAAATTTGAAGATATTATAATAACTTCTTATATTAATATTAAATAACAAATCAACCAATGTGATATAACTCATTTAAATTTTCCTTATAATAAAAAATCAATAGAAAAAATATTTACTCCTTCCTTAAAGGTTATAATAATGTTAGTTTAGCTAATAATAATAATAATAATAATATAAATAATATAAATAATAAATAATAATAATAATACAAGTATAGTGAATAATTTTGATTTTTTAAGCTGAATTAATTCTAAGAAAAGTACACTATAAATAATGAAAATTTAGTAACTTTTATAAAATTTAAAAATAAATTATAATAAATATATAAATAGGATTGGAAAAATCTGATAATTAAATAATAACTAGAATAATATCTACCTTATTCTCTTAATATCATCTGTATGTATATTTTTAACTTTCTTTCATATTTATTTCTATCGTCAATTTTAATTTAGTCTATCTTTGATTGAATTAATTCTTTCTTGATCATACATTTATAAATATTTTAATTCTTTTAAGTATATCACATTATTGATTGAATATATTCCTCATCTGTTTGGTTTTTAAGAAGTCTCTCTTCTTCATCTCTTTTACGCTTTAGTTTCAGATTTTTTACTTCTGCATATCTATTAGCTTGATATTCTATGTTTTCTATTTATTCTCTCTTCATACAATTATTTTTCATTATTGCTCTCTATGTAAATCATAAATAATTAATTATAAAATTAAAGATTAAAAATATTAAAATAATTACATCCAAAGAATTTATTTGATTGAATTAATCTCTTGGTAAAAAGAGAGTTTTAACAGTGTTGGAAGCAGCTTTCATTCTTCCAAAGTTGGATAGTGCCTTTACTTTAAAAATTAAGTTCTCACCAAAGAAATCACCTGGAGTTAAGAGATAACTCCAACCTTTATCATTTTCTAATTCAACGATTCCTTCAACAATAATGTAAAAGCCTTTAATGATTTTAGATTTCCACTAAAATTTTTTTAGTTTTTATTTATGTTTCAAACAAAGCTTTCTGAAACGAGTCATTTTATAAAGGGAATGACTAAATGTTGTCATCTTTTCTATAATTCTTTTTAAAATACCAGCACCTCTTTTCTGATTGCATCTTTTCATTTCAATATAGCTAAAGTTCATTGTCTCCAAAAATGTTCCATCATTATAAATAATGTCATTAAGTTTGAAATCTTCCATCTATTAAAGGATTTTTTAGCAATTTTAAAATTAATTATTTTTAAATAGTTTTGAAAATATTTACTGAAACTAGTTCATAACTTAACTTAAGCATAGATATTTCTGAAATTCCCTTAAATATAGGGCAATTTCTAAGTAAAGAAGTTATCTTCTCACCTTCTAAGGAGTATTATCCTTTCCATAAATCTAAGAATAGATTTTTTTGCATTTTAACATATTCAACTGGAGTTTGGGAAATTAGCCAAACATTAGGTTTTTTAGATAAATTATTTTCTAATTAATCACAGCCAATAATATCTCCCTCACTATAATAAGATACGATATCAGGTTTCTCATAATTTTTACTGTGATCAAAGACTTAAACATTTCCTGCAATAATAATATAAATTTCATTGTCTGAAGGGTTGATTAATTTCTCCTTTTCAATCAAATTATGCTCTAAGTATGGAAGAGATTTTTTCTGTTTAAAGAAAGATAAATTATTTAAAAAATTAAAAGATAAAATAAAATTACTAATAATTATTGTGCAAACCTCTTAAAGAAAGATAGGTTTTGTAGTATGGGTAAAAGTTAATCTTAGTTTATCCATCCAATTTTTTATTTATAAAAATTTCCTAATTTCATTTCAAAATATTCTCCCTAAAGAATTTATTGAACAGCATTGTGGAAATTACAAAAAGTTCTCGAGGAATACTTAATCTCTAAATCCTAATATTTTGCGATTTTATTTTTATATTTAAAAGAGAAAAGAATCATGAAATGCATGAGTAAATCAAAATTCTTGGGGCTTGTCTTTTTATAGAAGATCTTATAATCTTCTTCTGCTTCCTAAATCCTCTACAGTTGCTTTAAGCATAGAGCTCTTAAATAAATATATCTGGAAGGAGGTTCATCTTTATCCTTTATCGTTTCTATCAATTAATTTATATTATCATATGACTCCTAGAAATTTCTCAATTTATATTGGCATAAAGCAATACCATATTATACTTATTCTTAGTTTTCATCGAATTCTTATGAACTAAGATTTAAAAGAGGATTAATTTAGTATTAATGATTATTAAAAATCTTACATTATCAGCCAATCTAAAGCTGTTTTGAACTTTTTAGTTTTTTCATACAATGAACCCATATTAAAAATAGATTTATAATGGAGCTTATCTTAAATTAAAACTTATTTTAAACATTAAGTAGCAACTTCAGTTTGACCTTTTTCTATTAACTTCCAACTTTTATAGAACCAGAATTCTGCATTTGACATTTAATTTTCCTAGAATATAATAATTTTTTAAAATAAGTATAGTGCTTAAGTGAATTTACAGTTTTTTTTTCAGTTATCTTTAATTCTTCTAAATGAAGAACAAGATTTGCAAAATCATCATTTGGTTTAATTAAATTATCTTCACTACCACTGTTAAGTAATCTTTCAACTTTATCTGGTAAATCGATCGTTTTCTTTTCAAGTTTTGATGAAGAATTTGTTTATATCATACTGGTATTTGTATTATCGATTTTCTTAATTATCATAGATTCATTCTTTTTAACTATTATGGAGTCATTCTGATTGGAGTTGAAATTACTATAAAAATTGCTACTGTTGTAATTATGGTTAAAGCTACTATTATCTAATTTTATTCAATAATAAAAATAAATTAATTTCATCAAACTATTATAACTGTTTACTATGTGAAGAGGTGCTCTTTACTCTTTGCTTTTACTAGAATTTATTGAAGTGACTTGAAGAAAGGATTGTTGTCCCTTTATTCTAATCTTAATTAATATAATCTTTAGTTAATTCTTTCAAAGTGAGCCTTTGTCTCATATCATTTACTTTATTTTATTTATATTATCTAAGAGATGAGTAATAGAAGCTCGAGTTATTATTCTAAGAAGTATTTGTATCAAAAAATTTATCTATTTATTTATTTAATTATAATACTTAATAATAATGTTAATTAGTTAAAGTTATTTACTAATTTGAATTTTTTAATCTTAGTTTAGAGTTTGGTTTAGCTAATCTTTTAGAGGTGAATCATTTTATATTTTTATTATATCATTCGGTTAGAAAGCATCAAAGAAATTTTAATTTTTTTTTATTGGAAAATCATATTCATCAGCTTAATTATGAGTTTTGATGTAAAAACTTTATTTTGTCTATTAGGCTGTATGGTCAAATTTCTCTAATTATTAATAGGTTGGAGGATTGCTAGAGTTATTTTAATGGTGAACTCTTTAACCAGATTAAGCTGTACTTGGTTTAGATTATAGCTTAGTTAAAATGAAAAATCTCTTTTGAGTTCCTCTAGATTACCCACGACTGGAAGAGTGACTTTATGGGCGTTTTTCTTTTGTCGTTGCTTGAGAGTTATTTGTTAGAATAGGTTAAAAATTATGTAGGTCAGGAGGATTTTAGCAGTAAGAAATTGCATCATTAACAATTCTATTGAGTTCTTTTCTATTCTACTTTTAAATATCCTTAAAATAATCAATCGAATTCTTCTTTTATTCTTTTGTAAGTTCTTCTAACTACTTTCTTTCATTTTACTAATTCATTAGGTTCTAAATAAAATAAAAATAGATAGTTAAAGAACCATTATGAGTTAAATTATTTACTTCAATAAAATTCAACTCTTTTTCTGCAAGAGAAGTTTCAATATCTTTATCATTATTTGATTTTCTTAAAAAGTTACTAATATTTAGTGTGAATAGTTTATTTGCAGCAGATTGTCTAGAACTTTCATGAGAGACTGGCCTAAGATTATTTTTTTAATCATTCAGATCGACTGATTCATCGGCCTAAGTATTATTAGTATTATATCTTCTCTTAGACTACCCAGCTGTTGATACTCTTGGGTTATATCCGCCGTATTGATTATAAGGTGTGTTTTTATTAGTTGAAGATGTTGGAAGATCGTATTTCTAAAGAGCATCTGTAGAAGTACTATTATTCCCTTAAATATATTTGCTAGTTGGTGGCCTTACAGAAGTTCCAATTAATAATCTAAATCATAAAATATTAGTAAATAGATTTTTTACAAATGAATCATACTTTGGTTCTAATTTTTTAGAATCTATCTTCAGATCTATTACTCTCTCTTTTGTTGATTATTTAAGAAAAAATGAATCCGAAATATTTTTGTTCTTTCTCCTTTTGAATAACTTCTTCTTTTCTTCTCTATTTTAAAGGATTAATAGAATTTAACATATTAAGGTTACTGAAATGTAAGTGTGTTTTACAGTGTTTTCCTATCTACTATACTATCATCCTCTAAAAGACCTCTCAAGAACTATTCTTCTTCATCTTCGCAGGGTACTTCAACTTCTATTAGGTTTATAGATCAAAATAAGCTTTTTTATGCTAAAATAAACTATTTTACATGGTATTAAATGAGGATATCTTCCCTTGAGATCATCTAAATATTTATACTATATTATTTTAAAGATAATAATTTGAATTAAATTTATTCAATCAATCAATCAACTTACTGGAATTTGAAATTTCTTCTTTGGATCTAACATTTCAGGTATACTCCTATTTAAACTTTAAGCAATCCAATCATCAAGTGCCTCTTCCGTGAGATCTCCTCTGCCGATGCCTCTTTTCTTTTCCTATTTATTTGGAGGCAGCAATTCAGCATCATGAGCCTATTCAATTAGTTAAATTTTATTATACTATATGGAGCTTCCAAAGTTTAGTTTTATTATTTAAATATAATTATATCAAAATATAATTATAATCTTTACGATCATTTCATCCTTCTTATCTTAAGGGGCAAATAATTGAACATTTGGATCTTATCTTCTTCCAAAATAAATATCTTATGGCTCTGCAATATTCTAAAAAAATTTTCTTTTCTAAATTTCATTAAAGCTATTTTTTTCTCCAACTATATGATCTGGCTTATGCTTTTAAACTAAAGAAGTGTCCTTTGAGGGAGGCTTTATAGAGGATGATCTATTGGGTTATGATTACTGTTTGTTCTATAATTTATACATTTACTTAGAGGTTGTTATCTTATTTAATAAATACTAGTAATCAATTATCAAATAGTATATACAAATTCCTTTTATAAATTAATCAATTTAATATATATCTTGTATTTACATAAATCCACAAGCTATTATTTTCAACAGAAAAAATACATGCATACATGCATAAACATTCACAAAATCTTAATTATCAAAAATTAATTTTGAAATTTTGAATGTGACTATCTATCTCTCTTTCTATCATTTGTATCATTTGTATCTAATCCTTTCCATTAAAAATATATTTACTAATTTCTATTTATCTCATAAACATATCTCTACCATATAAACTAATCACTTATATAGAACTAATTAGTGTCAATTATTACCATTATTTTTCATTTATTTAGATATTTTCATACAATTTCCAATCTTTCTCTTTTTAAAAAATAAATTGTATTATTCAATTTAAAAAATTATAATTTTCTCACTCTTATGTTTAAAATATACATTTTTGATTAGGATATTTTGGATTAAATGAATTGTAATTCTAATTATAATTATATTTCAAATATGAATTATTTGAAAGTTGAAGGGAATAAAGAATGCACAATGAAAATAATTAAGATAAATACTACTAAAATATAAATATGGATGGAACTATTAAAAGGTATTACTATCCTATTATGATAGAGGAGTAAAAAATATAATATTAATTACAAATATTACAGTAAACAATAATAGTAAATATTATTTTTAACTTTTTAGTAATTTATTACTGAGTGATTTATTGATTATCTCACACTCAATTAAAGGATAAAATAAAATTAGAGAAAGGGATTTTAGATAATTACAAGCCCTAATTGAGCTTGATTTTTACACTATATATTGATCAAACTTTAGTTCAATCATATTCTTCTTAGTAGTAGAATTCCTCTTGGTCTCTTTACAAGACAGGCTTATCATCTTCGGGATAGTGAATATCCTATTCTTCCAAATCATAATTTTACTCATCTTCTTGAATACGAACGCTCTATTAAGGTTTATCCTTAGGATAGGAGTCTTTACGAATGTTCTAACCGAGTTATTAATATTATCTTTTTTCTTTATTTTGGCCAACAGCTCCAATAGATTTAACAATACTAGTAATTACCTTTCTATAAATGAAAGCTAATGCAAGTAAAACAAAAATTAAGCCAATATAAACAACTTTTGAGAAAATACTAGCAAATGTTGAAGATTCTGAGTCAGCTCCACCAAAAGTTTTATTTTCAATATGTCTTGTTTATTATTCTCTAAGAGATTATATTAATTAATTTTATTGTTCTTTAAAGTTTTTATATTCTTCAGTTTCTTCTTCCTTTCTTGGGGTTATAACCTTAGGAGGGCATTCCTTCATTTCAGGACCTAAATCAACACCTCCACCACAATATAAACCTGGAATCTTTCTATAACCCTATATTAAATAAATACAGAATATTTTAAATTACTTCTAAGATGCAGTAATATATGCTAAAGGAAAAAGAAAGAAAATTACCTTAGAAATCATGTAAGACCAAGCACAATCAGCAGGGGGTTGAGAAAGGTTTTCTAATGAATAGTGTTCATTCATAGGAATGCAATCACCTTCATTATCCTTTCTATAGAAACCAAAATCACATTCCCAATCTTCTTCAGAGCAAGGACATTCTTCAACTACTGTTTTCTATTAATGAAATGAGAATTTTTCTAACTATAATATGATAATAATATCAAATTTACTTAATCTGTAGTAATGGAATTAAAACATTAAGCATCAGGTTTTCTTCTTACATATTTAACTTTACGACCAAAAACACACTAATCACCCTTAAAATTGGTAGGAATCCATATTTCATAATCACTATTAGGTCTGTTAGGATGTTCAGCACCAACACAACCTCTAGTGTGGAGATCTTGTAAATCAATAGAAGCAACTTGAGAAAAGCTAGTAGTATTAGTACTCTTACCTTTTCCATAAATAATGAATCTCTATTCCATATTACTAGGTTCAGTGGCAATCGATTCAACATCAAATGCAGGAACGTTCAATTTGTGCTCACTCCAAGTCTTACCTTCATCCCAACTGTATTTAATGATGTTAGTTTTATTAGCAGCTAATTATTTATCAAAATTTAAATTAATTAAGTTAAGGAAAAATTAATTTTTTAATTGAATCTTTATATATCATTGCATAGAAAAATAAGAAATACTTTATTTATTCTTTATTATTTCAAAATCTTTTATTATTCCCTTTAATTTTTTTGTTGTAGTAGTTATTATCTATTCTGTTTATATATTCTACTTAACTAAACTTATTTAATCTCTTTATCTATAAACATTGAGTATTTGTTGATTAAGTATGAAAATTTTTAGGAAAATAATTACCATTAGCAGCGAGAATGATACCACCATGATCACCAATTTCGAAAACGTGAGGGCCCTTTAAAATTTCCAACCATGTGTGACCACCATCATTAGAAAGATATGTATTAAGAAGAGAGAAATTTTCTTCAAGATGAGAGCCAACGTTACCAGAAGCAACAATTAAACCAGGAGCATTAGATGAAGAGTATAATTAAGCTTTTCTTGAGTAAGTTCTACCAGCTAAATGCAAACTGCAATCACCACTACAAGCTTAATTTTTTCCATTCCATTTCTATTATTTATTGTTATTTAATTACAATCCATTCTTTATTATTTAAAAATTATTACTTTTGTAGGAGCCTTAAGTGCGTGCCAATTTGAACCATTATCGAATGAAATAACTGTCTTCTTGAATGTAGAAAGTACTTCATTCAAATTTTTTTTATCATTGCTGCTATTTTTGTTTTTCTTAGTGGTAATTGACATCTTTTTAACTTCATTTCTCAATTTTTCTACCTTATTGCTATCATAAGTGTTGGCAATATAAACACCTTCGTTACTTTCGATCTATTTATATTTTATAAATTAGCTAATTAATTTTTTATATTTTTTGTTGATTTTTCTTAAAAAACACGTTTTATAATTTATTATTCTTGCTAATCTTCCTAATTATAGCTTTCTTTTATAAAAATTATCCTTTTTTTTTTTAAATCAATTCGATAAACTCTTCCTTCTTTTGTTTCATTTTTATAGAAAAATTAATATTTTTACCTTTTCAAAATCACATTCTCCATTTGCATTTCTAACATTGTAAAGTAATGATAAACCAAGTTCATATCCTCTCCAGTCAGAAACATAAACATTACTTTGCTTAAAATCTTAAGTTTCATGATGAATAGAAAGGAAAACCTATGCACCGTCACTCTTAAGAATAGTGAAAGAGACATGATCCTTGGATTCGAAAGGAAGCTTAACAGGCTTAGGCTCAACATAATAGTTGAAATCATCAAACATAGTAGCAATTTTCATTTCATAGGTTCTAGAATTGAGTTTAGGCTTGACTGTCAAAAAGAGGAAATATTCAGCTTGGAAGAAATTATCACCTCCTTCTTAGATAGTATGGAAAGTTTTACCGAAATCTTCTGTATAAACAACATTAGAACCAGCTAAAAGTTATTTTCATAAAACAATATTTAATATTTGCGTAAAAGATTATCAGATTTAAAATTAAAAAATAAATTACTGCTTTCTTAAAGTGCCATAATAATACCAGGGCTTTCAACGTTGTAGAAATTATTCATACGATTCCTATTCATAATGATTAAAAGCATTTAGATCCAATTTTATATATGATATGAAATAAATTCTATTACCATGAAGCTTCCATAACTTTTTCTGCAGCAAGTTCGAAATTTATACCTCCATCTTATGAGACATAGAGACTTCTTAAAGAAGAATCACAATCATCATCCATTTTCTTACATCTTACTTCAGTGAAAGCTAAAATCCAGTTCTATTTGTAGAGTAAGCAAAAAAAATTAAAAAGGAATTGATTTAACTTGATTATAAAATGCATTTTATTAATTAATTACTTTATTCTTACGGTGGAATCTAAAATCGTAAAGACCCTTAGGATGAGAAATCTTTTTCCAAGTTTTACCACATTCTTCAGACATGTAACTAACTTCTTCACCCCAGACATAAACAGTCTTACCATCTACTGGTGAAACTGAAACTTCAGAAGCGAAAAAAGGTTCACTCTATTTATTTATAAAATTGTGTTAACTTATTAATCAATTATACTTTTAAATAGAGATAGTAGATTTAAGAGAAATAAAATGAATTACATTTAAACCTTTGAATTATTTAGTGAGTTGAAGCCATTGTTTACCATAATTGTTACTCTTATAAACTTACCCTTCATCTGTAAGGATAAAAACACGAGTATCGAAAGAATCTTCAATTTCTTGGTCAACTTCAACACGATCAGTTTCATCATTGTAAATTTCATCTGTTCCGCACCATTCTATTTCTAAAATGTTACCACTTACTTCTTTTTAAAAGCTTCTTACACCTCTTTAAACTTTATCTGATTTCTCTTCATCTGAGGCTGCTTGAGTAGCCGTGAAGATGATAAATGCGAAAAGTATTGCAATTATTGTTTGCCTTTTCATCTTTGTGTTCTAATAATTTTTTGTTGATGTTTTTAATTTTTTTTTTATAAATTAATATTTAACTTTTTCTCATAAAGATATATCTTTAAATTCTTTTTGTCAGACTTCCTCTGGATTGATTATGAAATCTTAGAATCTCTTTTTTGATTAAAAAAACAAAAAAAAAACTAAAAACTTCATTGAGAAATGAAAGGGGATAGATCTTATAAATTTCTAAAACGTGTTTTATCTGATGCAAAAATGAATGTATTTCATATTTGGCTAATATTTTACTTTACTGCTGAAAGTTTAGTTTTTATAAATCCCTACCAACAACATCTTAGCTATTAATTACAAAAAATCTTTGCGATTTCACTTAATACCAATATTTCACATTTAAAAACGAAATGTTTAGAAATAAAGGAGATATTTTTAAAAAAATAAATCAAAGATTTATAATTTAATTTAAAATCCCTTCTGAAAAATATTTTTTAAAAAAATTAAAATAATGTTTTTATTTTAGAAGTAAAAAAAAAAATATTTAAGAAATTTATTTATTATTAATTAGATTTCCTTCTTCAAAATTTGATCTTCAATAATAACAAAAATCATCAGATTATATTTCTATCACTCTTAAAAAGTTAGTTTAAATAAATCAAAATAAGAATTAGTAAAATTTATCAATATTTTGTGAATTAATATAAATTTAGAAGAAGCACGAAATTTAGTTGGAAATTATATCTATTTAAATACACGTTGTTTATATTATTATAGCTCGCTTTTCAATCATAAATATTTTATTACATTTTTAAAAAGTTAATCCCTTTAAATCCTCTTTAATTAGTGCTCGTATTAGCTCATAATTAATGAAATAATATGTTTGCACTTTTAAAGTATTTACAAATTAAATACTATTAAAAATACAAATATTTTAATTAGTAATTTTATATTTGAATTTATTATGAAATATATTGGGGTTTTTATCTATATTTTTAAAAGTAAGTTATTTGTTATTTTATTTATACATCCTTTAATAGAACTCAGATTTAAATCTAGCATTAAACTAGAAGATATTATAGATATTTGAAAGTTAATTTAGATTGTGTTATTTCTAATTCATTAATTTGTAATAATACCAGTTTTTTGGTTGTTTGCTTATTATAATCAATAATATACTTTTTTCTTTATTAGAGATTATTTGCTTAAATATGTTTAATTTTTCTCCTTCCATTTTGCTACTTTTTTGGATATTTAAGAAATTTTATTATAATTCTTATTACTCTTTTATACTTAAATTAGTTTTAATTTTACCAAAATACTGTATGAGTATGAGGGTGAAATCAACAAAGACGACATAGAAATACTTTCTTCCCTAAATATGTTTTACATTCTCTGCAACTATGAATGTAGTCTTTACATTATTTTTACATAAAAGGGATAAAAGTACAAGGGAAGAATAAGATACAAAGACCAAGTGCTACAGAATATGTTCCGCATCCATAATCTTCTTCAACTTAAGTGATTACCATTTTATTACATTTGAAACAGTATAAAGTTTAAGGAAGATTTGAATCAGGGAATTATTCAAATCGTAGCTAATTTATTAAACTTGAGTTAATATGAATTTATCTTGAGGAAGTAATTTAAAGATTTATTCTACTATTATTAGTAGGTGATTAGATATAATTTTAGTTTTAACTAATATTAGAATTCATTTATAATAAAGGTGTCATTAAAGGTTAACCATCTTTTGTTATAGGTTAACCGATTGCAAAAGTTTCCATTTCAATAGGAGGATGAGAATTAGATTTTTATATAATAGTATTTTATGATTGAGAGTAGCTTTAATTATATGATTGTTATCCTTTTAGAGAAATTTATTATCCCTTAGGAGTAGTTGTAGCTGATTAATTCATACTATTTATCTTTTTATAAACAATAGATTTTTAATTGATCAATTTAATAATCTCTTTATAAGTAAGCACAGGTAGTTGTTTAATATAGTATCTTTGATATGTTTTAATGAAACATCAATTTATAAATTTACTTCTAAGTTAACTATTGATTATTTTTTAATTATACTCCAATAAATAATTAACATAAATATAATAAAAAAGATTTTTTTAAAGATAATTCTAAATAATATGTATAAATTTAAGATTTTATAGATAATTTGTTTGTTTGTTTGTTTGAACTCAAGATAAAAAATAAACTAATCTCTTATTCTTCCTGATAACAATTTTCTTTTATGATTTGCTAAATAATTTTAGATTTTAAAGTTTAAGGTAAGTTAAATTTGATAAATTTGAGAGTACTTAAATAAATCTAATCACATCCTAAATCTACATTTAGCAAAAAAGCTGAAATTATAAATGTAAGGATTAAATATTAGGTTTTGTTTCAATTATCTTAGATATTTCTTTAAAGAAATTCATTTTGAAAGTCTATTTAATTCTTATTACGATGTCTTTAATATACTTTAGTTCTCTCATCCCATCTCTAATATTATTAATAAATCTTGTAGAATTCAATTAATTTACTTATATTGAAAATCTTATAAGATTTTTTAAATTTGAAAAACCAATAATAAACTAAGTACAATCTTCTTCGTTTTCAAAAATTATTACAGTTGCTTAAATCTATAATATTTGTAGATTGATAAGAATATTAAATGCTAATCCTAAATAATTCAATATTTCCTCATTAAAAGTCTATTTTAATGATAAGGATAGATTAGTTAAGCTCCCCAATTTAGAAATTCCTTAGCAAATAGAAGCTATACCCTCAGTTGAGATATCATTCATTTTAGGCAAGATTAAACTTAAATGAGTTAAGTTTACTAATTTTGATAAATTTTATCCTAAATATAAACCTCCTTCTTGTTAAATTTTATTTTAAAATCTAACAATAAATGTAAGTTATTGTAACTTAATAATTGAAGAGATATTCTCAATAAGATATTTCACTTCTGTTGAACCCAATTCATTACTCTCTCCAATTTCTACTATTAAGGACTCTAAATTTATTAATTTCTTTAAGCCTATTCCAAGGGTTTGAAATCCTTTCCTACTGATTAAATTATTATTTCCAATTATTATTTTAAGTTGTAATAAATTTTCTAACAGAGAAATATTTTCTGATAAACATTTTATTCCATCATCTCCTATTTAATTAATACCAACAGAAAATGAGAATCTTATAAGTCCTTTAATAGTATAAATTCCATTAATTAATTGTTAAATTTTTATTGCATCTATCAAATTATCATCACCAATCTAAATTGATAAAAAGGTTAGATTTTAATTTCTTTTTATTATTTACCCTAATCCAAAATATAAGTTTGATAAATATGGGTTGTCTTCCTCTATCACTATTGTTAATAGCTCTAATTATGATAATTCTGCTAATCCTTATACAAATAATTCTTCTGTACCACTTCTAAATTAATCTTCAAAATTAAATTATAAAGTTAAACTTTTAAGTTTTTTGTTACTTTATATCTCTTTCAAAAATGCAGAAAAAGATTATAAATCAATTAATGTTCCATTATCAATTATTAATAGTAAATTCTCATTTCTAAGCTGTTCATATTGATTCTTATTTTATTCTTTATGGATTGTTAACATATTTTTGTGTCTACTTAATTTATTGATGACAAAATTTTGCTCTTAAAAAATGTTTTTCCCTATTAAGTAATTTGAAAATATTTAAGCCTAAATTCTATTATAATAACTTTCTGTACTATTAAAACTGTATCTATTTAGCACAATTTATTTTTTAAATGATAGAATTTTATTATTATTGTTTTTTCAATTTGTTACTATTATTGATCATGTTAGTTATTAATTCAAATTTTCTAAAGCTTATATCATAAAATTTGAGATATTAAGTATTGACATGGTAAAAGTAATAAAAGATTAGATTTTAGATTAAAGATTGTCAATAGATATTTTTAAAAAATAACAAAATCTTCTATTTTCTTGAAATAATATTGATTAAAGAAACAAATTGAAAATTAAAAAACAGAACAATTTCTTGGAAAATTATAATAAGAAATGAAAATTTCGCTCTTATTTTACTTTTACTTCTTTTATTTTTGCTAATCGATTTCATTCTTAGAAAATAGCCGTAATGAAACATCTTTAGAAAATTAGATAGAAGATATTCAAAAAAAGTTATACAATCATAGATATAATGAAGAAAAATAATATAGATTTTGGCCTCCATAGTTCTACTAGAAAAAAGGTCTCTATTCTTCAAATATTCATGGAAACGCAATAGATAAAAATAATACTTTTCTCTACTATTTGATCAGATAATATGTCGGATGTCCTGATAGTAACATGTTTGTAACTAATTTTGTATTATCTGCTCTTCTAGACTGCGCTGAATTTGGAACAATTTAACTTGATCAAGATAAATTTGAAGAGAGCATAGATGCTCTTTTAGATTTTAGAGATAAAAATTAAGCAGATGGAATACCTTCTTACCTATTTTGGCAATAAGCCTATAAGAATGGTACTTGGTATTCTAATCCCATAAATTTAGAAAAAGTAGCAGAAGTTGTAAAAAATATGCCTGAATGGATGAAGCAAATATTTATCAAAATGGGTCTTTCATTTGTAGCTTATGCTGATTAAATTGTAGATGCCTTTCACCTACCTCCTGATACTGACGATTCTTCAATAAATATAGGTTAATAATTTTTATTTGCTAAAAGATAAACATTTCAAAACTAATTTTTCAATAATTTAAATAAATAATATAGCTCTCGGAATCAGAATAATGAATTCTCCTTTAATTAGGTAATCTATAAAAGATAAATGGTAAATGCATAATTCAAATTTGTAAGGATACTACTCTCTTCTCAAAAAATATTCCTACAAACCATTTATTTAATCAAATTCTTCTGCAGATACTATTGACATAAGAACTTACTTTGCATTTCATGAATATATCTCTAAATAAAAGATCTAGTCTACTAACTTCTCTATTTTTACTACTTGGATAAAAAGTACTGAGGATCAAATATAAAAATTAATTCAGATACCAGCTAATACCAATAACTTTGATTGCTCTGTATTAAGTAATATTCTCTATGGTCTGCACTAAGTGCTTTTAAATTCTAACTCAACTGAGATTGAACTAATTTTTGATCAATAATTGTAAGGATTATACTTAAATACAAGCAATATTATCACATATACTATTAATTCTTATATGGCATAACATCATCCAGATATAGCCTTCCTTTACTACCCTTCAATTTATGATTTCTATTGGTTTGTAGCTAGAAATATTCATTATTTAAACTCAAATTATTAGAAGATTCCTTTGAGCATTATCAAATAAGTTGCTGACTAATTGACTGATTCCATGAAAAATCAAGGTACTATTTTCCTACTTAATAATGCAAAGTAGAATAAAAAAGGTGAAATCTATTGGGAGGAATTTTTAGGAGTCTATAATAATAAAACCTATAATGAAGATTCTACATTTTCAACTGTAATAGCATTGCATGCATTATTAGATACTTGGACTCTTACTAAAGTTGATAAAAAAGGATTTCATAAAAGATATTTTTTGTCTGATACTCCTTCCAATGTAACATAAACAATCAAAAATGGGCTTAAAACTTTGCAAAAAAAAGATGCCTTTTCTAAAAGTAATGAAAATGCTTTTTTTTCTGGAAGCTAAAAATCTCTAAATACACTTTACTACTATCCTATGAATGTAGCTCACTTTATAAATGGTACTGCATTTGATCCTCACAATGGAGAAATGTATATCTTAGAATAGGTTGTAGGATTAAAAGGAGTTATAGATGATGATAAATATGAAGAATTGCTACAACAAAATTGGTTTTAGCATAAACCTATTTAATAATTTGTAGGATATAATAGTGAATTATTTTCATTTCCCTATTGGTCTTCTCCTGCTATTACTTTAAGTATGGGGATGTCTTTGTTAAGTAAATACCAATCGCTAGAAGCAAGTCTATTTGAAGAAAGTAAAATAGAACAATGAAAAATTACCTAAAATATAATTTGTATTTAGTTGTATTAAATTAATTGTATGGATTTAAGAGCTTAATTTATATTCTATGCGTGTAGAATAAAGATAGAAATATTAGTTTTTATAAAATATATACATAAAAATAATAATAATCTTATAAAATTTAGAATATTTTGATCCTAAGTATTAAAGCATTGATATTTAATTTTAAAAAGCGATAATTGAAATTTTCTAAGAAATGAATGATTTCTATTTTGTAAAAGATAAAAAAGTAAAATACTTAGAAATAAATAGTGTCTGTCTGTAGATAAAGTTTTAAATATTAATTATTTTTTATATATAAATGCATACACTTTAAAAATTAACCTATTTCTAACATAAGGATCTCTTATAGGTAATTCAATCCAATCACTTAAACTCCACTAATCTTATACATTTTCTTATGGTTTTATTTACTTATTTCTTAGATTTTTAAGCTTTAAAGTCACAAATTAGATATTTTAAATTTTGATGATATTATAAGGAATCTAAAAAGAATTGAATTATTTAATTTCTCATTAGTGAATCAATTTTTAATGTTATAATAATACTTTTTAGATATCTTAGGCATTTTAATCCATCTGATATCCCTTTAATTGCATCATAATCTATGAATACATCATCAATCGTGAAAAATAAATTATTAAGATGTATCAAATATCTTAAACTATTACCCAATATATGTACACCTCTACTTCCAATAGAATTACTTTTCTCTAATATGAATTGTAAATTAATAAGATTTTTTAAACTCTTAAATGCATCTGCTATTTCTAAAGCTCCTTCATAACTAATATTATTAAATCCTCCAATCTAAAATGAAAAATTTTTCAAATTAAATAATTTTTTAATTCCTAGAAATAGTCCTTTAGTGCCTTAAAAATTTAAATTGTTTTACCAACCAATATTCAAATTTAGTTAAATTAAATGCTATAAATTTTTTAATCCTTCACCAATAGCTTCAGCGCCTTAGGAATCAATATTATTGCCAGACAATATGCATAAATTAAGCTTAATTAAAAATTTAAAGTATTTAAATCCTTGAGCAAGCTTAATAGCTCCCTCTTAATTAATATGATTTTACTAACATATTTAAAGAGATAATTCCGTTAAGTTTTGCAAATATTTAAATGAATCCCCAATACACCTAGCTCCTTATGAGCCAATATTATTATTCCATCCAATAACAAGATGCAATTAGGATAAATTACATAAATATTAAAAAGATTTACATATTCCAGAAACGCCAACATCCTAAATATTATTATAATCAAATGAAATATTAAGTGTATTTAGATTATCAAAATATTTTAAAGAATCTCCTATTTATTAAACACCTTAAGATCCAAGATTCTCTTAACTTTCAAAATGCAGAGATAATATTATTATTTATTTGCTAACTATCTAAAGACTTTAACTAAATGTAAAGGCTGAATTCATATCTAAATTATCTCCTCTTACAAAAGTTATCATAAGTTCAAAAGTGTTATGGTACTCTAATAAACTAATTAGTGACTGATTAAAAGCCTCAAAAATTAAAGCAAATTTTTTCTTTATAATATATGAAGCTTATGATCCACAGATATATAATTTAAATGGATCCTAACTCTAATATTCTTCTATTAAGTTAATAAAATTAAAGTCAAAATTGTTTAGTCCTTATTCGCTGATTTTATCTATCTCTTCTTCCATCTTTTTTTAATAAGATTATATTTTTAATTTTTTTTGATTATTTAATATTTATATATTACATTTCTTATCTAAACAAATTTAAATTTAAATAGAATCTTTTTTCAAATAATTTTTAGAGAAATTTAAAAATAAATACTAGTGGATATATCTATTTATAAACCAATTTAATTTATTAATTATCAAATAGTAAGCTATATATTTAAAATATATTTAAAACTAGTAAAATTAGACCAAGTTTCATGATATTCTTTCAAAGATATTTAATAATTTGATAAAACCTACTTCCAAAAAATGATGAAAAAACTTTCGCTTTAAAATAATCATTAAAAGATATTAATTATAAAATAATTAAATGATTACAATATAAATTTTATACTTTGTTCTTTAAATTTATTTTTAATTTTTGCCAAACATTTTTAATGAAAATTAGAATCAAGAAAAATGAGGGATGAAGAGATGAAATTCAGATTAATTAAGAATTTAAAATCTTTGAGTATTCATTTCAGTCACAAATCTTATAACTATGTTTTATTTAATATTCCTACATATTTATAAAATCTATTTAAGAATATTATTATTATTATGATTGAAAAAAATGAAATTAATTTTGTAAATTTACAAATTAATCTTATTAGTTACTAATAAATGAGCTGATATCGTTTTTATGTAAGCCAAAAACGTATAGATCTAAGAAATATGAATGGTTAAAGAAAATATGAATTATTGATAAAAGAATTCTGTCTTTATCTTACTAATATACTTTTTGATATTGAATTAGTAACAAGAATTATTGTGAAATAATACATCAAAATTCTAAATATATGAGTAATACACATAAAATACAATTAATAACACTAATTTTAGTTGCCTTATCAGTATAAGTAGCTTATGCATCTTAAGTTAACTTTAATGTCTACCACACTACAGATGTAAGCTATTACCTAATTTAGAATATTACTTTAAGAAAAGCTAATTTCATATTTATTCATTAAGATTGTGATATTTTTTTAATATATTATGACTAATTATGATCAATTAAAAATAGTAAATTAATGGAGAACTTAAAAGATTATAGAACAACTGCGAAGGATATACTCTTGTAATTATAAATCATTTATTCATCATTATTTTTTTCTTATTTATATATTAATTATATCAAACAGAATTTAGTTAACAATGATCCCGATATTTATGAAGTAACTTTAGCATAAACTAAAAATAAAGGAAAAGGATTAAAAGGATTTGTCCTTTTTGGTGAACATCCTAGAGAAATGATTTCACCAGAAACTGGTTTGAACTTCCTTAAATCATTGTGCGGTTAAAGTACTTACGGAGAATATGAAATGACTTAAAAAATAAGAGAAAGCTATACTCTTAAGTTAGTCCTGAATGCAAATCCTAATTCAAGAAGATTTGTAGAAAATGGTGAATATTGTAAGCGTGAAAATCCTAATAAAGTTGATATTAATAGAAATTGGGGAAGCCATTGGGAAAAGGTAATTTATTGAATTTTAGATATCACAATATAAATACTTATTATATTTAATTAAGATTGAAAATGAATTCTAACAAGTCAGCTCAGGATCTGCTCCTTTCAGTGAAATCGAAACTAAAACATTGAAAAAAATTGCTACTGATTTCAAACCAAATGTCTTTGTTACTATTCACTCTGGAACTTTAGGTTTATATACTCCCTATGCTTACTCCGAATAAAGAGGTATTATTAATTTATTAAAACCAGATTAGATAAATCTATTGAATCAAAATATCTTAAATATTTTTAATTCTACTATATATAAATATTTCACATACAAATTTATTACTTAAGAAAATCTTACATTAGAATTTTATTTATAATCTAAGTATATTTTATTTTAAAATCTAATAAAACTAGCTGAAAGAAATGAAGAACATATGATGCATATAGTTTAAGATATTAATAGTAAGTATTGTAGAGATTGTGGTGTAGGTGCCGCTGGTAAGGAAGTTGGTTACCTTTGCCCTGGTACTTGTTTAGATTATATCTATGAAGATCTTAAAGCTGATTATTCTTTTGCTTTTGAAATCTACTCTAGCAATTATAATATTAGAGAATCTCTAGGTGCCTAAACACTTTTATCAATGAGATCTAGAAGCCTTAGAGGACGTAATACTGCTAAGAGCAATATTTCTCGCCCTCCTTCTTGCTTCTTATAATCCAGGTAATAGAAAAATTTTAGCTCTTAATTTTTTCATTAAATTCTTTTATTAAACTTATATTCAGCTCTGAAAGCGAAATTAAGAGATTGGATTCTGATTAAGAAGTTTCCGAAGATTAATACAGCTAATGTTTCTTATTTTTCAACCCTGAATCTTCAGAAGATTACGACTACGTTGTTGATAATTGGACCAAGGTAATATTTGTATTTAAAAATAAATTTATAATTAATTTATTTTAAATGATAGGCCATCTATGAAACACTAAATCACGTTACTGAAAATAAATCTTTGTGAGGAACTAATTTATCATTTTAAATAATAATTAATGTTAATACCATTCAGAAATTATTTTGCTTTTTATATTTTATCCCAAATGAATTTTCAAAATTAAATAATAAAAATAATTGAACATTAAATGTGAAATTGATTTATAAAACAATTAAAAAGACTATGAAGATTACAAATAGTAAATAAATTATTATGAAATGTAACAATTTAACAGAATTATAGAAATAAAATATATATTTAAAAAATCACTTTTTACTTTTTGAGAATTTTGTGTATTTTTATAGCTCTGTACGACAATTAGGACATTATAATTTCCTAGAAATCCAGTCTTCTATACACTACAGATGATATTCCTTTTGACAGCATCTAGAGAAGTGGAGCCTCTCTTCAATTTAAAAATCTTGATAACAAATTTAGCATTCTAATTCATTAATAGAACTTAAAGATTTCAATTCAATATAATCTAAATCGATAAAATAACCTATTTTTTGCAAATTAGATTGTAGATTTTAGATAAGATATTTTTAGTAGAAAAATTATATTAGTTAGCAAGAATTTTTGATTTATCTAATTTAAACGACTATTAGTAATAAAAAACCAACTATTAAGGTTTAAGTGCATACTATAAAATCCTTTTTAGCTAGCATGATTTCGTTTCCTTCAATTTTATTTTTTTGGAAATAATAATACCAATTAAATAAGCATAGCTATTAATAAGCAAAAATAGCCCAAGACAGTAAGCTTAATGCAATGTTGTATTGTTTTATAATCAAATATAGAGAAACATCAATTTCTTTTTTGAAGTATTCATACCCTTTCTATAACTTTATGATAATTTTCTTTTCATCATCGTTTAAACTTTCTTCTTTTGCTTCTACAATTTTCTTGATATTTATATACTCAACTATTCTATGGCACTTTAATATTGTGTGGCCAAATAAATTGATGATAGCTATAAGTATTTAAATTTTTTCATTTATTCCAGATATGTGATTAAATATCATCTAGCAAAAAAGATAAATAAAGAATATTAAAGCAAAAGATGAAGCTAAAAGAGTATTTTAGTTAATTAGTTAGTTAATATTGTAGCTTAACATTGTTCTTTCAGAGTTAGTTAGCATATAATAGCTTATTTAGTGCCTAATCATTAAGCAATAATCTCCCTATTGAAAATTAAATAAACTAAACTTGATTGTATTTTAATTCGAGATTTATTCATAATTATTTCTGTAAAAGATCTACTCCAAATAATTTAATTATTAGAATTATAATCCTATATATAATCCTAATAACTTGTTTTCCACTCGTTTTAATGTAACAAGCAATTCCTTCTCACTTTACTTCTACACGAGTATAATATAATAACTTCTTTACATATAATTTGATATATAGAAGAATATTAATATTTAATAACATAACTGAATAATATTATCATCTTTTCAACTCTTATGAAACATTTTTATATTTATATATGCAAATAATCATAGAATAAAATATTAATCTATTTCAATCTACATCTTATTTGTTAAAAATTATTCTAAAAAGAATTTTGAAATTTAATTCATCGGTAGGTAGAAAATTAGATTTTACTTATTTTTATAAATTTTAAAAAAATGAATAGAAAAAGTAAAATCTATTTCAAATTCAAATTATTAAAAGCTTTTATGACATTAAAATGTATTCTTCTATTCATTTAAAAGCTGATTTAATATTGTAGGGAGGGATATCCTTAAAATTTTATAATCCTTTTTAAATAAATTTAATTATATTATATTAAATTCTTTCTAATTTTAAGATCTATGAAATAAATGAACAATAATGGTAAATATTCTTACAAGTTTTAGAGTACTGATCAGTAGAAATATTAGTCAAAACGAATACTTTAAATTATAATATAAAAACATGATAAAAGATTATCATAATATCATAAAAATGATTGTTTAATAGAGAAGGTTGAAATTTTTAATATGTGGATTAAAGAAAGATTCAAATAATTACATTTAACTAAGACAGGTATTGAATACCTATCTCTATTTTCAATAAATTTGATAAATAGATTTAAGAAGATAGATCTTTTTTGAGAATTTATTAGTATTACTTTTGATAGAGCTATTTAAAAAACGTAACAAAGAAACATAAAGATAGCTATTTAGATTATACAATCATGTCAAAAGAGCTGAATGAAAAAAGAATAAGAAATTCAGATGCTTTTAAAATTCTTTTTGAGGCATATGAAAGTGGTCTTTAAATGAAGACTGATTTGATGCATTAAAGGATAGCAGCTGGTTTAAATCATGGTCTTGCAATCACTTTCTAAAATCATTGTAAATTAAGATATTCATTAACTTCAACATAAAATGATAGGGGCAAAAGATTTTATGGAGAAATAACACTAATAGTGATTAAGGATAATTATTTAAAATCATTTGAAATAAAATTTAGATTCAGTGAATACTAATAAGAATGGAAAGAATATTTATGTAGCACCTACTCTTGTTGGAACTGGAAGTAATTAATATGGCTAATTAGGATAATTAGCAAATCAGATAACAAGAACAGATATCGATGGAGTGGTAAATACATCCATAAATTTAACTATAGATTATTGAATATGATTTAAATAATTATTTTTAATGATATTTTTAAATTATTTATAGGATAATTTTGAGAAAATATTCTTGGTTCATAATTCAGAGGAATATTACCCTATTTAAGTATGTTGCGGATATAGTTTCTCACTAATTTTAGCAATAGAAGGAAAGAATTTATAATGGTTAGAGAAACTTACAAATGCAAAAGCAGAAAAACATGATAAGTCTGATGCCTAAAATATCAGATAGGAATAATTAAAGGAATTGCTTAGCAGAACGAAAGTATTCTTTAGTGGAAGATTAGGAATTCATTTAGAAGATAATTAAGAAGGAGTTGGTGAAAAAAAAATAGATAAGAGAATGACTTTTTTGAGATCTGCCACAAAGATGAAAACAAGACAATTTGATTTTAAAAATACATAAAAGTTCGACATATTTTAACCAAAATCTTTAAACACTAACCAAATAACTATTGATAATTATAACACAGAAAATGAAGCCCTATTAGGGAATTAAGATCAATAATATACAGAAGAAGATAGTTAACTTACCGAAGATGATAATGATGATTAATAACAAACAACTATTAGAATGGCAATGATATCTGAAGAATAAGTAATTTATTCAAATAATTTTTCACTCTTAGTTTAATTTAATCATACTAAAACAATCAATGTTATCATTAATTTACCAAAATACTTCTCTTATTAAAACAAATTTCAGTTTAATTTTTCTATAATTTCAAAAAAATACATCTTAAATTAATCTTACTAAATTCATTATTAAAATCCTAAAGAAAAATTATAAATTTGTGATTAATGATGTTGTGGCTGTCCCATTAGCAAAGGGAGTTACCTCAAGAGAAGGGTTTGTTGTTTAAATTAGCTGTGGTATGAACTTTTGTCTAATCCTCACCTATAATTTCAGGGTGTATGGATGGGGAGACAATTCTTATGGTAATATTGGTGCAGGGGATTTGGATTATCATTTCTCTCCAACATTAATTGAATTTGAAGAAAATAAAGGAAATAATTCTAAAATTTAATACATAAGTTGTGGTTCTAACCATTCTGCTGCGGTTTCTGTAACTGGAAAACTTTATACTTGGGGATAAGGTAATATTACAACAAATAATTAATTAGTAACAACTATCTTGATTACTTAGAATTTAAAATTTTTGTCTTATTTTATTAGGTATTTTTGGTCAACTTGGACATAAAAACGTTATGAACTAAAGCATTCCTATAATCATAAAGGGAGAGTTAGAAGAGAAAAATATTGTTTTAGTGTCATGTGGAGGTTCTCACACAGTTTGTTTGACAAATGAAGGTTATGCTTATGCTTGGGGTAAATAAATAAATCAATATAATATAAAAATTTAAATCTTTAAAATGAATAAAATTTGAATTAAATAGGAAATAATAAAAATGGGTAATTAGGCTTAGGTGATCAAGAATAAAGAAATATTCCTTAAAAACTGTCAAGATTATAAAATTACTTCATTATGAACGTTATTTGTGGTATGAATAATACATTTATATTTACTCAGGTAGGTAAAATATTTGCTTGTGGCAGTAACTAGCACAATAAATTGGGTCTCGATTAGACAATTTTTTCTAAAGATAACTACTTAAATCCAATAGATTTAGATACAAGCTTTTTAAAGGGCATTGATAAGCCTAAATTAAAAGATGTCTATGTTTATTAAATAGCCTCATCTCCACATTTCACTTATGCATTAAGTAATAAAGGATTTCTTACTACTTGGGGTTTATAAGTTGGAGGTTGTTTGAGTAGAACTATTACCTCCTATATTTAAGAGAAAATGTCAAATGCTAATAAGCATGATACTAATATGCTTATCCCATGCACAAGTTAATTTAGAAAACTACCAAAAAATAGCTCAACAGATGTCTTTTTAAATTAATTCTTCCCAATTTAAAACTTAAGCATATTTAGAGCAAGTGAAAAAGATTTCATTTCTAATGAAATAGTAGATATTTAACTAGGTACATTTCACACTATGGCTCTTACAAATGCAGGGGAAATTTATATATGGGGAAGCAACTAGATGGGTTAACATGGCTGTGTTAGTGCTATTGTAAGGTAGGAGTATGAAGATTTAAATGAAAAGAAAATGCAATTACTATTTACGGATTTATCTATTGAAGCACTTCCATCAGTTGTTTCTTTCTTCAACATTAAAGAAAATAGACGCATAACATACATAGCTGCTGGTTATGAGTATTGTATGGCTATAGAAAACAAGCGTCTAGTTTATGCTTGGGGTCGTAATACTGATGGTTAGTTGGGTATTGGCAAAACCTAATTTTTTGTAGATTCGCCTCAAATGGTTTAAGGGCTTGAAGGTAATTTGATGAAATCTATAGCTTGTGGAGAAAATCATACTCTATTTTTGACTGACACTGGTAGAGTATTTTCTTGTGGTTCTCCTAAAGATGGTAAATTGGGATTAGGAAAGAGGACTAACACACAACTGTAGCCCTAATTAATAGAAGGTCTATAAAAGGTAGAGTAGATTTCTTGTGGTTAATCTCACTCAATGGCATTAGCAATTGATAATTTCTTTTAAATGGAAGATGAAGAAGATTATTCTAGATCTACTAATAACAAAATGGTAATAAATTAAATTTATCATTCATAATAAATATATTTTTTAATTCATTAAAGGTTATTTATACTTGGGGAAATGCATGGGAAAGTAAGTTAGGTCATGGCGATAGAGAAAATTTGTATGAGCCTACAAGGATATAGTCTAATTATTTATTTAAGACAATTTCTGCAGGTTCTCATCACAGTGCAGCTTTAACCACAGATGATAATTTGGTAGTCTGGGGACCATACAAATACTTTGGTTACACGAAACCTGATGAAAATGTTAAAGGGAAGAAAGTTGTTTCAAGTTCGAATGAATATCAAGAATTTTTGAAGCCTACTCTCCATCCAAAAATCACAGAAAAAATTAGATATGTTTGCTTAGGAGATAAAACTACATTTATAATTGCTAAGAAGGATAATAAAATTTAATAATATGGATTATTTGAAACAGATTTCAAAGAGTATAAAAACAAAGGATTCTCAAATGAACATATCCTTGAAAAGATTTTACCATACAAAGGAGGTGGTGGAGATTAAGATTTTGAAGTGCCAGTTAATGAAATAAATAAATTAGTTGTTTCTAAAGATCATGTAGCTATTTTAGGTAAAAATTAAGTATATACTTGGGGGCATGATAATTAAACTGGCAGGTTAGGACATGGCTATATGTTTTAAGATAGGTATGAACAAAATCATTAGCTTTTAATTTATTTAATTAATATTTTTCCTACTTAAAAAGTAAAAACTCCATTGATAATATGCAACCAGAGGAATAAACTGAAGTAGACTACCGTTAAAAACCTTAGTACGACCTTGTTAAAAAAATAGAGAAACCAGAATATTGCAACTACATTAATAAATATCTATAGGAATAGTTAAAGAACTTTTAGTAAGATTTTTAATACAATTAAAACAACAACAAAAATAATTAAAGAAGAAACAAGAATTATCTTTAAAATATTATTTAAAACTTTGAGATGTAAATTAAATAAATTATTAATAAAGGAAAAAGCAATAATAAGGCAAAGAAGAGGATGGAGAAGTTTCCAGTGGATCCGAAGAAAGTGGAGATGAAGAGCTTTCAGACAACGAGGGTTAGGGTGAGAGAAAAAAATCAGATAAAAAAGGATAAACAACTGCTATACAATCTCCTCTTCCAAAAAGTTAACAAAATATTGTTGCAAAGAGAAATAATACTGTAAAGCATACTATGAAGAGCACTGCCTCTCAACTACCTTCTGACTTTTAATCTCACTCAAATATTTTTAATCTTAGAAATTAAACTAAAAGAAAGTCTACATTGCATTAAACTAGAAAGAACACTTGTAAGATAATAAAATTAAATTAAATTTTTTTTTTCTATTTCAATAATTCTTTAAGTTTTATTACAATTAATTTTAATTAATTGAATTGGTTTTACATTTCTGAAAACTATTTATCAATTTTAATAAAAGAGGCATTTATTACTTAGTAGAATTTCTTGGCAAATGAAAAATAGACAAATTAAGAAATGTATTAACAGTATTTTGTCAATCCTTAAGAATCTAAATCAACCTTTAGCAGACTGATGGCTAAGGATAAACCAGATCTTTATACTCTACTAATTGAACCATATGGTCTTTTAAATGAAGAACGTATTCTTTTTGTCTATGATAAAGTTACATCAAAGCAAGGAGAGATATTCTTAAAATATCAAACATGCCAATCTTTCCTGAATAATAATAAGCTATTTAAAAGAGCTGCATAATCAGAAATATTAAAGAGAATTGCAAGTTAACCCTTTAATATTTCATATTCCGATAAAATGAGCTATTAAACAAAACAAGAGCACTTGCTACCATTCACAACAAATAAATTTTAGTAAATATCCTTTACATTTGTTTATTTTTTAAAAAATTTATTTTAATTAATTTCCAATAATTAGTTATATTAAATTATTCACCTTGCTTCAAACTCATCCATGCTATTTGATAAAGATCTATGAAAAGAAAATGGATAAAGACTAATTCATCTAACTTGTTAAAGAGACTTTTGGAGATTTAGAAGGAAATAAAAGAAAATAAAGAATATACACTGAAATTTGCAAAAAGATATTATTAATCGATTTGAAAGATAATAAAAGCTTCAAAGATTCTCGAAAGTAAATATCCTTGAATAGTGATAAAGCCACTTCATGGAGTTATGTATTTGTTAAATTATTCTTGCACTTCTTTGAAAGTCTTTCAGAAAATATAAAATTGATTAGAACATTTAGATTAAAGCTAAGAAAGAATTATGATGATTTAATTTAATCTAACTCTTCGAAGTATGCAGTTTAAGAAAATATGTTCGTTTTAGATAGAAAGGCACTAGATAATAATTAATATTATAAGACTGATGAGCAAATAAAAGAAAGTTTGGATAAAAACTAAGCAGCAATTAAAGATTACTTACAAATTTTCTTTAAAGACACTGACTTCTTATCAGGCTATAGTACATAAAATAGAGCAGATAAGCTGATTCTAACTGAAAAGTTACGTGAACTCATTTAGTTTACATTTGATTATATTTAATAGAAAAGACCTAGCGAAATTTCAGAAAATATTTAAAACTCGATTTTAAGTAAAATAATTTAACATTTTTTAAACTAATTGAAGATATTTCATTTATTTTTTTCAAATTAAAATCAATTTTTATTAAAATAATAGATATTTTATTCTCTTGTATGTTAGAAAACTGTTAAAGCCTATGTACAGAAGATAAGTAAGTATAATTTATAAATAAATTAAATAGTAATTTTTCTTTCATTTAATATAGATTTGGGAATAATTTTGCTTGGATATGTAAAGCCTTAAGAATGTTTATTTACCTTGACGAAAATGGTATTAATTTCTTATTATTATTATATCAACAAATAATCATTAGACTTTATAATCTAAATAAAAAAGATAAAAAAAGTTAAGACATAAACAATTTCATTGAGTATGTTAAGTCTTAGGATGATGAAAGAAGTAAAATATATAAAAAATTAGTGGGTAAAGGTATAACTAAAAAATCAACTGCTTCGTATGATTTCATTACTGATATTTATGAGCACTCTCTAGATGTAATACTTTATAAATTTATTAATTAAAATTTAATATCCAATATTTATTATAGTACTCAGATGACTAAATCCTTGTATCACTTTCTACTATAGATAAACTAACCAAATTTATTGCTAAGACTACAATTTAATTTAATCCAAAGGAAGAAGAAGATTTCTTTTTATAAGTATAGATTTATTATTAAAATTTATTAAATTTTATGAATAAAATATATTCTCTTATTAATATTAGTGCTGTAAAAAAATTAAAGAAGAATAACCAAATTTTGTAACATCCACAGTCGATAAATAATTTGAGAATCAAAAAATGAAAATAAAATTGGAAACAAGACAATTATTTTATTCATCCACATAGGTTTTAAAGAAATGTAGCGATTGTGATACTATTCTCTAAAAAGATTTTTTAAGAAGTATAGATAAAGATATCAAAGAGTAGTTTTTGATGTTTAATCCATCTAGTTTAGAATAATGTGCAGTAAAGATGTTCTAAATTATCAATAAATAGAGCTTTGAAGACCTAATGAATGGAAAAATTACAATTCAACATTTATCTGCTAAATTTATATCTAAATATACTAAGGATAAACATATTCCATAAAATGTTTAGATAGTCAAGAATTTCAGCAAAGCCTTTGATAATGCCTATGAGCTAGAATATTCAAACGAAAGTGTAAATTAATCAATCTTTATTAATTTATCTTCACTATTTATTAATCTTATCTTCTCAATTTTATATCTAAAAAGTAATCAGAGAAACTAATTATTCCTTCTGACCTAAGTAAATAAGTTCTAAAATCTTTAAAGGGTAGATTAGATAACCAAATTAATCAGGTAATCAAATACTATAATAAAATGGAAACACTCTATAGAGTTTACCACAATATTGTCAAATTTCTGGATAGTTTCTTGGCCTCTATTAATAAATCTAAGTCAGAGCAATTCAAGATTCTTACTAATAGTTACTATGGCATAGCTAATAGGGTAAATACTTCATTAAATTTCTTTTTTCTAAATAAATTATTATTATTATCTACCAATATTTCATTTCTAAATCTATTTTAAAAAACTGAAATAAATTTATCTAATTCTATCATATTAATAAAATGAATCAATTACTTCTTTTCTAATAAAAGTAAACTGATTTTATTGAAAAAATAAAATTCTTGTTTTCTTAATAAATTTTAGTTAATTTAATTTGAATTAATTAATAAACTTTTTAAAAAATAAAATGAAAATAGTAAATATAATCTTTCATATAATATATTATTTCTAAATTAATATATTATTTTCTAAATATGATAGAAAAAGAGAGAAAGGATATTTATTTTTAATTAATTAATTGTTTTGCATTAAATTAGGATTTAGAAAAAGTTATCGAAAGAGATCCTATAGCAATTACAAGTAAAATTTAAGGATCTATTCATGGTATGGATTTAAGTAGATTTTTGTATGAAAATATTGATGTATTTGCTAATAGAGACTTGAGTAAGATCAAGGAGAGATGTAAAATTAAAATTAAACCTCATTGATTTATTAATAAAAAAATTTAATTAGATTAACAAAATTAGATAAGCGATCATTTCATTAAATTAAATATGTTTGGCGAATATTCTATTTGGTAATTGAAATTAAGAGGTGTTATCAAAGATATTGATGATGAAATTGTAAATGTTTTAGAGGCATATCTTCCAAACTAAAAGTAAATTTATTAATTAAAATATTTAATTTAACTTAAAATCTTTATAAAGAAAAACCAATAAGAAAAAGAAAAATCTCAAGAGTGACATTGAAAGATGCTTATTTTATATATTCAATGACTTTGGAGATAAATTTATTAATGTTGATGTAGTCTATAAAGGAGGAGAATTTAGTATTCTTACAATTCTTTGTGGATTAAAAGGAAGCAAAGAACTAAGAATAGACTCATTCAAAATAGAGAGAGAAATACTCTTAAATTTAAGAAAGTAGCGTCTTAGAGAAGATCTTTCAAAGCAAACGTAAATTATTTTTAGTCAAGGATAATTTTTGTTCTACTCATTATTTTTAAGTAGAATTACTGAAAAATTTATTAAATTGGAAATAATGTCTTTTTTTTTAACTAATTATTTTTTCTCAATCATTTTTAAAATATAGAGATAAATTTGGGTTCACTACTTTTTATAAGAAAGGATTGTTAAAGATTTTAGAAAAGATGGAAGATCATTACAGTGTTTATGAGTATATTTACTCTAGTAATAACTGTATAGCTTGACAGAACTTTTTAATTTAAAAAGTTAATTAAAAGAATAGGATAATATTCTAAATATTTATATTAAAAGCATCAACTTATTTATTATTTACTTGAAAATAGTAATTCAATTTTTTAATCAATAATCCCTCCATATTTTCATTTATATTTTTATTAAAAGTAAATTATATAGAAATTAATAAAAATGGGAGAAAATTAGTATGATTGAGTACATCTACCTAAATTTTAAAAATCAAAAATATAATTAATGGCAATCTATCTCTTCTTATTTTTATTGTACTTTTTTTTAAATTTATGAATGGTTTCTGTGTAATTATGATAGATGTATAGCAAAAACAGAAACGGGAAATAAAGAAATTACAAAATTAAGGAAGCATTAATTAACAACTATAATAAACGCAAAAAATTGATCTGTAATTTGAAATCAATTAAGATTCAAAGATTTTTTGTACAATTTCGATTAATATTTTAATGATGAATGCGAAATTAACTGAAAATCAAGTGAGATAAAGTGGAATCTACAAGGTTATCAAAACACTATTTGATAGCCCGAATCCAACTTTAACAACTGATATGATCCACAAAAGAATAGCAAGTGGTCTCAAGCACAATTTAGCTATCTTTTATAATAAAAGTATACCAAATTAATAATTTGATTATGATCTTACTGATTGATATAATTGCAGATTGAATGGCTTTTAAAATTCTAAAGACTAATTATTTATTATTAAAATAGCTGTTCAGGATTAGATAATTCCTTGTTTAGCTGGATGGGGTAATAATACAAATAAACAAATGGGTATCGATTTAACTAATTCTTAGGACTAATTTTTTGTAAGCATTTCTATCTTTTAGTATCCCAATATTTTTTCAGTAAGGATTATTTTGATATCACTTTAAAGCAAGTTTATTTACTGAATTGTAAATAAAATGTTAAAAATGGAAATCAAGTATGATTAAATGAAAAAAGCACAAATTTACTATAAGAAATAATTTAAGAATATATTTTATTAAATAGGATAGCCCAAAACCTATTTATTTAGAGTATAGCAGGTATCAGTACTATCCGATTTCAGTGAGTTGTGGTTTAAATCATTCTCTAATTCTGGCTGTAAGATGTGGAGTAATGGATGAGTACATAAAGAGTTTAAATGAAATAGAAATATAAAATTAAATGGGAGCTAGTAATTAAGAAATATTAGAGCAATTAAAAACCGATTTTATGAAGGATATCAAATTATTCTTTACAGGGAACATTGAATATTCAGATAACGAAGTTATCGAATAGGAGGCTAGGGAGAGGGAATGGTAGAAATATAATCACATTGAGAGTTTTGACAATGGATTAAGTATCCATGTGAAGAACCCAAGTTAAAAGAATATTTTGAGTGCCTTTGCTACTCCTGCATAGAGTTCGACTCATTTGCCACTAATTGAGGATCATTTTGAAGAAAAAAAACCATTTATACATTAATTCTCCTAATAACTAAATATATAATAAGCTAAGAGAGATTTTTATCAAAATACTAAAAAGAAAGTTTTGACTAAATCTGGAAGTAGAGAAGAAGATTATTAAACTTTGAGAAGAATTACTAACTAGAGAAGTACATTTGAAATAAATATAGAATCAGTAAATAATTTTAATAATTCTAAAATATAAAATAACCTAAGGAAGCAACTAGCTAATTTAAAAAGATTTAATATGTTTAATTTCTCTTATGCGATCTATTATTTTTATTTTAATATTATAGAATAATAAAGTTGATTATAAATGCATTATAGATACAATAGTAGATCTATCTGGAATCAAAAGCTTAAATATGTTTTCCGTTGTATAAATAGCTTGTGGTTGGAATTATTGCCTTCTTTTATCACATTCTCATTAAATATTTTCATGGGGTGATAATAGTGTAGGAAATCTAGGGCTAGGGGATACTAAATCTAGATTAAAACCATCTTTAGTACTTTAAGAATTTGGGAAGCCATTTTATGCTCGCTTTATTGATTGCTATGCTTCTCATTCTGCAGCTATTGGAGTTGATGGAAAACTATACACTTGGGGTTTAGGTAACTTAATTTTAAATACTTTTTAATTTATTTTATATATTTTTGTTAATTCTACATAGGTGCGACAGGTTAATTGGGAAATAAATACTTAGTAAACCAGTTTTTGCCTTAAAAAGTTAAAGGAATTATCGAAGATAAGAATATTATACAAGTATCGTGTGGAGCATTTCATACTGCTTGTATCACAAACGACGGCTTTTGCTATTCTTGGGGTAATTTTTTATTTTTTGAATGCTAGATTAATCATATTATTTTAAAAATTTAAATTAATTATGATAGGGGGGAATATAAATGGTTAGCTGGGAATAGAGTAAGGAATATAGTAAATAAATGAGCCTACTTTAATTTAAAAACTTCAAAATTTTTTTATGATTTAAGTAACATGTGGATATAATACTACGTTTTTCTTTTCTTAGAATGGCAAATTGTATGGCTGTGGGAGTAATTTACATAATAAGCTTGGACTGGATTATTTAAACTATCCCAAACACTCTAAGAATATATACTTACCTATGGAGTTAAATAACTCTTTTTTAAAAGGTGTTTCTTACTCTAAGATTAACGATCTGTATATTTATTAAGTATCAACTACTCTTCATTGTACTTTTGCAATGAGCAATAAGGGTTATTTAACAAGTTGGGGATTAGATGTGGAAGGAGTGTTAGGTAGAAAGACTTCTACTTATGCCCATGAAGGTTTATGTAATTTAGAAAGTGAATATGATGATAAATTAGAAGGATACAACCCTAAAAGATATGAAAACTAAATGATTCCTAATCGTATTTAGATAGATTACTTAGGGTTTCTTTAATAAATATTTATACCTATTTAAAATTAATAGTTATTTAAAGCAAAAAAAAAAGACTTTATATCGAGTGAATTTGTTGATGTTTAACTAGGAGCTTTTCATAGTATGGCTTTAACAAATGCTGGAGAAATATTTGTTTGGGGAAGTAACACTTTAAGTTAACATGGAGTAGATTAATTGTGGTTTGATCAAACATATCATGATTAAAATGTAAGTAAAATCAAGATTAATGTGTAGAATTTAATCGTTCAATCTCTTCCCACTGTGGTTAATTTCTTTGATATAAAAGATAATCGTAGAGTTTCTTTTATTGCTTGTGGTGCTGAATATTGCATGGCAATAGAAAATAGAAGAAGAGTATATGGATGGGGAAGAAATGATTTTGGATAACTTGGGATAGGAATGACTTCTCCTATAATTTAAAAACCTAACTAAGTTTAGGGATTAGATGGATTACTTATGAAGCAAATTGCTTGTGGTTAAACTCACACGCTATTTCTTTCAGATGACGGAAGTGTATATTCGTGCGGCTCACCAAGTGATGGAAGATTAGGGTTAGGATAAAGAGATGCAATTTAGCTTTTCCCTATGAGAATTTCAGGTCTTTCTAAAATTGAAAAGGTTGCTTGTGGAGCTTCTCATTCACTTGCTCTTGGAGAAGATATTCTTAATGCTGAAGAAAATAACGAAAATGAAACTGATATTTAAATAGATACTTTCAATAAAAAGGTAAAATTATTTCAAATTTTAATCCTAGTATAATCATTAAGACTTTAGGTTATTTATAGTTGGGGAAATGCATTTGAAAGCAAATTAGGGCATGATGAAAAAGAAAACTTATATGAGCCATAAAGAGTATAAGCGAATAATAGCTTTATAGATGTATACGCTGGATATCACCATAGTGCTGCAATTGATAAAGAGCGTAATTTAATAGTATGGGGACCTTATTAATACTTTGGTTATTCAAAGCCAGAGGAAAAGAATTAGAAATATAAAAAATAAGATGTTCACGAATTTACTAGACCCACCCTTCATCCTAAATGGTAAATGATTCAACAAGTGCAAAAGGTAGCTCTCGGTGATAGGTACAGTATTGTCCTGAATAATATAAATTAAGTATTTCAATGGGGTGTATTTGATAGGAAGTATGAAACAGCCAGCTAAGAAAATATAAATATAAATAAACATTCTCTTAATGAGTCATTAATGACCAATATCACTAAACTTAACACACCTTCTTCTCTAATAACTTAAATAGCAGTCTCATTAAATCATGCAACCTTAATTTCTAAAAGTTAACTATATACTTGGGGATATGATATGAATACAGGGCGTCTTGGATAAGGTTATGAATTCTATGATTAGTAATAAAATAAATTTTCTTTAATTTATTAAAATAAAATTGAATGAGATGAGATTTTAAGATATTGCAAATTATTCTTATCCATAAAAATAAGAAAATATTTCATGTTAACATGAATTTAAATCTAATAAAAAATAGAGCTAAAGAAGAGCAGAAAATGATAGACGATATATACTAAGAGGATAGTTAAGACAATTAATTTAAGGAAAAACAATAAGCTTTTGATTTAAATGCCTAAGTAGATAACCCTTAAACTTGCTCTTATTTAAATAGATTCTTGCATGATAAAATAACTACTTTTAAGTAATATTATCAAAGTTATTATTCAAATTTAGCTAATTATTATCTTTATTTTTTTAGCACTCTACAAAGATAGAAATTAGCTCAAATGAAAAAAAAAAATTAAACCAAAATAAGTAATACTGAGTAAGAAAAATATAAAGAAATTCATCATGACCTTCCTTTTGATTTTTAAGTTGAAGAGGAAATAGAAGAAGAAGATGAAGAAGAGCTAGGTGGTAAAGATATCGATGAAGAGATAATGGCCGATTTTTAAAATATAGAAAAGAAAAAAAGAAGAGAATAAATGAAGAAAAGAACTGAAAGATTTTAATAGACTTCAATTATTTCTAAGGGAAAAGTGGGTAGAAGAACATTTATTAGACCTGGAACTATAAAGAAAACAATTTTATATGAGACATCCATGGCTGAGTAGGCTAGTTAATCTAAGATTCTAAATGTATCGTTTAATAGAAATACTAAAGAATTCAAAAAATTCAAAACTCTAGAAACAATTTGTAATATATTTTATTTACATTTCTAGTCTAATCCACTTAAATTAAGTTTCACTTTAGCACATAAAATTAACTAAATAGATAATTTAAAAGTGAAATATTTAATTTAATTTAAAAGTGAAATATTTAATTTAATTTAAAATTAAAAATTAATTTAATTTAAAATTAAAGATTAATTTAATTTATATTTTTCTAATAATTATTTTTAAAGATAAAAAAAATAGTTAAAACAATACTCCTTTACAAAAAAAAAAATCTGAGATTAAAGAAGAAGAAAATAAATATGAAACATAAATAGATCCCTATGATTTCTACCAAGATCCTATTAGAAACCAAACCCTTTACTAAGAAATTATGTAATAAGGTAAACCAGAGTTAATGTCAATTATTCAAGATGAAGATGGATATGGAATCTTTTCTGTTCACAACATTATAGATCTCTATGATAAAGTTATTAATATTCAAAATGATGTTAACCTCAATTACAGAAAATTCAAAGAGTTTTAAGAAAAATAATTGAAAATGAAAAGTGTAATTCAATCAAAAATCTATAAGAGAATCTAAGAACCACCTTTCAACATTTAAGAAAGGCATGTCCTAACTAATTCTATATCAGAAGCCTATACAAACCATAAATTATCGTATAAAAATTATTTTAATATTAAATTTACTTTAAATTTTAGCATCTAATCAACATTTTTTATAATTCAAAGAAGAAATGAAAATCAAAGTATTTAAAATTAGCAGAAATAAAATAATTTTTAGTTTTTGCATTTACATTTGTATAATATTAAAAGAATTTAATTTAAACATTTGAGGATGCCATTATTTAGGATAACATTTATACTTTAATTTCTTGCAAATTTGATAAAATTTCTTAACTATTTAGAGAAAAATCGCCCTTTTAATTTAATATATCTAATTTTAAGTCTTCTATTAATGATTACTATTTAAAAAATTTTATATTTGATATATTTAGGTATTCTTTCTTGCTTACAAGTTTTACAACACACCCCTGTTATTTCTTAAAAATTTATGAATCTAAAAAAATGAAAGATGATGATTTTATAAATCTTATTTAGGATGTTTTCAGTGAAGTAGAAGGAAAAAATAGAATTCTAAAAGTGTACATCGATATTTGTAAAAAAATCTTAAGTATAGATTGTAAGAAAAAATCTCTAAAGAATTCTAACTTTACTTTAGATTTGAATAAAGATACATCCTTGAGTTATACTTTTGTTAGACTCTTTTAGTTTTTGTACAATTCCTTCACATAGAATATGCTTATTAATAGGAATTTTAGATTGTTTTTATAAACAAAAATACAAGAATTTTGCATATCCGATAATAGCTCTAATTTATCTTTATAATAATCAATATTTGTTTTAGACAAAGATTAGATTTCAAAAATACAAAATTATACAAGTGATGAAGCTATTAAATCCTTAAGCATACAGAATGCATATAAAATTACTTAGTTCTTTGAAATAATACTTCCTATGATTAACTTTAATTCAAATTAACATGATAATACGCAAAAACCTGCCCTTCATGAGAAAATTAGAGAATTAATATAATACATCTCTGATATTATCCTCAAAAAAATTGGAGAAGAAAATGAAGATAAATTAAACCAAAAGATTTTATGTAAATATCATATATTAAAAGCAACTAATTCTTAGATTTATTTTTATATAACAGCATTAATTATGAGTAATATCATAAAATCTTGTGAGGAGAAGGGAGATAGAAGCAATGTGTAAGTATTATTTCTCTCAAAATCTTTAATAACAAGATTTTTTCCAATAAAAAATTGTAGGTTTTTAAAATATAATTATGATATGGCTTTAGGATTTTTTAAGTAAATCTTAAGTGGAGAATCTTATGGTACTTTTATAATAATATGAAGAAAGAAAAATAGAAAATAATTAAAATTTAAATATAATAGATTAATAATCTGAAGAATTTACTATTTTGAACAGCTTCATAAAAAATAAGGAACTGGAAAAAGACAATATTTATAGAAAATTAATGGGAAAAAAGAAAGTTAGAAAATTGAATCACGGATATGAAGATATAACTGAAGTATACAGAAGTTCAATTAAAGTAAATAATTTATTAATGCTTTCTTATCAAATTATATAAAATTATTATATAAAATAGTATTAAGATGATACTATTGTATTGTCCTTATCTACTCTGTGCAAGTTAACAAAGTTTCTTCATAAAAATCCTATTCATGTTAAATAAAACTTAGAAGAAGATTTTATCAGCACTGTAACATTTAATAATTCATTATTAATTAAGACAGCATTTAAATTTAAATTTATTATTTTTAAAGTTTATTGATGAACTAAGTAAAGATAAATCTAGCTTTATATATAAGGAAATCGAGAGTGGTGAAGATAAAAAAATTTGCATTCCTTTAAAGAATAGGACTTTTTTCCACTTTTAGATAGAATAAATTAAAAGATGTAATGATTGTGGTGCTTATTTACCAGTTTCTCACTTAAGGAGTTTCGATCATAACTTAATTGAGAGATTTATCATATACAATCCTGAATAAATAGAGAATTTAACAATTTAATTCATAAAAAGGATTCCTAATAAATCTACTTATGATTAAATATTTGGTGGAAAGATTTAGTTTGAGAGGTTCTTAAATTAATCTATAAGAGATTTTTTTAGAGAAGGAAAAACTTAAGATGGTAAGATATTAGTATCCTTTAAAAAAAAGTTTGAGAATAATGTAATGTTACTAATGAATGATGAACAAGTAATTAAATAAAAAAATACCTTAACAATTATAATTTTTTATAAATTTTCAAATAGGTTGATTTTGAATAGTCATTGTAGCAAAAAAATCCGTCATTAGAATATTTGAAATCCCTAAAAAGAATATTAGATAAAAAGACAATGTAGATACTTTCTTACTATCAAAAGATGCAAAGTCTCTATCGAGTATATTTTGAAATGAGAAGATATCTGTAGAATTAAATTCAACAAATTCCAATAAAATAAGCTCAGCAATTCTTAATTTTGAATAATTGTCACTATGGATTTGCTAATACGGTATTAATATTCATTTTGAATAATATATTATTAATGAATTTTTTAAAGGAAATTTAATTTCTCCTAGATTCTAATCCACTATCAGTAGTAGAAAAAGTGCAATCTCAACTTCATAGCAAAGCGATGAGCACAGATATTTATACAAATATAGATCTATTCTCTAAATATAATTTAAATAAGATAATTTTAAAAAGTAAGAAATTATTTAGTTATTAAAAATGTATTTTAAATATTTTTAAATAAAATAGTTAAGGAGTAAAAAATTAATACCGATTTCGTAGATCTATTTATGTTTGGGGAGTATTCTTATAACGCCTTAAAGATTAAAAAAGTAGTTAAAGAAACAGATGCCAGTATAGTCCCTTATGCAAAATAGTATATCGAATAAGCTAGGAAGTAGAATAATTAATATCAATAATTTAAAATTTTTATTTGATTTATTTATTATTATTAAAAAGTAAAAATAAATAAGATATTGAAAAATGCCTATTCTACATATTATCTAGTTCTGATTAGGATAAGGTATTTATTGATGTCGTCTTTAAAGGGTAAGGCACAAATTTACTAAATTATTTATGTGGAGGGAAACATTTCAAATAACTAAGAATAGAGCGTTTTGAAATTTCTTAAACATAGTTAAGAGAAATGAGAAAATAAAATCTATTTGAAGAAGGAAATCGATTAAGGTAATTGATTAATTTTTATTAACCCTAAGCTAAGTATTTAATTATTTATTTTTGAATATTATGATAAAGTGTTAAGTTTGGATTCACAATATTCTATTTGAAAGGACTTCTAAAATTAATAGGAAAAATAGAAGATAACTAATCAATTTATTAACAAATATATCTTAATAATTCTTTGTGAGTAAGTGAGTGGATTAACAAACATTTACAATAAAAATAGTAATAAAAATACTTTTATTATGTTTCCATTTCATAATAATAAAAAAAATTATCTAATAACCAATCTAAGTTTGAATATTCTAAAAAATTAATTTTTTTTGGAATTAAATAAAATATTAATTTATCTTAAAATTTTGTGCAATTATATGTAGACTCTATTAATTTAGTATTCTACCAATAAATTTAAATTTATATTAACAGTAATCTGATATTCTTGTTTTATAAAACTCAATTACGAATACTTATCATATTAAATACAAATCATAACAGTGTAAGATATTAAGGATATCATAATCAAATATTGATATTTTACTTGCTATTATTTTTTTACTTATCTAACAAAATGACCCGAAAGAATGATATTGATTAAAATTAATTAATGAAATACAAATAAAAATTCAACACAAAATTTAATACTTTTAAATTAAAAAAAAATATTATTAATGCTTTTCAATTCTCATCAATAAATTAATCATATCCAGATTTTGTAGTTGTTTTAACTGTTGATGGGGGAGGATTGATTTTAATGGATATCTTATCAAAAGGATTTTCTGTAACTTCTTATTTTGGTTCAGAAGGAGCTTCAGATTTGAAATGAGAACGTAAATCATTATCAGAAGGAACATATAAATCAGGATTTTCAAAAGGTTTTCCTGCAAATGAATCGTCTAAATTATTATCTCTTGTTATATTAACTTAAGTAGTTTCATCGAGGTTTTATGAGGAACTATTCATCTTTTGTTAGGTCATTTATTTTCTCTTCTCTTACTACATTTCAATATCTCTCCACTTATGAGACACTTCTAAACCTTACTGCATAGTCTTATATCTTCTCCAGAACAAACATGTCGTCATACAGAAGAATATCATAATCAAGATACAAGCAAATAAGAAGGCATAAATGCTGGCTTCTCCTTAGACAAATACTTGAACTTTTCCAATTTGAGAATTTTCATAGAAAACTTTAACATCTTTCAAATCTTTATTTGGGATGTTAGTAATTGAAGCTACTACACTAACATAGAAGATGCTCTCATCATTATCAAGATTAATAGTAAACTTAATATCTTCAGTGTACTTTAAATCAAAATAAACAGTTTTCTATTTAAGATTATTCTTCTTTAATACTTCTTTGGCATCAACACTATTCTTAAAGTGCAGTTTATTCTTTGCTTCATGTTCAAAGTAGTTACTAGCTGAACATTTTCCTAGTACATTTAAGATTTCAATGTCTGTAGAGTATATTACATCGTATTATACTCTTGATTTACTCAAAACCTTTATTAGTAATAAAGAAATTAATTTTATTGATTAATTAGGAGACTTTTTAAAAATTGTAATTATAAATTAATATACTTCACTAGAGCAGACAGAACATATTACAGGAGAGAAGGAGATTTCAGTTAACCCTCCCATCTTTCTCTTATGATAAACAACACCTTCATTACCAGGGAGTATATTATTATGAGGAATCTACTTTTCAGAAGTGAAAAAATCAGGGCGAATTTTATAGAACGATTCTTCTAAGCTACTAGTAACTGAGAAGTAAATGTTACCTAGAGTTAAAGTAGTAAATATTAAAAAGTTAATTATTTTATTTCCTTTAGTAAAAAATGTATTACCTTTCTTAACCTTAAAGCTATGAACGTTAGTAGTGCCAGGGGTTGATTTGAATTTTAAATCAAATTAATGATTTAGGATCTCCTAAAAATCAGTAGAAACTAATAATTCAAATTAGCCAGTGCAATGAGTAATTGTGAGAGTCATGAAACCATCCTTAGGTGCAATGATTTCATAGTAGTTAACAGATTAGGCTGTTAGAGCATGTTCAATTTATTAATTTAAAGGGATTAAAAGCATATCCCTTGAGTTAATAGACAAACTAATATTAAGTGTTTTAGTTTCATGCTCATTAGTAAACACTAATTCATATGTACCGTTTCTTTCAGGGAGTTTGTAGGACATTGAGTATTCATGAGCAGCTATCAATTCCAATGGAATAGGGTCTCTTGTGATATCTTTATAATCTTAACTATTCTTTTACAAATCATGGAAGCCTAATAAGGTAAGATGATTTTCCATAGAGAAAAATTTTGAATGAGAGAAAATATTCAATCTTGCAGGAGCTTCATTTTCAAAGTGGCTATATCTAATATTAAAATTTATAAAAAATATTAAACGAAGGTTTTATTAAAGTAAAAATTAATTACAAATAAGTAATTTTTTTTTGAGGAGGAATGCTGCTACCCATAATTTATCCATCATAAAGATATCTGTATTGATCTCCACCATGAAAAACAAGAGAATAATCTGTAGTGATCCCTCTTTTATCAATATTTTTAACAATTAGATATACTTCAGCTTCATAAAAGAATTCACTCAAGTCATCAAATTAAACATTTTATGAATTATTTATAGTCTCATTAGAATTCTTCTTTGATTCATCATTCTTGTTCACTATAGGAACTAAGTAAGGTTTGTTATAAGTATTGAAATTTTCATCTTCTTCATAATCTTATCTAGGTCTAAGAGTAAGATGTATGAATTTATCGTTTGAACTAACCTTAAATGGACCAACGTAATCTTTCAACATATAAGAATAGCGATAGCTATAATATAGTTCAATATCTCCTGTATATTGTTATAAAGTTATAAATGTCTCTTCATCGCTATCAACAGAAAGGCGATAGAAATTGAGTCCCTTAGCTTCAACATTGTCAACAATTTATCTGCCTTCTTAAAGCCATGTGAAATCTTATTACAATAATACATTTAAGAAGCCATGGGTTTCAGCTCCTTCTTCATCAACAGATAATTAAACAATGTAGAGGCAATTTTGACAAAATAATTTAGTATTGTTTCGAGAAACTTAAATAGCTTAAGCAGTTTCTCCTGCAGTATGAAGTGTAACAGAGGGTTTATTTTAATCTAAACATTGTTTAAAATCTTAGTAAGATGATGACTTGCTCTTTTTACAAACTATTAATTGGAGATCAGGGAATCCAATTTCACGAGAGAATTTAACTGTGAAATCACTATCAGAGAAATGGAAATATTTAAAGTATTTAACTTTATTGGGTCTCAAGTACACTTCTTAAGGTAATCCATGCATTAAATCAATAGCATTAGATTTCCCTTGCATGGCAACCAATACAAATTTACCAGCTGATGGAGAAACACAAGTTACTTCTATAATTAATTATGGATTTGCAGTTTTAGAAATGCTTAACTTTTTGATCAAAGCTTCTAATCTTTTGTTTGAGATTTCTAAGTAATTAGAGTATGTAACAAAATCATGGTGTTAATTAGATATACTTGGATATCTGTTATGAGTATCATCTTTAATCATAGCGCCAATAACCTAATAAAATTATATATTAATGAAATTTAAAGAAATTAAAGATAAATTTATACAGCTTTTCCAGAAAGACTAGTCATTTCAATTTGTAAAGAATCCTTTTCAGCTAATATATTTGATAAAGAGAGATAGAAGAATTTAGATTCCTAATTTTCAAGAGTGAATTCCATCTATTAGTTGAAATGGAAATCACTATAAATAGTGCTAACCAAGATAATGAATTTATCGTTGATTCTGTCTAATTCAATATCCTAATTATTAACTATTTCATCAACAGTGTGGTCACTTCCATCTACAGGAAGTCCTTTATAATAGCTAAGAGAAATCAATACAACACAGTCAGGCCAACAACTATCAAATGCAGTGGCTTAAAAGTTGATGGAATGTTGGTTATGAACACCCGAGATAAAATGATACTTTGCTAAATCATTTTTATTAGAAGATGAAGGATAAGGCCATAGCAAAGAAGGTTTTTTTTCTTTATTATCATAAATGAAAACATTGAATCCTGTGTGTCCATAAACAGAAGATGAAAAGATGTTAAGAGGATGATCCTTATTACTAGGGTAGTAGTAAAAGTTTTATACGCCATCAATATAATGAAGTCCGTTTTGATATTAAATTCCTTCTTTTAGTTCTATGGCAAAGTCAGTGTTCCAAACTGTAAGAGAGAATGAAACAAATAAGTTCATTTAGCTCTGAATGGCAATAAAAACATCACATGATTCTTTTCCTTTGCATAACTTATTAATATCTTCTCCTTTAATAACATGTTAGTTGACTGAGAAAGGATACTATTTTTAAAAAATTTAAAAAATAAAACTAAAATGAGCTAAAAAGATTATTATTTTACATTAAATTCATATGATTCATCTTTACCATAAGGTTAGCTTCCGATTTTCATAGTTATATTCAACTTTTTATCAACATGATCATTTGAGTTAGTAGAGATGATGTAAGTAAAGTTTGAATTAAGCAAATGGATTGTGTACATTTTGCTATCATTAGGTTCTAGTTAATCGTGAATTGGATTTCCAAGCTCGATATGTTTAGTATGAGCATCAGATGTAATCAACATTTAGAATTGAAGATCGTTAGAATTCTAAATTGTATCTCTTACGGTTGGTAATAATTCAAAGGCATGTTCAGTTGCCATCAAACAAATCTTATAAACTGCATCCTTTTTGAATTAAGGATCATTTTTTGAAATGAAAAGGATGCCATTATTTGAAGACCACATAAATCCATTTTCTCCTTCATAAGGCATAGTACCGTCATTATTAACCATAATGACAATTTTATCCTTAGCTCCACGAACATTAATTTCAATATCTTAGAAATCATACTTACCTTAATCTTCTTTAGATACTTATTAGGAGGGATCAAAAATAAAGTATTATCTTCTCTTAGATTTGCTTAATTAACCATAATAAAGTTCACCACTCTAAGCCTAAGTAATTAATGTCTAATCAACTCTGTCAACCTATATTAAATATAGATAAATTAAAATTATAAATTTTTATAATTCAATAATTCATTTATTTTGCTGAGTTTTGTAAGTTTTATTCTTCATAAAAATTTTTTTATTTTATTGTAATTTAAAAATAAAAATTTACTTCAACAACAACTGAATAAAGTGTAGCAGTGTAACCATAAATACCAACATAGATAGCACCTCTTTGAGTATCCTTATTAGCGATAACTATAGGCTTAGTGTTGAGACCCTTGAGGAGTACTTTACTACTATCAGTACAATCTGGAGTAGGTTTCATACAGTTATTATCAACTGAAACATAAAGCTAAACATGAGGAGAGGAAGTCTTAACACTAATAGATTTTATATCTGAAGTTTTTTCTAAATAAAGTGCATAGTATTAATATTCATTAATGTTTATTTGGTTACCAAAAACTTTGTTTTCAGTTAATAAAATTTGTTGGTCAATAATATCAGAGAAAGCTTCTACTATGTAGTCTGAAATTTAATTTTAGTTTGTAGGAATTAAGCCAACCATATAATAACATTTATCACTTTCCTAACCTTAAATTGAAGTAGCGCAGTTAGGAATAAATGAAATACTTTTAGTAACATAATCGCTTTCAAGACGAGAAGTTTTAGATTCCATCTTATCTTTGTTATCCTAAGTGTATGCTTCCTGTATGCAGTCAGTAGATTTGCATTCTCTTACATAAAGATTAGCACCACCCATATTATTCTTCATATCGACTGTTAAATATTCTTCTGTACTTCTTGGAGAAACCAAAATAATATTAATTATATCATCTCCTCTCATCTTTCCTGCTAACATTTCATTTGGCAAAATATCAGGATAAGTTTTCTTTGAAACCTAATTAATATTTCATGTTAATTAAAAATTAATTTTTAAAAATTTAAATACTAATTATTATTTTTATTAATACTCTTTTTATTTGCTAAATACTATTTTCTATCTTTGATAAATTAATTTTTAAATTGAAATTAATAAAATCATTACTTAAATACTGAATTTAAAGAATCCTGAATCAACTTAAGAGTTAAGGCCAAAGTAAAACATAGGAATATTTTAAGTATAGAATTTGGAAGCTGTAGTTTAAGAAATGATCAGTGAATATTATTTATTGAATTAACTATCTTCATCTAACTTTTCAGATTCAATACTTGGAGTAAGAGTTGAATACCAAAAAGAATCTGTTAAAATAGTATTAGAACTGCAAGATGCAACTAAAGTAACTTCTCCTTGCTTTAATTCATACCACTTAAATATGAATTTCAAATAATCAAATTCACTTCCTTCTTTGAAATTTAATTAATAGGCTAAATTCTTTGAGAAGTAAGACTTTGTGAAATAATCAGTATATGTCTTACCTGGAACAAGCATTTCTGAGTTTGAGTAAGTCTTTGCCTTAATGATAATAGTTGAATTCTTTTTACCAGAATATATAGCATAATATTATTTATTGCTTTCTTAGTTAGGATATTCAATGTGAGAGAGAAGGGTGTCTTCAATAATCTAAGTCTTTTGATTTTTAATATGAAAGTACTAAACAGTTGTATCATTGGCTTTTGAGGCTAAACTATTGGCGAGTCTAGTTTCTACAATAGTTCTATAAGGATTCTTCTTTTAGATATCTATTTTTGTTTTCAAAAACAAATTAAATTTAATATTTTCTTTAAACAATATTTAAAACTAATTATAGTAATTTTTTAAATAAAGTTAAGATTTCTATAATATTCATATTAAAATTATCAGTATTTTCATTTAAAATTATTATCAATTTTACCGTATTTGACAAGGATGATGTCTTACTCATATGTTAATTCCTCTTTTTCTTTTTCCTCCTTTAATTCATAAGGTAAAATTGAATAAGCCTTGAAGTTTGCACTGCAAGGTGTCTCCAAGCAAGTAAAGCTAACAGCTTTTACTTAACTTAAATTAGTAGTCCATAAACACTTTTAATTTAGTTTTATCATGGGACATGCTAAGTTTGTAGTATTATTAAATGTATAAGTAGTGGAATTCTAATTGCCTTCATCTACTACTACTGTTTTTTCTTCGATATAGCCTAATTAGATTGAGAACTTTTTGAAAGCTTTGTTAGATTCAAAAATTTAAAATACTAATGATTCCTTATCCTATATATCTTTTGAGATTTTAAAAAACTACGTATCATTTTTATTTGATAGATTGATTGAAATTATATCTGATCCCAAATTCAAGGTGGGAACAACTTTATCTGTGGTTAATTCAGAATAAATAAATCCTATTGATAGCAAGATCAGTAACAATAATCTGTTTCTCATTGGACTAATCTTTCGCTTAGAGTAACTTAGGGTATAATGGAAACTTTGAGTCTTTCTGCCTTTCTTTTTATTGAGCTTTTTATAATCAAACGAGTGAAATCTCTTTTTTTAAAAATTTGTAAATATCTAATTTGTTTGTTTAATTTTTTTAATTGAAAGATTCTTATTTTTCAGCATATAAATAATGATGGATAAGAAGATATCATATTTAATCTGTTCAACCAAATTATTGAAGAGGTAACTTTCGCATATTTTCCTATTTTTTTCTTTTTCTTTCTGACTTTCTGACTTTCTCTTTTCTTTCAGTTTTTAAAATTTAAAGAATCATAAATAAAAATATCTATAAAGTTTAAAAAATATTTATATTTGTTGTTGAAAGAGTTTCTTGATTAGATATATAATTTAAATATATCTCTCTCTTCTATTATAGTATTATACTTCTTAATAATCCAAAATGCTTAAAAAATATTAATAAAATACCATTTTTCTTAAAAAAAATTTCTTTAATCTGAAAACGAATTCTTTCTTCCTCTACCTTCATAAAATAGATATTAAAATAAATAATAAATGATGATAGGTAAAATTTTGAGTATTACAATCAACACATTAATTGAATAAGATATAAATTAGGAGAAAAAAAATGTAAAGAAATATTAATTAGAATTGCATAATTATTAATTAAAGAATATATAAATAGAAATAAAATAATATTATTTGCTTAAAAATAATTAAATTAATAAATAAATATTTAACCTTTTTAATCAATTTATTAGAACTAACTATTGATTTAAATGATAAACATTGAATTATTTATTTTATCAATTAAGAATAATTAGAATTTATTTTATTCTATTGTTACCTTTTTATTTATTTCTTTTCAATTTCATTTATTTATAATATATATTTAGTAAAGTAATTAGTTAAGAATGATACATAATCAATCAATCTTGATGTATATTTTAGAATTTCAATTAATTTAAATATGTGATGACAATTAATTGGTGTTTAAACATTTAGAAATGAAAAAAATTTTTCTATTAAAAAATCAATCATTCAATCAAAAGTATGATTTTAAGTACTGAATGAATTGAAATGAAAATTCCGTTTGAATTATTCAAAAATTTCAAAAAGTTTAAACCACTAATGAAAAATATTAATGTAAATGAATGTTTTGAATAGAGTATCTTATATTTTTCTAATTATTGATAAGCAATTCAAACAATACTAGTAAAAATTTACTTAATTTTTGAACAAATCAAGCAAATAGATAATATAAACCTTTACAAATAAAAAATCCAAATCTTAACATAAATTTAAAAATAACTAATTTCTTTCATAATACATAGAATAAAAAGTAGCATAAACTAGTAGCAGATTATACGGAAGGATACTATTTTATAAAATAAAAGGATGGAAAATATTGAAGTAGCTCTTCGTGTAAGACCTATTAATTAGCAAGAATTAGAAAATAACGACATTGAGATTTGGACAACATAGGCTAGTGATGAAGTAGGAATTTCAGCTGAGAAATATTCTGATTTAATTCGCATGCGCAAGATAGCACCAGGATAGAAGACATAATATTTATTTAGTAAAATTAAAATAATTTCTCTTGTTTTTGATCATTTTGAATTCAACAACAATCGTTATGTGATGATAATTACTGAATCAAAAGAAATTGTCAGCATTAAAAAACTATGATATAACCAAAAGATTTTAAGTTAATAAATTGGTGCTTAATATATATTTAAATATAGAATAGAATAAAGAAATTCAATACTTATAAATTAATTATTAAATTAACAAAAGATCAAAAATTCTATTGGTTTTATCTTAAATTTAATATTAATTCTACTTCAAAATAATAGATAAATGCTTTGATTAGAGAACATCAAACACAATAGTATACGAATAGATAGTAAAGAGAATAGCTTTGTCATCGCTTAAGGGTATTAATGGAACTGTTTTTATGTATGGTTAGACTGGTAGTGGAAAGACTTTTACCATGATGGGATAAAATAGAGAAGAAGGTATAAATAACAACTGCAATTCAAAGCATAATTTATCTCTTTAATAGTAAATGTAAAGTGGATCTTCTAAGCTAATTGGTGATCCTCTTAGTCCAAAAAATTTAATTTCTTCTAAGGAAGGCTCTTCTAGACTTTCTCGCCAATAATCTTCTTAAAAAAATCTAGTTACTACCTAAAAAATTAATAACGGACAAAATTAATAATAGTAATAATATTATTCAAGAAGTCCTCCTAAATAAAGAGACTCTGCTCCTTTAAATAGTACTAAAGAAAATTAAGATAACTTTGGTTATTAAAGCTAATATGGTGTGATAAATACTCTTCGTGGACCTACATAAACTAATGATAGGAATGGGTATCCTAACTCTACTGGAATAGGTGCTTTTAAAAATAGTGGATACAGTTTTTCTCCTATGAATTCACGTGATAATTTTTTTAAAAAGAAAAATTCTAATTAACAAGTAAATTAAGGAACTTCTAATCGCTCTTAAAGTGTTACTCCAGATAAATATTTATCAACCAATTCACAAAAATCTCAAATGGTTAATCCTACATCTTCAAATACTCTAGATATATTTTAAGATCCTTAAGGGTAAAATTAGAAATAAACAGGAAATATTGCAGGTGGTGATATGTTTAATTCTCTTTCTGCTAATTTAGCAAACAGTAATTAATATGGTGTTCTAATTTTATCTCTTATAGATATATTCAGAGACATTTAAAATGTAATTTTGAATTCATTAATGTTCTATAAATAATTTATATTATTTTCATTTCACAATAAAAGTCACCTAACAACTAATTCTTATTGAGATGTTCTTATGTTGAAATATATACTGATTTTGTTTATGATTTGTTGAAGCCTTAAGATAAATTAACTGAAACACTTCAAATTGGAGAAGACTATAATGTAAATTTAACATTCTAATAGATTTAAAACTGATCATTTAAAACTAAAAATTAAAAATATTAGAAAGAATTCTACATAAAAGGTGCTGTTGAAGAAATTGTTAGCTCAATCGATGAAATCATTCAATTATTGAAGTACGGTGAGTATAATAGGCACTATGCATCTACAGCTATGAATCATATATCTTCGAGATCTCACACTATTTTTAGACTTGTAATATTTTATTTCATTATTGTAGAATTTAAGAAAAATAATTTCTTACATTTAAATTTTTATATAATAGTATGTTAGAACAATGCCAAAAGATTTTACAAGTGGTAATGAAGGAATAACTGAGTCAATCTTGGTAATTTAGAATTTGGAATTTATTATTCTAATAATATTTTATTATTTTATTCTGAAAGAATTTTGTTGATCTAGCTGGAAGTGAAAAAATAAATATCCACAATACGATTAATAAGGGATCGTAAAATAATCTTTTAGGAAATAATACAAACACTGCATTTAAGGATCGTCAGATAGAAAGTAAAACTATCAACAAAAGTTTGTTTTTCTTAACTTAAGTCATTAGCTTAAAGAGTTAAGGTAAGTAAGAATCTCATATACCTTATAGAAATAGTCCTTTGACAAAAATTCTAAGAAGCTCTCTTGGTGGTAATAGTAGGACTGCAATAATCCTCTGCTTAAATCCTTGCTTATCTTAACTAGAACAATCAGTTAGCACCCTTAGATTTGGTTTGAATGCTAAAAAGATTGAAAATTAAGTTAAATAGAATATTATTTAACTTCAGAATAATGATATACTTTAAGGTATGATTAAGGAGTATGAAACAAGAATTGTTGAATTAGAATCAGAAAAAAATGTTAATAAAGTTAACTCAGATAATTTATTTAAAATGATTTAATCTCTAATAGAATAAAAGAATAACCTTGAAAAAAGAATCAAAGCTAAGGAATTATTTGATTAGTAATAAAACGTTCAAAGATAAGTAGCTTTAGGTAAAAAAAGGAAAAATATTAACTAAGATTTTGTGCACTTAGATAATGTTGGATTGATTAAGGTAGTAATAATTTTAAATAAATATTACATTTTTTTTAATGGGAATAGATATAAATTATTTCTATTAAAATTTAATAGATATACGATGATGGATAGGACAGTGGATCTGAAAAGCCATATTCTTCTAGAGATGTTAGTAAAGAGATATAGGGAAATAAATGTGCTATGAGGAAAGTAAAGAATCTAACTGAATAGAAAAGAGTATTAGAGGAATAATTACTCAGCTGTAAACACTAATTATAGAATAAAGAAAACGAGTATAGTAAAGTAATATAAAGAATTGATAAGAAGTTGGCAGGCAAGAAAAGAAAATTAGTAATTTTAAAATAAATGAATTCTATTATCTTATTAACATTTTTATTTAATTAAAAGTAAACAATGAAGGCAAACAAAATAACATTAGGAATAGAGAATTCGAGATTAAAATAAGAACTAGCCTTATATAAGAATTAGAACATTGAAGGTTTAAAGAAATTAAGTGTATCCAAGTTAGAGAAGTTAGAATAGAATGTTGAGCTATTATTAAAGAATATAAGAAATTAGATGAGTGCTTTGGCTATCAAGCGTGAATTTGAAGGAGATACGGCTATTTTATAGAGGATCAATAAAACTCTTTAACTTAGAGAGTTGATGGATTGTGAATTAGTAGAATTGGCTAATGATTTCTTTGAACCAAATTTGTAATTGAATACTACAAATTATGAAGATGATGACTCAACAATATAGGCTGATATCTATGACAATTTCTAATGCCATAATATTCATAACGATATACTAGACTAATAGAAATTCTTATAAACCTAAACTATAGAAGCAAAGAGTAAATTTTAACCTGAATCACCACTAATTTTTGGAGTGTCTCCAAGAGACACCGTTAGTTGCTTAAGTTATAAAGCAGACGAATAATACTAATTTATGAATAATAATTAAAACTAGTATAATAATTTAAATCTATAAACTTCTTTAACTAACTTAAATCAGCTTCAATCAACAACTCAGAGATATGGAAATAACAAAACAAATGTCAATAATATGATAGGAACAATACAAGACAACCAATTCGGTGTATCTGGAAATACTTAGAACTTTGGAACTTTTTAAAATTACTTTAATCAAGTTAACAATAACAATTAAAAATTAAAGCAATAATAATCAACGTCATCCAACTAATAAGTTACAAGTAAACAACAAAAATATTTTATTATAAAAATTAGAATTAAATATTTAAGCTTCGCTCCTCTCCTTATCAAATTATTAATTTTTAATTCAGATATAATTTTAAAAAATAGTAAAATAGGAGAGTTCGTTGTTAGTATTATTTTTAAGATATTTATAATTATTTTAATTTATTTAGGTGATCATAGTAATTTAGACTCCGAAACAACAAGTAATCGCTTTGGATTCAATCCAAGCTAATAAACTAATAATCTTACTGCTGATGAATCAAGATCTAGTACTTTCTCTGATAATGGAAAATTATTAATACTTGATCTATAAAATACTAATAAAGCTAATAATTATAAAATATATACTTAAGAAGATGCTGTAAGAGAAAAATAATTATCTTTGTAATAAAAATTAGAAACTAATAGCTCTATAACTTGTCCTTCAAAGATGATCAATTCATATCCTTATAATACAAAAGGAAATGAAGGTTATTCTTCAAATTAAAATATTTTAACTACAGGTATTCTAAACTCCGAAGAACTTTAAATTTAGTAATCAATATTATAAAGTCAATAGACAGGAGGTAGAAGTTCAAATCTAGATTAAAATAATGACCTGAACTCACTTATACCATAGGCTAATTTGTTGTAAAATAAGAGTAATTTCTAAACCTAAGAAATAAAGAGTAAATAGAGATAAGATGAATTATAGAGCATATATTCATCTAAATCATAAAGTGGGTAATCTCCAATAGTTGGAAATTATTTAAAGAGTGATCTATAATCACATCCTACTAGGTCATGTTCTTAGGGTTAAAATTATAGATCAAACTAATACGTTACTAATGATATTAACACAGAAGCAACTGCATTAACTTAAGATTTCCAAGAACCTTATTGTTTTGATAAAGAAGTGAGAAATTATTCATCCTAATAAAAGAATAAATGGGAAGGATAGAAAAATAATAGGTAACCCAGTAAAGATAAGTATGAATCAACTGAGAATAAATATATTTTTAATCAAACATAAAGATCTTAAGTTAGTAGCAATCAACATACAAATAATAGTAATAATATTCCTCATCATCATTCAAGCAGCTCTGAAATTGGACTTAGTGAAAAAAAATTAGTTGAGAAATTATTTGGAAAAGAAAATAAATATTCTTAAGATATTTATTCACAGCCCCATAATAAGGGAAGTAGCAAAGATGCTTTATAAACTCCAAAAGTACTTCAGTAGAACTCTAATTCATAATAGAAATACTAATAATCAATGAAAAAAACTCTTTCATAGAAAGATATTTTAGGAACGAAATTGTAAATTATCATGAACCAAAATAATAATTCTAGCATATCTAATACAACCTATGCTCATTTAGCCTTATAACATTAGTAAAATAGGCATATAGTTTAATAATTAATGGGAGCTCAGCCCAGTCGTTCTCAATAAAATTTTTCTATATAACCCAATACCTAGGGTTTGCCTTCACCAGCTGCATCACCAAAGAATCAAAATACCAAAGAAAATAATTTTATTGACAATGGGTAAAGTTATTTAAAAATGGACTCTAACTTTAACCGTTTCTCTGCAAACTAGAGTCTTAAATGATTAGTTTATATACCCTTTAGTATTTGCATTTAATTAATCCGAAATTTATTATTTACATATAAATATATATAAGTTTTACTCATAGCAGTTATAAATTTAAAAATTAAATTTACCATTTTTTATTATAAATTATTGGTTGGGTTTGATCAAATTCCTTACTTTACCTTTAATAATCTTTCAATTTAAATTCAAATTTCTGCAAGGATCTGAGATAAACACCTACTACCCAAATTAGCTAATAAAAAATTAAAAGGAAAATATTTTTCTTGTTATTTTACTCAACTACTTTTAATTAAAATGTGAATTTATAGAAATTTTTTTTTTTAAGTAATGATATTTCAAACAAAATATTTTCTCAAGAATTTAAATTAAGATTAAATCGAGGATATTTTTATTTGACTTACCTACCCTTAGTTATGATTGGCTTAATCTATATCAAAAGTAGAAAATTTTCTTTTGATATGAAAATTATTAAAACTAATGTGCAATTATGTAAGATTTATTTAAATTTAGATTATTTTTTCTTTTGATCCTTTTTTAGAATCCTTATTTAGTATATTTGGAAATAAAGTAGACACAAAATGAAATTATAAACAATTATTGAAAATGAGTAATTGTAAATGTGTTGATTAATGATGACAATATATATATTTAAAAGATAGTTAGCAATAAATACATATAAAAATGGGATAATATATTAATGAATTATAAATATAGCTCGATTTAAACTTATTATAATCTATTGTACTTCTTAAACTAATTCTTTCAAAATTAGTTCTATTTCATTAATTCAATTAATATTTTAAACTTGATAAAGTTAATTAATTCTATTATTCTTTGCCTTTAAAAAATTATTGCTATAGCTTCACTTATACCTATTAATATTATTTTAAAAATGAGCTTATTATTTTTATTTAATTATGATAATATTATTATATTAAAGAGCATATTAATTGATTGATTGAGCTATAAATGTATTCCTAGTTGGAATTAATTAATTTTATAAATATTATATTTATTTATTTACTCGAGAATGATTTTGGTTTATTGTTATCACAATCAACTTTATATAGATGTTTTTACACATTTCAATCAGAAAGAACCACCAACTTGTTCAACGACAACGTCGATTTCATCTCCGCTTTCCATCTTAAGCTATTTTATTAAAATGATTTAAATTTAACAAGAAGAATATAACAAAGGCCAATTTTTATTTTTTAAAGTAGGATAATTATTAATTCATAGATCCAAGAATAAACAAATTGGAAAGATATTATTTTATTTTATTACATCCCTTTCTAAAAATATTAAAAATAGTTAAAATATTACATCAGCAGGGGTGTGAGATTCAAGAATTCTATCACCATCGAAGAGGAATCTTACGTTGTGGGCATTAACCTATTTTTTTTATTAAAAATTCATCATTAAGAAATAATTGAATATGCACAGCTTCAACAAAATTGCAATAGATAAAGTTTTAATAAAGCAACCAAAGGATCAAGCCTTTGTTGGAGTTGATTTAAATCTATCAAATAAATAATTTACTTAAGCTCTTTGACAGTAAGCATCCATGAGCTTCTTAAATTGAGTAGTTTTTTTAATTTTAAAGAAAATTTCTTCTCCTTCCTAATTGTTTCATAATAAAGATGATGAAATGATAAAGATTTAGTAGGTAAATAAATTGAAAATAAATCCATATATCTTTTATAAATTAGCAAATTTCTTTATTCCTCATCCTACATCCATTTCTTTTTATCTTAAATCCAAAATGGAATAAAATAGACTCGATTTTTCAATTTTATTCTATCATTTATCCTTACTATTATCAACATTTTCTTGCTAATCTACACTAGTTAAATTTTATAAAAAAGTGCCATTTCTTGAGCTGATGGAGTATTTGATGAGGTTGAAGATACTAACTTACTAAGAGATTGCATTCATTGAATATTGAACCAATTTTGTTGATTTATTTACCTAAGATTTAACCTTAAGGTTAAGATATTCACTGCTGTTAGCGTTAGCGTTCTATTCAGCCATTCTTTGATATATATATTCTTTATTTTGGAATTATTCTTTTGCTTTCCTTTAGGGATGATTTTTATTTATTAGACAATTTGATTATTTAATTATTTTTTATTAAAAAATCAGTGGATTTACTTTTCCCTCTTAAATCTCTTCTTTTTTTTCACTTTTTTATGTTTAAGAGTTTCCTTATCAATACATTCCCTATTAATGAAAAATACCCTTTTAGCCTTCTAATTAATTATAAAAGAGCTAATGTGTTAGGTAGGAACTACTTATTAAAACAATACTCTACTAATTATTAGTTAGTTAGTTAGCTAGAGATCCTTCTAATAATTTTTTGTACTTGTTAAAATGTTTAATAGTTTGAGCAGAATTCTTAGTAAAGCAAACTCAAAAGCAATTCATATATACTATACTATTTTTTGTATTCAAAAAATTGCTCACGTGCGCGCGTAAATGATTAGAAATATTCTTTATATAAATCGCCTATTTTCCTTATTTTTCACTCTATTAAATTTCAATCTCTTTTAAAAAAAAGAATTTATTATCCAACCCTTAAACTCTCTGATCTGAATTACTTCGTTATTATAAAAACATTTCTTAGCCACATTTAAGAAAATAACTTAAGCTTAAAGTAATTGAAATTGACTGGCATTCATTCTTTAATATTTCTAATAATCAGAAATTATTGTATTTTTAATATGAAAGATCAATAAAGGAAATATTTAGCTTTTTTATAATGATTCTTATTATTCTATTGCAATTTTAAACAATCTCATTATTTAAATTTATCTTTGCTCTAATAATAGAACAATATTTTATTATTTGAATAACTTCATTATTTATATTAGATTCCAAAATCTGATATTTTTTATTCACTAAGTGCGTATTAAGTCCGCCAAAACAACAATATTGAATATACTCAAAATTATGATTTCCTTTAAAAATTAAACTTTTCAAAAAAAATTTATTAAAAAAAGAAAAGTAAAAATAAACAGCTATAATAAATAAATAGAAAGGCATCTTTACAAATGAGAAATCCAAATTAAATATTAAATAGGGCAAACATTATACTTATTTTTAAAAATTAATATACTTGCCTCTGCCTGAACTACTTAAATAATCAGAAAATTAATTTATTTCAATCATATATCTATAATTCTAATTTATAATACTTGCTAAAATTCAATAGAATTTTTTAATTTTCTTAAAAGACTTTAAAGGTTTATTTTGTAATTTCTTAAGCATTCGGACATTATTAACAAATACTATATGGAAGATTTTACACTAATTTTAGCCAAAATTGAAAGTGTAGAATTTATAATTAAATAAATATATTTTTTAAGCTTTATTTTAATTTATTTTAGAAAAGTAAAATTAAATTTTGATCAAAAAACTATTGTTTTCTTTTTAAGGATATTCCTTTTTGTTTGCTGCAACCATTTGTATGCACATTTTGCTGCAATTTATTACCCTCTATTCATACGCAACTATTGGTCCAACTAATAATTTTTAAAAGATAATACACATTTAATTGGTAAAGAATAGTTTAAATTAATAAAGAGAATATTTTTTATATATTATTACCACAGTATGGAATGAATCCTTGATAGATCTAGCCTATTTACTTAAAGTAGCATAAGCACCTTGATTTATAATATCTTTATTTACAAGTTCTCTTTGTACTAAATTCTTATTAACTTTAGCATTAAGGAGTATATTGGCCTCGTTTAACTTCCCCATTTCCAATCTCAAGCTTTTATTTTCATCTTTAACTTCATCAAGCATTCTTTGAAGTTCTTATTTGGTTTATTCAATGATAGCCAATTCATTTTTAAGTTCTTCATATTCCTTTATTGTTAATTTATAATTTAAAAGTTATAATAATATCTTTATTATTTTACCTCATTATGTTAAGCTATGAGTTCATTCGTTGTTAATTTTTTATTTTCAGTTGCTCCTTAATCTCCCATTTTTCTCTATTATCTTTATTCTATCTTGAGCTTTTATAAAGAAATTTATTATTTTTCTAATTTCTCTTTGAATAAAACAGATAATCCTTCATTTGGAAGAACTACACCTCCCTTTTAACCAGTAGAAGAGGCTTTACTTCCCTGATGAGGCTATTCAATATAATGTAAATGAATTTCATGTAAATAAAGAGGAGCTATATCATAACTCATTCTATATGGATCTAAATTTTCCTAAGTCTTATCTGAAGTTAAACTTATTTAATCTACTTTCTTTTCAACATCTATTTCTAAAAAGTTTGAAATAATTTAATTTTCTGGTTTTTCATTCTTTGCAAATTTGACTTTCAAATCTTCTTTTTATTTCTTCTTAAATGTAATTTAATCCATTTCTTTTAACTATTGTTCTTTTTCTATAAAAATCATATATTTTAATTTAAAATAAATAGCTTAAATTATTTACCTATTTCTTAAGCTTTTTCCTATTTAAAAATACTATTTTAAAGATCTGTAGACATAAAATTAAATCTAAAATCTTATGAGGACTTATCTATAAATTCTTTTTCATAATCTGATTTAATTTTATCACATTCGTATGAAGCAAATAAATTGTAAAGATTAATAGCACTTGCACCATTTTCAAGAGCAATATCTTCTAAATGTTCACTTTTAATAACTAAATAACAGCCTTCAGATTTTGCAATAATGTTAGAATTCCAAGATAGGTCTAAATAAAACTCTTTCAACCCAATAATATCTCCTGGTCTATAAGAAACCACACTGTCATCTTCTTGATTAAATTCTAAGAGCTCTCCTTTTAACAAAAATATCATTTAATGGCATCTGGTTCTTTTACGACAAACTGTATCCTAAAAATAATTTTATTAAACAAAAGTTAAAAAAAGAGGATCATAATTACTATATATTTTTACTTTTGGTACAAATTCAAATAATTAAGCATATTTTAAAAAGTTAGAACGATCTCTTTTCTCCATTCTTTTAATGAGATCTTAAAATGCAGGACTTTTTTCGAATAGATCAACAATTCTTTTAGGAGGAAGAATTGAAGGAGTAGGTTGAATATCATTTTAAAGATGTTCATTTCTTTATTTATTGATAAAATAAAAAAGAATTATACTTATTAATAAAAGATGTCATGTCATTTATGTTGAATAAGTTATAAATTATAGCTGTAAAATATCCGTTATAGGATATATAACTTAATAAGAAATAAATAATTAATACTTGTATTAAAAGTTGATTGTATCAAATGCTTTTTTCGTTATTACTTAGGATAATTTATAAGCAATCTTTGGATTCTTTTTACTCATTGTTTTATAATCTTCTATCCTTATTGTTGCAATAAATCCTTCTTTCTCTCCATTGATATCAAAGTAATGATTTTGGGTGCTTTTTTATAACCAAAAAATTCTTAATTAATACTAAAAATGGGTTAAATTTAAATAATCATAGATGCTATTTATAAAATAAATATATTATTAGATATTAACTCAAAATTACTTAGTAATTTTTGCAAAATTAAGATATCCTATCATATCTCCAGTTTCTAAGTAGCCAAATACTTTTCCTTCTGAAGATATAAGTGCTCTACCAGATATGATAATACCAAAATAATCAACTTGTTCATTCTTTTTGGCAAGAGGAGTGCTCCTATTTTAGATTTAATAAATATGAAATATTAGATTATATAAGATAACTTCATCATTTACTTTTAAAAACTGAGAAAGCGCATATATTCAGAGAGTTCACCTAATTCGTAAACATTCCAATTCTAAAAAATACGAGTATTATTCTTCAAAACTTCTAATGCTTTTTTCCCATTTTTAACATCTAAATCGTTTTATAACTAAATAAATATACTTTAAAAATATGATGCTGTTGCAATTATTTTCGAATTGTTACTTTAATTTTCATATTTCTAATATAAGCTTATATTTTAAATCCTTTTTGTAACTATTCTTTAAACTTCTTTATACTTACTTTATTCCTAAATCTATGAACAAAATATTTAATAATACAAATAATATCGAAAGATAGATTCAATTTTTATTTATTCACTGATTATTTTTCATATCAATTCTAAAACTTAAACATATCCAATAAATTTCAAATATTTCTAAGTATAAGCTAATGTTATTTAAACTATTTATCTACAAAATAGTAATATTGTTTTATTTACCTTTTATTTTATTCAAAATTAAATTTTAATACAAAACAAGAAATTATGAGCATTAAAAATTGTTGTTAATAGACATTTCATGTCACTTTGAAATTATTTTATTAAAGTAATTCCATTCATATAGAAAAAATAATTGTTTTTTTAATTGGTAATCATTCATAGTTTTCTTTTCAAAAACCTCTAGCATCAGCTATAAACATGAAAAAAAGAAGGGATTATACAAATATTTAATAAAATCTCTATTTAATTGATATCTAATAATTTCCAAGATATCTTTATTAATTTAATTTTTAAATTAAGTTATGCATAAGCTTGATTGAAAATAAACCTAATAAATCAATCAATTAATTGATTAATGAATTAATTTTTTTTTCTGTTTATTTGAAAAATTAAAGCCATAATATCCTTATATTATAATGATAGGATTATTTATAAAAATCTATTTGCTTTGAGTAGAAATGATTTCAGTAAAAGCAAATTGGAATTTGTAATAGAAAAAATTACATTTAATATCGATATTAATAACTAATGAATGCAGTTGTTTAATATTCAATCATCTAATTTACACCATTTATTATTTATACCTTTTATACAAACTAAATACAAAATTATCTTAGGAAAAGATTATCTAAAGCTTAATAAATACAGAAAATTGAAGGATTTAAAATAATCTTAGCAATTAAAAACTAACTGTACTTATAATATATAAACTACTAAAAGATAATCTATTTTTTAATATCATTTTTTGTTTTCTAATTCAACTTTCCAATCTGAAATCTTATTCTTAACTGACTCATCAAATTCATCATCATCTTAAATACTTGATTCTACTTTCCTTAAAAATGCAGCTAATTTATCTTCTAATTATGTATTTAATTTAGTTTTTAGTTCAATTGGACATTTAGGATCAATTTTATTTTCAACTACGTCAATAGTAATTTTTTATTCTTCTGTTTCACCAGACTTTTCCCATTATTTCTTAATAGCTTCAGTGTCCATTTTATGCTAACTTTTTTCTTTATTAGACAATTAATTTTTTAATTTTTCAGAAATTTATAAATTTTTTAGATTATAATTAATAACTTGAACATTCCCAAAATCTATTTATAATTAAAACTGTTGTTTAAATAATTAAGAGAATTGATTGAAAATAATAATGATTAATTATTCATGGTGTTAATAATCCAACTCTTTTTTTATATTATATCTATATCAATAATATCAATTAATATTTTAGTTTTTGGCAATAACATTAAATAAGTAAATAACTTTCATATAACCCATATAATAAAAAATTAATACTACACAAACACGCTCTACTCTATCATTTAAAAAACCAGTAATACTATAAGAGCTAGGACAAGAAAATATTGATCTTAATTAGTAAATACTTTGTAATAAGATAATGAAAAGATAAGCTCACTCGAGTCATACTTTGAATAAGTACAGTGGAGGACCAAATATTAAATAGCTGCATTAGGATGGAATAGGAGCAGGATTAAATGGAGGTGTTTTTCCTAATTTATAAGTTCAATAAAAGATTGATAAAATTCCTACAACATTTGTATTTGATAAACGTATTCCACCTTAGGATTACAAGAATTTCATCTCAATTGATGATATCTATAATGAAAATTTTGAATATGCAAGAAAATTGTTTGAAGATCCTAGTAGAGTATTTTGATTATTTACAATTTAATACATTACATCTAATTAGCAACAAATATCACTTTAAAGTTTATAATTTTATAATATTCTTAATATTTAAAGTATGTGTCCATTAATATTTCTATGATTAATTGTATTATTAAAAATATTATCAGGCATTTGCTGTTGCTGATTATTCGAGTGACCATAAAATTCCAAGAAGATTGGCTTAAGTGAATTATAAAATTTATACTGCATAGGAAAAGAAAAGGGAAAAGAAGGTTAATTTTGCTAAGTAATAAGGCCAAATGAATTCAACTGTAGGTGGAGGAAGTAAATTTTATAAAAACGAAGTGAGTAATATCTTATATCCTCCACCTCCTAATCCTCCTTCTTTATAAAAGTAGGCTACTCAAATTAAATAACAATAATAACTATTTCATACTAATTCTTTATTGTCTCCTTAGTAATCACCTTTAAAGCAATAAAATGAAGATTAACTTAACTTATTCAAAGATTTATCTCCTTTAAGATAATAATCTTAAGTACCTGATTATGTTCATGAAAATATTAATTGGAATTAGCAAAGAAATGATACTATGATTGATCAAAGCTAGCTATAAAAGAGCTTAATAACTTCGCAAACATAAATTCATCATCTCCCTTCTTAGCAAGGTATAGTTCAAGCAAAAGATAATCTGGTACTTTAACCTACACCATCAACTGATTAAAAGAGGGGATTAAGCTAGTAAGCTTCATTATTTTAAAAAAAGAATAGTTTTGTAGTTCCAGCTTCTGCTAATGCTTCAGTACTTGCTGCAACTAAAAGCACAGTCGCTTTACCAGCCTAAAATACATAAATAAATAATTTCACTGCAACATAGTCAATGAAAGCCTTACCTACTGAGAAAAAGGAGAAAGATAGGGTACATGAATTAATAGATTAAACTAGAGAAAAAGTTAAAAGATTATAATCATATGCAGAGAAACTGAAACGTCGTGTTATGCAAAGTAAATAGAAAAGATTAATTAATATTGATAGCGATTGTATAAAAGTTATATTAATTATTTAAAGATGATTATGGATAAAGCTATAAGAGAAGTCAGAAGACTATTAAGTAATAATAATAGAAATAAGGAGTTGTATTTATTAAGCAATCAATTTATATTAAATAGAAAATCCTAGCTTGTAAAGAATTTTATTTTCAATGAAGATGATTTCAATAAAATGTTGATCTAAGAAGAGGAAGAAGACAAGAAGAATTAAGCAAATAAAAAGGAAAAATTAAAGTAAATTGTTTATATTTTTTATGACTTTAAAGATTAAATATTTTGTCAAATGTGAAATAAAGAGGATTTATAGAAAGATCAGATGCATTTACACTAGCTGAAGATTCTAAGAAGAATCCTACTTCTTATTAGAGTCAAATAATAGAATAATACATACCAAATAAGGGGTATCTTAAATAGAAAAGTGCATATTAATTATAAGATGATGAAGATGAGTCAGATAAATCAAAGGAAGAACTCAAAGAGGAAGGAAGTGGGCTATTTCAAAAATCAGATTAAAAATTTAAATCTTCTAAGCATAATTTCCATAAAAAGATGGTTTTAAAAAAGAAAAACTTTGATGAGAAGGTTATTGTTTAAGAAGCGAAAGAAGAATATAATAAAGTTATAAATAAGCTCACTAAACAAGAAAAACGTAATGAATTCAAGATATCTATTTTTTAATAATTTAAATATTAATGGAATAATTTATCATCTATTATAAAGTATCAAGGATTCAATCTATTAGTATAATAGATTTATTAAATGATTATAAATTAACATCCTTTTATTACTTTTACTAAATTTATGTATAAGTAAAATTAACTTAACTTTACTAAAATATTTCTAAATTATTTTTAACCATTTCGATAACATTAAAATTATAATTAACATGTTTAAAAATTAATTAAATTAGATTGGAATTACCTTTCGATTATGCCAGAAAAAACTAATCAAGTAAGAGCAGAATCGCTGTAGTATGCAAGATCAGGAAAGATGTAACTTTAATTATAATTTAATAAATTAAGTTAAAAGAAATCAATCAATCGATTATTTATAAATTAATTAATTTATAAAAATTACTCAAGAAATTATTATACATTAAATAGCTTACAATAGATTATTACAAATTTATATTTCATTTTCAAAAAATTACACTATTTTGACAAGTTTTTTTCAAATTAATTTCAATTTAACTGATTTTTAATGTTAAAGATTAAGAATTATTGGAGATAAGTACGGTGATATTGATTTACTAGTTCCTCCTTAAACGTAAAAAGTGCAAATTAAGTAAAATATAAAATTTCATTAAAATAGACTTCTCAAAAATTACTGAATGCAACTATTATAAAATTAAAATTTTAGGAATCAGCAAGATTTATTAAATCATCTGTAAGCTCTCCTAACAAAACCCGATGTGTCAGGAGATTTTAAACTCCACAAATAAGTGCAAATTCATAAGAATAGAATTAAGAACATGCGTCAAAAGGATGTTGGAATAACTAATATTTCTAATATTAGTATAGAGGCTTGAATATTGGGCAAAAATTTCAATATCTTATAATAAGTTAATAGGCATATCAACAAAGAAATAGTAGTAAGATAAGAAAATTATAACCCAATTATATTTATTAATGTATTATAGAAGTAAAAAATATTATTTCATGTATATTTTCTATTTTTAATACTATTTCTACCGTTTTTAAATTAAATTCTATTGCTTAAAAAATCAAAATCTTTTTAAATTAGCCTTGTTCATCCTGGTATCTTAGTAAAATTTACAATATTTGTTTAAATTGTTTGTAATTATCTTTAATAGGCAAAAAACTCTTAAGAAATAATTATTGTTTCTGGGCGTATTTAAGTTTAATCTAAAAAAAGAGTGTTGAGTTAAAACTCTATCTTGTTTGAAAAATTAACAAATTATTTGAAAGGAGAAGGAGGCGAAATGGAATCCTGAAAAGAAGACTTAATATAAGAGTTATCATTAAAAATTATTAAGAAAATATTGAAATATAGTGTATTTACACACAATAAAAACGCAGTAATTGTAAAAATAATTAATTAATTTCTTTCTTAACTATATCAAGCAAGCTAGCTAGCGCAATTTAAAGCTTATTATTAAATAATCTAACAATCACTTTACAAATTAAAAGAAATCTTGAAAAAAATTAATTAAATCAAACTTTATTTTTTATTAATTATTGCTCAAAAAAGTAGAATACCAAAAAGGGTACTAAAGATAAGGAATTAGTAGATTGTTAAGAAACCTCAAACTTAGTCAAAAGAAAGAGCAACAAGCATAGGAATTCCAATAGAAAAAAATAGTCTCTAAGTGTAATTTGTAAGTCAGATAGAAAATGTAGGCTCAATTTAGATAATTTATGAAAGAAAACCAAGTTAATGGTTCTCCATTAGGAAACGGTAGATAAAATGACAATGTTTATTCAAATTAATACGCAAATACTCTTTAGCCTGCTTAAAATCCCATTAATGGAAATATTTACTCTCAATAATATTAACCACAGCCTGCTAGTTCCGCTTCAGGCTCTTTTGTTAAATAGAACTCACCTTAGCTAAATTAAGTGAAGTAAAATAGTGCACCTCATTAGAGTTAATAAGGTCCCCAAAACATGTACGGCAGTCAAACTAATAATTAAATGCATTCTAGTTCAGCCGCTAAAAGATAAAATTCATAAACATCATTAGATGGTCCCCAGAACTAATCCCGTCGTTTTTCTCTTTTTTCTAAGAGTTCCTTTGCTACTTCAACTAGTTTTCTTTTCCGTACAAGCGGATTCCACTAAAAGAATAACAAAAGTGTTCCAAAGGTAGACATCTGTAATATCTTCAAGAAGAAAGCTTATCTTTATTTAGATGAAGCTCTAGCCAACACTTTTGATGATCTGCTAGATAAGGGATACACAATAGTTAATGCAAAGAAAGAAGAAAGAGATATTTTGAAAGAATAGGAAGAAGCTATGAAGCAAGAAGCATAGTTACTTGAAAAGGAAATAGTTCCTCTAATTAATGCATCTACTAAGGTTTAAGAGTAGATTATTTATTAACAATAAACAACTGAGAAATATTAGGCTGAAATAGATGTCCTTTGCAAAGAATTAGATTAACTAAAGGATTTAATTGAGAAGCGTAGTGAGGAAATTTAAAATAATCATGATGACTTAACAAATGCTATAAAATAAGCTGAGTTAATGAATAATGAAATAAGAGCATAAATCAATATAAACAAGGCTAACCACAGGTAATTAACAAACTAGCTTGAAAAAGCCAAAAAATAAAAGGAATAAGAGTAATAATCCTTGGTTATCTAACTTAATGAATACAAAAAGTAATATGAAGAAAAGAAACTCGCTCAAGCTGACAAACTTCGTAAAATGGAAAATAAATCTAAAATGTATTTAGGTATTCTCAAGCATTGAGATTAATAATATATGTACTATAAATAAATAAACAATAGGTTGTTTACTTACTTGATTTGCAATAAAAAATAACAACTCTTAAAAAAAAATATATATAAATAGATTTAAAACTGAAAGATTTGAAGAAAAAATAAATCAATCAATATAATAATAAATCAATTAAATATACGATCATCATAACCATTAACCTTCTATAAAAAGACTTTTTATTCCATTAAAAATTGCATATTCCACTGTTTTAATTTCCTAAAATGAAATATAAATTGATTATCTTTAAACAAACCTCCATTCATTTTATTTAAAAATCTATATAATTTTAAAAATTCTTATATTTCAATTTTATTTATTTATCTCTACATAAATTTTTTATTTTCAACAAATCTTTCTCGTTTTATTTTTTATAACCTATATTTGTTATTTTAACACCTTAAGAGAATTAGTGAGTGGGTTAATTGGGGAGTTCACAAAAGCCTATTAGATCAAGCTTTTAATAAAAGAAATTGTATGATTATCTATTTGAATGAAATGTAAATTGAAAAATTACCAATTATTATGAATGAATGAATGAATGTAAGTAAGTAAGACAAATTAAAATTCTTGATCTTTTTTTGTGTAGTTAAATAATTGTAATTAAAAAACTATCATTTTTTAATATAAAGACAAAGAAATAAAAAAAATTCCTTTAAATTAATAAAATGATTTAAGAGAAAATAGAAATAGAAGATGATTCTTCTTAAAATGCTACATCATTTCTAAATATCTTATAAAAATTTTCTTTAGTAAAAATAAATAAGACCAAATTCAATAAAAAATATTAAGAGAACTTAAATACTATTGAAGATATTCAAATAGTAGTATCATAAGAACTTGAATAATTCGAAAAAGAATTGAATCAATTTGGGAGCCTATTTACATAATTGTAAGGCTTATAAAAATTTACCTTAACAATTTATCATTGCAAATAAGCTATTGATATAATCACATTTCTATCTAAAGTGATTCCACAACTCAGTAACTTAAAATAATTTACTCTTATATTTGGTAATGGAAATCTATTTGAAGCCAAACATACATAATAAATTTGTGAAGTTATAAAGTAGTTTTAACTAATTGACTATTTATCTCTTACATTTTGTGATTAAATAGGAAATTAAAGTGAATCAAATCTAATTTCAGAGATTAATTAGCTAAAATAATTAAAATAATTAGAATTAGTATTCTATTAGAACGCAAAAATAAGCAACCATGAAGTTAAATAAATCACAAATGCTCTTACATAATTACCAAACTTAATTGAATTATAGATTACAATTGAAAAAGGTACTTTTAATGAATAGGAGTTTTAAATTCTGATTGAGAAGATATGTAGCTATAAAAATTTAGTTAAATTAGGATTTTAAATGCTCAATTTTAATTATTTAAGTGAACAAATCTATATTTAATTAGGAATTTCATTGTAAAATTTAATAAATCTTGAATAATTAACATTAGCTATTAGTTAATAATCTTAACTCGATATTTATGATTTTATCAGCTAAGGTATATCATAATTAAGAAACTTAAAAGTATTAATACTTTCAATTTCAAGATAATCAGGTTATTCAAATTTTTAAATAGGATAAGATTAGTATTAACTTAACCTACAATATTGTATTCAAAATCTAAAATAACTTACTATCTTAAAGATTCGCTATATCAATAAGAAAAAAGAAAAGGTATTTATTGAAACAAGAAAATGCCCTAGATTGGTCGATTTAAAAATAAATTACTGAAATATTAAATAAAATAATAATATTCGTAATTTTTTTTTTTGGTATTTGCTATTAAAGAATTGTATTTTTATATTTATTTTAAAGAGAGTATCTCTGTAAGTTTTTACAAAAAATCTATGAAAATAAAAAATATATTAGATAATTTATGTGCTGATATAATTTCTCAGTACAACTTATTTTTTAAAATTAAAACTTTATTATTTCCTTTTTATTGTCATAATATTTTCTAGTTTGCAAGGTGATTAAAAATTAAATTATTTCAATTTTAATTTTTTCCTATTTAAATTAAATATTAAGATTGATAAAACTATGATTGAATAATCTATTTATGAATTATGAATCAAATTCAAAATATTTTATAGATTTAAATTTTTAATCTATCTTATAATTTACTAAAATAAATAGAGAAGGTTAAATACTATTTTTGTAAAATGCAGATATAAAAGATATAAAGGAAGAATTGTTAAATTAAGTAGAAAATATTAATAACTTTGTAAAATAATAAGTAAACTTATATGGAATGCTTTATCCATAATCACTTAACTAACATACATTTTTTAATGATACCATTCAATCAAACAAATCATATAAAATTTATTAAGGACTATATATCAAAAATGGTTTTATAATACTTTGAAAAGCTATTGAATGCAAAATTACACTTTTTATCATTCTTTAAATCTTAGAAGGATGTGCAGTAATTATTAATGAAGGAACTGCATCAAATAATTCACTACCTCCTTATTTAAGAGTAATTATTCTTGGGAATTCTTCTTCAATGAAGTTGTTTGGTTTCTTTAGGTATTTTAATTCACCATAATTAGGAATTGTGAGTCTCTAAACTTTGAATGTAAGAAGAAATAAGGACAGATCAATTTATTAATTAAAGGAATCTTTTATTGTAGCCTCCTTTACATTTTTTTACTAGAATAATTCAATATATTAAGCCAGATTTCTAGCACAAACATCAACTTTTTCTAAAGATGGTAAGTCATTAAATAAGTAAGGGATTACTTATTTTTCATCTTTTTAATAGAATTTAATGTTAAGATCTTTTAAATTATACATTTTTCTAATCACTTAAGAAAACTCTAATAAAAACTAAGTATCTATGAAAACTTCTTATATTAATAGTTTAGAAATTTAAGGATTTAGAGAAAAGAATTTTAACATTTAATTAGTTTTATATGTTTATATATCAACCTAATCAGCAGGATAATTAGAATAATTTGATAATCCACTTTTTGTACAATCTATTTTAAAAATTATATTATTTTAATTAAATTTTATACTTAGCTCAATAAGCTAATTAATTATATTAAAAATAAAATAAATTACCATAAAACTCATACTCTGTAAGCTAAGAATAATTCTAAGAAGGGAAAAAATTTGTGAATTAAATAGGCTTATATTCATGATATATGTCATGCATTTTAGGAAGAGCAAAGTTAACAGTATTAAGGGATATGTATTAGAGATTTACATTATTTTCCAAAATCTATTTTACTGAGTTTTAGAAATATTCTAAAGAAGATTTTAATTGATCTGTAATTAAGATAATGAATTGATTCTAAAAATCTAATTTTAATTGATCTAAGTTTTTAACATTTTAAAAATTATCAAGTATTTAGTTTATAAACTCTATTGAAAGAAAGCATTTGTTTAGACTTAAATGTACCTTTTTTAACTTTTACAGTTTTTCTAGAATTTATTGAGTAAAATTAATAAAATCTTAAAAAAGAGGCTTCTACCAAAATTTTATTTTAATACTTTCTAGATTTACTGCTTAAAGAAGTGGTTTAACTAGGTAATCAAAAACATTTTCTCCTTAAGTGTAATCTAGATTTAAGATAAATTCTTGTAGTGAAGGTGTAATCACTTTTCTTAAGTTGTTAAAACAAGCTTTGAGCATTTTATCTTCTATTTTAATCGATAATAATTATAGAGATAGCTTTTATAGATTTGAGGGAATTTTTTTGATATCAAATCTTAAAAAATGAGACAATTAAACTGGTGACCATTAAGAATAGGTAATATTTAGATAAAACTCTTTCAAAGCTTTAATGTTGTTAAAGTTATCAAATAAGTTTGTAGGAATATCTGAATGGTCATTTTCACATTTAGATATAAAAAGAGAAAGTTTAGTAGTATTTTGAGCCAATTAAAATATCTTATCTAATAATAATCTCAGGTTAGTATGAGAAATATTTTCAAAGTTTAAAGAAAGTTCTTACATTTCGAGTAGAAAATCTTAAAAAGTTTAATTATCTAATAATTTGAATGCTTAAACATTTCTTATGTTAAGAGTTAATTTTGAGAAATATCCTTTGTTATCTATCAAATATTAAATAAAATAATCTTAACATTTGTTGCACTTAGGAAATAATTTTTTTTCAATATCATTTGGAAAAGTTAACTATAAATGAACTTTCTCATCGATAAAATCATTCTTTAAATAATACAAAGGATGGCTCTTGTAATTGTTTTCATGGTGGAATTATCCAGTGTTTAGGTTAACATTTTTCATTTTTAAATTTTGATGTTTCATTATTTATTTTTCTAGAGAGAAATTTAAAAATAAATATTTGTTGGTTGAAATTAAATTATAAAACTAAGAAGGAAAAAAAAATCCACAGAGAGGATTTAAATATTAAAATTCCCAATCAAAAATAAGATAAGCTGTCGTAATTTATTTTCCTGAATTGAAAATATAAATTTTTGTTTTAATTAAATTTTTTGATTACCCATCCCTTATAATTTATTTCCATGAATCCTAATTCTCACCTTTTAATTTATTATTATTTTTTATTAAAGCTCAAAAAGAAGATTAGCCTCTTTTCTATATTACTTACCTAGCAATTACCTATCAGGAATAATTAGTTTTTTCTATATGAATATTTAAAAAATATAATAAAAAATTTTAAAGTAAAATTTAATTATTTAAATTTAAATTACATATATATTTATTTATATTTTTTAATTGAGATGATATAAATTACTAAAATTTGGAGATACAAAAATGGAGGAAAAAGAAATTGTTAAAATTGCAAGATAAATATATAAAAAATAAAAATTAGAATATTTATCTGTAAATTATATCATAGATTTATTGAATCATTTATAATAACTGAAATAGTTTTCATAATATGACTATTTTATGGATGATAATTTTTCATTGTACATAAAGGCTTTTAAATTCGAATAATAAAAATAGGTAATATTTAAAGTCAAAAAACTATTACCTGTATGTTACTAGCCTAAATTACTCATTGGTGATTTAGAAATTTAAGAAAAATATATCATATCTAAGTTTACCATACCTGATCAAGAACATTTTCCAGAATCTAAAGAATAATATTCTAGAATGAATTTTTCCAAAATAACCTTAGTAGTCATAGAATTAGATGATTAAATAAGTAATAATTGTATTTTGACCAAAACAGATATTTTTTAAAAATTTAAAAAGTTAGCTAAAATGTAGATAGAAACCCATTTTAGTAGAGCTTATTTTATTCAAAACAAGTAATTTATTAAATCTATTAGTTTTTATTACATTTATTTTTATAATTATGAAAAGCTTAACTAATGGAATTATCAATTAGTAAATAAACTCTTTATTTCTAAGTAAGTTTATAAAATTTAATACAAATCTAATTAATGGTGAATAAATAACTACTTTTCTTGAAACAGCTTTTTCGAAGGATAATATAGCGATACTTGTATAGAAAATGTTTAAGGTGATTTATTTAATGATGTATTTACAATGATCGTTAAAAATTGCTCAAATGTATCCAATGTTTCAATTAATCTACAGTAATATTAAAAATTAATCAATTTAAAAGGTTAAAATTATTAATATCTATAAATAGATATAGAATGTTATCTCTTCAATAAATTTCTGCTATTTTTAGGCTTCTTACTGAATGGAAGGGCATCAAAAATGTTTATTTGAATTTGACGTAAATTTAATATTATAAATATAGTGAGAAATTTAAAAATTCATTCAAAAAAATTCTTAGAAATAATAACATAGGAAACAGTGAATTAAAATAAATTGGTTTTCATTTGCCTCATGCAGTTACTCTTTAAAAATTATACTTAGATTTGAGGTATTAAAAAATATTTAATTTTAAAATTTATCTTTGGTATTTTAATAGTTATAGTTAAAAAAAGATAACTTTTACAGGAATAAGGGAATTGTTATTAAACTTAAAAAATTTAAACAACTTAGATAAACTTTCTTTGGATTTGAGGTTTCTTTATAATAGGAATATTCAAATATCTTATTTAAATTATTTTAATTAGTTTTAATTAAATAGGCATATTAGGAGCAAAATAAATTGCAGACCATTTAATTTAAATTCCAAATATCACTGAGTTACAGATTTTTCTTATGTATATAAATTTAAAATGCTTTTCATTTGAGTAAAAATATTGTTAAATAGTAAGACTAATATATTTGATGAAGGAATAAGTTATTTAACTAGTAAGCTAGTGAAACTTTGTAATCTTTAAAGATTATCATATGATTTTAGGTATCAAAAATATTACCAAAATTAAATTTAATATTTGAATTCTTATGAAAAGTAATAACTAAATTTCCACAGATCTGCCTAAATTATTTAAATCTAACTAATTTGAATTAAATAACCTAAAATAGCTAGAAATTTATGTTAAGTAAGTATAAATATATACATTTTTAGATTAACATTAATTCTTAATATTGATATTAGAGATAACTAGATTGATTAAAGTAACTGTATAAACTTAATTGATAATATTGAGCTCTGCTAATAACTTATATCATTAGAGTTATATATAAGGTATGATACAAAAATAATTAAAATATTAGATAAAATTAAAATTAAACTTTACTTTTAGCCGAAATTGCATTAAAGATGAAGGTATATCAATCATCAGCGAAAGATTAAAATAATTTTAACAGCTGCAATCATTAACACTTTATCTAGGGTAGATATATTCTTGTATTATATTGAGTTTATCTTAACTATCTTTTCCATAATTAGGGATAATTTGATTACTAATAAAGGATAATAAATCATGCTTTTGAATTTATCAAAATTACCATTATTATTTTATTTTAATTTATATCTTAGGTAAATATTATTTATAGTTAAAAAATATTAATTAATCAACCTATGAAAAGATGGAATAATATTGATTTTGAAGGAGTGGATTAGATGATAAGATTGCTCATATCTTTTCCTAGATTATCGAATTTAAAACTATGCATATAGTAATAATAATTGTATTTTTCTTTGATATGAATAAATGAATAATTATTAAAATAGATAAAGTACCTAAAATTACTAAATTTAAAAATGCCTTAAACGAAAAGCTAAAAGAATTATCAAATTAAATATAACTGTATGATTTAGAATATTTAATTTTGATTAATATAAAATAATTTTTAAAATTGAAGATACTTAAATTATATTAATTGCTGAGTTTTTAAATTAACCTAAGTATAAATTATTTAGTTCATTTTATTTTATGTCAGCATTTTGGAAATATAATTAACTTATTTATTCTGAAGATGGATTAAAAATTTTTAGGTTTCTTAATTAAAAAAAATTACCTTTTCTAACTTTTATTTTCCTCAATTTGATAATGAGTAAATTATAGAAGAATATTTTTTACATAGCTTCTTTCGATAAGTAAGAGAGGTTGGAATTTTATTAATATATTATTAATTTCACTAGTTATGATTTGAGTCACAAATGAATAGACAATTTTAGCTTAACATAAACATATTTTTGTGAAATTTTCTTTTAAACACCTTAAAATAGAAATAAAACATTTGTAGATAGGGAATAAATAACTATCCCAACCCATATAAAATATCTTTATTAGAATTTTTATTGTCTTCCTTTATATGTAGATTTCAATTCAAGTTTAATTTATATTATCCATAATTCCTTTACAAATATATTAATAAGATATATGCAAAAAAATTTAATTAATTTTATTTATAAATGTTCAAGAAGAAGGACTGCAGATAGCACCAGCAGCACTAATATCCCATGTGAATAAGTTCATATGGTCATTAGGATTGAATGCATTATAGTATTATTAAGCACCACATGAAGTATCTTCTGCATTGGCACATAATTTAAAGCTTAAACTAGGGTTATTAAAGTCCTAGTAGAAAACTTCATAGTGAGTATGATAGAAGTATAAAGGCCACCAACTAGTAGGGTTTTAAACTACGGGGTCATGATTATGGGTGATTCTACCATAAAGAACAGCAAAGTTGGAAGTTCTTAACCAATTAGCAAGATTTTAATTTCCTACTCTAGGGGATGAGAAATGATAGGCAGCATCAAGCTTTTTATTTCCATTCAAAGAGTATAAATGAGGTAAGGCAATAGTAGCTGTTGCAGCTCCAAGTGAATGACCAGTTAAGTATACCTTAGAAGTAGGGTGATTAGTCTTAAGAGTATTGAAAGCATTAGCAACTTATTACTTAATACTATCATAATGGTTTTAGAAACCTTGATGAATTTCACAACCAGAGCAGCTGGGGTAGCTAACTCTCAAAGTGGATAAGTTAGTCATCCAGTTAACAAAATCGGTGGTACCTCTGAAAGAAATAATGATTGCATTATTATCAGGTGAGTATCCCATAATACCTCTAGCATTAGTAGTTGAGTTATATATTTCAATATATTCTTAAAGACCTTAAGGGTTTTAATTACAAGGAGCACCACAAGTATTAGTAAGAATATAAGGATTTTAGCAATAAGCTTAGATGGCAAAACCAGCCAAGTTCTTAGCGATACCTTCATTATAGGTAAATTAACAGTTAGCAATAAGGCATAAAATAGCCAAAGCAAAAGTAAGCTTCTTTAACATTTTTTCTTTTGAGTTATATTAGTCTTAATATTTTTTTTGATTTAATTAATTATCTAAATTATTCATTGAGACAACTTAGTTTTTAAAACTAAATTTAATGATTCACTTTAGAAAAATCCAAATTTTATTATTGGAAATAAACACATCAAAATCATAATGTGTAAAATTTACCACAAAAATATTGTAGAAACGAATAGTTAATTACTAATAGTTATTGATTTAAAATAAAAGTACTTTTCAAGAACAAAAAAAATGGTTAAAAATAGATGATGATAGTAATATTACTCTCCATATTAGAACTTTATAATATTTACATTTAAATAAAAAGATGCTTCTCTCCACATTTTTTTATTCTCGAAATAATTTTTTAGAAATTTTGATTTATTGGAATAACTTAGAGGTCAACTTTATTCTGAAAAGCGGAGCAGCCGGGTAAATAAATTATCCTTAGTAATATCCTTGAACTCTAATTTTCTAATCTTTGATAATTGAGACTTATGTAATTAAGTGCTCGTTGTGGTAATTAGAATTGATTAAATCAATTTGATTGAGCGTTAATTTAAATTGATTAGAAATATTCATTTTTAATTAAACATAATATGAATTTAATTATTTAGATATAATCTTTCCTTAAAATATCTTATGTTAAATAGAAGTGAAAATATCTTAAATTATAATTAAGTGTAAATACCTTTAATTAATCAAATAAAAATCAAAGAGTTACGAATTTAATTTACAGCTAGCAAATACTAATAATTATAAGCTCTCTCGAAAAATCAAAAGAAAGTACATTTCTAAAATTTTTTAATTTTATGTTAAAAAATAATGAATTACATTTTCTCATTCATTCATTATTTACCTAAATTTTAGAGTCTTTACACAATTTCCAAAAATAGGTAGTAGTCTTAAGATAAGCGAAAATAATTAGTGAATAACATTTTTTAATGTACTCCTTTTTAACCTTTACTAAACAAGCAGCTAAAATAATTTTTTCTTGATTTTAATAGTCCATAGCAGAGAAAATTTAAAAATATTTAATATTAATCAAAGATGTATTTTTCGGTTAATTACTAATAATCAGTATTTTAAAAAAGGAAATAAATAGATAATTTTTAATATCTCTCCTACTTATATTATTTTCATTTGTATCATGCATAGTATGGTTCAACTTTTAATATATAATTAGCAAATTATTTAAGTAAAATTATATGCCATTTTAAAATAATAAAAATATTTACTTATTAGTCTAAGAGTAAATTTGATTTTTTCCTTTACAAACATTACTCCTATCGAATTAATATTTATTTCAAAATATCAAGTATGGCTAGTCAGTTTTAAGGTTTCCGAGTGAGTAAAATCTTTCCATAATAGAGAAAAAAGGAATTCTAAGCATAAAAAATTAAATTTATCTTTAACCAGAATCACTCTACTAATACTGGCTGAATATAGTTTGATTTTTATTAAATATTCAAATTTTGGGTGGTGTAAATACATCGCATAAATTTATTTTCACTATTATTTTATAGTTTTAGATTCAAAAAAACTGTTTTAAAGTTTAAATTTATTACTTTTATTTTTACCTAGGATAGTAGTTATTACTATTTTATTGTTTTAAATATTATAATAGATGCTTAAATTTCATAGAAAATTTTGTTTAACTTATTTAATTGAAGAAAAATAAAGGTTATTGATTTAGAGAGATGGAAAATTTTTTAAAATTTTATTTTTAATGATGGAAAATAAGAATTATTTCCTTATTAAGATAAATAAATATATATACATTTATTACATAAATAAAATAATTGGATTGAAAAGTATTTGCTCATTAAATCATAGAATTTGAACAAAGGTAGGCTCTCCTAACTATTAGGTTTTTTCTCTTAGATTGGAGAAGAAATTTATCAATTACAGAGGTTAAGAAAACAAATGAATAAATTCAAACTAACTATTTAATGGGTAGAGGTGAGGATAGATTTCACATTAGCTTGTAACATCGAAGAGAATGAGATGAATTTTACTCATTTAAAAGATCTCATGTATCTCTTCATTATAAATTGTTTTAAAAGGGAATTTCATATCAGTGAATATAGATATTACCCTCATTTATAGTTTATCTTAATTTTCAGAATTTATTTGGTTTTCGGTCTATAAATTTTTTTATGATAAAACTTAAATAGATGAAGTTTGGTTCTTAGAATGTTTAGCATTAGATTTAGCAACATTTTCGTTAATTATGGAAGTTAATTTATGTTAAGCAAGTATTTTAGTAAGTGGCTTGAAAAGATTAACCCTGTTATTTGAAGATACCTTAGAAAGTTTATTAATTTTTCGTGGCAGAGAATTAAAAATGAAGTCAATGTTATGCTTGATTGCAATATATTGGTCTTTGTAAATTGTTGATATTAATGTTTCACAATATTCTCTAGCAACTATAACTTGAAAAGAATCCTTGCTGTTTTTCATTTCAGACTCACATAATTCTCTTAATATTTTACTTACTTTTTAAGATTAAGAGAAATTACCATAATCAATAATAATTGAAAGAGACATGAAAAGATTAGGATTGAATTTATTTAAGCAGCTAGTAATTTCAGCTGATTTTATTTATAATTATGAAAAGCAACTATTGATTAATTATAGACTTTCATATCTATAGAGAGCAAAATATTAAGTGGAGATCTCTAAGCTATTTGTAGCCATTTAAGCAGCTTACAATATTTCACCTTAGGTTTTGAATAGGCCTGCTAAGCTTAACATTATTTTCGAAAAGACTACATCTCTTGGAAAGTCTGTTGTTTAATTTTATAGATTTTACGATTCGTATTCCTTTAACCTTTCAAAAGAATTAGGATTTTAGACTAGAGTTTTGTCAACTTTTTTATTTTAAAATAAATTTTATTAATAATAAATGAAAATTTGATATGAAAATGTAAAATTTTCGAATTATCGAATTAGGTTAAAAAATAATGTAAATCACGGCTAACATTCCATTTTCTTTTTTTTAATCCTGGTGATGGTGGAGAATTTTAAATAGGCGATCTCCTTTCTTCTTCAGGCTTGAGATAACTTTTATTCCTTTAAACTGTTATGTTTTTCTAAATATAAGGTATCTCAAAATCTAAGTTATTAGTTTTATTAATTTGATTTCCTAAACTGAAATTATTAGTATTTTATCTTCTTGGAGAGAATTCTTCGATGTTGCAATAGGATGTTCTATTGCAATACAAGTCATCTTTACTTAATTGCTTATCATTGATTCTATCATAATTATTTATTTTTAGTTAATTTTATTACAACAAGTCAGTAGATCCTACACAAATAGTTTTATTATTCATATTTCGAATAGTTTTAATCTCTATGCTCTCAGATATATCATTATCTTCATTTTCATTTTAACTTGTATCTATTTTATCTAATTGAAAAGGTTTCAGCCTTCCTGAGTATTTAGGAATATTTATACATTCTTAATTATTTATCTCCTCTATTTCCATAGGAAGAGATTGATTATTTTAATACTCCTAGTCATAGTTTGTTATTTTAATTTCTATGTTTTATCCTTATTGGTTGAAATAATTGCTTTTAAATTAATTTTTCTGTTTGGTCAAGCTGAGATCAGAATTTTAATGTTCGTACAATCTTAAATTATTTTAACTGAGCTAGAAATTATCTCTAAAGTTTTGTTTTACTTATTCATAATTAAATGAATTATCATTGGGGCTGTTTTTATTAGGGTTTTAAGACGAGTGGGACGTTTAACCTGTTTGCCTCTTTCCTAAATTTACACTATGATTTCTTATGGTATTATTTTTTGCTTTATTTAAGCCAATCATTTCAATTGTAGCATTTATATTTTAAAACATATAATTAGATTAATTTTTACTTCTAGGAGAAGGCAATTCACTAGGGTAACCTAAAGAATTTTTTCTTTTGTGAGGGTAGGAAGAATTAAATTAACCTTATTTTTAAATGTTGAGATTCTCTAAAATCTATAATATCAAAGGGTTTTATAAAATAGGAGATGTTTATTGAAGCATTTTTAAGTAAGTTTTCTAAGATTCACTAAAAATAGTAGTTTCTTAATTTTTTAACCGAGAGTATGATCTTCCTCTTTAGAGAGTTTGATTATTTCCTAATGAGGATTTTCTTGCAAATGTTTCATTTTAGTAGATATTCAAATCTCTATCATTTGTAGCATACGAGTTACGAGGAACTTAATAATTTGGTTGGGCTTATAAATTAATATGGTTGCTGTTTTAATTATATACAAATAATTATAAAGATAGATTAATCAATGTCTGAGCTTTTTCTAAATTATTCTTCATCAGATAACAAAAGCTCAATTCAAGTAAAATCATAACAGTTCTAGAAGGTAAGGGTGGTACTAAGATTTAATCAAGATGGAATAGGTCCTTTAATTACTGTATCTATTCTTTCCATAAGACCATTTGAGGATTTGTAGTTAAGAAAAACATTTTTTAAGAACGGATGTATTAATATTATCTTTCAAATTTCAAATGCAAAAGATCTTAATATCTTTAAAAAGGGGTTACTTAATTTGCATTTGTATTTTCAACCATATAATCTTGCATAAGAGTTTAAACTCCTTGTGGTAATGAAGATACTCTTTTCTTAACTCTAGAAAGGATAGAAGCAACACTTGTAGCCTTTGTTTTCCTTTAATAATATGCCTATTATTAGTTTATCTAAATATTAGTAACTGGCTCATTTGCTGTTACTCTACCTCCATCAATTGAGGAATTCTTTGCTTCTCTATTAATATTAGATATCTTTTTTTGAGGAGGGTTTGAAGATATTGAAACATTCGTGTATCTATCTTCATTCAAATCTAATTCATTCAATAAATAATTTAAATGAATAAGGCTAATATGATAGCATTAGCAAGCTTCTAAATAACGATGAGAATTAAAATGAATGTTTCCTAAATTATTGTAACTAATACCAAGAAAGGTATGATTTCCCATCATATTTTCAAAGAAGGAGCAAGCAAAAACCCAATCTAGGAGAGTTTATCCATCACTCAAGGAAGCAATTGAAGTAGTCTTATTTCTAAAAGTAATGATATGCATAAGGTTTTTAAATGCCCCATAAATTTAATAAATTTCAGAACAGAAAAGATGGCTAATTTAATCAAAAGGTGCCAGCATTGACTTGAGTTCAGAGAAGTTTGTATGATCTTCAGGTGCAAAAGCTTTAAGAAGATAAATTAAAATGTCAATAGAAAAGGCCAATGAATTAGCCAATTCATAAGTGATATAAATAGAATATATTATAACAACAAAAGATGCAGCAATTTAAATAAATAGGAGAATAAAATAGATATTATCAATGTTTTATTGAAGCTAGTAGGAAGAGGCAAATAGATTTCTTTCATTAATTACATTAAAAATCGTATAATAGCTTTTATAAGTTTTCTTTTTCTTATGAACTCTGTCTGCATAGCTGAAATCAACATCATCAGGAGTAGTATCTAACACATATAGCTAGTATGCAATGAATAAAAAAGGATGACCTTACTTTGTAAATCTCCCTTTTAAATAACTATAATAAGATAAAAAAATAATGATAGAATATTTTACCTACGAAATAATTATCTTTATTCTTTTCTCCTTCATATTCTACATTAAAATCGCTAAAGGTTTTACCTTTGTAGAACTTTTCAGGGAGTTACGAAATGAAATCATTCTTTTCTTCTAGTGTGAAATAGTTAAGTTCTAAATAGTCCCATGTAATTTGACTTGCTGTTACTTCAGCAAAGCTATAATTTGAATGCATGGCTACTAGCTATAACTATCTGTCTAAAATATAATAGTATTCTAACCCCTAAGATATTTTTTTAATTAAGTTATTGAATTCTTCAATCTTTATTGCATTACATAGTTATCTATCCATAAAACTCTCATTAGGAAGTGAACTTTTAAAATATTAGCATAAACCTAATACATACTCGCTATCTCCATTAAATCCTGGGAATGAAAAATACATTCCTTTAAATTAAATTCCTTCTGTATACCAAGCTAAGCACTAGAAGTTATAGTTAGAATATTAACTAGCGCATTCTTTCATTTTTTCTATTGTTTTAGCTATAATTGGCGGTGAGTCATTATAAGCAGAGGCTAACTCAACCCTACCAGAGTATTAAAATGGGTAACCATAAGCAAAACATTATTGGGAATAAATTTAAAGGAATGAATATGGTTTAATATCTAATTATCCCAAAGAATAGTAAATAGATCTAGATATTATATCAACGTACTAGTTTTTCTATAGAACTTCTTAGTAAGTAGGGCTGTAGTCTTATCTCGCATCTATCTCACAATCATTACTTTTCATAATTAAAAAGAATAAATTATTTTAATTCACTTGCTCGTTTATGATAAAATTTTAAAATAAATTTATTATTATTATTTTTCTAAAATTGAATTATTAGGTAAGTTATCCAATTTTTTTAAGCTTTTGTTGAAATAATTCATTTATTTATTTATTTACTTATTTAGCAATGTAAGTAATTTAATTTCCATTTTTTAAATGATCATTAAAAGAAAGAAAAAACATCTTAAAATTGATCTTTGATTGATTGATTAGAATACCTAATAATAAATAAAATAACTCTAAATAGTGAATACTAACTAATCTTTAGTAATCTCAAAATAATACTTCAATCAAGAGTTCTCATTTTAAATTAACTATAATTTATAAGAACGAAAGTAGGGAATTATAAATAAATTAATGAAATTCTTACAATAAAGATAGTTTTTCTTTCTTTCTATAATAAAGTAGCATTTAAATGTAGAGAGGATATTTTGAGAAATCTTAAACATCCTATATATTTACAGATAAATCTCCCATTCTTGAATTAAATTTAACTTTATTCCTCATGGCTTTATTTTACGAACTTAGCATAATTAGGTTATGAAAATATAGTCCATTAAATACCATTTCTAATTTGTTCTCTTAAAAGAAGCTCAATTTTATCGTATTTTATATTTTATCATCCCTTAGCTATTATTTTGCAATTTCTAAAATATCTGAAAGCTCTTCTTTGACGGCTAGCATAGATATAAACCCTGTTATTACTAATACCATAATTGGTAGTAGCAAAATAATGACAAATTTAATTAGCATGATAGATTAGCTTGCTAATTTGAATAAGATATATTAATAATTCTACTAATAATTTAAATAGAATCTACTTATTCAATTAATTTAAAGAGAACTTTAACCCTTGTACGCAAACAACTAAGGATTTATTCGAAATTTTACACCAATTTTAAATATTAAGCGTTTATTATTTTCACTATGATCTATTCTTCTCACTTCACTCTTTATTAGTATTTCTCAATTTATAAAGAGTTGAAAATAACATAAGCATAAATCCTTTATGATTCTAAATTGAAATATTAATTAAACAAATAAACATATAGATCTAGTACTCATATTACTCAAATATATTGAAAATTATAAATAATTGATTTCTACTGGAATTATAAAATTAAAATAGAAACATAAATTCACTTTACTATTTACTTTTCACATACTTCTTGATTTCAAATACAATTCCAGTTTAGTTATCTATTAATCTCTCCAAGTTATAAATCATTTCCTCACAATTTTATTTACCCTAATTTAATATAAATTTGTAAAAATACATTACTTTCAAAGAAAAATCTTCTCATATATTAATAATATCCACAGATTAATTTATAGATAAAAGTTTTTTTTAATAGGCAAACATACTTATTATTCTTGGTTTAATAACATACTAATTTCCCCACAACTTAATTATGACAAATTAAATTTCTGTAAGTAATCTGCTTTAATCTTCTTAGATAAATTTAATTACTAATGATTATAGGCAAAATATCTATTAATTAAATACAATTTCCTGAAGAGCAATTAATTGAAATTAAATTTTGAATTGGATTGGATTGGATTATTTTTAGTTACAAACAAATAATTTATAAATATAATAATTGTTTCAATAAAAAATAATTAAAGAAAACATAGCCACCAAGAAGGGTATGTATGTATGATGTATGATGTATGATATAATTGAATCTGGTAAATATAATATAAAAGTATATACTATAGATAGACTTTAGCTTATACAAAACTGTATACAAGATGGTTAAAGTTAGTTGATTTTTTTTATTTATTGCTTGCTTCCTATTTTATTTGTTTTGTTTTAATAGAAAGATTAAATATTTTAATTAAAATGCCATTATATTTTATGATAAGAATGAATGTTGATATTTTAAAAATAAAACTAGAATTAGAGACGTTTTAGTTAGGTAGTATTATACTTTTGGTTTAATTAAATATTCAAATATTTAGGATTAGAAGTTTTCTATTTTTTTTCTTTTCCTTATTCTTTTTGTGGTGGATAGGAGAAACTGAAGGGGAAGGAATGCTATTATGGGAAGGCTACATGTTATTTAACTATAGAATTTCATTCTTACTTTCATCATTTTCAAATAATAAATCCTCTTGATTTTCAAAATTTAATTATTTAGAATGATTTCTTTTATAATATTCATCTTTACTATCATTTTATTTTTAAATTTAAATTAGTCTGTCTTCATTAGCTTACTCAAGTATCATATCTTCCTAAAAATTATTAGCAATAGCTAAAATCTTTTTATCTCCTTTTGATTTCTTTCCTGAAAAGCTTATAGCACTTTAGTTACTCTTCTTTCTACCTTCTTCTGGGTAGTGATGTTGGGATGAATTAGGCGATAAATCTTATTATGATTAAGGTGGTAGTATTTAGTTATTTTATTAATTTATCATTTATTAAATATTGGAATTTTTGCCTTCTACATAAAACTCAAAATCTCTCTAAATATATGAGCTGTTACTCCTTTTATTTTCATCTTCATATTCGTAAGTTGGATCCAATGTTAAATTATTTGTAGATACTGCTCTTATTTACTTTGGGGTAGTATCTTTATAGAAAATACTACTTTAGTTCTAATCAGATATATGAGATCCCAAAAGGAGAATACTTTAATCATAAAGATTACTTTTATTACGTTAATTTGGATGACTAATCCATAATCCGCTGCCGCTATATCTATTTATCTTTTGGTTATTACTAATAATACTATTTATATCATTTTATTCACTTAATGGTTATTATTCTTTTCCTTATTATTAATTCAACTAGAAATTGTTAAGTAGTTCATTGAAAGATGTGTCAATATTATTATTTCCTTATGTACAATTTGATTTACTATTATCTTTGCTTCTAGCACCTCTTAAAAATTTATTATTATAATAAACAGAAGAATCATCATCATCATTATTGCTTTATGAGTTCTACGATTTTAAAATAGTTTATTATTATTGATTTTAAGAAGGACTCAGTCTTCCTTCGAAGTATGAACTTGGAGTTTAAGGATCATTATTATTTTAGTTGTCATATCCATTTATATTCTTCATTTAAGCTATAAATTTATTCTAACCTCCTTGGTAATACTATTAGCTATTCACATATTATTATTAATTAGGTTTTTAATATTATGAATCTAGATAAACTATCCCATTAGGGTAGTTAAAATTATTAATTGCAGTCCTTAATTTTTATTGTCTTTATGGAGAATGATTATTTGGATAGTTATTCTATGAGAAATTATTGTTAAATTGTCTATTCGGATTTTGAACATAAGTTGAAATTTCCATTTATTACACTTGAGAATTTCCAATTTCATTGAAATTTTATTAGCGAGGGGGGATATATTGATTCTAACTATCATAATCTTACCTTTTGTTTTATTAAATACTTTAGGGATAAGTTATTAAATGTTATTTAGGGGCTCTTCTCTTTTTAGAAGAACTAGACCCCCCACTTTACTCAAAATCTTCTTTATTTTAATTTGAGTGTTCGCTTGATCTTTAATCCTAAGCAGCTGCAGTTGGATTAAGTTAATCTTCTAGAGATGATCTTCTAATCCTTCCTTCTTAATTATATTCAGGTACAGCTACAGAAGAACTTGTTTAGGAATCAATGTCATTGATTTATGAAAAGTTAGGGATATGATAAAAAATAAGAACTCCAATAATGATGATCAAAAATCCTCCTAGCAGCACAAAATTAATTGGGAACCAATGAGCTACAATTAGGCCATAGAAATAAGGAACCATCATATAAAGAGTGCTAATAACATTGCAGGCAACTCCTGAATATGCTTTCATTATAAAAAACTCTAGATACATTTGAAAAGCAAAAAAAATCAAAAGCACTATAGTGGTGTATAAAAATATATTATTAGAAACAAGTTAATCCCACCAAACATCAACTCTTTCTAAATAAAAATTATTATTAATTTCAAACTAGCATGTTTTGTTACTGCAAGGTAACCATTAGAAAGCTAATATTAAAACTATAGTAGTTAATGAGTTGATAGCACCTTAAGTACCAACATATTATAAAGGATCCAATCTAAATGCTTTCATAAAGCGCTCTTATAATAAATAATAAAAAGCCATAGGAAATATACTTATTAATAATAGTGTAATTCCAAGAATTATGTTGATTTCAATATCATTATTAATATCAACAATATCTACATCTGAAGTTATAATCAATGAATAAACCCCTATTGCCGCCTACCCGACCACAGTTAAAGAAAGTCCCATATATTAATTTTTAGTATAAGAGCGGTGAGGGTAGAAGCACTTTTCCATAATTATACATGAGATAATTGAAATACTCTTCATTATGGTATACAGTCCGTTATATAAATATCTTATAGCTATTACATTTTGAAACACATTTATGAGAAATAAAACAGCAGGTATTAGCAAATATCGCCATTTAAATTTCTTTCTTCGAACCAAGAATCTTGGGTTTTTATTTTTTATAATATATACTGTTAGGCATAGGCTAGAACTTAAAAACATAATTAAAGGTTGCATCAGAGGATGAAATCCAGGAACCTTATTGACATCCATATAATCTTAGTAAGTTGCAAGTAATCTGACCAAACCTTTATAGATAAAGATAAAAAAGAGTTTATTAATAATTAAAGTTAAATTTGAAAGCTTATTCATCTTCAAATATTTTTTTTTTCAAAAATAATTAGTCATATTTATTTGATAGGTAGGTAAAGTTGTGTAATATAAAAAATTATTTCTAATTAAAATTGAGCTTTGTGCTTACTATGTTATTCTTTTTCGTGTGAAGGAGAATAATCGTCCTCCTTCTCTAAATTTAACTAAAAATCTAAAAGGGATTATGTATCTCTCTCCTATTAACTTAATTACATTCTAATAGTAACAAAAATAAGCAAAAAAAAGGAAAATTGGTTTATGTTCTGATTGATTTAACACTCTTTTATTATTTCAACTAGCTCTTAATTTATTTCAACCTTTAGATTTCTAATCATTCACTATTTATCTATAAAAGTTACTTTACTCATTTTAAATTCAAATATTTCTCTTCAAAGCTATGTATTTTTCTAAGTTTTTTACCAAATTTTCTCCTTTAGTAATTGTGATTGTTCGTTAAGGAGATTAAAAGGAGAAGGAGTTTATTTATTTAATTTCTTGTATATATTACAATTTAATAAGCAAATTTTATTAATGCTACTCTTTTTTTTAATACTATCATTAAAATACTAACTAATTCTATTTTATATTTTTTGATTGCAACAATTTAAAAAATAATTGAAAGATGAATGATTCTTCTACTAATAATCTGTGATTTAGTAGATAATATAATAATGAATTACCACCGCACATAGCTGTCGCAAAAATGAATGCAAGAAGAGCGAAGGAAGACATTTTATTTTAGACTCAATATCTCAGTCACTCTTTTTCACTTCGTTTTAAAGCTCTTCTCACCTTCAAATAAAATTATCAGCTTCAGATTAATTGAATTCTTTTAATTATGTTTATAAAAATGATTGATCGTTTTCTTGTCTTTACTTTTTTACTTTGAATTGATCAATCTATAACTCTCTACTTCTTATTATTTCTGCGCTGAATTAAAAATATTAAGATTTTTTTCTTTCTTTTTTCCACTATTATTTTAATCTAAATCACAAATTTTTGATCCTAACTTAGCTGAGCTCTTTTTCTTTCTGATGCACTAAGTCTAATTAATAGTATTCACCCATACACTAATTAATTTATGATAGATTTGAATGACAAAAGTATTGATCCTCTTGAAATAATAAATAAATAAATATATATATTCAAAGTAGACTGTCATCCTAAAAGTAATCATTTACTCATCTCTTTCTTATTTAGATTACTTATAAGAAATATAACTTTATTTTCTCTCATGCTATACATCATTAATTTTATAAATTACTCATCATTAATTTGAATATTAATCAGATTAATTCTTGCACTAAAATAATTATAATTTTTAGTCTATTTTTTCTGTAAAAATAATTTAATACTTCTCTAAAAAACAAAATACTTTTAAGATTTTTGATCAAGTTTTATATTACACTAAGAAACAAAGGATTTGATTTAATTGATCTTTATTTAAGATATGTTTGATTTGATTTTGCTTCTCGTATTTAATGAATTTAATGGCTAGAAACACAGATATAAAAATAAAACCTCAAATTGAATTTCAAGGTATTAATAATCAAATTTAGTAATATTTTACTTTCATTTACAATGCTTAAAAATTTATACTCTTATGTGAATTATTTTAAAAGTGCAGCTAAGCTTTCTTAATCTTAAATCTATTCTGCTCAGAGTTTTAATTTACTGTATTACAATTTAATATGACCATTTAATTGAAAAACTACATACCTAATCTAAATTCAGGCGAGAATTTAATTGATATATCCTCTTTAAAAAGTCATAATTTCCAAATACCATTCAATTTTTAGAAACATTCCTATTACTATTAGCTTTAATTTCACCGAATATTGATGATTAAATAATCCTAATTTTTCAATATCTTATTATTTAGATAAATTGAAGAAACAAATTTGCTAATCCATAAAAATACTATTTATATTTTTAGATACCATATTTTGGTTTTTTTTTAAAAAGAATTTCATTCTATAAAATTGGCAAGAAGTTATTTGTTTATTTGTTTATTTGTTACAGAGTATACAATTTATTATAAATATTTGACTCAGTCAATTAATCATATTTCTTTTATATAAGTAGTAAATTAAATTTAGAAATAAAACTAAATTTTGAGTAAGTAAGCATAATTAAAAATATAATTTGTAAATCAATTTTCAATATTAAAGTATAATGTAACTAAGATTCTAAAAAATGTTGACTTAATAGTTTTTATCCTAGATAAATTTTAATAATTATAGAAAAATACCCTATCTATTATTCGTAGAAATACTTATCAGTTTCTTTAATTAGGGTATTGAAAATTACTATTATTTATTAATTATCGTTTTTTAAGTGAAATAATTGTAAAAGACATGTGAATTAAAATTTTAAACTTGTTAATCTACAAATTAATTTTATTTCAAAATATATATTAAATATTTCATTATCGATCAATCATAAAGCTCATCAATTTAATTTACTTATACGACTCCATCAAATTCCTATATAAGTTAATAATTATGTTCCTCCTACTTAGCTTCAAATTTACTAAGGAATAAGCAGCTTAAAAACAAAGCTGCAGCACTCAAAGCAGCTAACAATAGAATTACTCCTACAATAATCAAATAGTATTTTATCTAATAAAATATAAATAATATTAGGAATAAAGAGATAATATCATAAATCATTAAGTAAAAAAATGTTACTGTTTCACTTAGCTATCCATGGTTTGCAAATTTTTCAGTAAAGCAGTATTCATTGATACAAATTAATATTAAACAAACATTAATGAAGCAACTAATACAATTCCAAATTTAATTCAATAAGGTGACAATATTAAACATTCTATCATTTCTTTCTTTAGTGTATTTAATGAAGCTGTATATTAAGGTAAGATAAATAAATGCACTTGAAATACTAAAGATAATCATAAAAGATGTCCATATCCTCAAGTAATTACTATTTAGATTCTAAAATTAATACTTATAGAAAACATTTCCCCAAAACATATTCCATCCAATTCCAAATATTATCTCATAGCATAAGAGATGAAGAATTTGTTTTGCATTATAATCGCCGTCCTTTATTATTTACTTCATACCCTCCTATTTTGTTAAGCTAAAATCTCTACTTTATTTCCTAAATATTCTATTCGCTCTTTTCAATATTTTTTACTAATCTTTAAAGAAATTCGTTTTAACAAAAGATACTATCAAAAACTGGTTATTATAAATAATTAGCATTGAGTATTAAATCAGTCATATTTTTACTGTAGAGTAAAATCAAAATTATTTAAGTGAATTTTTTAATAAAATATGAGCCGTTATTAAATAATACTTTAAAAGGAATAAAGGAAAAGTATTTATTCTATTACATTTTGAAAATAATTTGTTAAAATATTTAAATTCTATTTGAAAATAACTATTTAAAAAAAAGTTAATGGGCAATAAAAATCAAAGTTTAATGGAATGATAGTTAGTTTTACACTAACCTTTTTGAAACGAAGGGCATAACACCCAGATTACAACCTTTCATACAATAGTGGGATGCCTAAACTTTATACAGACTCCCTCCTTTTTCTTAAATAATTTACAAGTTATATTTAATTTCCAAATATTTTAATTTTTAATTTTTTCTTTTAATCGTTTTCTATAAATGACTAATCATTATGCTGCTGAGCACCTAAATCTAAGCTCTGATTTGATTTACTGTATTCTAAATTCTGATCATCAAATCCAATACACCTTAATGTGTTGATTTCAGCACAATAATTCTCTAATCCCTTCTCTTTATTTAATGGCTTTTACTTTTATGTTTATTGAAACTTATTTTAAGTAGAGCGGTTTAGAAACTATTAGCACTCATCTCCAGCAGGGGTATTCATTAGATCAAAATTAAAGTCAAAATCTTCAAAGATATCGTTAAATCTGCCTTCTAGAGTTGCTGTAGAATAAATTTAATAGCATTAATTTAATTTTATTTAAATATTTATTTACTTTAGTCAATTGATTAACCAAAAAATTCTTTTTGGTCTATTTATTTGCCAGCACTTCCAATTCTCTCTCTTTGGTTTTGATTAAATTAGATCATATTTTTCCTTAATAAATAGTTGAAGGATTCTTCATTTCCAGTATTTAGGTGATTATCCTATATATTTCTTATCTACTGTGTTGATAAGTGTTCATTTTAGTTAGTATTTTCAAAACTATCATCATCAGGTTCTGCAAATAAGTATGTTGAGTTTAACCTTGAGAAATCAAACCCAATAGAAATATTATATATTATGATGCGAACTGAAATATAATCTGAAAATTAATTTATAATATCTCTTTTCAATTGTTTGCACTGCTCATAAGAAACATTTACAAAAAGTATTATAAAGTTTTCTGTACGATCTACGAAGTTTTGTGGCTTAGCTTAATGTGAATTAAAATTCCAAATTGATTTATAAATAGTATTGAGAATATTTTCTTAGGAAGTAATCTTTTTGGTTTTAGCAAAGTACATACTTCTGAGCTAATACATGAAGGGGAATTTTAAAGACTTGATTTGTTTAATTTGAATTAAAGGAATTATCTATTTACAATATTTTTCAATTTTGATAATATCTATCATATCATATTTTTCTATCAAAATCTAATTGTAAATCTCTTAAAGAATTTAGTTTACCTCAGTGATATGTATTTCATCTTATAGATCTACAATACAAGATATCCTTAAGTATTTATCTGTAAACTTTCTTATTGATTTAAACAATGATTTACTCATGCTGTGGAGAATTCTTTCTATGCTCATAGTTACCTTCAATTCTTCTTTTAAATTTACTAAATACTCCTTTGTGTTATCCACCTGTTAATCTTACCAACTATCTCTCTTATTTTAAACTTTTTGTAATTACTATTAAATAGAAGAAATATAGAAAGTTTATGCTTAGGTTGCTTGATCTTCTACAGATTTAGCTGAGTAGGTAGACTGGATATATTCATTTTATGAGTCCTTTATACTTTAAACAAAATTCAGTTTTTTTGTTTATTGCTTCTTTGTGCTTGTTCTTTCTATCTCTTGTGATTGAATTCTCTCAACATTTATGATTTAATAATAAATATATTTAGAAGAAGTCATTTTCTTCTCAAAGCACTTAACAATTTAACTAAAACATTAATTCATGAGTAATAAGCAAATCAATCTATCTTCACAATTATAAGTTTAAAGCTACTCGAAATATTAAAGAAGAATTTAATATGCATTCAGATATTTTCCTTTAAACATCTAGCACCTCGCCTCTTAAATTATTATTTTTCCTTCTATTATATCAATGGGAATAAAATAATGATCATGAGCATTAATTGTTTTTTATTCTTCATTATTGAGTGAATTGTCTTTTTTTCTTTTAAATTAAAGTTATTAATCTAAATTGATAAAATGATTTTTATAAAAATATGTACCTGATTAAATTTTCCGAATCTATAACAGGAGTCAGTTTACTGTTTAATTTGATAGGATACATTTCTTGTTAATGAGGAGATTGTTGTTATTATTATTGGTTCGAAAGTCTAGGACTAATTAGAATATTAAAACTACTTTAATGGGGATGAAAAATAGAGGATTATTAATTTGAAAATGAATTGGCTTCTGAAACAAAAGTATTTCTATTTTTATTTTTTAAAATTTACTTGCTGTCTACTTGTTATAAGGTGTTTTGATTCATTTTGGTTTAGAGACTTATTTTTTCATTTACTTTTGAGTTATATTTTTAAACTAGTGATTATACTTTTTTGAGGTAGAGGACAGCCTTTTAAAATTAGTTTTGCTTGAGGAAACAAAAAGAGAGTTCAATTAAGATAAAAGAAATCCTTTACAATTAATATTTTTTATTCAAGATTTTACTTATAGAGAGTAATTATTCTAGAATTTATTAATATTCTTTCCATAAATAATTTTTCTTTTATAAATTATAGAGCTTAAAAGCTTTAGAATAATTCAAGATTCTGTCAAATTTTATATGGGTTAAATCTAAATTTCTTCTGTGTTAAGACAATAATACTTTGTTTTGTTGGTTAATACTTTGAAAGTTATTCTCCTCGTCATCATAGCCACCATCCCCTTCATTTTCTTCCTCATTTTCATAATCTTCTTGAATAATAGGCTCATTAAGACCTGAAGAATGTTCAAGGAATTCTTCAATTTAAAAATCCTGTTAATACTTACCTAATTCATATTCAATTTATATGCAAGATTATAAGTAATTTTCCATAGCTTCTTAGTATCTTCCTTCTTTTATCAAGATATTTCCTAAATTATTATGACATATGCCTAATGCAAATCTATCATCTCTGAGGGAGAAATGCTAAATTGCTTAGTTCAACTTAATAATTGATGTAGATTAATTCTTGTTATAAAATGTCTAGGAAACAATTTTTAATGTATTAAATAGATTCAAAAAGGATTCATATAAGATTTTAACTTCCTTAGTTTCTAATTCCTCATTAAGAGTAAGTATTCTCTCAAGATTATCGAACGAATCATTAGCCAAATCGCCTAGATCGCTGATTGTGACTTACTACAAAAAGAATGTTAAATTTACAATAGGATTTTCTATTTTATTGGAAATACTAACTCCATGTATGTAGGATATTGTTGAGAATATTGACTATAAAATAAAATTAAAATAATAAATTATTTTATATTTTGCGATAAATAATATTACCAAAAGGATAGACGAGATAATAAAAATTATAATTTAGATACTTAAAATATTATTTTAGACATCTTAGTATCCAGAAAGGAGATTTGCAGTTGAGAGGACAGTGTAGAAAGTGAATATGTTATAAATTTCAAATCTATCTTTGTTGATTTAATCAACTACATTAATAGGAGCAGTTAGACAAATGTAAGAATTTTCATTTACATTAAAGCCAAAATATGTTATTTCATCTGAATTTCTGTCTTTAAATATAAACCCAAGTTTTGATTATTCTGATTTGTATTAATATTAAGTTAAATTATGTGGCACTGATTCCATAAATTAATCATAAGCCACCGAGTTGTTTTTAAATAGTAATTCCAGTAATGTTTTATTATATCCCTCTTCAATTCCTTGATATAAGATTGTTGATTGAGATCGGGCAACTGTCAATACTTAAAATCCACTTTAAAAAATACTGGAATTTGAAAGTAACCCAAACCTATCCGGTCTAAAAGAACCACACCCTACGCTCTCAAGCTATAATTTTTAGAAATAAATAAATAAATGAAATTTTTATGAGCTAATCTTACTGCATTATTTAGCATAACTTTTGTACAGAAAGTGGTAGATAAAAAAGGCTTAGATTCTGATAAAAATAGAATAGGGTCTGTTATAAAAATTCTATTGTCATCTTAATTACTAAATTCTTTTGTATTTATAAACCACTATCTACATCTGGCATCAAACTTAGAATTCCTGCAAAACTTATCATTAATTATCACTTTATCTAATCTAACATCTTTGTAAGGATTGGAAACCATCAATCCATCATTTGAAAATCCTCTCAGATTATCTTCTAAATAAAGAGAATTTGATAATGCATTTGAGAAATATAATGACCGAAGCAGAAATTCAAGCTAATTTTGATGAAAAATGTTCATTTATGTATTATTTGGTAATAATGTAAAATCATCAATATCAATATCTTTAAGAAACCTAATTGAATAATTAATAAAAATTAAAATTTAATATTTCAAGTTCTATAAAGTATCTTCAATCAATCGATCGATTAATCAATGAATCATCGATAAAAAAACATTCTAGATAAATTTTAAGTAACTGGAATAAATCTTTTATTGCCATAATTACTTAATTTGAGCTACATTATTATATGAAATCTAACAAAACTTAATAATTCTTAATAGAATTTATTTTATAATTAATAACTCTCTCTCTCTCTTTTTTCTGGATTTTTTATAGTTTAAAGTTGAATATTATTTTTATAATATGTGAACTAATAAATTAATAACCATCTATCTTAAAGTAAAAATTATATATTCTAGTATCTAACTATAAATAAACATCAAATTTAATAATAATTTACCATCCAGATACTAAAATTTTATTTGTTTTAACCATTTGAACTCTAGGGTCTTGAGAATTTTTCAAATCAATTCTTCCCATAAGAGCTACAGTTTATTTTATCTCATAATTGATATCTAGTTTCACTTTATTGTTAATTACTCTTCTATAAAAGTTATTTATTATTTACATCTCTCTACCTATTTTAATAAATTAAGTATCAAGCTTGGCCTTTTATGCCGCAATTGTTGTTTTAGTAGAGAAAATTTTATCTTCAAGTAATTAATTTGAAGCATCTTTTAATAGTTATTTGACAGTTTGATAGGTCAAATACGTTGATAATAATGCTATAACAGATGTAATAAATATAGGAATGAGTAAGGATAGCAGAAGCAACTTATGCAGCTCCATTCATGAACACCTTGTCTCTATTACTAACTAATATTCTCTGAATTCTTGATTCTATAGAGCAACTCTTTTAACTTAGTTGGTCTCTATTTTCAAAGATATAAATGAAATATTAGCTACTTTTTTATAAGATTAAACTAAGCGTTAATATAATTACTTATTTTTTACACAAATTATAGATTCTATTTAATTCTTAAGTCTTTATTGGTTTAAGGGCAAAAAAGGAAAAATAGCCTTTCTAAATAGTAAAAACTTAGGTTACATGAAGTAAATATAATCCTAAATATATAATTCGATCAGATTTGGCTTTTAATTCAGTAAAAACTATCCTTAGAGTATTTAGGCTGTTTTATACTGATTAATAAATTTAATTTCTATAAATTCTTCCTTTTAAATTTTAATGATACTTCAAATCAAAAATTAAAATATTTTATTTATTATTTGAATATAAATTTAGTGTTCTTGAAATAATATATTTTGTAATCTAAGATTGTTCATTCAAATTCTATATTAAAGGATCATATTTTCAAATATGAATTATTAAACTTAATAAAAATTTCAAGAGTTCAATACTTAATCAATTATTTATTTTCATATAAGATTTACTAAATTACCTAAATGTTATAATGGATCTCTTAATAATTGGTTATTAGCTATTTTTATTATTTCAATTTCTATCATAAAATAAATTGAGATTGTATATATAGAGGTATATATATGAGAATAATAATTATATTTAATATAAAACACCTGATTTTATCAACTCCTCGTATTTCGCTTTAAGGCTTTTGGTTATGATATTGAGGATTTTTTAATAGTTTGTTAGCTTTTATAATTAGGTAAAATGAATGGAATTAATACATTATATTTCTACTTTAAAATTTTAAAATGTTATACTATTACTAAAAAATAACAAATTGTAAAAATTTTATTTTGAATTCAATGATATTCTATCAAATTTAGCTTGGAGAATGAATGGAAAAGAGAAATTAATTTAATATTTTTAATATTAGCCTGAATAGGAAATATTTCTACATTATAAAAGATAAATTGAATTTAGATGGTGTAATTTTTTTATTTATTTATTATGTTATAAAATTTTGAATAGTATGTATGCTCAGCTCATTCTTTCAATTGATCTATTTCAATATATGATAATTTGCAATAGTTTCTTTGGTAGTATTTAAGTAATTTCACTCTAGATAAATGATGTTATTATCAACCTAAAGATTAATCATTCAATCAGAGGATTAATATTGTTTATTTTTTTATTCATTCTCAATCGAATAAGAATCTCTTAGAACCTAGATTCATACCACATCTAGAGCAGAAATGTACAGAATCCTTGCAGTCATCAACCATACAAGGAATTAAGCAACAACCTAACCAGAAACCGCAAGCAGCAATGACACCACCAGCAATATAAGCACCTGAACCGTTCTTAAGGGCAATTTTGGTTTATACTTGTTGTTTACAATTTTCACAGAATAACTATTAAGGATGTCTAGAAGTTGGGTGATTAACAATAGGAACCATAGCAAAATCTATTATATTTTTTATAAAAATTAGTTCATATTTCATTTACAAGATTAGTGAGAATAGGCTAATCTTTTTGCAATTTAATTATAAATAATTTACTTTATTGGAGGGCAGGTACATTAGTAGTTTAAACTTGAGTTTGGTAAGCTTAAGGATATGGATTATAAGGAGCAGGATTAGAAGCATACATTTAAGGAGCATTCATTTATCCTTGGGGTTAAGGAGGATAGTTATATAATTAAGGTTGTTGAGGATATTATTATTGAACAGGTAATTATTAAGTGGCAGCCAAAGACATAGGTTGATGTGTTTAGACCATACGACTCATTTAAATTTATTGGTGTTCAACAGGTTATCCTTGAGGGATATTTTCCTCAGTTTCGTTCAATTTACCATAAGGTTGGTTGTAACCGTAATTAGGATTCATTATTTAAGAGATTTGTGATTTTTTAGATAAAAAATGTAATTTATTTTTTTTTTTGAGTTATTGTGCAATTATTATTTAGTATTATCAATTTTTTTTCAAAGCTTAAGATAATCTAATATCGCTTTCAAATAATGATACTCTCTGTGTGTTTTTAATCTATTTTTGTTTGTTTGTTTGATTATTTATGGAATTTATTTCCTGTTGGATAGGTTATTTGATTAGAGACTTGCTAATAAGCAATCCTTTTCTCAATGAAATAATGATATTCATACATATTCGTCATTTCATGTATGATAAATTTGTAAGGATTAATATACTAACCAAATCCAATCCATATTAAATGTGTGTATCCTTTCCATGAAGGGAGAATTTATCAATCTAAAAATTAATCTAATTCATAGATTACTGAAATTGATCTAATCAAAAATTTAAAACTTAAATTTTTGTGTATTAAGAATTGATTAGATTTTATACAAAATTTAGAAGTGGTTCATGAAATTTAAAATCTATCAGAATTAATAGTCTACAATATAAAATTTAATTTTAAACTTAAAATATTTTCCACTCACCCACTAACTCTCTTGCTATTCTTCTTATACTTAATTCAGTAAAAGTTTTTTCTCAAAAATATAATATGGAATAAATGTGTTGTTTTATTTTGTAACCTATCTAGCTTATTAACTTATTAATAAAAAGTATTTAAATTTTAAATAGGCTCATGTAGCTATTTAATAGTAAAAATGGCAACACTTAAATTACCATAATTAAAATTGTATGTTCCTTCAATTTAATGGTTATTTAACTTTAATAAAAATCATTAATCTATTTATTGACTATTTTATGAGAATAATTGTTCAACTTTGTTTGAAGCTTAATCTTAAAATACAATTAAAATTAAATTCTCATTACTCTATTCTATCTATTCCATCTAGATAGTAATATCTAAAATTTAATTTAGTTTAAAGAAATTCTCTGTTTAGAAGTTATTCGTATTTTATAAAATTAAAGTAGATAAATTGCTTCAATTAAATTGAGATTTTTAAGCTAAATATATATTTAACTTAAACTAAAATAAACTTTTTTTTTGTTTAAGAAATTGCCTAATTAAACATATGAAGATATCATATGAGATGATCAATTCTATTATTTCTATTATACTCCTCATTATTTTTAATAAAAAGATACAATATTATTACATTAATAATATTAGAAATGTTTGAGAAAATTAGGAAATCTAATTAATTTAATTTTAATCTATACCAATCAACAGATGAAAATACGATACAAATGAGATGAAAAATTTAGAATTATTTTTTGATTTTAAGTTTATATTAATGAAATATTAATATAATACCCTAACTTAATATTTTTAAAATCAAATAAATTAAATAAAATTATTTTTATAAGTCTTTATAAGCTTATTTTGTTTAATCTACATATCACACGAATTTTTCTAATAATTATTTGTCTAAATAAATTAAATAGATTCACTATAATTTTTTGTATTATTAAAGGATTTTCTAATAATTAACAAACCAGTCAACAAAAGAACTATCAATTAATAAGAAATAGGATTTAATTGCTAATGAGTAATGCGAATTACCCAAAATATCCTCCTGGAGTAGGTGGATACAATAATGATAAAAAGAATAAAAAAAGGGATAATTAAAGATACACATAATACTAATATCAGACAAAAAACAGATAGCATGAAAGAAATTAAAATGATAATTTTTAAACAGGATAATAAAACATTGGAGATTTTCTTATAAATTCTTTAGCTATGAATAACTAATTTGGCGACTAGTTTGCACAATATGGAGAATATCCAGAAGAGATTGAAGAAAATGTAAATATTAATTATTACTTTTAATATAATTTTAAAAATGAAATAATCTGACATCAATAAATTTATCATATATTTATAATTAGAGAGAAATATAATTTATGAATGTTAATGATATCGAATTGAATGCCTTCATTTAGTAAAATGTGTAGCCAAACCATTAAGAATAATAGCCAGATTAGGAAGAATGTTAGAAAACAAAATAATTCCTCAGCGAATTAGATGCATGCTTGTAAAAGAAAGGAGATATTATTGTTGAAATCGGAAAGGTAAATAAATATCTGCAGTTATGTGATTGAAATTTTAATTGAATCAAAAATTTGCTTGCTCTATTAAATATTTTTTAATATAATGTAGAAAAAGATTGATGAAATGGAGATTTATATTGAAAATAAGATAAAGGAGAGAATTTGCAGTAAAGTGTTGGATTATGTTTATGAGAAAGAAAAAATAATATTCAAAGAGTTATTTGAAGATTAATTACTCAATAAGCAATATCTTAGAAATGAAATAATGTAGAGTATGGAACAACATTTCTAAGAATATTTTTAAGAAGTGGCTAAAGTTTATGAATTGGGATTGAAGCATTTAAATGATTACTATAAAGAATCGGAAGTTATTTCTAAACAAAATAAGGAAAAATGCCAGTAGATTATCTAAGAATTGCAAAGCTTAGATGAAAACGATAAAAATATTCTTTAAAAACTTCAAGAGTAAACTAAAGATGAATAAGAAGAAATAAATAATATGAAACAAATTAATGATAATATATCAAAGTACATTCAAGGGATAACAACTATGAAGGAGAAAAACAATTAACTAGAAACCTATCTCTAGAGACTGTAATAGTTATTGAATGACAGAATCAAATAAAACAAATAAATTGTAGATTCAATAGTTTAGAAATATTTTGAATAGTATTTCAAAGCATTAGCTGCTTAGTAAAAGTAATCATAAAGAAAGGTTTAAGATGATGAAGAATCCGATGACGAAGAAAGTGGAGAGGAAATTAAGGCAGTTAAAAAAACAAATAAATCGATAGTTAAGCCTCCAGTATAGATAATAACAAAATAAAATATCTTATCAAAATAATAATAAACTTAATAAGATGATTCTGGTTTCTAAGATGAAGACGAGGAATTTGATGAGGATAACGAAGAAGAGAAAGAAGAGGAGGATGATGATGAAATAGAAAAACATAAAGTTTAATATTAAAATATCAAAAATTTAGTAGTTGATGATGATGATTATGAAGAAGAGTAGAATAGAAGGGAAAACAACAATAAAAACAATAGAGATAGATATAGGTAGAACTATAGTAATAATTTTTAAATTAATAATAAGAATGAAGAGAATCAGTTAGAGACTGATGATGAAGATTCTAATACAGATAATTGAATTGATAATCAATAATTCATGTAATAAGGAATTTAATTTATAATTTAAATTAGATAATTAATGGAATAAGGAATCTGTTAATTAATTTATGTTTTAGTTAATTAAATAATTTTATAATTAATCTCTTAATCTGTTAATCTGGAATATATAATTAATTAAAATTATAAATAATCAAATTAATTTCTGATTAATATCTATATTATTTTTAAAAAATTTTAAGTGATAGATATTGGGTTGTTGCTTACTTTCATAAATTCTTTAATCAATAAATTAAGAAATCTGTGTTTCAATATAACAATTATAAGTATTTATCACCTACTTTTTTGTTACTATTAAATTAGCAAATATAAAATTTGAAATAATATGTCATTTACATGCAAGTTTGTAATGAATGCATGATTAAAAAACAATATTACTGCACAACAAACATAATTAATTTTTACTTTTCAATCATTTACATTTTATTATTATAGAAATCACTACGCATTTTGCAAGGTTACTATTAATTTTCTCTCTGTTCTCTTTCCTATCGGAGATTCATGCTTTCAAAAAGAATAAATTTATGCCAGCCTTAAAATATAAGCAACATCGTAAAGCGATAAGAAAGCTATAGACATGCAAATAACATGCAAAGTTTAAAAGCAATCTCCATTCAAAAATCAATTCTCCATTTAGTTGAGAATTTTATTATTAATACTGCCCCCTTTTTGTGTCTTCTTTCCTTCGTTACATACATTTTTCCGCTTAAATATCCAACTCTTAAAAGAGGCTAATATTAACTTTCGAGAAAAATCCTTAGCTTTTTCGAAGAATATTTTAGAATTTCGGGAGAAAATAATAGAAAGGAAGGAAAGTGGGAATTTCTTGAAAAATGGAATGAATTAATTTTGAGGAGTAAGAATTTAGGAGATGGGAATAGATTGATAAATTAGACTAAATTATAAATGAAAGAATGCAAAAAGACACATAGATTAAATATATATGTAAGTGAGAAGACAATAAAGGAGGGAGGGGTGAGAATGAGGAAATTTTTATTTAATTATTTACTTGTTTTAAATATACTTAATTCTTCATAATTAAAACCAACTGACGTGTGGAAGCAAGCACAGCAGATTGAGAATTTTTTATATATATTTTTAAATTAATACTGGTATTTGGTTTGGTTGAAGGAAGAAAAATTGTTAGTTAAATTGTTTTATTATTATTTTTTTTATTAATTAGTGCAAGTATTTTAATTTGATTTACTTTTTTTTACTGAGAGAAAGTACTTATTTTTAAATAAATAATTAATATATGTAAGGGTTGAGAGGGGTTGGGTTAGGTTTCTTTTGTTTGATTATTATTTGCGTGTCCGGTTGCATTTATGAATCAAATAATTATGAGAGACGACTGACTATGGATTGGTTATTTTCATATCATTAATTAACTCTATAAATAATGTTAATTATGATGAAAATTGTTAACATTAACGAATTAAGATTTGTATTTTGTTATCATTAATTAAGGTTTTATATGATTTTATGATGTACTTTGAGTTCAAGTTTCCAATCAGTCAAACAGTAAGTGAGTCATTCGTTCATTCATTCATTTTCATTAAATAGAAAAATTTTACACTCAGTCACGCATAATATTTCTGTAACCACATGTTTTTGACTGGAGGACATGCTAGTTGGATGTCAGTATTTAAATGACTTCTTTACGATCTTCTATGAGTTAGTTTCTCTTCACACGGCGAACTTTTCTTTTTGCTGAAGAGCTATCCTCATAGAATTTTTCTATTAAGATTTAGGTTTCCATTGAGTAATATTCATCAACGTCAATTTCTTCACTGTTAGGTAGGATAGGGGGGAAGGCGGGTCCACCAAAGACGGAAGTTTATTGATTAGGGATAACAGGCTGGGTAGTAGTCGAGCTAGCCGATGAATTGGAAGAAGTGCAGGTAGTAGTAGAATGATTTTTAGTAGTGTGATGATTATGGGTTTGCTTACATGCCTATCTAATGGAGTAAATCTATTTCATTGTGTCCGTATTTACATCAAGGATAACTATTGATAAAAACTCGGAGTGTGTGAATAAAATATTGTTTTATATGCCTGAATCAGTATTAAAGATTTGTTTAACTATGCCATCCACCTAAAGTTCTAAATTATCTGAAGTAATATAGGAAGTTTTGAGACGGACAGATGAGTCTTTAATCTCGCCTAATAGCAAGTCTAGAGTCATCTTGTTAAGGGCAATACGTCCCTTAAAATTTTATAATTCAATTAAACCCTTACGAACTGCAAGGTTTTTGAATTATTGGACATTATAACCAAGAAGCTATAAGAAATCTGAACTATAACCATATTTCTTAATTTCGTACCCGAAATTATCTAGATTCAGTTATCTTAATGAGTAAATGAAGAGTTTATTTGTCTTTTTTAGCTCACTTAGAATTTCTCTAGATTTTATTTCAAACTTTTTATAAGATTCTACCATCATTTCTTGAATTTTGGAAAATCCGATAATGGTTCTGCACATTTACCCTTTTTCAAGCATTCTTTGAGAAACTCCTTGATATTTCTGCAACCTTAGTCCCAATTCTTACAAACTACCTTCAGGGTGATTACTAAGAGCCTGGGAAAGAGATTAGAATTAATAAACGGGGGTGTAGTTAGATTGAATATTAATTTCAATTAACCCTTTTTCTTCGAAATTTTCTACTGAAATTACTTACTTGTATTAATTAATAAGAGAGGGTTAACCAAAAAGTTGGGAGTTGGCATAATCGTAGTTCAAATCGATAAAGATATCTCCATGAAGAGCTTAAAGTGCCAAAGGATTATAGACTTACTTCAGAATACTTTCAAAAGAAAAATCTTTTTTAATGTACTCTTCCTCCTTTTTGCAAAGTCCCATTTTTTAGAACCCACTGTCTTTTTATTCAAGGCTGCAGTAGCTGTTATTTTGGTGATGAGGAGTGTTGCTCGTTTAATCACCTTCATTTCCTTAATCAGTATTGTGCTCTTCTTTACGATTTTGATGGTGTTAATTAATTAATTCTTCTTCTTCAGTGGTAATAGAACACTTTTTAACTTAAGGTTCGTCAGCTGAGGTCATAGCAGTGGAGTCATTGAGCTATTTAAAATGCTAAATTGTGTTGGAGATTTGCTAGTTTTATAAGGCAACCTATGCTTAAAGTAAAGGAGCTAAATTCTAAGCAGTAATTTAATCATTGTTATTATTATTATTATTAAGACCGGCTAGTAAAAGATTAGTGTTTCCACTTGCAGCGTTATTTAGAGGATTGAAGACTCCCAAAGATGTCAAGTATGATTGCTATTAGAGTTGAAAGTCTTGCAATTATTATTGCTGCTATTGATTGAATAATTATTGATTATTTTCTGCTATCATAGATTTTATTATTTCTTCTGTGAGGGTTGAAATTTCGTTACCATTTATTTGTTGCTATTATTGTTGCTACTACTATTACTGCTAGGTTTAGTGGTGGTAACACAGCTATTAAAGAGTTTGAAACAAGTTATTAGTGTTATTAGCTTATTCTATTTCCATTTTTATGTATTTAAAATTAGTTTTATGTGAGGTATATCGGCTCTATTAGGAGTGATTCTACGAGTATTATTAGAATTAATGTTTATAAAATGGCTTTATTATTCTGGTTATTAGAATCCTTCTTAGATTATTGGGAGGATTTTATGGTTTAAATACAATATTTCTGTTGCTGTTTTGAGATCAGTATTCTGTTAAATGCTCTAAATCTAAATAGGTATTTCGATCTATGAGTATAATTCTAGATGATGCTTTCCTTTAAATGAGCTTTCTTTTGACTTTTAAGGATATAGAGACTTCTAAAATTTAGTGCTACTTTCGTATATTCTCCTTTATATTATTATCTTGTGGATTTCTTTCGTTTAATACTTGTTTAGAAAGATATTAGTTCAAATGTCAATATGGGTGATATGCCCTATTAGCTACTCGAGTAAAAATGTTATGATTGTTGATGATGTTCTCTTTTCAGAGTTCTATTGATTGAGTTAACAAATAAGTAAAAATGTCTTCTATTTTTTTATGTGCTTTCTTTCTTTTTGTTTTTCTCAATTTTTTTCTATTAGTTAAGTATTATATTAAAATTAATAACTCATGTTTCCAAATATTATATAATGCGATGAATGTACGCATATAATTGAATAATAAATAATTCTTTGAGCGATAAAAATGCTGTAGATTTTTCAGAATGTGCATTAGTATGGGCATGTGAACTTTTCAATACTGATTATTATTTTTAATTACATAATTTTTGAATAAAATGAATGAATAAATATGCATACAAACTTATCAAACACATCTCACATACATTTTGTCATATATGCGCATTTGTGATCAAAATAAGGCAGTTCTTCGCCTCATTACTCTCACAGCCCACACCCTATTACACTATTTACCATTTTCCAATATCCCTTACCTTTCCATCAAAAATTTCTATTTATCTAGAATAAATCTATTTATTCATGGCTTTCCCATTTTCCTTCTATTTTTCCTCTTCACTTACAGATTTTTCCCTTTTTTAAAATTTCAGTTTATTTACATGTCAATTTATAATTTTTAATTTTATAATTTTATCTATAAACTTTATAATATTGACAATTTAATCTAAAATGTACATAATTACTAGTATCACATTTTCCTTATACAAACTATTGAATTTATTATAAGACCTCTGTAATAACAATCCCCTGATCTTACTTCCTTATAATTGCTAAGCTTATACAACAGCTTATAGCGTTATTTGGATTAAATCATATAAGAAATAAATGATTTAATTTTACTATTTTTTGTAATAGTTTATCTATGAAAATAAATTGATAGTGTTTAAAATTCAAAATTAATTCAAAAATAATTAATTGCTTTTAGAAGTTAAAAGACTATCTGGATGAATTGATTACACTTTCTTGAGTGAAACTGCGAATATAAAAGGTAGTGAGACTCACTTAAAAATATTTAATTAAATTTAATATTTTTTTAATTAGAGTACTTAAATCTTATGGAACTGGCATTTGTAAAATGAAATATTATTAGAGTACTTAAAAAATATTGAGTAATGGAATATTTTTACTAATTAAATTAACCAAAACGTTATTAAATTAAAAATTCAAAAAATCAATCTACCAACCTACTTAATAGATTATTGATTAGAATTTTTCTTATAAAATTTTTAATTTGATTTAAGTTCATTTCCTTGATAATCCTTTGCAAGTTAAATATGAGAAATTTGTAATTAAAATTTTGTCTATTTCAATGTGCGATAATAAATGATATAGATTTTTTAGATAATCAAAATAAATCTCTGTATATCTCACATATTTAAATATTGAAGTAACATCACTAACTAATTGTAATCTTCTTTTTTTAAATACTTTTATTTTCTTAACATATGAATTCTATAAAAGTATGTTTACTAGAAAAATGAATGTTAACCTTTTTCGTTTTTAGATTTAATTACTTATTATTGAAACACGAATAAATTTATCTCTCTTGGCAAATTGTAAATATTAAAAATAAAATATAAAATAATTAAAGTATTTTAAATTAAAATTATTTAATGATAGTAAATTTCATTCAAAGAGTAAATATTAAAAAATTTTCATTTAACTGATATGTATAATTTGGAAAAAGTAAAAGATTAATACTACTATATTTATATACCAATCTATATACTTTTCAGACTAATGATACAATTTGTAATATTTTATTAAATTAGAAATGGAGAAAAAAAAGTAAGTTAACTTAATTAAAATTTATTTTTTTATACTTTATAAGGTATAAATACTAATTGTTTATAGAATTAAATATTAAATAATCTACTTTATTATTAATACTATAAAACACACTATAGATTTATATTATATTACTTACTTTAATCCTATTTTATAATTGAGTTAATTTTGTAATTCTCATATTTATGAATTCATTTTAGTCTCAAGTAGGGATCGGTTGAGTCAATTTATTTTTGACTCTTTGAAGATTTTTGATCAAAATTATTGACTCTATAAAATATTTTTTTCTTCAATTTCAATTTGACTCATTAGTAAATAAATCATATATAGGAAAAGGGTGGGCTAGCGCAAATGGGTATTTCTAAACACATTTAAAAATTATTAACCCACTATAATCAAATAAATTATATAAATATGAATTTTAAATATTAATTTTAGCTACCGTATGTCGATCAAATATATATATATATATATTATTATTATTATTATTATTAAATTAAAGGTAATTTTTATACTCAAACAATGTTTTTATGAAAAATATAGTTATAAATGACCAGTATATTCAAACTTTGAATAGTTGTGAGCCCATAATGTTTAAAGCATTTTTGAATTAATTATATAGCTATTAATATTCATCAAATAAATAAATATCTTAAGTTTTGAGGGAGTTGAAAGTATTTTAAAAATATAATTCTATCTTTTTAGAAGTATTTACTTTTTGAGCTACTTTATTAATATTCTTTTGCAATTTAAAATACTTCATTCTTTTGATATGATAATTATAATACATAATAGTATCAACTTCTAGCACAGCAGTTAACTCTCTACAAATATTTTTGTAGTCTACAAACAATTTATAAAATTACTCATCTTCATTATTTAAAATTAAATGAGAGATAAATAGTTAGCAGCGAATGAAGAATTTCTTTTAAAAGAGGCTTATGCTTGAACTATTAACAATATTATTCAATAAGTCAAATATTCTATTTAATTTTTTAAACTAAATTTAATTGGAATAAAATTAAATTAAAATTATTTACATGTAAGATGACAATTCATCATAATAAGCCTGAAATTCAAATATTTTTGTAAAAATAAATTCGTAGAGCATTGTTTTATAGCATTTGTTAAAAGTTTCTGATTTCTATTACTCAAATAATCTTTTGAGGATATCATAAATATCTAACTCACTATAATATAATATAGATGAAAAAATATCAGAAATAACTTCAAAAATAGGATATTAATTAAATAAGTTATTTTTTATTTTTTCTTAAGCTAAAATAATCTCCATCACTGATACATAATTGTATTTTTAACTATGAGAATATAAAAAGCATGCTAATTCAAAAAATTATTCAAATGTGTTTTCTGTTAAAACATGATATTCCAAAACAATATGTTTTTCTATGAAATCTAACTCTTACTCAGTGAAGCTGTCATAGGTAGCAATTATTTCTAAATTTTCAATCAAATTCTGTACTTTAAATATCTTCGTGCTTAAATCATCACAATATAAATTAACCTAGCTAAATTCAGTTTAAAGTCTATTTCTGTAAGAAAATGCAGAAATTATTTTGTACTCAACAAAACTATTTGAACTCAAAATTTCTACTTCAGAAACTTTTTTCCATTATCCTCTTTTTAAAATATCTAAAAAATCACATGTAAAGGGTTAATTAATTTCACTTATTTGACCAAAGAGCTTTTAAATGAAAAAGCTTAACAATTCTATTGAGATTCCATTTTTCACTAGAGTAGATTATATCTAATTTTATTAAAGGAACATCGATAAGAAAAAAAACAAATTTCCTTAGCTTTATTCATCTTAAGATTTGCTAGAAATATATTAAATATCACATTAATGATTTTATATCAATTTTTAAGTCTCTTCGTCTAAGAGAAAATACACGACTCTACAAGCACTATAGGTTTCGGCAAATAGAACCTTATTCCAATCCATATTCTCTCCCAAATACCCAAAGTATTTATACTTTTTTGTGATATAATCATAATAGTGGTTAAGATCATTGGAGCAGCTTCCAAAATCAATTAATTTTAGATAAATTAAGCTTAAATTAGTCAATTCAAATCCAAATTTTTGTTGAGTTGCCAATTCATCTTCATCTTAATAAATAACCATATTGTGAGGTTTTATATCACCATGATATAATTTTTTTTTATTCATAAGAATGTTAAATGATAATACTCCTTTTAGAATTTCAGTAAGCTACTTTATTGTAAAGGATCTTTATTCTTATTTAAGAATCTAAAATGATTCATCTAGACTGCATACACCTATTTCAAATAATAATTAGAGACTTTCATCTTTAAACGATACTAAGTTACAAATAAAAGTTGATAAAACTAAATCCTTATTTTCTGATAAGTAATTCAAATAAGTTTATTTTTCAGATTCATATTACTTTTAGTCTTAAAAAAATTTAAGAGCATATCTTTTCTTATTTCTCATATCATAATAAAATTCTACACTTCCTTATCCGCCCTAGCCTAATACTCCAAGCTTGAGAAAGTTATTTTCATCAATCAGATTGACATTATCTTCACTTATTTAGATACTTTGAATACTATTTTTAATAAAATGTTTATTTTCCGATTAATATTATGAATTAGTTGAAGTAGGATAACTTTATTCATTTAAGATAGGTTCTTGTTTAATTATTATTTAAGTTTAAGCAATATTTTAATTAGAGATTTAGTTTGATTATTAATACTCTTACATCAATTGATTTCCATTATAATTTTATTAATTCATATTGCTTTTTAAATATATTTAAGTATTATCATATGAATTTGAGATTTAATTATATTCGACTTACCCTAATTATTATTCAGTTTCTTTGGAGATTACTTATGTATAATTCTTTAAATCTCTTCTATAAGAAGAATTTTATTAGTTTTATTTATTTTACTAAATAAATTATGATAATGTTAATGTCTATTCTAATAATTAATCAATTTCTTGTATATAATTGTAATCTATTTATTGTTTAAATATGAGTGTTTGATTTTAGTTAATTAAAATTTATTCTTAATTATTCTCTTAAGGATTCTAATTAATAAAATCCTTTTGTTATGGTACAAAATTTAAAGTATCTTCATTACATATATCTTATTAAAAAGATGCCTATTTTATGTACTATTATTTAATTTAATTCAAAATATTATTATTTTCCATGATATTTGTTGAATAGTTAGGCTTATCTGCATCTATTTCCTAATGTGAATTTTATTATTTTTATTATAAGTTCTTATTATCTTTTTTTAACATGAGATAAATAAATTCCTAATATTCTTATTCCTATTAAGCTTTATTTATTTCTATTAATTCATTTTGTTTAGAAAAGAATTAAAGTGGAGATCCTTTTTTTATCTTAACTAATTTATATTTAAAGATACAAGTAAATTAATAATAAAATATTTAAACTTAAATAACTTACTTTCTTATACCTTAGGATAGAGTTCATGAAGCTTAAAAAATTAGTTCTAATTTATTTTTGGTTTTATATCAAGCTTTGAATAAAAATCAATGTGTTCAGGATTCTATTTTAAATAATATAAAGCAGCATTTTAAGCTTTTTGCAATAGTTATTTCTATGGTGTTTAGATAAAATTTTAGGCGCTTTACTAGAAAATGTACCTATATTGCCATACATTTTCCAAGACTTTGAGCTATTATTCTACATTTTAATTGAGCATAATTAAACTTATACAATTTAATTATTAAATGAAAATTTAATAACTTAATTTACTAACTGCATTTTTTGGCTAAATTTCTAATGATAGGATTTATAGTTTTACTAAAATTTCATCATATTAATCCATTTATAAAGTTAAAATCAGTTAGCGAATATAGTAAAGATAAAAATCGATACTATATTATATATTTAATTATTATTATGATTAAGGTATATATTTCGATGATATTCTAATACTTTTAAATTCATCTAAAGATTTTAAATCGTTTGCACTTTAGTACTATAACTTTATTAAAATATATTCAATTGATGCATGTGAATATTATTCTAATACCTAATTTTACCATTCTTTTTCATTACTTGATTCATTTTTATCTTATTTTCTATCCTCTATTAATGAATCAAATTGCTAAACTAATTCACACTTAAATCTACTCTCGAATATAGAGCGAAGAACTTTAAGATAAAAAATTACATTTTTTATGCACTCTTTAGCTTCATTCTTTATCAATTAAATTTTAAAGTAGTTATACCAAATTAAATTCTAATTTCGTAGCAAATATTTTAAGAAATTTTTATTAGAATTATATAATGAGACACTTGTCACTTTATTAATATTTTGAATTTTTTGTTTATCGAAAATTAATAATAATTATTTATCTTCTAATTAAATATTATTAATTTCTAACTGTTTATTTAGGGAATGGATAAACGTATATGATAAAAATTATTATAAACTTTATCTTTAAATTTCTTTTAAAGGTAAGTTTTAATTGAATTAAATTTATGGTTATTGATTAATTTAGTCTATTAGATTTTCTTATGGAACAAAACAATCTAAATTTAAACCTTCCAATTAAGTTATTTCCATTATATTCAAATTGTTTTAGATTTCTTCCATCATATGTTATTCCATTTTAGTAATATGAATCAACTATTATTTTTCTGGTAGATCCCAATCAAGAAATAACTTTTTTATTAATCTTAAAATTTCATTTTTAGAATGTTTGGTAGCAAATAATTAATGTTAGGTAAAGTATTCAAAGAAATCTGTAAATTCGGTGCTATAAAGAGTTCTCATTTTCTAAATGAGTATATTATAATAACTTATAGAATAATTATTATACCAAATAATATCCTTAACAAAATAATTATCTTCCTTACTTACTAAAAAATTAACCATTTTAAATATCATTTCCAAGCATATTTTATTTAAAGTTGATAGTAAATAAAAATTATCAGAAACTTCTTATAAAATTTAATTTTAATTTTCTTAAATATAGGGAAAAGTTGATTTTAATTCAGATATCGCAAAAGCTACATTTGTTGTAATTGATACTACATTACTGTACTTTATGTAATACTTATTTTTTCCAGTTTTAGATTTAAATAAACTAAAAAAATCTAAATCAAAGTTATAAATGTAATATTTATTCTCAACAAAAAAAAACAAAATCTTAAATATATGAGTCAAAGCTTATCTAATTGTTTTCTCTGGTACAAATGTATTTTCTCTTTTATAATTATCAAAAACTTGCTAGAGAGTATATTCACCATTAATTGTAAAGATATTTAACTTATCATAATCTATATGAGCTATTTTAGTAATGTATCTAGTTAATTGTTCATTCTTATTGATGGATAAAATGCTTTCTATATTTTGATAAAATTATTCTGTAGATAGTAATGCAAACATTTAATATGTTTTGCTATATTTAGTATCTTTTAAAAAATAGGCATTCCAATTTTCAGAAATAGATTGGAAAAGATACCTCAATTACTATTTTTTTTAATTTAAATACTAGTATTCTTAAATAAATTTCTAAAATTTTAATAAAAATTCTTCTTTCTCTGCTATAGAAAGATTAAGAAATTTAGTTTTCTCATCTTTTATATCAGTGAGAATAATTTATTAGTAAATCTCATTTGTTTCATCAAATTTATTTTTTTGGTAATTAATAATTACTTCAATCCTCTCGATAAAATCAGTTATTTCTTCTTAATTAAATTCCTTTTCAGTATAAATATTTTAATCTTATCTTTACAACGCCAATTCTATATTAGAAAAATCTATTAGATACTCAAACATATCATGAATAGGGAAAGAATGGTACTCTTTTGTTAAGCCATAATCCTTTTTTATAAAGAAACATTTTTTTTCCTACTTATTTTAATTTAAATATTACATGTAAAATTAAAGGATGAATATCAATATATAATAATTAAGATAAATTATTTAAAGCTAATTCATATTTCTATTTCTCTTCAAGGGTCTATTCTTTTATCTTTCTTTCAAATTTCTACTCTCCTTAGTCAGATATTTTTGAGATTATTATTTTCGAATCTAATAAATTATAAATGTCAGACTCTCCTAATTCTTTATTCTCTGAATTTGCAGATTGAGAAATGAATCTATAATAGTCAGGAAATAAGTAAAATTAATTATCATTTTATATACTTTAAGAATTATTTTCAAAAAGATATTTGAATATTATTGAATCTTCTTCATTTTAAAAAAATTAATTATTTAATAACTTTTCTAGTATTATATATTGAAAAAATAATGTCTTTTAACGACTGCCAGAGCAGTTCTCTTAACTTATCAGTTTCATCTATTCTATTTTACACTATTGCTAATATGAGGAAGTAAAACTGAAGAATTAGCAAATCTATTATGCAAACAAAAGAAAGACAGTAAATTTCTCCTAATTTATTTGTAAAACAGAACAATCTTCATGTATTCTTAATCTTTTCTAAAATATTTATTCTAAACTATTTTTTAAAATAAATAAATTTTAAGTATTCAGCAAATTTAATAACATCATTTCTCCTTTACTCAACAATTATATCTTTAAAATTTTAAAATCATTAGATAAAAATATTTAAAACCTTGATAAAGGATCAATGAATCGTAAAAAGAAATTAATAAGTATACTGTTTCTAGCATTTTATGTAATCCTTTTTAATTAAAAATATTAAAATTTCAATATGGAAATAAGGGATAAAATAGTGAATAGTTTCTAAAACTCGTTCTTATAGTCTTTTTTGATATTCATCAATGTCGTCTAAATAAGAAATTTTCATAAATTGTTCATATTCTTCTTATTAATTTTAGATTGTCTATATATCTTTCTTTTATAGGAGGTATACTAAATATCTAATCAAAATAATTTGCTATTTGATATCTCTCCCATATCTATTGGGATTTAGTTTTATGTCATTAGCTATAATGTTTAATATCTCAATTACTCTTTGAAATTCATTATTTTTCAAGTAAATATAAGTTAAAGAGTCAAGGACATATTCAATCAGTTCTATTTTATCAAATTAAATAATTTTACTTAACATGATTTGCATCAGTTATTCTATCATATTTTATTTATAATCATTTAATAAGAATAATCGAAAACAATGAGATATTGTAATTATAAATATTTTGTAAAATTATTAGGACATTTTAAGACCAATAATATAGAATAAATTCTCCTCTAATTTATTGAATTATTCTTACTCCGTATTTATTAAATTAATCATTAAGACATTTACATAACATAAGATCCTATAGTTAAAATTCTATTCTAATTCTGGATAACTTTGCTTAAATAGTTTAATCTAAAAATGTTATTCTTATAATAATTCCTTTAATTAAATGGTGTAAATATATTTATAATCTTTTATAAAAATATCTAAATATTGCATATTTAAAATAGGGTAATGTTCAAGAACGTTATTTTTGTAATATTTTTCAAAAAATTCAACAACTTGTAGTTGAGAAATTCCATTTTTGATGCAATTTTAGTTATTTATAAACTGTTCAACCATATTATTGAAGTTTTCATTTTCATTTTGTGATTTAGTTTTCAACTGCTGTACTAAATTTAATATACTGCATATCTCATAATAAAGAACTTGTTTTTTGTTAAAAGTATCCTAAAACCAAGTAATCTATTCATTTTTAATGACGTATCTTTTGTAACTTTATTTTAAGACAAATATTTTTCTTAATTTTATTATTGATTTCGACTCTTTGTAGTTTATTCCAACGTTTTAGATATCATATTCATTATAATACAGCCCTAGCTCATCCAAAAGTAAAGCTATATCTATTAATTGTAATAAAAGAGTTTACTTTTCGTTTATATTAAAATAGGGACTAGAGAAATTCTACAGACTTTAAATAGATAAATCAAATGATTCTTCAAAAATTAAGCGATTATTTTGATCAAAATGGACAGGTTCGCAAAAAATATCCTTTAATAATTTAGAAGCTTGAAATATAGAGATTAATCTCTAAGAATTCTTAAATTCTTATTCATTAAAAAAAGTATATGTGTTGAAGAAAATTTGACTTTAAGTATCAAAGTATTTTGAATGAATAATTCTATCATTTTCTTATCTAAGGTAGCAAAGTTTAAACTTAGAGTATATCTCAATAGTAATTAATTTACTATCTTCACATTTGTTATAAAAGTTATCAAAAAAAGAATTGATTATATTTTCATAATCAATATGAGGATGTTTGAATCTATTTTCTTCAAAAGAAATTGAGAGCTTCTAAATTAAATATGACTGAGGTTCATTTATTTGTATAATATCCTAATAATTTTAATTATTTAATTTTACTTACATATTCTTTTTTTGTTAATTTGTTTGTAGATAAGAAATGAAATATTCTTTTTATTAATAATTCATTTATTCTTTCTTTACAAATATCTCAATATATAATTTAAAGGATTTATTAAAAAGATACCTCATCAATTGTTTCTATATATTCTTTTGTTGGAATAATCTATTTTATGATATAATAGTAAATGATTAATCGTTTTATAATAAATGTACTAATGAAGGTAGATATATTTGAGGGTATAAAACTTTCTCCAGCTTTTCTTTGAAGGTTAGTTCTTATGATTAACATATTTTAATGCTAGGATTAAATAGAGGTTCTTCAATAATGCCTACTTCTTAATAATGCCCTTCTGAATTGTAATCCAAAATTGATTTTTTTCTTGATAATTGTTGGATCTTTTGCTCAGATTAGCTAATATCTTTCATTTTTTCTTATTAATATGACTAGCTTAGCAATCGTTACCTTTCTTAACTGGCATTTGATTTACTTATTTCATTTTCTTTTCTATATTTGATCTCATCTAAGTTATTATTTTATTTAATATAGATTGAAAGTCAATAAAATGTTGTATGATAATTACTTGAAATACTATTATGTTCTAAGTAAAAAGAAGCAGCTCTACTATCTCTTTTAATAGACTTAATTTCACTAATTCTTTATTCTTTATCACAAATATTACCCATTTTATTCTTTTATATTAGTTATCTCTAAATTTAATATTAATTAAAATTCTTATTGAAAATATTTAAGCAAATTTTAGATTGAGGATATAAGAGTTATTATCATTTATTACTTTAGCTAAAGTAAAAGAAATTTAGTAAAAGAAAATTAAAGGTAATATGAACATAAGGGTAACTTATTATTATAGATTTTAAATCTATTTCTTATAAAAATTAAAATATAAATATTAAAATACTTTTAAAGAAAGTTAATTATTAGATATTTTAAATAAGGTAAAATATTTTAGAAATGATAGTATGAAATTTAAAAGATAATAATAAACAAACAACTAATTTATTTAACCTAGATTAATCTAATTTATTTATTTATATAATCTTATTATGTATTTTTTATCAATTAAGGGTCAAGAGTATAATACTCAATAAACTTTTCAATACTAGTTAATGATTTAAATATTTAAAATTGGCTTAATAATAAATAAAAATGAAAATTTTATAATTGAAAATATGAATACTATAGACGAATATTCAATACAAATTTAACTAAGTTCATTAAATGGTGGTTTTAAGTCTGTAAAAAAAATCAGTAGATTCAATTAATTGAATTGAATTATTAATAATATTAAATTGTCAGTTTTTAGGTTATACGAGTTTATTAATAAATATGCTATTACTAAGAGAATAGTCAAAATCTGATTAGACTATTTAGATATTTTGTTAAATATCACGAAATAGATTTCTAGAATGGGCAGATAATTATTTTTAATCAATATAATAGATATTATATTTTTAAATTTAACCTAATTTTTTATGCCTATTAAATAAAATAATAGCTTCTAATTGAACTGGTGAGAGCATCTCTTCGCAAAGAGATTTATATTCTTCAAATAATTGACAAAACTTTAAGTGTTCATCTTTGTTTATATCATGTTAAAGATAAAGCTGTAAGTACTTGAAGATTAATTATGATTATTTATTGAAAGAGTCATGTTTAAATGTTTATTCAATGATATTGAATACACTATATAATATTTATTTATTTAAAAAATTAAATTAGATTGTTAATTAAAATAAATCTTACATCTGTTTATCACTTTTTGCAGAAGAACAAGAAAGAAAATATTAAAATATTTATTCCAAATATAAAGAAGTTCCTATATTTGTACACTTAACCTAGCAATAAAGATCAAACTAATTTAAAAAATTTCTTATTTCACTAACATTATTATTTGTTTGTTTTTTATTTTTGGTAATTTATAAAGATATTTTCAACATTTTTTAAAAAGTATCATCATCTTTTGATATTTAATTTAATTATTTTTCAATTTAATTATCAATACTGATATCCTATGAAGTGTGGTTAGCTAAAATGCAAATAATCTAACTTAAAAGTAATAAAGAAGGTTTTTCGATATTTTTAAAATTTAAAACTGCCTTACTTAGCTTATCTATAAATTTTGTTTAAAGTGGAATTAAATTCTAGATGATAGTAGAGCAATCCAAAAGTATTTAAAGATTTTCTAAATTGAAAGCTTATCCTTCACCTTCAAAGAAATTATAATACTAATAGTATGAATTTACAATTTTAGAACTTTACTCATCTTTTTATTTATCTAGCTAGTTTTTTACATTTTTCCACTAATATTCTTAAATTAAATCATTGAATTCGTATTAACAGAACTAATCTTCATTATCACTACTACCAAGATACTAATCTCTCAAAAATTTTAAAAATTCAATAGTAACTCCTTCTTTTTCTATTTGTTACTTTACTTTACCAAATCCTATGAATATCTTTAGAAAATCATATAAATTCTCTAATTTATTTTCTTGAGAGGATAAAGGTGCAGGATTAATTGTATCCATATCTGACTCTTAGAAACTATTTTACATTTAACGAGACATTAGAAATAAAATAATTTTACATGAACTATACATTTCATAGAATAAAATTTAAGACCAATTATCTGTTTTACTCTCTTTATGTTTAAAATCTTTAGTAAAAGACTTCTAAAAATATGTATTTTTATCATTAGAATGAGTTCCAAAATCTATAAATTTAAAGTAAATTTAACAAATTTATGAGTTGAAAATATAGAAATTTGGCTTTAAAGAAGAAGAATCCTATTTAGAGAATAGGATAACGTTCTTAATTTAGATATCTGCATGATAACGCTCATCCTCATTTAAAATGATATTAAAAGATATCATAAATTTGAGTAAAGCAATTAAATTTTCTACTGATATATCTTTATTGTTTTACATAATAATTTATTTAAATTCTAAAAGGTTGCATTAACCTACTTCAAGAACCAAGCACTATTCAAAATCATCATAACTTACTAATCTTATAGTATATGAATAAAAAATATGGGATAATTTTGTTTGGATTTCAATATAAGAGAATTTTTCATTTTCATAGTCAATCTTTTTTTTAAAAACTTTTTTAGCATACCTCTCTCTATTTTTAAGAGAGTAGCATAACTAGACAGTAGCGAAACCTCCTTCTCCTAAAAATCCTAGAGATATTAATTGTAATTAGGAATAATCTTCAAATAAATATTTTTCATTTAGATTTTGGACTATCTTATTTGTTTAATCGTATGAATTTTAATATTTATCTTCTGATATCTATTCTTATCTTATTGGTAGATTTTAATAATTCTCATTATTTTCAGTCAAAATTCCATTTCCTTTTTTTTATATATTCTTAATGTAATTTTAAAGATATACTTAGCTTAGATTTTCTTCATTATCATCATCGGGGTATTAATTACTTAACTACTCCTCTTTATGCTCTTATTGATGTACAACTGATTACATTTGAATATTAGTTTGCTATGAAATTTTTTTTAAATCATATTCACAGTAAGCAGATTATATGTTTTCTTCAAAATTGTTTTCATTTACATTTTTAGAAATAATATTTTTAGTATTGGTAAAGGAATGACTATTAATCTAATGTAGAATAATTTTTGTTTCATTATTTTCATTTTATTACCAAGATTATTCAATAAAATTTTTAATCTCTTCTTTTTGTTCTTAGTATTCAATGTCTAGAGGAGGAGATTGCTCAATTTTTTGAAGTAATTAATTAAATACTTTTTACTACTACTAACTATTTTATTATACATTTTAAAGGATCAATTATTCATGGTATTATTATAATTCCTAAGAATTTTATTATAATTAGATTATTTCTTTAATGTCTTATGCTTTTTAATCAGAATTATAACATAATTCTTATCTAATATTTTCTTAAACTATTCTATTTTCTAAAAATATATGAGCTGAATTTGATGCCAACCATTGACAATATTTTTCTACAGGAGGGATTTAATCTAAATCATTTGTAAATAATCTTAAACTAGCTTAAATTTCCTTAATTTCTAAGATATTCTTTAGACATTCATTTTTGTTTATTATTTAAGACATGCAGTTTAATTATTTAACTGTTAAAAACCAAATACACTTTTAATAAATAGGGATGTCTTAGAAATTATCGCTATATAGTTCTATGAAATTTTCCATCTTAAATGAAGATATTGAACCTTTTTATATCATATTTTGGATTTTAATTATGTAATATAAGAAATTATAACTTTTTTCTGTAAGAGGTTTGTATGATTTCTAGAAAATATTAAATAGATAAATAATAAGAATTTATTTATTATTAGAATTTTAGAAATACTCCATCACTTCAATTAATCCAAACCATAATTTTTTTTAATTAATCTATTAATTTTCATCACCTTTTAACAGTATCTTAAGTTAGTCGCTTATAAGGTCATAGTTATTTTCTTATTAAACATCATTTAAACATTCAAAATATTAATCAAACATTCGATTATCTAAATAGTAGTTTTAAATAATTTAATTCTTTAACTACAATTACTATTTAATAAGTTAATTTACTTATTTTTATCCAATTATCTACTATTTCTATCTTATTTAAGAAATCCATTACCTCAAGTAATCTTAATTAATACTGTTTTTCTTGTAATATGAATTAGCAAAGTAACTTAAGAATATTTGGTCTAAATAAAAATTTAATATGTGATACTAAACTAAATTAATTTAATTGCTTAAATCTTTAAAATCCTAACATTTTTCTACAATATCCTTTTATTTTTAAAATTAATGAAAAATATTTTCATCAAATTTCTCATAAAAATAAGGAATGTTAAATTTAGATGAAATATTAAATCCTTTGTCATTATAAGTGATTTTAGATATTTCTTCTATAATTTAATTCTTATCTTCCTAAGATAAATCAATGTATTTAACTCTTTCATAATTAAGACTATAATTCAAAGTTATATCTTAGATACTTTCTTCAGTTTTTCCAAAAGATTATTAAAATAAATTTTACATTTAGATTTAAAATTCCTTTTAATTATTTAATTATCCTGACTCCTAAAATAGTTAGAAATAGAATAAGTTTATTACTAATTTTAAGTAAGTTTAATCATTAAGTATGAAGTTTTTATCTACTATTAAAATTTAGTATTCCATAGGAACTTTATGAGATGAAATTTCAGCAATAGCATTTAATATTTTATCAGTTAAATAAGAAGAGTTGAGATATTTTAAATAATAATTATCTGATTAATTTAGTTGAAATAATCCAAATAAAGATAGATCAATAATTTGAAAATAATATTTTTTTTAGGATAGCTTCATTACTAATTAGAAGAACTAATAAAATATTTATTTAAATTTATCTTCTTTCTATGCTTATCCCTTATTTTTCATAATGCTTAAGTAATTTTTTAAAGTAAACTTTCCTCCTTCAATAAGAAGAAATTATTAATTTGTATCAATTTTTATAATTTAAGATACTTCATCTTAAAAGTTTGAATTTATTTGTAGCATCTTTTGAGAGTAAAATAGAAACCACTATTCAGAGAGAATGGATATCAATAAATAATTATTTTTAAAATTATTATCATAGGCTTAAATATTCATTTATTAATTATTTTAAAATAAAGAAAAAAGGCTTATATTTTATGATTAGCTCATTTCGTTATAAATCAGTAAAATCATACCAGCTAATATTTATTGCAAATTTTCATGCATTACTCTTTTATTTTGCAAATATTCATTAATTTTTTATTCAATATACTATTTTTTTAAATCATCTTATAATAATAATAAATTTTTAAAGAAATTTGTGATTGTATCTAATCTTTTCACCATGCTATCATCTTATTATTTTTTAGATTATGAAATTTTTAAATCGTAACCTTTTAATTCTGGTATTTTTTTTAAATCACAAATTTAGTTGTATTTTAATGAATCATCAAGCAGTTTTCCTGGTTCAAGTAACTAATTTTTTTAATAATAATATAGATTATATTAGAAATAATGGTAACAATAATAATAATAAGTCTTACATTTTTAATTAGAGGGTATAAACAAGGAGTTAATATTTGCATTAAATTTGTATGAATGCTATGATAACTAAAATCATCTTAATTTTAAGAATATTCTTAATTTTTATCTCTGGATCTTTTACCTTAATCTTAGGTGGTTTAATTTATATTAATTTACTTTAAAAGTGCAATGATTAAATTATTATATGATTAAAAGTATTGTTGGCTATGATTTTAGATATTATTTTTAGAATCCCCTATTAAAGATTGGTTAAAGACGGTATTTATTATATTTTCAAATAGATTGTTATTGATTTAAAATCCATTTTCAATTATTTAGGAAATGAAATTTATTTATACTAATAAGCTATCACTTACCAAAGATGAGGACGACTCTATTCTTGATATTTAGTCAAAGCACAATTTATGGATGTTTTTATATTTATTACTAAATAAATAGTTTTAGATCTGCAGGAATATAATTAATTTATTTTATTTTATTTAGTATAATTCACATTTGTCATAATAATTACTTCTTTATTTAAAGAATTTAGCATATTTTTGTGTTACTTAATATATACGATTCTATTCTTCTAGATCAGTCTCGTTTATATTTAAATCTTAACCTAATATCCATGTCATAATTCTCACTAATCTTAAAGGAAAAAAGCTAAGATATTCTAACTATGTTTCTTCTTCGCTTATTTTTAATTAATTTTACTTGTAAGATTAATTGAAATCTTTAATCTCTATGGCTGTATCTTATTTTTCAAAGACTTTCAAAACATAATTTAATTTGAAAATTTATAATTTTAAATAAGGCTCTTATTCTAAATTAATTCTATTTAATTTTTAAAAAATCTGCTATCTAATTTCTTTCAATTTTTAATCTACAAGATAGATATAAAATAGTAAATCAACTACTTAAATAAGCTCTTTATCTTTTTATTCAATGAACTAATCGAAAGAATAGAGAAGGAAATCTAATATTGTTTTTCTAAAATAATTTCTAGTAATAAAATATCTCAAAATATAAAGCAGTGTGAATTTTGATTATGCTTTCAATAATTGTTATAAGTAATTATAAATTGGAATGTTATCTTAATCATATTTATTATAATTATCCTGCTATTGAATCAAATTAATGATTTAATACCCTAAATTTCTATCTAGCATATTTTTTTATTTATCTTAAGGTTAATCATTATCAAATTAGTTTGTGTGCTCTTGTCTTAAGAATAAAGCCAAATCTTATAAATAAGGTTAGTTGATAATTGGAATCTCGTTTAAAAAATACCCATCAAAGTTTTACTTCATAAATTAGATTAATTCTTCTTAACTTATTCCGTTTTATTTAAAAGATTTTAAAAATAATTAAAATCTTCCATTAAATTAAAATTTATCATCAACTTAGAGTTTCTTCATAATTTCAAATATCTTACAAACCTCGTAAAATAAAACATGATTTTTAGTAAAATCGGAATGAACAAAATTGCCTTATTGTTTAATATCATAATTATTTATATTACTTTCTAAAGAAATTATATTTTTAAATTTAATAAAAACTTCTTTCTCTTTAAGAATTACACCAATGTTTTAAAGATTCCATTGATTAAAATATAGATTATGTGTATTTAAAATGAGTGTATTTTCAATAAGCTGAGAAAACAACTACAAGAGGAAATGATTTGAATTAATATACTCTTTACAATATTAGCTAATTTAATACAGATTTAGATCTAATGGTTACTCAATAAATAATCCGTTCAACTTATCATCAGTTATTTCACAAAATAGATCTTTTATTTTTTACATGTTTTAGATTTTTTCTAGTTTTTATCTAGTCTCTCCCAACTTTTGATTGTCAAGGAATTGATAAATATTAAAATACTAATTGGATTCAGTTTTATAAAAAGAGGTTTAAAGAACATAATTTCCTTGAAAGGTAATATAGTTAACTTTATATATATCTTTCTTAGGATTTTTAGTGTATTCTAAATTATTTTCCAATTTATCTCTTTAAAATTCTTTAAAATTAAATTCAAATTTATAATCATTTGTCCCTCTACAAATTTTTAAATTTAAATGTTATAGATCCTCATCGTTTATTTAAAAATCATTCTATATTTATCAATTAGGAATATAAAATTTATTAGTTATAATTGCTAAAATAAATCAATATTTACTGTTCTGTGAACAGATGAATCTTCCTACTCCAATAACTAATTTAAATAGTAATTGATTAAAATATTAAAAAATTAAATTTATTTTACTGATTAAAGTAAGTCAAATTTTGGTTATAAAGCCTTTATTAATTATTCGCACTTTCTTTTGTTTACAACTAATTTTTTATAGATTAATATAATAAAAAGATGATAAGAATTTTGACAATTAAATAATGAATTCAAAATGAAATAAAATATATTATAATATTTGTGTTATCACAAATTAGATTATTCAAAATGTATGCTTCAATTATTTCATTTATTGCTAAAGCCATATCTTCCTATTATTTAATAAGAATTACCTTCTATTATTTCTTCATTCTTATTTTCTTCCTCATCTAATTAATCCTGACCTGATGATTATAAATAAAATCAACTTTAATATTATGCTTTAATATACTTTAGTATTGTATATTACATATTTTGTTAATGGTAGTTATAGAATCTTGATAATCTTGACAACTTTATTAAACTTACTATTCAGCTTATTTAATTTAAAATAATTTTTAAATTCATACATTAATATTAGCGCAAATATTAAGTTTTACTTATTCCAGTATAATTGATTTCTACATTTTCTTCCTTATCTATTTTTAAAAATGAAAATGTGTTATACATAGATTTAGTAGAGGTTTTAAATGCTATTATTGATTAACTTTGAAATTATTTTGTAAAAATAAAATTCTAAATATTCCAATTTATAAATTTAGTTTCTTGTGCAGATATTATCACTATTTTTACTAATCATGATATTTTCATTTTTAAAATAGAATACTAATAGAAATTTTTGAATTAGTAAAAACAAATTATAAATACTTAAATCACTTCTATTTAATTTTGAATCCTTTTATTTTCTTTTCTTATTTTTGGAACAGCAGATTGACTTACAGTTACCCATCTTTATAGCCTTTGAAATGTTTTTTAATTCTTTGAAGTTATTATCCTATAAACAATTGAGTCTTTTCTGAAAGTAGTAATTAATTATTTACTTTTTTTGATTAGTAGGAATTACAAAAAGCTATTTAAATTAATTCATAATTACTATTGAAATGATAAAAATATTTTATTGAGAGAATATGAATAATGTATCTACAAAAGCGACCATATTTTTATAATAAGTGTTATAAATATTTCCACTAATAAAATCTATCAATATTTTTATATTATAGAATTAAAAATTACGATAGAAATTAGAATTCATTAGTCCTTCCTTCAAATTCAAAGTAGCGAGTGGTAGATTACATCAAAGAAATTGAGAAAATAAAATATTGGAAAATCAGAATTTTAAAATGAAAATTGTGTATTTTATAATACATATCAAATGCTTACAGATAATATTTTGAAAATTGAATTGTATTTTTGAATTTCTTTTTGACTCAATTAATTGTAAAATGAATCTATTATTATGTAACACGTATAAATAGTTTAATAAATTGTTATTATCTATCTATATGATATTTTTAATTCATTCTCGAATTAATTACTGAATGAATATATTAAGATCAAATTAACATCTGAATACCAAAATCTGATTTCAGACAATAAAAATCAAGCTTACACACTATTTTATTTTCTAACAAGTTTATACTTATAATTTGCTAATTTTCCAGCTTAATTTATTTTTTTTACTATTTATTTTTAAAATAAATGCTTAATTATCCAACAAAAATTTCACAATTGGGATATTTTTAAATAGATTGGTAGAGGTAAATTTTAAATAGCTTAGGGTTTATCAATTACCTTAAAAAAATACTATGAAACAAGTATTATTTATAAAGGTTACAAATAACTAAAATTAAATTACATCACTTTCAGGTGGCTAATTTATTGATAATTTTATAAATAATTAGTTAATTTTCCCTTGTTTTTTTGAGAAAAAATGAAAATATAATTTAATTTCCAAAAATTCCTATGCTTTTATTGATTACTAATATTTTTGATAAAATACTCATATTTTAATTACTCTCAAATAAATGTGAAAATTTATAATTTATATTTTATTAGAATTGCAACTCACTATGTAATTATTTTCTAATTAGTTTGTGGAAATGAGCTATTATTATTAATTCTTAATTCCTAAATATTATTAAAAGCACGAATATAAATGAACAAAACCCATAATCTACATATTATTATTTTGATTTTGATAGATAGTTTCAATAAACTTCTTTCCTTAGTAAAGTGGATATCAATTAAGTAATTTCTTAGTTAATAGAATCTAAATTAATAATTTTTTTCTTAACAATGCTCTAAAATTGAGATATTAAATCATCTTTATTAATATAATGGATAATCTGATTTAATATCTATCTAAAAGAATAAATAAAGTATTTTTAGGATTTTATTTTTGAAATTTAATATGTTAATAGCATGATAATCCATAGATTCAAATATATAAAAAAATATTTTAATGCTAAAATAATCAATATATTCTTGAGTATAAGATTTTTCTGTTTTGCTACCAAAAAAATAGTAGTTTATGCTATAGATTCAGTCTAAAAAGTGTATAGTTAACTAGAAAATCATTACACTTTAAGGAAAACCCTTTAAAAATTGATTTAAGATAATAATTATAGATTTATTGCAATTATTTATGCATGTGCGTTGGAGAAATGAGAAGTGATTTGAATATGTATTAATTTATCTATCGTTAATCAAATGAATAATAGAAGACAATATATGTACCATTGAGTTTTTAAAATTGATTAATAAATATTTATATAAAAAAACAAATCAGTTTCTTGAACCCAGTAAGAATCTAAATTTTTAATCATATAAAAAGAGTAAGAAATAAATATTATAATATGATATCAATGATGAAATAACCTAGTAATTAGAATTCAGTCAATGATCGCGTTAGCTCTATAAGTTCTATAAGTAGTTAGGAGATGGAGTAATTATTATTTCTTTATAAGTTTAATTGCTAAGTTCACCTTTCTATTTCTTTTAGGCCAATAATTAGCATGCATTTATTCTACTTAAAATTTAATTTGATTAATATTTAATACATAAAGGAATGGTATCATCGTACGCCCAAAAAGAGAGATAATATTTAAGTACATTTCTAATAAAGATATTACTGCAGAATTTGATATTATAAACTAGTCCTAAAATAAGAAATACTAATACAGAGTAATTGATTATAATGTTTAAGAATTTGATAAAATTTATCATCTATTAAGTCTAATCTAATTCATAATGAATAAACAACTGCGAAGATTTCATAAATTTTATTTATAATAAATAGATTCTCTGCACATCTAGTAAAAGCTACAAAGTAGAGCCGTATAAAGGGGAAATTAATCCAAATGAGAAGATACACATTAGATCTACTCTCATTTCTAAAGGGGTAATTGATTGGTTTAATATAGAGTTTTTCTATTAATTTTATCACATTTTCACAAGGAAATATGATCTAATTTTTCTTTGCTTTCTTAATTGCTAAAGCTATTAACTATTTTTATTTGATTGTGTATCAATTCTTTCTTACTAATTTGTGCAAAACATTGTCCATTCTTTTTTTATTTCCTTGCACAAACTTAGACCAAAAGATAATAAAAGTTCATAATTGAATGATAAAATAACTCAGAATAAACAAATTAACGATAACTTAAATTTTTTAATGATTAAAGGTTGATATTGAGAAAAGAATGAGGGATTAATTTAAAATAGAATATGTTTGCCTAGAAGATGATTTCATAGAAAAGGTATGGAAATATTATTTGATAAATATTAAAAAAATATTGATTTAATTTGTATTACAATAGAACGTAGCCTGGAATACCTATCCCAAGAAAGAAATAAGACTATCAATAAGTATAATGTTTTAAAAATCTATAACTAAATCAGTGTCTCCTTCCAGAGGTACTCCTAGCATTAATGCCTACGATTATTAAAATAATATGAATAAATCTTAGAAGAGCTTCTAATCCCCTAATCAAAGTTAACTTACATAGAACAATTCCTAAATTAGTTATACCAAGGGAATATATTCCAATTAATAGAATAGTCCTAAAAATATTCATATGTATCCTAACAGCAATAACATGATGAACAATAGCAATGAATTTGTTTTGGATAGCAAATCCCCTGAAGAATCTAAAATGTCTCCTGATATTTATAACACAGATTTGCAAAAAACATTGAAACTACCTAACACATACAGCTCGAATACAAATGAGTAATTTTTTTAAATTTATTTTCTATTCTTTTTGTAAATTGCTAAGAATTTTTGTCTAGATTAATCAATCAGTAAACTAAAAAATAAGGAGGAGGAGGAAACTAGAATTTAATATATCCATAAATGACCAAATTCCTTCTTATAATTAATAAAAGATTTAATATAATTTTCTTATTTTCATTTTTTTAAGAATGCAAAGCAAATATCCAATGTAGCAGCAAAGTGGGGAAGAGAACTAAAAATATTAGCAAAAATATAATATGCTCAGAAAGCGCTAAGATGAGTAACTTGAACTGATTAAGACATACAAAGAAGACATTAAAAAATTCCACAACGAAATCAGTAAGCTTAAGTTCATTTTTAGGAAGAATGAAAGCAAAATAGAAAATTCCAACGAATCAAGTAAATTCTAATATTCTTTCTGTTATTATTTATATTTACATCCTTAATAACTGTAATCTCAGAAATATAACCTGATCAGAGATTTCAGTTATAAAAAATTTGATTTATCTTAATCATTTTTTAACTTAAAATCTTTATGAATAGAAAAAAACTTTTTGCTCTAGCCTTACTAGCTTTCTATTCTTATTTTTGCTTTCTTATTGATAGGAGCATTAATTAGGATTTGATTAGATTCAAGCATTCAAAACAAGCACTATTCTTAGCCATTAAGCGTCTATAACTCAAAAAAATAAAATTAAAAACCTTGTAACATGATACAATATAACAATAAAATTAATAATTACTCCTAAAAATTTTGACTGACTAACTTACTTACTAATTAACTAACTAACCATTCAATCAATCAACCAACATACCAATAAACGATACCATTTTCCATCTCTTTGTTTGTCCTATCAATACCAATTATAATAAGTTCTAATTTTCTTAATCTTCATTAATCTATTTATTATGCTTAGATCTCTCTCAAAAGTTCTAATCTATCTATCTCCTTATTAGAATAATATTTATTGAAAACAGTGAATAAATTTAATCTAATAAACTATTTCCTATACTAATATTAAGTAATAGATAGACTAATGATATCTCTTATGATGTATTTAAATATATTTACACACAATTTTCCTTTTTAATTATCTTAAAACTAAGCTATATTTACACTTTTTACTGTTGTCCATGGGGTTCTCACCTAAGAGAAATATTTGTATATTTTTTTGTGATAAAAAATCAATGGTTATACTAATTTAAAATAATTAACTAAATAAATGAAATATTGAAATTAATTAATCATAAATTAAGTGATTTCTATTAGAAGGAAGTATTTGCTTTTGTTTAAAAATCTTAGAGTAAAACTAAGGATTACTTACAATTTATTTTTGGGTAATTAAATAAACAGAAATTAATTAATTTCTATTATCTTTCTGAGTAAATATTATTAACAATTAAATCAAATAGTTTTTTTATTCCAAATAATATTTTATTGAATTCTAAATATAATTATCATTCTTAAATTCTAAAACATTGGCTTTATTCTCGTATATCAATATTAAAGTTAATTACGAACATCGAATAAATATTTTATACAAAATAAACTGAGGATTTTAAAATTACTATTTATTCTCAGTTATATTTAGCAGAAGTAGTAATTTCTTTTTAGTCAGATCTTTTAGGCATTTCTACTTCAGTGATAGTATAAGATTTAACAAAGCCATTTAAATAATATGGATCCTATTGATAAGATAAATAATAATAGAATTAACATTTAGTTTACAATAATTATAAATTAAAAATAATATTTATTTAATAAAGAATCTACTTATCTTGATCAAATATTTATTTAATTGACTCAAAAGATATATTTGATAAGCAAGGTAGAAATTGATTCTTTTTTTCAAAAAATATAAAACCACAGGTTTTGTTTTTAAATAAATCAGTAAATGTTACATTTTTAATAAAATTGTATGGGATTCTTTCATCATTAGAATTAAAAACGAAGAATGCTGAATCATTATTAACAGAATTTCCTCCAAATAAAATATTTCCGCTTTCTTCAAGAGTTCTGACTTTTTCTAAATGATTGGTATCTTGTGATACTATTTATAATCAAGAAAAAAGTTTATGGATGATGCAAAAAATAGATTTATTTAATTTAAAATAATATTATATTAACAAGGTAATATACTGCTCCTTCAATATTATTTTAAACCTTTGAATTTATCTTATTAATTACCTCTTTTATATGCAAAATCTTCAACAAGTGTATACTTAACCATGAAGAATCTAGAATACTAATCAGGAATATATGTGAAGGATTTTAAGGTATTATTATTTAACTAATTAAACTTTTGAATAGATTTTCTGATAGAAGATATCATTTTAGTACTTATATGCTAATTTTTTAATTTCTTTTTGCTGAATTTCTTTCTAAAAAGATGGATCCTACCTACCTACTATGGTTATGATAAATTGTTACTTTGAAAAGATACTAAAATCTAAGTAAATTTAATATTTAATAAAATTAAGATATATTTGAAGCCAAATTATGGAATAAATATAAACCATAAACAATCAAAGTGCATGCTTTAATAATATTGTAAAATTTTAGCTTATTAAAATACATTTAAAAGGTTAATTGTTAGAAAATGTTATGAAATCATTTCAAATACAAATTTATTTTAAAGTATAGTAAAGATTATTAGCCAGTTAATTTAGGAGAATATACTCCTAAGAAAAGAAAATATAATTAATATAGAAGTATAATATAAAGAATATGCTTAATAAAGGAAAACAAATAAGTATTTTTATTTTTAGAAGGTCTTTATTGATTGATAAATAGATTGATTTATTGATTGATTTATTTATTTTGAAATGTAATAATTGCTAATCACTTAAAAGTATTCTTTTCTTCTAAATTTCTAGTTAATCTAGATTTATTCATACTTAACTAATCAGCTAAAGCATTTATATCTTTTTTACCAATATAGATTTCTTTATTGATATCATTAAGGAATTTTGGATTATTCTACTTTCCATGTAAATCTTTTACATTACTTTCATCATTATTATCAGTGTCTTTGTAATCATCCTTAAATTCTTTGAGTCTCTCCTAAGTTACTTGCTTAGCACTCTCCTGCATTTCTTTTAATCTTTCTCTCTTTTCTTCTTCAGTCATTTTTAGTTTTTCTTCAGGTTTTAAGTTATTTCTGAATTTTCTCTTCATTAACCCAAAATCAACTTTTAAAGTTCCATCATCACCTCTAACAAGGTTATTACCAACTTTCTTTTTTAAATATTCCTCATAGTGCATTTGTTTTATCTTAGATTCAGGAGATAGTGATCTGCTTTTGCTTTATCTTAATTTTTTTTCTTTGTGAGATCTTGATCCAGATCTTTTACTTCTACTTTCTTTTGATTTAGATTTTGAGGATGAGGATGATCTCGAAGAAGAGGAGGAAGGAGATCTTGATTATTTTCTTTTCTTTTTATCTTTTTTATTTTAAGATCCATTTTCTTTTTTACTCTTATGAGAAGAGCGTGAACGAGACCTAGATTTATTTTTCTTCTTTTTACTTTCTTTTTCATCTTTATGACGATTTTTTTTATCTTTTTTCTTATCCTTTTTATCTTTTTTGTCTTTCTTCTTACTCTTTTTAGATCCATTTATTTACTTTTTGAGTTCTTTCTATTTTCTTATTTCCTCCATTAATAAATTCATATCCAATGGATTACTCATAAGTTTTTCTTTCATTTTTTACTCTTCCTGCATCATTTTAAAAAGAGGATCTTCATGAATTAAAGTAAAGTTTTCACAAGTACTGTTAGTAACTTCCTCTGTGACTATTGCTTAATACTTATTACTATTATCCTATGGGTCTTACTAATTTTTTTATTGTGTTGGTAAATTATTCAAATCTACTTATTTTCCAAGCAAATATTATTCAGTTTCTTACTACTATTATCCTAAAATTGGATTATAAATCCAATCCATTTTATCCAAAGCACTTCTTGGGATAAGACCAGCTTCGACTTAAGCAATTTTTAATTCATGTGCATGCTATTCTTCCTATAATTTCTTTTTATACTCTTCTTATTTCATAATTTTACGGAGTTCTTCCTGTTCTCTTTACCAAACTTTGGCTATGTTCTTTATAGAACCCGTATGCCACTCCTTCTTGTTAAGATAATCCATTTTATTTTTATATTATTTTCACTTAAAATTTTCTCAAATACAATTTTTTTTCAAAATTTGGATTATTATTATTATTATTATTGCCTATGAAATTTCTTAAAATAATCAATCCTTAAAACCTTGGGTAGGATTGCATATTATTTTGACTTAAAGTGAAATCACTTATAATAGATTGATAGTAAAATTTACTTGTCAAAAATAAGTTGATAGACAAGTAAAATTTAATAATAACTCCTTAAAAACCAAACGTACACTGTTCTTAATTTAGCAATTTAGAGTAGATTTATAAATTTGCCTTAAAAATTATGTATTTAATTTGAAATTTTATAGAAAATTTTGTTCACTTTTAATCTGAGCACATATTTAATTAAACTAGAATAGGAAAGATAATCTATAATCTAATATGTATAAATAAAATGAAAAGCCAATCTATGTATCTATCTTTATTCATCATACTTTTAGATAAATAGTCACTAATTAAATACTTAAATAGTATGATAATTCAAACCTAAACTTCTATAGTTATATTTATTCTAAATCTACGATACTTCAAGCAGATTTTATTTCATATTATAATTTAAAATCTAAAATTAAAGCAACCATGATCCTTTCTTAAAATTTTATAATAAAATAATTTGTGATTTTCTAATTTAAAATCCTTAAATTAATTGTTTGGATTTCTTATTTAAATCTTATCTTTTTAATTCAATGAATATTTGATTTAAGAGAAATTAAATTAAGGTAAATTCTGAAGCATTAGAATGATTGACCTATTTGGATTGTATCCAAATTAAAATTAATAATCTTTTGACAGTATTCAAGAAGAAGTGAAAATTAAGCAAGCAAGCAATAAAGAAAGAAAAGTAAGTAGAAGAGAATGTTTTTGAGATAGTACTTATAAAAGAACAGTTTTAGCTTTACTCAATTGGTTAACCAATCTAGCAATAGCATCGTTTATAGATATAAGCCCCAACGTTCAGTTTTCGATAAGACAAGTTATATTGAGGATTATGTTGAAAGACCCAACAAGTATCATAAATCTAGAAAACCAAAATAATTAAAATGGGATGATCCTAACTACACTTGGCCTCCTGTTATGCCTCGTTCCACTAGTTTAACTGGAGAAGCTCTTATTAAAGAAGTTGAATAGCGTGAAAAGTTGGCAATTGAACGTCAAAGAGAATTCTAGATTCCTGAATTCAGAGCTGGTGATATTATTTAGTTCCACTTCTTGAAATCAATTAGTGAAGGTTACGGAAATACCGTCACTGGTATGTGTACTGCTAGATACAAAAATAACTCTTTAATGGCTGGTTTTGATTGCGTTTTCAGATTCCACGGTACTGAAGTTTTCATGCATGTAAAGCAAAATTCTCCCTTATTGACTAGTTTGAAGGTAGTTGATAAATCATATGGTACTCTTAGATAGAAGCTTAATTACATTTGGGATGATAGAACTAATACCGAGTAGGAATTAAGAAAGGCTATCGTTAAGGGCGGTCATAGAAGAGGTAAAAGAACAGATATATATATGGAACGTAGAGCTCTCGAAAAATCTAAAAAGAATGTTTTGGATACTGACAACGATCCTCTCCTTAACTATTGAGTTTGATTAAAATCTATTAATTTTATATGCATACTCATCTTTATATATAAGGAGAAGAGAATAATAAAAAGGCTGTCTTTGCTGATAATGATTTATTTAATTACCTTTAAATCAACGATTATACTAAGAAAATTCTAAAAAGATCTTGCTTGTGTTTATGCAGTCTAATTATCTAATGCAAATCATCATTTTTTAAACATACAATAATAATAATAGATTTATTTTATTTATATATATCCATTGTTTTTATTTTTATTCTCATTTTTGGTAAGCATAAATGCTTTCATTTTATTTAAAAACTAGATTCTTTCTTATATATTTTAAATTTTAATAGTGGCTAAAATTTAATTCAAGCTCATAATTTTTTATTTATTATAGAAATAGCAAATTGAACAAGTAGATAGATTACAAACAAGATTTAAATAGGAATAAAATATTTTAGATTTTGATTATATTATTTTAATTCATATTTTTAAATATTATTGGATTAAACAACAAAAATCAAATTAATACTCATCTTTTGGACTTTTTAGATAATTAATTAGATTTTGTTTACATTTATATAGATTTTATCAACAAATAAGTAATACTTTGTGAAATATGGATTTGTAAAGAAATTAAGAGAATAACAGCCAAAATTTAATAGCTGAAGCTATTTTTGTCTGCGAATTTCATGACATTGTTGGTAATGCTATTGTTTATTGTTTTCCAGAGTAAATTTTTATACAATTTTATGGAAAGAAGAACCATAATCCATCATTCAACTCAATTTATTAAATTTGAAATTTTAATCTCTTAAAAAGGGAGGAATTGAAAAAGGATTTTGATCAAATTCAGGATTTTGTTATTCCAAAAGATGAACTTTGTGGAAAACTCATAATTACGTAATTTTAAATTGTATTAAAGGTATCAGATTATATAATTCTTTTCATGTGTTTATTAAAATAATAGGGAATTCAGATAAAATTATTATGTACTTGGCCTTCCAATTTTACTAAGAAATAAAGAGAAAGTATATTTTAATGTTATTTTATCCCATTTTGCTAAGAAATGATTCAATATATTAAAGGAAAAAATATACTCTAGAGAGAAGTACATTTTTAATATATGTATAATGGTTAGGAAAGAGTAGTATCTCTCTAGAAAATTTTGGTATTAAGAAATAACAAGGAAACTAGCATTTTTTTTCACCTCACTAGAAGTAATTTGATTCATAAATATTTACAACAGCTATAAGCCTTTATAATAGTATAAATTTTAAAGATCAATATTAAATAAATTAACAGATAGAAACACATTTCATTTATACTAATCATAAATTAGTGATATCAGAAAAGATATAAAACCTTTACAAATCTCTAAATGAGGAGAAGGAATGCTTTCTTGAATATAATGAAGAGTAATATGTTTTCATCAAATATATTGACTCGATTAAACCTTAAGGAATAGAAGATAATATTATTGAAATTAAAGATTATCTAGTTCCTTTACCATTGTTCTGTAAATTTTTAGATTTATCTTAAGCTAATAAAAAATGTTATAATTATTATATAAATAGCTAGTAAAGCTTTAGATGGTGTCTTAGAGTAATTTGATTCTGAGCTTTATAGAATATATAAAGAAATTAATGGAGAGAAATGTGTGAAAAAGATATCAAGGGATTTAAATAAAGATTAATTGAAATTAAAAATATGCTTAAAGAATTTATATTTTCACAATATGATTAAATTTGTTGATATTTTTAGATTGAGTAACCACTATCAAGTTACCTCTAAAATCCATGACTTTATGCAGAACTAGTAATTGTAATAAGCATGCATCAAATATATTTTAATTAGCCCTGAGAAGAAGATAGATCCTTCTGAAGTTATTTACCTTTACCTTTAACTTTAGAAGCATAAATCAGTTTAAGATGTTATTTTGGAAAATAGGTAGAGATTTGAAAAAATAAATTTATTACAATTTATTTAGTTTGGTGTTATCTAAGAATTTATTGAGAGAGCACATTAATACATTTTAACTAACAGAGAAATAGATTTATTTAATGAGAAGAATATTTCCTATCTGTAGAATATCGAAGAACTCAAAATTTAAAAGAAAAATTAACTGATGAAACAAACTCTTCATTAAGATGTTATCACTAGAAAAAATGCAGAGTTTAAAGATTTTGTCAGAAAGAATGCTCCATTAGATTAGATCCTTGTAGAGTTTTAGATATCTGAAGAAGAGTTTAAAATAATTTAGGATTTAAGTAATATCTAATTAATTTATCGTTGAGTTCATTGTTAGTTAGTATATTTCTTTAAATTATTGAAAAAGAGCTAAATCTATTTAATTGCATTAACTTAAAATCTTTTTTATGATTTGTTAAATTATTTTAACTAATTATCATTATTAAAGAGTTTTAAAATAATATGATCGACTTTCAAATCTAAGAAACATTTAGAGGAAAGTTATTTGATTCCCTTCCTAGTATTTATTTGATTAATTAGCTTATTTTGAAAGAGATAATAAGGATGATTAGTTTCTATTATTAATAAACTTATGATATTAAACTTTTAACCACTTACACTTTGATGTATCTTGCATAAGATGCATATAATTTTAAATAAAATATTATTTAGCTTAGAATAGAAAATCATTTTATTTGTTAATTTATCTCTATTAATATATAAAATCTAATTCGTCTGTCTACTTGTTTCTTTTTTCTTCTTTCTAAATTTTAGTGGTTTAGTTTTCTCATTTAAAAGCCAAAGCTTATTTTCGAAAAAAAATTATAATAAATATAAAGATAAACACTTTGTATATCAGTATTAGGAATCAAAGATATTTATTGAATACAAGAAATTTCAAAATAAGTGCGCAAAATAATACATAAAAAAGGTATTTAAAATGGCGTATAGGTTGCACGTAGAAAAATAATCAATATTCTTAAATATTGATCCAAAGAAGAGATCCATTAAAGGGCAGACAAAGTTATTATTAACAATAGTTGAAGGCTTTGAGAATAAAGAAAATTAGACTAGTAATCAAAATGCTTAAAGTGATAATTAAAAAAATGGTAAGAAGGAAGGATAGGAAAGTATGACTGACTTAGCTAAGCAGTAATCAATGGCAGGTGAACTTTCTAAGTAAAATTTATAGAGGAATATGAGTGTGTTATCTGATATAGATGATAAAATGATCGAAGAGAAAATAAATCTAGATGGATTAGAGAAGGATGTTGTGAATAAAAAGGAAGAAACTATCATTCCTGAATAGATGAATATGCATTTAAACGCTTAACAATTTTAAGTAATTGAAGTATAATTTGAAAAAATAGAGGGAGATGATTTATTATAATTGAGAGAATATTACTATATGCCACCTGAAAAGCAAGCTACTATTATGTCAAGTATTCTACCTACTCCAGTTTCCATTGATTAATATATTACAACTCATCGTAAGTGCTTTGAGTAAAAGGAAATATCAGGTATTTAGTTGTTCTTCGATGTAAATAAAGAAAAAATGGAAAAAGCAATAGAAAGTTAAGATGAAAATATTAATGATGATTAGAATTTAAATTAAACAGAGGCATTAAACTATTAGGCTATTCTTACTATTGATTTTTAAATGGAAAATCCAGTAGCTGGTCTTCGTTTCTTAGAGAATTAGAGATATATAAATACTCAAGAGGATGAATTTAGCGATATTTAAACAGTGAAAATAGACGAGATATTTATGGTAACAGATTATTTTGTTAGAAGTGCATAATACTGGGTGCCTTGCCTTGATAGAGAAGTATTCTTTACAGAACTTAATGTAGTTGTTTAAAGTGATAAAACTATATTCTAGTAGTAGGAATATGACTATTTAGCATTATGTTCAGGAGATTTAAAGGAATAAATAATAGATGATCATGGTAAAATGCTTTTCAAATACTCAATCCAAAAGAAAATTAAAGCAGATCACATAGGTATATGTTTAGGTAAATTTAAGACTGAGCTATCAAATTTCAAAACTCAAAAGAACAATTAAGTGTTAATAGCCTCAAGCATTGGGATTGATAAAAAGAGATTGGATATTACCCTTTAATACATTGAATCAATCTTAAAGTCCATTTCTTAACAACAACTTTAAGACCTATCTGAATACCTTAATATTTATAAAATCATTTTTCTTCCTAATATATTCACCTAAAGTCATATGACAGTGACCGTATTTGAGGAAAACGATTCTAACTAGACACCTTTCTAAAGTAATAAGCTGATTGCAAACTCTATGTATAATTACTAAGAAGGCATAACTAAATAGTTTGATTATAGTTTAGATTAACTTCCTTTTTCTTTTTATAAGCTCGGGTGCATCGATGAATACTTTTTAGCTCCAGTTATTGCTTAAACATAAATTGAATAAAATATCCGTTCTCTATAGTATTTTAAGTTGATAAACTTTTCAATTTGTTAACAAAAGGTATCTATTAGCACTAGATATCATATAGATTATTGGATCTTAGTTGGTATCAATGGTAAAATTTTAACTAATTATAATCACAATTATATTTAAAATATATTTTATAATTAGGTTTTATGACTGATTTATATTACAAATCTCTCCTTAGTGATGTAATAATACTTTCCTATTAGTTTAATTTTATTGAATTTTTCATTTTTAATATAGAAAGAAAATGCATTTGAATTCAGATTATTGATGTCTAAATAATTTGAAAAGTTAAATTATTTAATTGAATAAGGAGAAGAAGTTGCTCCATTGTCATGCAGTGAAGAATTAACTCTAGGTTTTGAAAAATTTGTTGATGAAGTGTATATTTTAAAGGCTAGATTAATTTTCCATATTCTTGCTATTAAGTGCAATAGCAAAGGTAGTGAATTCGTTAATTCTATACTTGATAATGTAGAAAAAGATTAAAAAATTACAACTGAATATCTATTTAAGACCATCAATAAGAAACATTTAATTAGAGACAAGCACTTTAAAAAATAATTTATCGAAAGTACTGGTATTCCACATTTTGCATTTGAATATGAAGATTCTCGTAAAGAAAACAAGGTAAAATAATATCGTTTTAATTAAATAAACATATTATTCATCATATTAATAGATCTCAGTACAAGTCACATAAACTGCTTTACAGGAAGAGTACTTTAGATATCATAATTACTATAGAAATGAACTTGAAAAGAAGAATTATATCCACTCTTAATAGATGAGAATGCTTGAAAATGAAACAATTGGAGATTAAGGAGATTCTTCTGATGATGAAGCAGAAGAATCTAAAAGTTAAATAAACAAAGATGATTAAAAGCCTAAAATTATAACAAAGGAAAATTTAGGTAATGGAAGATTAATCGTACCTCTAATTTTAAAATCTTCTAGATTCTTCCAAGGAAAACTAGAGTTGATTGTATCAGAAGTAAGAGATAAGGATCAATAAAATGTATCAGTAAATAAAGATGATGAATTAAAGAGTATTACACTTGATAAAAATCATAAATTCAAAAGAGATGTAGCTTATAGATCAGAAACTCGTAAGAATAATGGTAAAAAGAAAGACGATGATGAAGATGATGGAAAGAAAAAGCATTAGGGTAAGTTAAAATTGATTTAAAAATACTAATTTATTTAATATTTACTAAAAATAAAGGAAAGAAAAGATAGGATGAGCTAGAAAAAGTTTGGATTAAGATTGACCCTTTGAAGAAATACTTACTTTCTCTAGATTTTCCTCAATAAAATTTACACTCCCTTTTAACCCAATTGATGAAAGATAAAAAGAATAGATATAAATATATTTCAGTAACTCTTTATTTATTGAGATAGCTGAGAAATAAAAATTATGATTAGGATTCATATGACATTGTCAAGAACTTAAAAATTATTATTTAAAAAGATGATCTAGAAACTGATTTGCAAGTTGAAATTTTAGACGTAATCATAAGAAACTCTTCAAAAGTTAAAAAAGCAAGATAGGAATGTTTCAGCTTACTTGAAGAACTTATAAAAAAGAATGTTATTAACAATGATAAATCTCTCCTTCCTAATAACTTTGAGAGCTACAAAAGGTACATGATATTAATGACTATAATTAGAGGTCTTCCAAATTGCTATGATGAAAATATCTCTCCAAATTCTGATAAATAACACCCACCAGAGAATACTATTCGATATTTATTAAAGCTTATTTAATAGAATGACAATTCTATAAACAAATATGATGATTCTATTTATAGATCTAATTTAATAGGATCTCTCTTATTAACTAATCACCCCTATTTTAAAAAGACTATTCTTAAAGAAGTCATTAGGTAACTTGTTTTATAATAATGCTTCTTTTTAATTTATTTAATATTCTCTTATCAAACAGATGCCTTGAATTGGAGTTTGTCGAAAGTTCATTTAATGATGTTGTATTTAAAGCAATTATCATGAACTACTATTTCTTCCTTATGAAAAATGAATTGATTTGTAAAAATAAATTTGGTGACGGTGATGAAGATGAAATCGAAGATATAGTTAAAATTGAATAATAAGAAAAAATGATTGAAGAAAATGGTAAAAATGGTCATGTGAAAACTGTAAATGGATATCCTCAAGCTAATGGACATTCAAATGGTGTAAATGGGGTTGCAAATGGATAGCCTAGAATTAAAGATTCAAAAATAATTACTGAAGAAGCTAACCAAGATATACAAATGCTGATTGAATAAATCAACAATTAAATTAACCACTTCAAAATTGTAAAAAACTAATGTAATATGAAAGGAATATACCTTTATGATAAATTTTTGAAAAAAGAGGATTCAAACTCTTACCTTCCTCATTAAATGTTCATGTATTTGATTAAGAAAATTGAGAAATCTAGGTTAAACTTTTGTAAAACTTAAGACTACTTAAATTACCTAGCAATTTTAAAATAGTATGTTCACGTGAATATAAATAGTTTTGTTGAGGATATGCAATTTAAGTTAGATTATCACTAAAATGTTCTATTTGCTTCTGTTCTATGGGAATAACTAGTCTCCTCGGCTTCTCTTCTTAATCCTTATGTTAGATTATATTGGATTAAAATCTATAGGTAAAATAACTATTTAATTTTGTTTGTTTTGGTTTATTCAATTATTTAATTCTTTATTAAATCTTAAATCTCTTATGATTAAAAAAGAGATATATACTTCCATTGGGCACCTTTCTGTACTATTGTGAGAAGATAATCTATTACTGAAGAAGAAGATATAGGTTTCTGTGTCGATAAAAATTGGATCAACTGGTCTAAAAGTGATAATGATAAAAAAGATTAATCTGATGAATAGAAATATAGATAAATTTTGAAGCAGAAGAAGAGAAAAAGAATTAACTCTGAAATCAATATTAAAGATTAGATTTTAAGTTTCTGTAAGAAGTAAAAGGAGAAAGTCAATGTAATTGGCATCTCTAAGTACATTTTAGATTTCTTAATTAAGCAAATAGACCATGAGAAGAAGATGAATCAAGATATATAATAAAATAATGGTTAAATGGATGCAAACTCTAACAACATCACAATTAATGTAAAGTTATAGACCTTTAAATAAGTAAAAAAGAGCTTAAAGAAAGATAAATACAAAACATTTGAAGAAGTTAAGAAGTAAACTCTTTAAGTACCAGATGAATATTTAAATCAAACAAAAATCAATCAAAAGGAATGCACCCTTTTAAAAGAGTTAATTAATGACTGCTTTGATACTGCTCAAGAAATTGTCAGCACATAAATTAAAAAACAAAAGAATGTTGCTCTTGATAACAATAATCAAATGATTCAATAATAATATAAAAGCCAATTCAAAGCAATTGTACCTTCTCATTTTAATTCATAATAGCCAAGTCGTCGTGTAAGCATTCAAGAAGAAAAGAATAGTATTGTTCGTTATAGTTGATAGATTTTTGCTAAATGTAATAAAGTAAGAGTAACCTATAAAAATTATCGATTGTTTAATGTTAAAGTTGTTATTATTTTCAATTATTTCAGTTTTATTTTCTGAATTTATAATATTTATTTATTATTTAGTACATTTCTTTTATATTAAAAGATTAAAATTCATATTAAATATAATTCATCATCAATAAGTAAATAGAATATTTAATTAACATACATTTATTTTTAAATTTTTCTACTCAAATAATACTAATTATTTACCAATTTACTTCAATATAAATAGCCTTCATTAGTAATATTTTTAAAGATATAATTTTTAACTGATTCTATTCACATATAAGCCTCATTAAGAGCATCGGAGAGATTCTCATATTCATCCAGGTGTATTTCGTATGAAGGAACATTTATAGATTTTAATGAAATAATTTCATATTATTCTAAATCTTATATATTATTGTCTTCAGAAAGTAACCTAATCATATCTTGATTAAATTGGTTGAGTGTAATGCAATTAGGAAATACTTATAAACCTTTAACTGTATAGTATAGGCCCATCTCATTGTCATCTAATTAGAAACAATTACTCACTATATTCCTATATTGGCTTTCTCTCAAATTACCAATTTCTATACATCTCTTGAAATAATTATTACTTAAACTATATTGTTTCATATTCTAGTATGTATATGCTATATTTTATAGTGCTGTAACACTTCTAGGATTCCATTTTAATGCCTAATAACAGTAATTTATACATTGTTATGGATTCTATAAATGAGTTCTATAGAAAAAGCCAATGTTATTAAGGCAATTATAAGAATTAGGATTTAGCTTAAGTGCTTTACTCAAATAAAATAAAATTTCATCATTCTTTTCTATATTATTTAGTATGTATGCCAATCTTCTTAACATATCAAAATCCATATATGGAGAGTTAATTAGTGCTTCAAGTTACTCACTTTTCATTTAAAAATTTTTTTATTCAGAAACGATTTAGAGGTTATAAGTTTGTAACCAAATATTATCAGGAAATTTTATGAGGTTTTATTTCATCTACAAAGCTAAAAAGCTATCATTTAAATTTAAGACATCATACAACTTAATTTAGTTAAAATAAATCCTCCAATAATTATTATCAATTTGATAGCATTCATCAATAATTTTTTAGCAATCTTATTTACTCCCAATCTCAAAATCGAGCATAATTTCTACTAAATCAAGTCTAGCATCTATATCATATTGATCTATTTATAATACATTTTTTATCATTTTTAAAGCAAGAATATAATCATTATCATATTTATAGAGTATTTATATTAGAATTATCTATAATTTTATATCATTTGGGTTCCTTTTTAACTCGTCTTATACCTTTTTAGTATATACTTCTTTAGGTTCATTGAATACTATCACTTCTCTTTTTGCGAAAAATACATGAATTTCTTTATTATTTTACATCTATCTATCTATATCTTTTTATGAATCAAACAAAGGTAATAATTATTCTTAAAAAAATATTATAAAGAATATGTAGATATGTATTTTTTTATTTACTAATTTTAATCATATATTCTAATAATTTAAACAAACACCAAAGTTTAGAAAGATATTTCTTTATATGTGCTAAAAAAATATAGAATAATTTTACTGATAATTCAAGTAAAGAAGCCATTAATTTTTGGATAATTTTGTAAGGTTGATTAATTAAATTATTATATTTAGTGTAAAAAAATGGATTTTCATAAAATTGTATTTTCCTCCATAAATATAACTTAATATAAATATTGTATCCTTGCAATGATTTATTAGTAAATAGTTTAATTCTTTTAAAGCAAATTATAAGATAGATAAATTAAACATTATTAAATTTTTGAATTTAGAAAGAACTAACAGATAAGTTAGATATCATCTCTAATCATATTATTATGAGGAATAAATTATTTAAATTATTTTAATTTAGAAATTAATAATTATATGAATACATTAACATTTCATTAATTTTCATATACTTCATTAATAGATGTATTTAACTAATAAAATTCATCATTTTAAAAATGTATTTCATTAAATTTTAAGCATTTTATGCTTTATAGTTCTTAGGATTCATAGTCATCAATTTTAATACTATATAGTTTTCTGTAAATTTTTTAAAGCAAATAATTACTATAATAATCATTCTTGAGTTTTTAAACATTTTTAAGAGAATAATACTTTGCTAAATCCATATTATTGATTTCATAATAATCATAGATTATCTGGTGATAAGCATATGGGTTACAGTTAAGTTCTAATGTTCTCTTCAAGCATTTTATACATTCATCTATTTTATTTAAATTTTTATAAGTCGCTGCTAAATTGTTTAGTGAAGTTGTGTATTTAGGGTTCAACTCAATAGATTTTAAACAATACTCTAAGGATTTTTCGTTATTTTTATTTAATACTCTCTCCAAATAAGCAAATTCATTATATGAAATATATGAATTGGGGTTTAGTTTAATCGCTTTCTCAATAAATTCTATTGCTTCTTTTCCTTTTTTCAAATTACCAAGTGAATAAGATATTCTTCTTAATAAATCAAAATCTAAATCAATACTATTTCTATAAGATAGTAATTATTGTACTAGATTTTCATTATTAGCTTATTAATCTGAAAGTATTTATGCATTATAAATTTCGAAGTATTTATTATTTGGATATGCCTGCATACATTTATTTATTATTTTTATTATTTATTCATCTTTGTTACCTATAGTATCCAATATCCTTATTTTAGTAAAATAAATTCTCCAATAGGATTGATCCTACTATAAACACTCATCTAATAGGCGAAAACAATCCTGATAAGATACAAGTTTAAAATCAATAACAATTTAAATTAAATCTAATCTGGCATCAATACAATCTGCCTAAATACTTAGTATCTATTTAAGTAATTTAAGTGCTGATTAATAATCCAAGTAGTATTTAAACATAATTTATTCCATAATAAGAAGATTTTCTACGTTTAAAGGATTATCTATTAATGACTATCTAACCTCTCTTTCTATTTCTTTTAGTGGTTTATTTATTAATACCATTTATGTATTAACAAAAAAAATGTAAGTAAATTAGCCATCAAAGCTCATCAAAATTATTATTTAATATCCTATACTACTTCTTTTTTGATCAGATAACTTTAAAATTATTAATGTATTTGATTAATAGAGAGAGATTCACAAATCTTAAATAGTAAATCAATAACAACAAAGTAAATTTGTTAAAGTTAAGGTAAGAAATTTAATATTTATTTTGCATAAAATAGTAATAAGATAAGCTAATGAATTAATTTTGTAATTATATCATCAGGAATTCGAATATAAAATAAGAAAATTAAAGATTATAGTTGTGGTTATTAATTTAAGTAAATAAATTATTAATTTACAGATTCTATTGTCAATACTAAAATTGAAAACTTTATGAATGAAACAAATTGTAGAACAAGATTTTTTATAATTAGATATTTATATATGTTGAGAGGAGTTTAACTCATCTCTTCTTTTGTATGATTACAATTTTACATAAAATTATTTGTAAAAATTAAAGTAATAGGTTAAAATATACTTGAAGCTATTAAAATAAAAGTATTAAAATCTATTATAAATGTTGCAAATAATAGACAGATAAATCTATTAATTTCTTTATCATTTAATACGATTTAAATTCTTTTTTTAAGCTATTCATTTTAAAGGACAAGCTTTATAAGTAATAATATATAATTTTAAATAAATAAAACCTAATGAAAGGTTATTCTATCTATCGCTCAAGAGAAAAATACCTAATCACAATTAGGAATCTTTTTCTTTTTGGTAAGGAGAAAAGGAACAGGAGTAGAAGGAGTATATTAAATAAGTGCAACTAACTTAAGTTTGAAACTGGGATCTAATTCAATTTAAAAGTACTCGTTAAGAGTGATATATAGCATTTTCATTACAGGGATAGCCAATTTATCTCCAATACATTTATGTGATCCATAAGAGAATGGCATGAAAATTTTCTTTTCTTTTTATTTGAGATTATCCTCAAACCACCTCTCTGGATAAAATTTATCAGGATCATGATAATATTATGGATCATAATTAAGTTCTTAAATAGCAAGTGATACTATAGTCCCCTCTTCTATCATAACTTTATCATTAACGAAGGTATGTCTATCCATAGCTACTTTTGGTAGAATTGTGGTAGTTGGTCCATAGAATCTTAAAGTCTCTTTTAAAGCCGCTTCTAAGTAATTCATTTAGGATATATTTTGGACAGAAAAATCTCCATTAAGCTTTTCTATTTCTTCATTAATTTTCTATTTATATTCAGGATGAATGCACAAGTAATAGAATAGCATTTAAAGTGTATGTGCCATAGTGTCTCTACCTGCAAAAAAGAATATTGTAATATCTTAGCATATTTAATCAAGGAAGTTACTATTCCATTCAATATCTTTGCTATTTAGTAAATACCTAGCATAATAAAAATTATTTCTTAAAAACAAATATAATAAAATGTAATAAATAATTTAGAACAACAAAAGAATTTTTACCACGTAATATTATTTTAAGGCTTGGATTTGTAATCAGGATCAGATTTAATCTAATCAGAAGTCAGATAGAGGAATTCGAGAAGAATATCTTTTAAAGGTGCTAAGCACTGATTAATATTTTAAGGCTACAATAAAAGAATAGCTGAACGAGCATTGTTATAAGCTGTCCTGAGTCTGGATTAAAGATCATATTTATTTGCATTTTCTCCAAAGAATAGATGAAGTGACCATTCTCCTAGAATATCTTCAAAGTATGATATAAGCCTAATTGGGTTATCAGTATACATATCTATTATAGAAGATGTTTAAGTAGAGATTTGTCCAACGAGCTTTACTAACTCATGGTACTAATAAAAATGAAACATTTATCCATAGATTCTACGTTTCATCTTCCATTGGTCTGAGAGGTTGAAGAGTAAACTGTCTCCCAAAATTCTTGCAACATAAGAAACAGTTACATCTCTTTCGTAATATTTTTCTTTGTCCACCATAAATTCATGAATTAGATCAGGATCACATATACCCACATAAGGGACTTTATCATTTGCATCAGAAAAACATAAGAAACCCTTAGCAGAGGGGTATGTTCTCTTAAATTACTTTACACTGTATAGTTCATCATTATATTTTAATATATCTTCTTCCTAGTTAGGGCGATAACATTTTATCCTCACAAATCCATTTTACTCTAATGCTTAAAACATTTCTTCTGATGTTTAGATTTTATTTGGATCAGTAATTGGTTCAGATTTGGCTTAAGGTGTAATTTTTACTTTCCTTTTTTTGATAACATAAGATATGATTGCAATTGACACTATAAGAACTAAAATGGTGATAAGACTTTGCTGTAGCACTTTATCCTTTTTTGTAAAAAAGATCAACTAATTGAAATCTATCTTCATTTTCTAAGATTTGTTTAAAAGTAAATTCAAACTAATTAGCAGATTATTTTTTAATTTATTATTTTCAAATGATGGTAAAATTTATAAAATATTTGTAAAAATAATCTAAATCTTATGAAATCAGAAATAAGTGGAAAGAATGAATAAAATACTAGAATATGTGTAATTGATAAATAATTATTGGAATTATTTCAAAAACTATGATTGAAAAATATATAGCACACATAATCACACCTAAATTGTAGGTATTTCTAATACTTAAAAAACTTTATTAAATAATATTTTTAGTATAGATTATACAAGTTAATGGAAGGAATAACCCGAAATCGATAAATTTTTATACCAAAAAAAAAGAATTAATTATTTAAACTATTAGTTAAAATGATAGATTTATATAATTTTTAAATGATCATTTGTTGAAAAGAATTTTGTGATATTTAAGAAGCACTGTTTATCCAACTAAAGATTCTTCAGTAAGAGCCTCATCATTATTTTACTTTTATTCCTCTCCATTTTGATGAACTTAAACTTCTCTATATAAAACACCATTAGGGAATTAAGCCTTTACCTTACCACTTTTACCAAATGCACCAAATATTTTACCAACATTTTTGGTTAATTTGATTTCTACAGGCTTATTTACAAACACTTCAATCTTTGTTTCTTTCTTAAACATGTCCTTAATTGTTACAGAATAGTTATCATTTACTTTTTCTATTATTCCTTCTCTCACTTTCTCTCTGAAAATTTTCAGTTTTTTATTTTTTAAGTCCTCTTCATTTAAAATAGATATTAAATTACCATAAAAACCTATTCTACAAATATTAGCAGAAATATCAGTATCAAACTTAGAGCAGATGAAAAGTGTTCCTGATGAAGCACAAACAGGCTTTTCAAATTCTAAAAGCGCAAATAAACATTCATTCTGCTTTTTATCTTTCAAAAAATCATCATAGTTCTCTATATATTCATATTCCTTATTAAAATCAAAGTTGAAATGCTCCTTTTTATTTTTTTCTATCTAGAAATTGATATTCGATTTTGTGCTCTCTAAGATAATATTCTCTTCTTTAGTAGTATAAACCTTAAAAAGCTTAATAGTAGCCATACAAGTTTAATGGCCAGTTGTAACATGGAATTTTCCTTTAGAAGAGATAGGGTATTTAAAGTAGTTAACCTTATTTACCTATTTTAAATTTTTATTAAAATTCAAAGATAAAAAGATAATAAATTTTTACAGGAATAATTGCATAGGAAATGAATTAGACTATACCAGGAGTACAAGCTATACCTCTTTCAATAAGATTATGATCAAGTTGAGTAAATAAGATGCCTGCTCTATCACCTTGGATTATGGTGTCGACAGGCTTTTTAAACATCTAAATTTATTTGGATTTTTTGATTTCTTTAATTAGTGGAAACTCTACTTCATCACCTGCTTTGTGTTATCCTTAGATGACAGTTCCAGTTACAACACTACCTTTACCCTTTATAGGGAAGCAATGGTCAATTAAGAAGAAGAAAGGGCCATCTTTTTATCTTTAAGGTACTTCTATTTTTCCTAATAAGCAATCTATTAAGTTTTCAATATTTAAAGACTTTCCATCAGCTGCACCTAAAGAAGCAGCTATTGGAATCATAGGGACATCAGCACCAAATTTAGTTTTAGAAAAAACTTTTTTTAATTATTCCATTTTCTTCGATATAGTTTCTGCTCTTTAATCCTCAGGTATCATGTCAATTTTATTCAAAACTACAATCATCTTCTACATCAATAATTCACCTATTTTTAATAAAAATGTATTATTATTCTACTTAGAATAATACCTATGAAAATTCCTTTAATTTTAAAGATTTCTCTTAAAAAAAATAGCTTAGTCTTATTTTTTAAAGTTTATATTGAAAATTGTTGAAAGTTGCTATTATGAAATTAAAAATACTTTACCAATTACTAAGCATTCAGCTGTTTATGTTTGAATTCCTTTATTGATATCAATAACTAAAAACATTATATCTATAATTGATGCTCCTCCAATAATAGTCTTGATAAGGGAAGCATGCCCTGGACAATCAACTAAAGTAAATTATAAATAATCTAGCTTTAATTACTCTTTTAATTTCTCTGGCATCTTAGTAAAGAAAGCTGAGAAACCCAAATCTAAGGTAATTCCTCTTTCTTAACTTTAAGGATTTTTGTCCATAGATGCTGTAGAAGTTACAATACTTAATGCCTTAGATAAACTAGTTTTTCCACTATCAATGTGACCTAAAACACCTAATTGATAATTTGTTAATTTTAGTGGTAAATCATGAGAGCTTATGTTAAATTTCAATACCAATATTAATATTAAAAGCTGTTTTTGGGCTAATGTTCTTTAATTCTTCTTCTGTAAAGCTGTATTTTCCACTTGATTTAATAGAATCTACCATTTTTATTTAAAAATATTTTCTATATTTTATGTAATTTTCTTTTAAGATTATATATGTATGTATTTATATTAATTATATTTTTTTATCAACTAAATTCCGCTCTTTTCTGATTGTATTTCAATACTCTATAAGCTCAATCGTACAACAAAAAGAAATTATTATTACTATTCTTTTAGAAACTTTACTAATAACCAAATATAAATACATATCTTCATTATTATCTTTTCTTTTTTCAAAAAAAATATTAGGAGTAAAATTAAAATTAAAATGGCATATTATCTTGAAATACAATATTTATTCGATATAAATAATACAAATAAAATGTTATGAGACATACATTCAAATTTTCTTTAGCAAAATTTTGTAAGGGCGAGTTGCACGTTACATGGTATTTACATAATAGTCATTAGGACGAGTACTAGGGATTCTTAAGAATTTCTTATCAAATCTACATTAGAAAGCAATTATGTACTTATTGCCATTTACAATAAAAGGATGACAATGTTTTTCTAACTCATCAGGATTTCTATAAATTAATTACCCTAGTAATATTGGTTTATTATTTAATGTATCAATGTCTTTAGTAAAGTCGAATTCTGGAATTTCTTTTTAACCATTTATTTTTCCAGGGATGTATCCAACTGGCCAAGCTTCATCAGAAGTATCTATTCTTAGCCATTTTTCATCCTCAGAAAAACTTTTGGAATTGATTCCAAAGGAAGTAAATCCAAAAGGAAGAAGGTATTTTTGTTTTATTCCATTAATTATGCCGCGTTCTTCAAAATCATTAGGAAAATTTTCTTTCTTATATGAAAGAGTGTGTTAATGGAGATACTAATTAGTTGTGAAAATGAAATCCTTTATTATATTCTTTCTTACAACTGTACAAGTATGGTTGAATTTCTTTAAGCCTTCATTAAGTTTTTCCATTTCATTTTAAATCACCATATCTTATGGTTTTTTATAATCAAACTAGATAATGAACCCTTATCTAGTTTTGTCTTTGAGAACACGGAAAATATCAACATTTTCTTAAGGAATTTATAAAGCTTGGGAAACACTATTAACAAATTCATTACAAAAATCATTTAGCTCATTCTAAGTAATTTTTGAGAAGTCTAATTTGGAATTTACAAATGAAGCATAGTAAGCTTAATTTATATTTTAATTAATACCAATACTCAATAGAAAGATAGAAGCATTTTCTACTTTTAAGTCAAAGCTATTTTTTTTGAAAATAAAGTTACATCCATTTTATTTGAGGTATTCTTGTAACACCATTGCAAGAAATCCGCAATTCCTTAATTCTTTATTTCTGGTTTCTGAACATTCTTTTATTAAATCTTCAGTTTCCTTTATGTCTTTCTGATCTTGTAGAAACTTAAAATGTTAGAGAGAAAACTTTAACTAAGAATCTTTGTTATCATCCTCCAGAGGTAATTGATTTACGAATTGTTGCTGCAATTACTATTTATTTAATTGCTACTTAACAATAAATAAATTTTGGTTTTGTTCTAAGATATTAATAGTATTTTATTGTAAGGAATGTATATTTTTATTATGCTGATGGTGGAGTTAAAGATTATAATCTAATTAGGGATATTTCTATTTTTAAATATCAACTACAACCTCTTCTTATTATTACTCCATTTTTCTATCCTATGACTTACTTTCTGCCTTTTTTTATCTAAAAGATTTTAATTAATTATTCTTTCAATTAATACAAACTTAGAAAACTAACTTAGTATTTATTGAATTAGGATATTCTAACAAATTTATAGATTACTTAATTTTTTCTCTCTTTCATACCAATAAATTTTGGATTTGAGAAATAAGAGATGGAGAATTAAGCATAAAGATAATTTATTTTATTTTATTAACCAATAAAAAGATAAAGACTCTGTTTGATAAATATATACATACATATTTACATAATTAATTACCCTCATTTTAATATTTTTAAGAAGTTTTTTATATAAGAGTATGCTTTATGTAGATTATTAAATGGTAAACTCCAAAGTCAGTCAGTACAGATTACCTCTTCTATTAATTAAATTAAAAATCTTCATAGATTACTCAGTTAACATTCTTTCTTAATCTTATTTTATTTGACTGAAATGTTCCTGACAAAACTATTCGGGATTCAATTCAAGAGCATCTTAAAGTTCTATTAATACTCCTTACTATTTTATCTGTGTTTCTTATAACTTTTGTAATAAATTCTACTCAATTTCTTCGAGCTGTTAAATATTCAAACTTAAAATATCGTTTTTCTGCCTTTCCATTAAGATCTATATAATTTAAGGAAAGATTTATAATTAGATAAAATTCATTCCTAGATAAAATTGTATTTACCGATTTATTAATCTAGTTTTAAACTTAGAATTTCTTCTCTTATAGTGCTTTACATATTTGTTCTCTTGATTTTTGAAGTGATACTTTAATTTTCTAGCACTTTTACTCTTTCAGCAGCTACTCTTGTTATTCTTTTTTCTGCTACTCTTCTATCAATTACTTTTACTATAATTTTAATAAAGTAGCTTTTTCTTTCTTCCTTTCCTCGGATATCTTTTGTTATCTCTTTATTTCTAAGCCTATATTCCTTGTTTCTGCCACACTCTTTGACCTATTCTTTTTCTCGATGACCTATACGTTAAAATTCCATTTCTCATTACCTTTTAGTATAAATGATTAGTCTACCTAAATTTAGATAATTAATGAAGATTAATTTAATGGAGTATAATTTTTAAGATGTTATTTACTCTTGAATTAATTAATTATTACTAATTCTATTATTGGTTAACTTTGTCCTGGAGGATTTAAAATACTCTCTTTCTTGTCTCCTCGACTTTCATTAAATTCCTTGTTTCTTCTTTTTCTAAATGATGAATTCTATTTATAATTGATTAATGATACATCTACATATTCTTCTATTCTTTCAATATCTATCTGTATGAAGTATAGTTATCTCTATCAGAGGGCTTACCATAGAATTGATCACAACTAGAATTTCTGTTATCTTAACTACTTCTAAAAAAATTATTATTACTCTACTTTTCATAGACTCTTATTAAATCCTCGTCTTTATTACCGATTGTAGGATTGCTCAAACAATTTTATTTGGATTTATTATTTTCAAGATTTTTTGGTTAAGATAGTTCAATTTATTACTCTTCTAAATACATATCAACAATTTTTTTCTCATCTAATATGTTTTATTGCTGATTTTCTTAAATATCATTTTATTTGATGGTTGGAGAAGCATTATTATTTTCTTTATTAGTTTCTTTATACTTCTAATAAGAATCATTATCTTATTTCTACTGCTCTTCTTATTAGTTTTAGTTAGGAATAGTAATATCAATAGTCTTGATATTTTCTACATCCTTAGGGGAATTATTTCTTGATTTTAATATATTAGATTATGCTGCTAAATTAGGATATTTATGCACGAAGTATTTATTCTACTCTCCATCATTTTTTACTTTTTAATTTGCTTTATTCAAGCTATTACTCCCTCTTTTCGATTATGATGAGCTAACTTAAAAATTTCTACCATATTCATTCCCCTAAAAGTCTTCCTTTTATTTATTACTTTCATTTTTATTTATCCTAAGTGGTTTATTGAGGCTATCTCTTAGTTTCAGTATGTTTTCATTTTAAGGGAATTAAGAGTTATTATTAGTTGCTCTTATCCGTTAAATATTAGATTAATTACTTGGGGATTTAATCTTAGGAAAACTCACATCAAGTTTATTTTATTATAATGGAGTCTCCTGTTGTAAAGTAATTATTGGTTCTTACATAGATGTATTAAGATTATAAGTATTAGAACTAGATTCTATTCCAGATTCAGTGTTTAAATAATATCTTTTAAGATTATTTTTATTTTATATACTTGACTTCTTCTATCCGCTATTAGGAGCTGATAAAAAATAGTTTCCATTATTAATTTGATTTACTGCCAATTATCTTCTTTGTTAAATAGGACTTTCAAGCTTTTCTATATCGTCTAATAAAGGGCTACTCATATCTAAATCTTACATTTTATTATTATCTTATTTCAATATTCTCAAAATCTCCTATTCTTATTCTATTAATTGTAGTTTCTTACATCTTCCTTTGTATGCAAATCTTTAATTCTCGCGATTTAATGATAGTGATATTAATTTTTTATAATCCAATGCCTATTTGATTAGCATTTCCTATCCTCCTAACACTGAGCTAGTATTTTAATTTGATTAAAGTTTGCTTGCTTTCTTAGAATTGTCGAAGTTCTCACTCTGCCTTAAAATGAGAAAATTTTAATTTTTCATTTTAGGGCGTAAATCATTAAAGTTCGACATATAGGATAGGAGTAGTGATTTGCAAAATAAATTGATTAATAAATGTAAAGTATAAAAATTGAGGATGTAATAGTTATCAAGTATCCCTAATTTAGTTTCAAAATAATAATTTCTAATGTTATTATTTTTGTAAAAATAAATACCATTAAAATTAAGTGATATAAGATTCACTTTAATTAAAATTATTTAATATCTAATTTATGATGCATATAATATTCTTACTATAATTTAGTCATATTTCAATTTATTTATAATTGCAATCATTTTTTGCTTTAACTTTTCAACTTTGTTTAAATTATAATTTTAATCTAGTTATGATTCACCATATTTAATATACTTTTTAGTTAAGATTTTTATTTTTTAAGGATCAGTAACTATTTTTACTTACAAATATTCGATTAATCAGTCTAGAAATTTCAATAATAGTTTTATGTTTCCCCATAGGTTAATTTATTGTAATTAAATCAATAGGATAGTAGGATTAATTTTTAGATTAATTATTATTATTAAACATGAGATTTTATTCTTTTAGTCAACAAAATTAATGAAATTTATATCTCTAATAACTACTATTTATGTATGATTTAAGTAGAATAAAATAAAATTGGCAATTAAATAATTATTATTATCTAAACAAAATTTACTAATTCAACTATCTTTTTATTTATTTGTAATAGTTTGTTTTCATTCATAATTGAAATAGATATTTTAAAATTTCAAAAAATTATTTATTGACTCCTCAGAATCTTTCAATAAATAATTTCAAGATTAATAAATTCTTTGGGTCATAACTTACTTTTAATTAAGAGTAAAAGTCAGTATTTCTTAATAAAATCTCAGATTAATTTGAAAAATATCAGAAAATATTAGAAATATCATTGACAATAAATGATTATTTAAACTAATCTAAGTATAGACAAATTAAATATAAAATTTTTTATTTATTTTGGGTAGCTTTGATTCTTCAGAAAAACACATAAAAATTTGTTGACTTGCTTTAAAAAATAAAAAATGCGAACTTTGTCAAAATTCTTTGAAAGAGATATAACTTAATAAAAATGAACTTTACATTAGTAAAATAATAAAGGAATTACTCTTTAATTTAATGTGACATTCTCAAAAGAATATAATCATAAGATAAAAAGGTTTGCTACTATTCAGTTCTAGGAACACAGTATATGTAAAGCAAGACATAAATTGTTTAAAGAAATTAGATTTCTTCAATTTTTAAGTTATGCACAAATCATTAATTTAAGGAATTAAGATATTAATTATAATATCAGTCAAACTATCAAGCTGTTTATCACTCAATAGTAATAATAATCAATTAAACACATATAAACATTTAATTTATAATAAAACCTATATTGCTCACATAGATTAATTTGATCAACATCATTTATACACTAAAAAGCACCATAATCTAACGCGATCTATAAATACTATTATATTATTTATTGTTGTGAGCTTGAAGAACTAATACTAAATACCTTTTAGAAAAGCTCAATTTCATGAACCATAAAAAAGGTGTTTCAGATTAGGATAATGGGTTACTTACGATAATTAGATAGGTTGAATATAAATAAGTAGGAAAAAGGTATGATGATATGAAAGAAATTTATCAAAATGAAGAGAGTGAAAAAGAATCTTAATTTAGGGAGATAGCTAAGTAAGATATAGAGGGTTCTTTAATGAAATTTGATGAAGAATCACATACTAATTTATCAGATTCTGAAAAGGAAACGCAAATAACCTAAACAACATATCAAGCAGATCATTAAGATAAACTGAATTTAGGAGGTTAGCAAGAACTAAGTTTGAATGCAAAAAATAAGAATCCTAATTCAAGGTATTAAGCATTTGAGAAGGGGATAAACTAAATACAAGAATACTAGTAGAAATAGCTTGAAAAATTACCAGAAAAATAATTTAAATTAATATGCCAAAATGAAAACTAATTTGATAGCAAATAATAGCTCTCAAAACCAAATAGAATAATTAATATTTTTAGTGATTAAAGGAAAATGAATTAATAAATATTAAATGAAACTATCTAGAAAAAGAATTAAAATTCTATGATAGAAATTGGCTAATTTGTATCAAAAGATGAACATAACTGTGAACAAAAATCAGTAAAAAGTCAAGGCACATTTTCGCGCATTGAGGGTGAATAAGTTAAAAATAATATTTGTAAGACACCTAAGTCTTATATTGATTACTATAAATAGATAAATTAACATAAAAACTCAAAAAATATTGAATAGAATAAAGAGGAGATTTCTCCTTCAATACTACTAAACAACCCGCAGATAGCTGAATAAGAACATTTAAAATAGAATTTATACTGCTCTCATAATCAAAAATCTCCTAATTCTGAGTCAATTCCATTTAGTAATGCTTCTACGATTTAATCAGTTCAAAATAACTCAGATACTTATTAAAATAGCTATCATAATTCTTAAAACTCAACACCAATAAGTAAAGAATACTAAGAGACTAACTCTCTTGAAAATAAAAATCATAAAACATCTTCATTTGAAATAAGAAAGCCTTCTTTTATCTAATATAAATATAGAGGAAGTGGAATTAATTAGCAAAAAAATAACTAAATTTCTGGAATTGGAACAATAAATCCTAATTATCTCTCAACTGGTTCAATCAATCAGATATCTAGAACTAATTCTGATATTATGAGACCCAGTGAAAAAAAGAAGAGTTTTCTTGAGTCTTAATAATAAATGAATGCCATTATCTCATTTAGTGATAAAAATATATAAATATAAGAAGAAGAAGAACGATAAGTAAACGATTAAAATGATAACTCAGAGTAGCTTATATAAAATTTAAATTAGAATATTAATTATACAAATGATAATTTTAGTGATAATAATTTAAATCCTTAAGCAAATATTAATCAAGAAAACAATGTTCCAGATAAGGAAATAGCAGAAGAAGAGTAAATAATTATCGTACCAACAGAATAATCGATGACTGAAGAATAGATCAATTCCAATTTTTTAGAAAATAAGAGGAGAAGAAATTCTAAAAAAGACCATCTGCTTAATGAATTATATTAATTCCAAAATGGAGAAGCCAAAAACACATGTATCATAGTGTCACATGATAATATAAGTCCTTAAAAGAATACATTATTAGAAGAAAATAATACTCCGAATAGCAAATTAACCCGCAAACCATTTTTAGCTTTAAGAAAGAGAATTTAGAGATAAAACAGAAATACTTTAGAGTTAACTTAGAATGATGGAAAATAAAATAACTCTAGAGATTAAACTCAAAACAGTGAAATATAATTAATTAATTTATCATAAGATTCTCTTTAAGAATCTCAAAACCAGTTTAATAAGATATAAGTTAATGAGGAACAGATCACCAATCCATAAGCAGATAGATAATCACTAAATGATATAGTTAGTCTGAATTACAATAAAATTGCTCATGAATTGTAAAGAGATTTAAGTGGATCAAAATAAAAATAATTTTCTCAAGTAGAAAAGAAAGTTGTATAAGATTTTGCACTTAATGATAACTCATTTAGTGATGATTCTCCTCCTCCATTTGCTTAAAATTTAAATCTATAACAGAATGGAAGCAATAATTTATTTTTAACAAAGCAATTTTAAAATCAATAATAGAAAAAACAATAAAAAGCTAATTTATAATAATTCTAAACCTAAATAATGAGCGATTCTAATGAATCAAATAGTGACTTATCACCCAAAAAAAATGAGAATATAAAGATTTAAGATAATAAAGAATAAGTTTAAGCTTAAGATAATAATAATAAAATAAAAAATAGTTTAGTAAAATTAAGGAACTGCTCTATTGATAATAGCTATGGAAAGATTAAAAATGAAGCCATAGGACAGCTTTAAATGTAGCCAAACACTCCTGACTCAGAAAATGTAAATAATAATCAGCCTAACTATATTAGATACTAAAAAGATAGTAATTTAATAATATTTTCAAATTAAATGATTGATGGTTCAGATGCAGCAAAATCTGTCCAATAACTAGATGACTACAATAATTTTATTGTTCCTCAAAGTTTACTTATTTCAGCTTGCAAAGAAATCGAAGATGAATCATTTTAAAATCTTTAAAAAAGTAATAAAATCGATGAAGAAGTAACGAAAGATGATAAAAATATCATTTCAGAGTCAAATAATTAAAGAGAAATAAAAGGATCCCCTCTTTAAAGAGCTTATATAAGCAATTAATTAAAGACAAATATCATACACTTTGAAACTGAAGAGGATTTAGATCATTTTCAAAGCCAAGAACAAAATGAAGAAAGTCCTCAATAAAAAAATACTTAAGAAGAAGAAGATGATGATGAAGATGAATAAAAATAAATTGGTCATGATATAATTATTTCTGAATATTAAGTTGATATCCCATCCAAATCTAGACGGATACACCGCTTTAAAGCTTTTAGCTAAAATAATACACCAATGAGTAGTCAAGATAAGACTTAGAATAGTAGCCAGTATAGAAATTCTGCTGAATAAACAATAAAAACATTTAAGCCTTCTACTTTTTATTCTAAAATCAACTAATATTAGTAGTAAAAATAAGGTAATTCATGCGAAGAAGGATATTAATAGTAGTAGGATTCTCCTAATATTAGTAATTCTTAAATTCTACTTTAATAATAAATCATTCCAATATTTTTAATTCCTCCCTCTGATATAGATGGTGAATAGCAGATAATAAATCTAAACGATACATAAGTAAATATAAGATTTTATAATTTTCAAAAATTAAATTTACAATATTTATCAAATAGAAAAATGAAATTGAAGAGAATGAAGGATAGGAAAGCAAGATATAGGATAATTTATTTACATAGAGTGATGATGATATAGAAGAATATGATGATGAAGAAGATGAAGATGAAGACGAATTAGACGAAGAAGAGGAAGATGAAGTTGAAATAGAAAATTTAAAAATATTTTAAAGCATAAAAAAAAGGACATCTAGTCAAAAATAAGAGGAGTTACATCTCTAGTTAAATGAAGATTCTACAAAACAAAAAGAATAGACAAAATATAATCAAAGAGAAATTGGTATAGGCAAATACTTCTGTGAAAAGCTTTTTAACGTTTATGGAGATAACAAGCTTTTCTAAAAGAAGAAAAGAAAACTTAAAAAATGGCGCAAGATGATCTAGATAGCTGAAGACAGCTTGATAAGAAGATCAGAAGAAAGTAATAACTACGAGTACTCTTAAATAGACAATCAGGGTTTAATGGATTCGAATTATTTGATGCCTATTGCATCATTATAATAGAGTTCAATTAATCAGTTTACAAATAGTAAAATCCAATAGAATAGTATGCTGAAAGATCCATAATAAAATCAATAATTTGATTAGTAGTAAAATCCCGATTAGTATGATAGAAATGGAAATTATTCTGAAAGGATAAAGATATTCTAATAAAAACTGCTTGAATAAAATAAAAAAATAACTGCTAATACTTATCTTAAAAAGGGTTTTGACTCCGAACAATAGAACAACGTTGAAGGAGAAAATGAATTAAACTAAAAATGTAATAGAGATGATTTATTCACCGCTTAAGAAGAGTTTGAGCTGATTTACTACTTTAAAAAAATTAAAAGAAATGACTTTTATAAAGCTCTTAGAAAAGGTCCACCAATGTGGTATCGTTGGTCAGCTTGGAAAGTTGCCTTGGATCTTAATGTTGAAGAGTATAGATTACTCTATGAAAAATTAATGGCTTAATTACCTTAAAATTAAAATCAATCATAAAATAACCCTGTTGATAAATAAATTAATAAAGATATTACTCGTACCATGCCTTGCGAACCCTTTTTCTCAGATCCTAATTATTCCCATTAAAGTTTGGAATCTTTGAGATGTGTATTAAAAGCCGTTTCTATTTAATATGATAGCGTCGGATATTGCTAAGGAATGAATTTCTTTGCTGCATATCTTTTACTGATTAATGGAGGAGATGAGTTGTAAACATTTGCTATGTTCCTTCAAATGGAAAAGAAACTCAATATAATGGGCTTATTTGAAGAAGGATTCCCTCTTATTTAATTCATGAATTTTATTTTCTAAAGAGAATTCGGTCGTAAATTCCCTAAATTATGCAGACACTTTAACAACCTAAAAATACCAGAAACTATGTGGGTTGTTTAATGGTTTTAAACATTATTCTTAAACTCACTTTCTTTAAATGTTGTATGTAGATTTTGGGATTATATCTTCTATTCTGGTTGCATCCTTTCAGTTATTAGCATCAGTCTAAGCTTAATCCATGAGTTTAGTGCTCATTTAATTAAAATGGATATTGATGAAATATCATAATTTACCTAAAAGCTTAAGAGTTGCTAAGTCGTTAAAGGAGAAATGAGAAACTCACCCTGCAAACCAAAGCCCTTATTAAGCCCTCTAATCCATCTATTACAAAAGGATTCATTAGTTACAGAAGATAATATCATAATTGATCCAGAAAAGATCATCAAAAGAGCTTAAAATTATGAAATTCCTAAAAAAGAAATCCTTTCTTATATTAATGAATTTAAACAAATAAATTTCCTGTATAAAGATAAACCATTCCTCTAAAAAATGGAGATTGCAATTAATTAAAACCATTTAGAACATATCCATCATAAGCCTCACAATAAAGGTTCATCATCGGCAGTTAATAATAAAAGCATAAAGCCAATTTTTTCCTAATAAAATACTCCCAAAAAATTCTACAATGACTAAAAAGAATCTGAGTTATCTTATCTGTTACACCCCAAAACATAAAATGATAGTAAAAAATCAGGATTTTCACTTTTTGGTTTTATAGAGAAAAAGACTTAAAAAAATATGTGAATACAGTCTTAACTTATATTATTATAATTTAAATAGATTACACAACATTTTAATTAACAAATTATTCCTTCCAAACAAAAGAACGAATTAATAAATAATAAATAAACTAAACAATAAAATAAATAAATAATTTTAACTCAAATTAATATATTTACTCTCTATTACTCGTGTTTTATTTATAATTATCATTTCATTTAATTATTATCATTTATCATCTTTCTTTTTCATTCTTATTTATTTATCTTTTTAATCATTTAAATTCTACCTCAATTATTTAAAAATTTAATATTATTTAATTTAATTTTTTAATATGATTAAGATTTATTAATAAATAATTAAGTAAATTGAAATTAAGAATGAATTATCTTTTATTTTATTAACAAATAGAAGTTAATTATTTAAGTGTAAGATAGAGATTATAAGCAAATATTATTATTATTATTGAATCTTTCATTGTAACTCTTTAATCTAAAAAATATGACGTAATGCATTGTATCTTAGCTCCTAACAAGTTAAGCAAATAAGTAAAAAGTATTCTAGAATATTTTATAAAGAAATACCTAGAAATTACTAAAAACTTACAAATGGTGGATCATATTGATGTAGGATTATTTTCTCATTTTGATATGCTATTATCAATAATAAAGAATATAAATACTTTTTAACCTTTATATTTTTAATTTTATCTGATAATATTATTGATAGTAAATTAAATTCTAATCATTATTTCCAAAATACTTAGACTTGCAAATAAATAATCAATCAATATTACATTTGAACAAGAAAAATGTAATTATTTTAGTTGATAAAACAATCAAACTTGCTAATCAAAAAGTAAATTACTCCTTAATTGCAAAATAAGTTAAAATACAAAATGGCTTCCATTCAAAATTAAACCAAAGAATATATTCCAATGATGAAGGGATATAGTTTAAAAGGTAGTGGTAAATAATGCTAAGTAAAGATGATTACTGATGATGGATACTAGCTTAACTCAGATACACCTATAAAATAAGGAGGTTAAGGAGAATATGCACAACCAATTTAGTTATTATTAGCTTCTTTAGTAGGATGTGAATTAGCTACGGCAAGATATATTGCTATGTAGATGGGAGTAAAAATTAATACTATTGACTTTGATATTTAAGCAGAAAGAGATGAATGGGGTGCTAGACATCTTCCTGTTGATGAAAAAGCTCCCGTTGAGGCAAGATTATAAAGAATTTGGGGGACTGCTTTGGTTGATACTGATGGTACTTAAGAACAAGTAGAAAAGATATAAAAAATAGTTAAAAATAGGTGCCCTGTTGCTAATATGGTTGTTCTTTCTGGTTGCAAGCTTGAAGTAGAATGGAAGAAGAAATGATAATTCAACTAAATTGAATTATCAATTATATTAGTTGCTTATCTTATTAATATTTTTTAAATTAGTAGTTATTGCTTACATCATGTTTTTTACATATAATTATTAATTATTCTAGAAAGTATATCTTAAATTACATCCTAAAAAGAATTATTTTCATTTTTATAGCTATAATCAATGTAAACCCATACTTTATCTACTTACTTACAATTTGAAGAAATTGCATAGCTTTAAAATTACAGGATAGGAAAAGTGAAAAAAGTAAAAATGTTATTTTACAATTGTAACTTTTTTTTTCTTGAAAGAATGATTTATGCTAATGTAATAATAATCTAAGATTGTTGTTAATGTTTAAAAGAAAGTAAAAATATTGTAATGATAAATATTTTTACCTTATTCCTATAAATAGACTTCTGTTAATGAACTTTATGAATCAATTTTTGTAAATTTAAAAGTATAAATTTAAATGAAGAAATTGATTAAACTATTTTAGATTCAAATAATTTTTTAAAGAATTTTTTTTAGAGTTCTAATTCCTTTAAAATAAAAATAAATTTGTAAAATTATTAAATTATATTTTAATCTAATTTATTTTGGTTTGTATTTCCAGAAAGATTCATTTGAAAATATTTGTTTAAAAAATTTGAAAATTGATGGAAATCCTTATTAAAATTTGATTGATATAGGATGATTTGGATTAAATCAAATTAGTTAATAATCTTGTGCTGAATAATGGCTGATTAATTATTTTTAATTTGCTTTTAATAAAAGGAGAGAATTGTTTTTCAAGATTTTAATTAAATTGGTTTTTTATTCACTCAAAATAGATACATTTTTTACTATTTCTAAAAGATATATTAAATTAATAATTATAGCAATCAATGTTGAGTCTATTTTCATTAAAAAACATAAACAGAGTAGCTACAAAATAGCGGCCTTAGTAGTTCATCACTAAAGTGATGTCTCCTTCATTTGATAAGATAAAATGCTTCTAGCCATCTATAGCAGCCTCATTACCTACTTATCATTTTCATTCCTTTAGGCCATTTTATTCTTTTTCTGCAGCTAAGCCCTAACCATAAAAAGATAATTAATAATAGTAAACCTTGTAGGCTAAATCTACCTAATAAGCGTAATCTACTACCCAAAGTGCATAAATACTAAAAGATGATGATTCCAAAATCAAAGAACTAGACCTTATATTCTCAAAAGTAAACATATTTTATTAGAAAATTAAAAATTCGTAGATGTTGTTCCAGTTATTTTCAAGCATTTTTCGAGAAGATTTATATTAAACTTCACTCTATATTAAATATATAAAAATATTAAAAAAACAAATAACATTATGAGGAGCCAGTCCTTTATGAATTTTTTATAAAGTAAAAAAGTAAGAAGTAGGAATAAAAGATTGACCCAGACTTCTAGCTCTAAGAGTTTGAGAAGAAGGTTAGAAATACAAACATTAATGTCATTAAAAGAGAGTTATTCAATGATTCTATGTAGTTACCCATAAAATATTTTGCCTATACATTAGCGGGACATGCGTAAAAACTATTTATTAATTCTACACATAAATTAAAAAAGAAACTTAAATTGGATAGAAGATAGGTTAAAGAAGGAAGCAAAATATATAAATAGATAAAAAAACTTTTAGGAATTTATTAAAATTATTTTTAAAAATATTTAGTTCAGTAGGTACTTTCCTTGCAGAATTATGTCGTTCTTCTATTGATGCAGTTAATCATTTAATGCTTTATTTTGCAAATTACATAGATGTAAAGCCTAATAAGTAATATCCATTTGGTAAATGAATCAAAAAACTTTCAAATTTCTTCTTTTCAAACTTTTTTAAGTAAAAAATAAGTTTTTTCTTGTACAATTGAGAAAAAATTAGAAAAGTTTAGAAGGAAGTAACCAAGTAGAAGTCTAAAATAAATTAATTAAATTTTAATAAAATAGGTACAGAGAATATAAAATAATTAATCGTTTTAATGCCTTCTTCACTGTTCGTTTTCTTTGGTGGTTATACAATATACTCGGCATTTTCTGAATACTACTCAGCTGCTCCAATGGAGTCAGTTTAAACAGATAATCTCTACTCAATTTTAGTAAATTGAAATTATAACATTCGTTATTATAATATTTATTTATATTTTATAATAATAGCTTTATTTAGCAAGTTTTGCAATAGAAATTTCAGTTATTGCTTACAATATTAGAGATTCTATTAAAATGCAGAATATAAATTCACCTTAATAAACTCCATAAAATTAATCCCTCTTTTAGATTATGAAATCTCTAGTTGGCAAGAAAGATCCTTTACTCTAAGCTGTTCTTTATGAAAATATGATCACATTAATAAGTATGAGTGTTCCTCTATTAGTAGGAAGTAAATTTTTAAATTATAAGAAACATAATATACATAATTTTTTTATTATTTAAGTAAGTAATATGATTTACCCTTCGAATTTCCCTGAATTCATTGGTCAATTTGTTATAGGATCAATTTAATTGTAAATTATTTAATCTATTTAATGTAAAAACAATTTAATTTATATAATAATTACCCCTTAATTAGATTATTAGGATATCGTTTATTTAAGGATGCCACTTAGGCTTTATTAGGTTAAAGTGTAGATGAAGAAACAATGATAGATATTCATGAAGAAATTTTAAAGAATCCTTATGTAAAGAGTATTAGAGATGAAAAAGGTATTATGTCAGGTTCCGTTAGATTCAAGTATTATGCAATTGTTGAATATGATTTTGAGGTATATTATTTCATTAAATGATGATAAAGATTAATTTAGATTTTATGATGGTATTTTTATAATAGTAATTAAATGAAGATGCTATGGAGGATTATAGATAAATGAGTGATTATATTATTTACAGCTAAGATTATAAGGATAGATAAGAAGAACTTGAAGAATTGATGGAAAGTTTCCCTTTGAGATTATTAAAAGAAGTAAAGAGATAAGAATAGATCATTTTAGAAAGCATTAAGAGAAAGTATCCTTAGTGTGATTATTTGGATTTGAACATAGATTCTGAAAAATTATACTAATTCTTGGATGATGTTGAAAAAATTAAAAACTCATTCCATTAGGAATAAGACAGCGAAGATGAATTAAAAGTAGAAACTGAAGAAGAAAAAATAATTAGAGAATGGATAATAAACACAAGTGCAAGCATGCTACAAATGAATTTTACAAAAAAGAAAAAGACTACTGTATTAACTAAAGAATAGCTATTTTATGAAAACCTCCACTTTAAAATAAACCCTAAGCACTATTCTAATACTATTCATCCCGTTTTCTTATAAGAAAAGGCTCTTCTATATGAGTCTTAGAGATAATGTATAATTGAAGAAGAATTAAACTTAGATGATTGCTATTAAAATAACGAAAATCCTCTATGAGAGCCATAGCAGTTTTGATAAAGGAAAGAATTTAGTTTAAATCTTTTTTATCTTGTGATTAAAATATAGAAAATAACCTATTTATATATCTTTTCGTTTATTCAAAAATAAATTATTTTATTTATCATCCTGTGTAAACATCTTATTTTTGTGTTAAGAAGATTATAAACATTAAAAAAAATAAAAATTAAAATCACATTTTATAATATTAAATAACAAATAATTCTAATACAATCAACTAACAATTATTAAGTATAAATATAAATTCTTATATGATTAGCCAATTCAATTAGATTTATCTTCATTTGATCCAAATAAGGTATTATATGCTTACTTACATTCATCTTTATCTAGCATAGGGAAATATTATTCTATGAATTTAAGATACTAATTAACATCAGTAATCTTTTCTTTAACATTAAGCTTTCTAGTAGTTATATCCTCTACTAAAAGCTCTTTATCTTTAATACAAATAGCCCCAGAAGAAGGGAATCTAACTATCCTTAAAGATTTATGAAATGGAGATTTGTTAATATTAGTGTAAACATCACCTGAATATTTTAATATATCTTCATAATCACTAAAAACCTCTTCTATATAGTAAGTGCTAAAGAATTAATTTTTATCATCAATTCTATTTAAAACCTTTTTATTTTGATCTTACCATTCAAAATAGCATTATCCAAACGACCAATTCTAAACCTCACTTCTATTATCAAAATCTAATTTAAGAGGCATGTTTTTAAATCCTATTGAAACATCTACTAAATACATATCCCCTTATTCAATGATATTTTAAACAATAATGCAAACATGATTTTCTGGTATTTTTCTACAAGAAGCATGAATCAATTAAGCTTCATAACCTAAATTTTATAATAAACCACAGAAAAAGGGGTTTTATACCAAACAAAACCCACCATTTCCTTATATCATAAGCTATTTAACCTCTTAATATGACAAAGATCTACGTTCTAATTAAGGAATAGTTAGTAAAAATACATTCTAAAAAGGCAACAACTCTTAAGTTTTTTCCATTATTTATTCTAGATATTATAATCTACATTAGCCTTCTACATATTTCCCTTAATTTATCTTCTCCAAAAATTAATCTACTTCTTAATTACTTAGCTTTAATTAAGTATTTTATAACATTTTTATATTATTTTACTAAGATTTTGGAAATATAACTCTTTCTTAATATTATTTATTAAATATATTTGGGTGGTTAGATATTAACTTTTGCAAATTTATTAAAAAATTAGTAGATATTATGATTAAAATTAAATTAAAAGTAAATTACTTAGATTTATTTGCCAATTTGTTTAATTACTTTCAAAGAATAATTTGTTTAGTAAATTTATTGTAAGTTAATTTAATAAATAACTAGCAATAAAATTCTAAAATGATTTTCTTTTTATATATTGGATACCATAATTAAAATTAAAACAATAAAATCATAAAAACTTAGAAATATCTTTTAAAAATGATTTTAAGTTCAGAAATTAAAATATCTATCTGTCTAATCTTAAATGTTAGAAAGATAAAAAAACCAAAAATAAATGAAAAAAGGTCAGTCATTAATTTTTGAATTCATAATTTCTATTATTATTTTGTTAATTTATACTAGTTATGTCCTATATTGATATATTTTGTATTATTGCTATAATTATTGGACTGTTAATTAGATAAAATTTTAATAAACAAATAAAATTTAATAAAAAATGGATACCTTAAAAACTTATTTCAAAAATAAAATGTTTTAATGAATATTGCACTTTAGATCCTAATTAATTTACACCTTCTTTAAAAATTAGAAAATTTTTACATACACCTACCTCATTTATAATTAAATAGGGTCATTGGTTCAAATTATTAGTGATAGAATTGTTATATTAACTAAATTTAACTTAAAAATTATACTTATTTATGTTTAAAGAAAGATCTTCCCATTAATTGGCAATATATAAATATTTAAAGTTATTTTCTAATATTATTCTGTGATTCTTATAAATTATTCATTTCATCAGCAACAATATCTAAGATAATTAATTTATTATTCCTTAAGATCCTTCTTATCCTTTTATTAATTATTAATTTTATTTTTAAAATCTGTAAGGATATTCTCTTAAATAGAGTAATCTCATTAAAAAAAACTATGAAAATCTAATTCATTCTATTATTATTCTTTTATTTATTAACTAATCTTAAAATAATCAATGATGGATTTTAAAAATCTAATCAATAATTTAGATTGCAAATTTAATTTCAAATTAGAGTAACAATTTTTGAACTTTAAAAAATCTGATAATTACTGTTTAAGTTAAATTTATAACTACTTTCTATAAACATAGTAACTAACCTTTATTAACTAAATAAAAGTAAAGAACTAACATATTATAAATACCCAATTACTAAATTACTATAAAGAAAGTCTTATTTGTTTATATTTTAGATAATTTTTGTCTTTTTATAAAAGTAAAATTATTATAAATTTTATGCATTTTGGGATTTCTTTTATTAAAAGCGATAAACATTCCTAAATTCGATTAATAATAACATTTGAAAGAAATAAAAACAAATATCGCTAAATGTATAAAATATTAGTTAAATTATTTAGAGGCGCAATATGTTCTTAATATGATAAAACTTTTAATTACTGAGTATATACTTTAAATAGCTTTATTTAATGAGCTAAAAGAATAAATAATTCTATAAAATACAATTTAATACAATTAAATAGCTGACAATCGAAGAAATTTCCTTTAAAAATTAAAAAATTAATTTACTTAAAGAGAATTTTAAGTATTAAATTCAATTAGTTCCAAAAAAGTTTTAATAAGAAACAATAATAAGGTTTCTATCAATCATAGGGAAATACTAATCGGAATATTTTAGAAATGTTTCTAGATCATTCAATTACTCTTATAATTCAAGCTGATTTGTTTAGGGATTCTAAATATATAAATCTCTGCTTTTTATAATTACAGCACCAGTCGAAAGGTATCTAACCATTCTTAGAAATTTATGACAAGCAGGTGAGCTATTTTCGTTTGTATATAGTTCACCTTAGAATGTCATTAAATCCTCATAGTTTTTAAAAGGAACAAAAGTATTAATTTAAAAAAATTCATCAGATAAATGAATTCTTTTTAAGACATTCTTGGTGTCATCTTCCCATTCATAATAATAAGAAGAAAAGGCAAGATTTTAAATTGGACTCCTTTTTTCAAAATCTAATTTTAGAGGGACATTATAAAATGCATTTCCAACATCGACCATGTACCTATCTCCCTTTTCTAAAACATTCTCAACAATTATACATTAGTGGTTATTAGGTATTTTTCTACAGCTGGAGTGAACTAAATTAGCTTCAAAACCTTAGGATAATAAAAAGGAATAAAAAAAGGGGTTAATAACTATACAACAACCTCCTTATCCAGTTGTTAATTGATATTTAACTTCTTTTTCAGTAAAAGGAATTCTTTCAGAAAGAGGAATGGCATGGAGAAAAACAGTCTAAAATGGAATCCATTCTAAAGTATTAGCTACTGCTTTATTTAAGTATTCAAGTCTACATTCACCTTCCTTATATCTATGTAATTTAATTTTATCCAAAAATTAATCTATTTCTTCTTCAGATAGAGTGATAAAAGTCTTTGCAGATTCGGAATTCATGATTATTTTTTTATTTATCTTCTGTTTTTTTTCTTCTTTTTGTTTTGTTTTTGTTTAATTGATAATAATACAATTGTTGCTATTTTTTGATAAAGATCAATCCATTCTATCTTACAATAAAAATCGAATAATTTCTGACTAAATATATTAGAAAAGCTATAGATTGATAAAAATTTTACATATTTTTGATGATATTTTTAAGAAAATACACCTTTAAGAAGTTTCTAATATTTTCCAAATCCAAAACAAATTTTGTCCACAATCTTTATTTGTTTGTATGCTATAATTTAAATACTCATTAATTTTAAAAATCTAAATTAGGATCAATTAAAAATATAAATTTTATTAAACTATTATGATATGATGAAATATTCTCAAAAGATATATTTAAAACTAATAATAAATATTATATATATTTAGTAGATAATTATGATTATTCAAGATATCTGTCATAATTTGATAACAATTATATTTAATATATAATATTTTTTAGTAGCCTGAAATTGATCAATTTTTTTAACTACTTACTAAGGAGGTCGTTTATGATATATTATTAGTAGTTTGACTTTAATCACCATTTTGTATTTCTTTCTAACTAAAAAAATTATTGTACGATGATATACACATGTTTTAGTCTAGCATTGGAAAGTATATTTCTATATACTAAAGAAATTAGCTCAGATTTTTAATAACATCCTTTACTTCAAGTTTTCTGGTATTAATATTTTCTATTAATAATTCGTTATCTCTAAAGCAAATAGCTCCAGAAGGTGGGAATCTAATAATTCTTAAAACATTATGATAAGGAGATTTATTTACATTTGTATAAACATCTCCTTAAAAAGACAGCATATCTTCGTAATCTGTAAATACTTCAAAAGAAAAAGAACAAAAAAAAGAACTATGTAAATCAATTCTATTTAAGATTTGCTTTGTGTCATTTTCCCACTCATAATAATACTAAGCAAATGAATAAGATTATATTTAACTTCTCTATTCAAAATCTATTTTAAGAGGCATATTTTTATAGCCTAAGCAAACATCTACAAGATATCTATCTCCTTAATCTAAAATATTCTCAACAATAATACTTGAATGATTCTCTGGTATTCTTCTGCACGAAGCATGTATCAATTTAGTCTCATATCCTAAGCTCTGCAAGAAGCAACAGAAAACAGTATTTAGCATTAAGCAATATCCACCCTATCCAGAAATTATAGACTCTTTAATCTCTTAGAAAGATAATTATCTACGTTCTTGTAAAGGTTTTGCAATCAAAAAAATATTCTAAAAAGGGATAAATTCCTAAGTCTTTTCCATAGCTTACTCCAAATATTTGAGTCTACATTCTCCCTTAACATATTTATGAAGTTTTATTGTCTCTAAAAATTAATCTGTTTCTTAATCTGTTAGCTTTAGTTAATTTCTTTTTTGCATTTACCAATAATTTTTTTTTACTTTAAACAATTTAAATTATTTTTTAAAATTAATCATTCATTACATTTCTTGAGTATAATTTAAAACTTTACTATAAATTTTCTTTGATTCTATTTTTTACAAAAACACAAGAATATCATCTGTAAATTAAATTAAATTCTTCTGAATTTTCTTCTTACATCATTCTTTTTATTTTCTAGTAATTTTTATTTGCCACAAATTCTGATATTTCTAAAATTAAAAATAATTATGTATTTTAAAGGTATTATATAAAATAGAAAAAATGTTTATTTAAATTTAATCTTTTTAAGAATGTTATAAAATTAAAAAGTATGAAGTAATATGAAAGAAAATATTATTTTAATTTAAGATTTCAAAATAAAATTCATTTTATAATTAATACAAATTTTTTTATTTTCAATTAAATTTTATATTTAATGAAATTAATATTGATCATATTTGCTATTTTAGAGATTAAATTCTGAAAGTAGAAATAATAACTATTTAATAAGTATGAGTAAACTAGAAATTATGAAATTATGTTTAAATAAAAATATTAAAATATTTTGAATTTTATTAATAAACAGATATTTATTTAGATTATTTTAGATAAATTACAAAAGAAAAATTGAAAATATTAATTAATAAATAGTAGATATTTTTTTCTCCAAATATTTACTTAAAAAATGTTCTTGATAATAAGAAAATCAATAAAATATTAAAAGAGGTAATCTATGATCAGGAGTAAAGATCATAAAGGATTTAAGAAGGTGAATATAACATCTATTGTTTTACACTTTTATCAAAGATAGAAATCTATAACAAATTAACTTTTAAACCAAGCAATACTTTTCTTTCGTTTTATGATAATTTTCCCACTTTCTCTAGTTTGAGTGTTTCTGTAGTGTTTAAAAAGCCATTAAAATGCCTCTAAAGTAATATAAATGCTAGGTTTTGATTGTAAAAATATGGATTTTCTAAAAACAAATCAATGAAGCACCTTTCTTCAGACATTATTTGTTATGAGCAACACTTGCATAATTTATTTAAACAGTCAAGCAACTCCACTTCAATATTATTTTCTAGATATTAAGAAACTATTTTAAGCAAAATATATTGTTTCTTACAAAGTGGACTGCAGTGGCTATTAATAAAAGGTTCTTATATAATAGAATTTTAATTAGAATTTTGTTAAAACTTTTCTAAGTTACTATTAAAACTGATAAATAGTTATTTAATATTAAGTTAATTTTACTTAAGCATCTTTATAGCTTTACTCAATCCCTAAGTAGTATAGATGTGTAAGGATATAAATTTAAAGATATTAAAGTATGTTTATTAGGAGAAATAGCAAATATTAATAAATAAGATAAGCAGAGTTAATATAATCTAGATTAATTTAATGATATCTTAAACAATATAAGATTTTTGAGTATAAATATTATCTTTAGGAGTAATAATAGGAAAGACAAGCATCAAACTGAATTCTATTAATTTATTAACATAATCCATATTTTAAATATTCTTTCTGCATAAATATTACTAAATTGTTTAACTATTATATATATAAGAAATACTAGAGAAAAGCTAGCAATAAATAGTTTCTTTTGTTGACTTATACAGTGTTTAGCAGCATAGATTATTAGCATAAGAGCTCCATATCGTTAATACTATAACATTAAACCCTATTAGGCATAATAAGTAGTATCCTAAATTTGTTCCATTCAAATCATAAGTAAACAAAAAACTAGAAATGCATAAAATATTAGCTCCAAAGGTTATCATAAATTTACAATGCTTTTTAAATGAATAATAATTATTATCTTACAAATTCATGAATAAACATAGGAAGAATGTTATAGTTGAAATATACACACCATAGAGCAGAATAATTAAATAAACTTCTAAGCTTGGATCAAAAATAATATGATAGCCAAATAAAAATACAATTTAGAATATTAACAAAAGCAGGGTGTTAATGTAATATTTAATAGTTAAAACATTTGACATTTCATTTCTCATATCATCGCTAAAGATTATATAAAGAAAACCTAACTAAAGAATGTCTGCTAAATAGAATGTAATAGATCTCCTATGAGTGATTCCAATCATAATTGTGATAATCTTATCAAATCCAAAAATAGACCAAAACACATAAAAGTAAACTTTCTCTCCACTGTTTTATAATTTATAAGCAATAAAAATCTATAGGATTCCTAAAATATAGTAAGCTAGGGACTTAAGAGGCAACGATCTAGTTTAGTTATTATTTTAGTAGATTTCTATTTGCATTATTGGTTAATATTTAGAATCTCTAAATTTACTTATCTTTTTTTTTAGATTACTTTTTCTTTTTTTATAAGATTAATTTGTTTAAATTGGTTGGTGATTGGTTGATTAAATGATAATTTACACTTAAATCTCTAATGACAAATACTTTATTTGAAGTGTTTACACGATAATTAAACTACATAGACTTTCAAAACAATGTAAAATAGGAATGAATTTAAAAGCAATGTTTAGGGGTATTACTCAATTACTTTATTCATAATTTATTTGAATTGTTTGATTACAAATAATAATTCTTGTAGATTTATAACAAAATAAAAGGATTTATTTAAATTTAAAAATAAACTAAAATAGATAATTTAATTCAATTTAAGTTTAAAATTTAATTACTTTAAAGTAAAAAAGGTATTTAATAATTGATAAACATATTTAAACGATTAAACTGGAGATTTTAAAAAGTAAATATAAATATTTAAAAGTAAAAGCACAGGATAAATGTGATTTAGACATAGATAGTTTCTAGTAAGTAAAAAAGAAAGGAAAGTAGAGTATTGTATTTTGGTTTATTTAGTCGTAGTAGGAGTAACAGTAAATAAGTTCTTATGTTAAGTAGTTAGTTAGTCGTTTTATTAGGTAGGTAGGTAGTTAGTTTATTTATTTATTTGTTTATTTATTGTCATTTTTTGCTTATAAGTTCTTTTGTTTATCTGTCTGAAATTTGTTTTCATTCATCAAATAAATCGTATAATATAACACGAGGAGAGTAAATCATATATTCTTTTATATATTTTTGAAAGGAAGTGATTTATAACACCTGAGATTTTATTTAAATGTGCTAGCTCAAATTTTATTATTCTTCTAATAGACTATTAAATTTACTAAAAGTGTAGCCTTTTTCAAATCTTTAGAACAAAATATTATCTTAAATTAGGTTAATTTTTTCATAAAGATGAACCATTTTAACAACACTTGAAGCTACTTCTTCAAAGATCATTTCTTCCTCAAAGATCATTTTTAATAAATAACAATCGCAAATTTGAATGTTTTTTGTATTTTCAATAATATGCACATTATTCTTTTTTGAGATGCTTAAATCTTGCAAAAGTGCATAATTTATCATACAAGACTCTTTACAAAAAATGAGACCATCCTCTTCGAGTATTGCACTATTTTAGGTAAGCTGCTTTTCTTTAATGAAGTCAATATGAAGGAACTTGGTTTTATGTTAATCTTTAGATAGGAATTAAATAAGTTTTAAGGCATCGTTCTTATCACAAACTACAAAATACTAGGATAGAAATACAAAAGTATAAGTTCGTTTAAAGTAGCAAATTAAATAAGCAAAAACCAATAAAATTGCCAAGAATGTATTTATAAGTTTGATAAAATGAGAGGTATCTTATTGATTGAATTCAATCAGCATTTCGATGCATTCTTTTTTGCAGTGAAATAGAAGTATTATAAGTAGAACTATATAGTTGAGAAACCCTACTAGTGTTATATTTCTATTTTATACATTGTAGCTCTCTTTGATAGACTATGTAGGATATCTAGTAGCTGAAAATACTGAGATAGCGAATTAGACAAAAATTCTGTAGGTATAAGGTTTTTCAGAAGATTTATATGGAGTCAAGAACTGATAAATAAATAAATTAAATTCTTTTAGAACCATAAAATAAACACCAAGATTGGTGCTATGACTATCTTTGTATTACAAAAAGCTTGCTAATGTAATGATATTAGCTCCAGTAGACATTAGATATGATAAAAAAGAAATAGTAAATTTATTTAAGAAGTGCTTTGATTCACCTAATATGTTCTCACATCCAAGCCAAGCCATATATATAAATATATTAGAAAGAAAGCTGACATAGTGTAAAGCAACTATATACCAGTATGCTTAAATATCATCAAAATATCCTAACAAGAAAAAAGTGATAATTTATCCTACGATCAAAAGAGGAATTCTATTAAAAATATGAGATAGTGCAAATTCTTGTTTAGTGATATTTACTCTCTTTGATCCTATGTAAAAGAATCCAATAAATAGGGCATCATATATGATAAACTTGATTTCTAGGAGTCTTTTATACATCTAGAAGATTTGAATGAAGAAAGTGATAATCATATAGCAAAGAAAGAGTATGAAATAAGTAATTTATTCTTTATGAGAAGTCAAAGCAATCCAAAGGTTGAAAATGCTATTCGAATAATAAAGAATTGATAATATTAATGCTCTAGTTCTCATCCTACATTCCCTTCTCTAATTGTAACTAGCCTAATTATTGTTGTTAACACCATTGTTATCTATCATTATTTATCTATTGCGAAAGAATCTCTTCTTTAATCTCTACTTTTAATAATTTTTATATAATTATTTAATGATCAATATCAAATTTCTTCAAATTTAAGCCGTCTATTTTCTGATTTATGTATCTTTATATCTTTAATTTAATTAAATCATCATCTGTAAGCTTTGATTTTAAAAAAATTCCTACTTAGAATAATTTATAAATTTGAAATTTAATCAACAAATGATATTAAATTAATTGTTAAATTTTTCTAGGTTTTTTGGTATTTTTTCTTTCAAATATTATAATTCTCCAATACCAGTATTTTTATATTAAAACTATTACTTTCTTATAATATTCTTATTATATTCAGATAAAAATAAAGTAGATAAATTATAGAGTTAGAGATATTAGATCCAACCAATTTTATATTTATCTTTCTGCATTAATTAAGGGGAAAAGTTGGGAAAAAGTTAACAAATAAATAAAAAAATCAGATCTTACTACCAATAATTAAAGCCTTTACAGAATAAAAAAAATAGACAAACTAAACGATATGGGTTAAATTATGGATATCAATAATCTACTTATATTTATGATAGAATAGGGTAAAAAATACTAAATTAATTCTCCAATCAGTTTAATTTTCCATTCCTAAATATAAACTATAAATTTCTATTTTATCAAATTATCTGTTTATTTTATTAAGTTATTTTATTTAATAGTAAAAAACTAGTAAATACTATTATACTCTATAACTGTAAAATAGAATTCATCAATATATAGACAAGTATTTATCTCAAAGTATCCAGATTTATAATATAGATTGATGCTTATCTATATCAAAACTAATATAAAATACTCATCTATAATTTAATGCTATTTATCGAACTTTTTATTTCAATAAAATAAAAAAGGCTTTTTAAAATATGTTAAATAATAGATAAAATTCAAAATTAATTCATTAAAAATGTTAATAATTTATCCTTAAATTTTATCTTATTTTCCAATTTATTAAAATAATAATAAAATAAAAATACTTCCCCAAAATTCATACATTAAATTTGAACAAAAATAATTATTTTATTAATTGACTCATATTTCATTTCAGACATTTCATTAAATAAAAATGATTTGCTTTTTTTCTAATTCTATTTGGCTAACAATATTTAAAGTACAAATAGTAAATAATTTCTAAAGGTTTGGGAAACTTAAATTATAATTTATAAAAATTTAAAACAGTCCTTCATTTGAATATATTTAGCAAATTAAAGTTTTTATTTTTATTTATTTGGAGAATAGCATAAATAAAATCTCAAAATGATGGATTAAAAAATAAATTGCTTTTTAATATTATTATTAACTATAAACTTTATAACTAAGAAAAATAGTAGGATTTATTATTTTTAAATTAATCATTTTAATGAAGATGATGATAAATAAGAGTCAGTTAATAATTTAAGAGAAAACATAATTCAGATATAATTAAATGTAGATGATTTCATTACTTTTAAATTAGATAATATATTTAGTTGAAGATTAAAAACTTGATTCTACTAAAGATCATTCAAATCACTTGAAAAAAAGAAGATAATAAAATTAAGAAATAGCTTTATTATCTTGCTAAAGTCCCATTAATTATAAAAGTATAATATAATAATTAATTGACAAAAGAAGACATAATATAATTTATTCAGTTGTTATTAGTATTACAATTATGTGGCCAGTAATAGAGTTCACCTTTTATACCTTTCTATTATTAGTTCTACTCATTATGATGATTACCAAATTAAGCACAAGTTCAAGATAATCAAATATTGAATTCTATGAAAAAAAATTATAAATACTACATAAGAGATTTCTTTACAATATTTTTAGAAAGCAGAAAACTTAATGTAACCCTAATTTGAATAGGCAAACTAGCTAAATTACTAATAATTTAAAGAATCTAGCCTAAATAACTCCTTAGAGAAGGGAAAGTAGAGGTAGTATTATTGGAGGGATAGGAAATTTTAAAACAAATGATGAACAATTGCAAAAAGTAAATCTTTAAAATATATAGAGGCTAGTTAAATTAAATGGCGAGGGTTTTAAATAATCAGAGATCTAGGATATAAAACTATATTAAAAGATAAAGGAAAATCAGCTTGAAGAATATCAAAATATAGTTATTAATAGGAGATTTCAAGATATTAAAGCAATCTAGTACTCTAAATGGAAATTGGCTTGGTATATGGTTAAGTTATAGCTCAAAAGAAAGAATGTATTGCTACACATCTTATATGAAAAGAGATTAGGATATTTCCATAAATTATCCAGTATTTTTGTTTTTATTCTAGAAATGCTTGTAATTTTAACAGTTTGCTAGTCTATAAGAAGGACATTTTTATTCTCATGGTATAATTTAAATAGGAATATTGAAGAAGAAGAAATCTAGAGTTAAATAGTTTACATTTGCATTATAACCTAGTTTGTAATTGTTTCCCCTCTTTTTTTGCTAGTTTAGATGTGGATTGAGAGTACAAGCAGCGATTTTTCAGAAGTAAAGAAAAAAATAACAAGAAAAGTTTAATCAAAGCATTGTTTATGTGTTATTATGGGCGATTAAGGAAGCGTAAATGCATTAATTACTGCAGTTATTTTTATCATTGGAGTCTATGAAGGTATATGTTTATATGCTGAATTAAATTACAATAACATTGATTTCTCAATCTTTGTAACTTGGATTTCTCTATGCATTGGAGAGCTTCTCTTTTTTAGGAATTTCTATATTATTACTTATGCAATTGCTAAATATTATATAGCCAAAGACAAATCTCTAAAAGATGATATAAGAATGACTCTTTTTATTTATTATATTATTGATACTACAAAAAAGAATGGATAGAAATTTAAATCAGCAGCAGCAGCGAGGAAATCTATGCTTAGAAAGCTAAAATCCTAAAAATAAAAAAAAGAAGATCTATTTGAAGATGAAGAACATTAATCTTAGTAACATGAAGATGAAAAGATATCTACCCATGAAGGTAATTAAGGCAAAATAGAAAGTAACTTGTAATAAAAAGTATCTTAAAAGGAAATACCAATAATAACTACTAATAATAATATAAATAACAACAACTAAATTAATATCATTGATGAGTCAAACAATGAATATGAAGAGGATGATGAAGAAGATGATTTAAGCGATGATATTTATGATGAAGAAGAAGAAGAATCATATTAAGAATCTAAAAATAATTAAAAAGATAATAAAAATTAATAAAATAAATTAGAAAATATTCCTAAAAAATATGAATCTGAAAGTTAAAATAATTGTATCAATAATAATATCCTTACTCCAAGTATATTGAATAATCTAATAAAAAACACTAATTCAATTGATACCTGTAATAAAGGTGATTCAATAAATTAGTGCTAATTAGAAAAAAATGAAAGTGTTTAGGCGGATTCAAATCAATAAAATCAATAGAATATTAAAAAGCTTACTGAAGATTTAGTAGAAAATTCTTTAGTTAATAATGATGATAATGGAAAGAGATTAAACACTTCTTTTGCCTTTGAAGAAGAATCTGTGATTCAAGATGAATATCCAGTTACTTTAGAAACAGTTGAAGACTAAAAGATACCTAAGAATAAAAAAAATTTTACTTACACAAGGATTTTATCTTAAACTTCGGAGGGTTACTTACATCAAATTTCTCAAATTTATTCACCTAATTTTGGGTATAAATAAATATCTTCTGTAATAAAATCCTTTAATTCTAGTGATATCTAAGATGCATCAAGCTATAGTATTCCTCAAAAAATGAACGAATCATTAGAAGGAATAACTTAAAATTAAAAATAATAAAATAAATATAACATAATAAATAAAAATGATAAATCTTTTACTATTAATAGAGAAATTGCAATAGGTAAGGTCCATAATTTAGATATTAAAAAAATAATGAATCTGTAAGAATAAAAGAAATTTGAAAATGATTCATCTTTTTTAAAGAATTTAGTAGAATTAAAGTAAATTAAAGATGACAATTTTAATCCAGGAAATAAAACTCCAAATGATGTCTCCATTTTTGGAAATAAAGACACTTCTTCTTTTATGATAAACGAAGAATAAATTTTAAACATTAATCAAAAGAATTTTAATGCAAATACCTCTTTTTTTCTTAACAAAAGTGAATTGTTAGAGATACTGAAACCAAATGGAATAAATGCTGAATAAAATGCTTGATTGCTCTTTAATTGTATCAGTTACTTCAATGAGAAATCTATTAAATTTTATATTGTATGTTAAGCATGTTACTATTGTTTATAGATAAGAGAGTAGAATGCAAATTTCTATAATTATTTCATTCCCTATTTTTAAATTAATAGATATTGAATTAGAATTATTTTTAATTTAATTGATTGATTTATTTTATCTAAAAGCATTATTATTTGATTTTCTATTTAGATCCTAAATTTTAATAAAATTAAATAGGATTATCATTATAAGGAATCAGAAAATATTTTTAAAATAAGGTATTTTTTATTATAAAGTTACAAGATAATAAGCAAATAAACCTAATATTAACAAATTAACGAATTAATAATTAACAATAAATTAAATTGAAGATAAATAGAAAGAAATTATATAAATTTCGTTAATTTTTGTTTGGTAAAAAATTTTAATTTTTATTCCAAAATTTGTTAATTGTTTATTAATACTTCTAATATCAGAAATGCTTAGGAATGTTAAAAAAATATACCTAATTTACTATTCTAATGAATTCATATATTATCAATCAATGATAATTAAATAAAAGATGATATAAATGAAATATGATCAATGTACTTTATCATTAAACTAATTTTTAAAACCTTTTCATGCATGCAAAGAATACTATGTTTCTTTGTCTTTCAAAGAATATATGCCAAACAGTAAAATTAAAAAGTTGTTCGCAAAAATAGTATTCTTATAAAAATTAATCAAAAGAAATAAACATTAAAATAGTGGGATATAGCAAGGATTAATATAATTGGTTATCATTGTTTGAGCTTTGAAAAACATAATTGATAATATAAAACAAAGAATAGTTGTTTATAATCATTATAGCAGATGAATAGAAGTTCTGTCAATCCGACTATTTAGAGTAACCTTGGGGTCAATTAAATTAACAGTCCATTGTTAGAAAAGTTGTAGAAATTTTAGCAAAAGTATAACTAGATTGTTGAATACTAAAATCCAATCTCTCAGCTTATCTAAAAGTCAAACGCAAACTCGTTTACAATCATAAATAAATGTAACTATATATTATTGGGTTCTATTTAATTATATAATTACTATCCTTAAATATTCAATAAGACTTAATAAATAATTATATTCTTACTAATTTATAGAGTAGAATTCAGATTTTGAAGATAAGCAAATTTATAACAAGCGCTCGTAAAATCCTCATTAGTCCTACATAGCATAATCTAAAAAAAGTATTTTAGATAAATAATACAATCACCTCTATTTGTAAAAATTGCAGTAAAATCATGCTCAAATTCAGAACTAATAATAGCTGCAATTTGATAGTGTTGTTTTCAAATCACAAGTTAATCCAGCTATTAATGAAATCAAAGTTGATTATAGTTCAAGTGGATATTAAGCACAAAAACCAGCAATCTAAACTCAGATAAAAGGTATTTATTAAAATTAACTTACTTCAACTTCAAATATCATGATAGTTCTAGAAAAATAATATTTTTAACTAAGCAAATAAACAATAAATATTTTATGATCAAGTTTAAATATTGATGAAGATAGTAATTATTTTAAAAAGTTTAAAATTCACAAATGAATTTATAGTTTGTTACAACTATTTGCAATAATTTTCATTATGATGAAATTAGGAAGGTAAATAATAGGAGGTTTCAATGCTCTTCACATCTAACAATTTGAAGATAAATTAAATGAGCAAATAAATGAAAGAAATAGAATAAGCCAGTAGGTTTTCAAGAATATTAATTTAGATACAAAAGACTGTAATTCGTTCCCTTTTTTTCTTTTTCGATTTTCTTCAGGAACTTTTTTTGATATCATAACTTACAAATTGTATATTCAATTGAGATAACGTATAATAAACTACAAATAGATAATGCAATTTTTATTTTAAAATACATCTTAAAAGGAATTTTTATTATTCAATATAATTTTACAGCCTAGATATTAATACATTTAAACTCAAACCTTTTAATTATTAAATAAAATAAATTCTTAATAATTAACAGCAAATGTAGGAGTAAAACCGACAGCAAGGCAACTCAATACTATAAATTTGAATAAAATAAATTTAAACAACGAAAGATACTGCGAAATCGAAAACTATCTTGAAAATTGCACTGGGGTTTAGGCATAGCAAGGTAATGGAATAATAGCTCAATAATAATAACCTAAGAATTAACAATAAACTGTTTAATAAATTATTAAGAAATAATTCACTGGAGGCTAAAGAATTGTGAAGATAAATAAAAAAAGAAGAGAAATAAAACCATCAAATCTCTTAGGAGGAGATTACTTTATGTTTTTGGATGCTAAGAGATAAGGTAATCTCAAAATGCTTAAAGATTGTGATGATGAAATTCTTTATAAAATCTGGTAATTGTAGGAGAAAGGTTTTCCTATTAATGAAAGTAAATTTTATTTTATTTCTATTTATTTAATCTAGAGTATTTATTTTTTTATAAAATTAGGTGATTTAATGACACTGTCTTGTGGGGAATAGATACCAATCGTACCTTAAAAATTATAGAATTAAACTAGATAACCTCATTATAATAAAAGGGTTAATGTTTAATAGTTAATAGGTTAAAACTCTACTTCAAAAAGCGGAATAGAGGAGTCTTAAGTTAACTTATCTATATCACCCTCTACGAATGTTATTTCATACCCATAAAGCTCTTACTTTTAAGCAAATTAAAAATAAATCTAAAATTAATTTTAGAATTAATCTGATTAAATAATATCGATTGACAATTCATAAAACCAAAGGTATAATGATGGAAGCAACTAATATAACCCAAGTACAATATTAAACACATAGAATGATTAAAAGTGTAAACATGAATTTAAGCTATGTAGAGCTAAGGATGATTTTGATAAAGAACTCATTCAATAAATGTTCTAGTCTAACATATAATCATCGAATAGGCCAATGAGTAGCTCTATTCAAAATAAGAGAATTGTTAGTGATACTAATGGGAGTGGTATACCAATTATTTCTGGAAATTAAATCCTCTCTTGCTATAATCAACTTAGATATATGAATAATATTCAAAAGACTTAGAATAATAAAAGTGATAATCAAAAAAAGATATCTTATAATATTAGTAATATTTGCAGCTAGATTAACACTGAAGATTCTTAACCTTAAGGAAATTTAACTCAAAAAGGAAACATTAAAAATACTCCTAGAATCGCTTCTCGTCCAATTTCTCATTATGAGCAGACTGGAAGTGGAGCTATTTTAGCTGCCAATTAAAATGTCAACAATGGCTAGAACGACAAAATATTCAAGAGAAAAGTTGTAAAAAATTCGACTAATTCTCCTAAAAATTAATAATAGGTGATTCCAACAAAATAACAATAACTGTAATAAAAAATGGAAAACTATCGTGATTTTATGAATATCATTAATTTCTCGAATAATCTTGTTATTCCTTATATTTTGTCCAATCCCAATCCACCTTTATATAAAGTATATATTGGCTTGGGAAATAACGGTATCTTAGTTCGTCAAATATTTAAAACAAGGTTAATAAATAATTTTATCTTTATTTCATAATTGATAATCTTAAAAAATTAATTAGATGGTGGTGGTAGTTAGTAGATAGTCACGATGACTGGCCAGATTGCTAATTCCTTTGGATGTAATGGAGAAGAAAAGAATACACACGATTTATGAAATCACTTCCTCAACTATCTTATGATAAACAGTTTGTCAAATAAAATGATGAAAATTCTTCTCCTTCTGATTAAGAATTTAAAGCTGTTGCAAAAAAGAAAACTTCAATTGAGTAATCAAAAAAGAAGGGAGAATCTTATTAAAAGTTAGTTTAAAAGTTAATTAATGAGTAGGATTTTGAAATTTTAGAATAGAGTCTCTCCTCAAATAAAGTAACCACTTTTAAATAAAATGAAATTATCTATTGCTCTTAATAATAATTAGAAATAATTTGCACCACCCTTTATCTCCAAAGAATTTTGTAGTGAGAAGTTTTGTGAAGAATAGAGTAAAACTAGGACAATTACTAAACTAAAAGACCCCATTAATTATAAGCTCCACAACCATGTTTAGAATAATTTCCATATTTGCAACAAAAAGGTAAATATTAATTAATAAAATATTCTTTTATTTTAGTTAATTATTTAAATTTAGGCATTATTTTACAACATGAGATAATACTATGAATTTGTTGGAAAAGATCCCTTTGATTATATTCCTTTGACTTTCCACATTAAGGAAGGAACTAGTGATAAAGAATGGGAGAGATTCTTAACATTCTACAGTCAAATAGATTAATAAGTGTAAGAAATTGAAAAATTAAGACAAAAAATTGATACCGAGAAATTAAATATTGAAAAACCAAAACCAATTAAGAATGTGTGGATTATAAAGCCAGGCGAAACAACAAACAGAGGAAATGGTATCCAAGGTAATATTGTTAGAAATGTGTGTAAGAAATATTAAATTTAAGACAAAATAAAAAAATAGTTGCTTCTGACTTGTAGTCAATCCAAAATATAGTGAATACTAAAGAAGTACACAGCAATGGAAAAAATAAAACATTTATTGTGTAAAAATATCTAGAAAAGCCTTTACTTTATAATAAAAGAAAATTTGATATTAGATGTTATTTGCTAATAACAACATATAATGGTATTATAAAAGGTAATTCACTCTTTTTAATCTATCTTCATTATTTTCATATTCTTTCATTTTAAAGGCTATTGGTATTAAGATGGTTATATAAGGACTAGTTCTAAAGAATTCACCCTCAGAAATTTAGATAATAAATTTATCCACCTCACAAATGATGCCATTCAAAAGAAAGGTGAAGAATTTGGGAAATTTGAAATCGGAAACAAGCTTTCCTTTAATGAGTTTTAGAGATACATGGATACAAATAATAGTTCTAGTCAGAACAAATACAATTTTATGGATAAAACCTATTAAGATATGAGGGTATTTTTATAAGATTAAACAATATCATTCATGCTTATCTATATTTTTAATATAAAGAGTATTGCGACTGATTGTGTAAAGGCTATATTCAAAAAACTTGAACCTTAAAAGAAATAATTTAGCTTTGAGGTAATTTTATTGAAATTTACCTTAAATTTTTTATTTCAATTCTTACTTTTTTATTGGAATTAAAAGCTTTTTGGATTAGATTTTATGATTGATGAAAGTTACAAAACCTGGCTTATAGAGGTTAATACAAATCCATGTTTAGAAACCAGTTGTCCTCTTCTAGCTAGAATTATATCAACTCTTGTAGAAAATGTATTCAAAATTGCTGTAGATCCTATTTACCCACCACCAAGCTTCCCTAAGAGTAAAAAACACTTGATTCCTGAAAATATCTATGAATCTAATAAGTTTGAGTTAATATTTGATGAGTTAATAGATGCTTAAAATCTCACCTTGTTGCCATCTAAAAGTATATTTTTCTTAAAATTGTTAATTTAGTCATTGCAGATTTTCTGATAAATACTTAATTTAAAAAAATTTACTAAATTTAGACGAAAATGTTTTGGAAGAAGATTGTGAAGAAGAAGAACAATTATTAGCTGAAGAAGAAAGTGAATGAATGTATCATTTTTTTAAAACTGTAGAGAAGGACAATAATAGATAAACTAAAACTAAAAATTAAGATGTTGTACTTTAAATTTACTTGCTATTTAAACACGATAAATGAAATAATGTCACTTTATATTTATACTCAATAAATTATATATAATTTTTGTAAAAAATCTAAAAAAAGAGATAATAATTTGATAATTTTATTTTCTTAACTAAAAAAAAAATTGTAACAATTATAAGGATACAGCTTTAATTATATTATAGATCTTAATCTTTTAAAATTATTTTTAAGTCTATGTTATTATCTAAATAATTTATTATGGCCTCTATTAATTTTTCAATCTTAATTCACAATTTATTAATAGGAGTTTATCAATAAATCTATGTAATAAGGAATGGATAATTATTACTAATAATCAACCACAAATTATTGCTTCTAATAATATTCCTTAACATATTTAATAGCATTTTATCAAAAATTTTGAGATTTTATTTAAAAATAATGATATTTTTCCACATTTAACTATGGTTAAGTATTTTTCAATTTTTTTAAATGAAATTAATATAGATGAAAAAAAGATAACTTGCTTAAAAATTAAATTATTTCTTTTTAATATTTAAGTTGGCTGTTATTTTAATTTATTGATAAAAATAGCAAAATATAATTAATTTACTGAAATTTCCTTCTGTCTTTTGAACAATTAATAAATTATTATACTTGTTATAATTAAATTGTAAAAGTTAAGGAATTTTTGATGGATTTAGATTGACTATTTTTTGGTAAACACTAGTACTAATTGTTATGTCTTACAAAACTATTAACATCGTCGATTTATATTTGACTAATTTATTTTTTAAAAGTTACTAATTAACTAAAATAAAATCAATAAATCATTATCAAATCAATTAGTAGATCTAAAAATTAAAGCAAAAAGTTTACCTATAAAAGCAAATATTTCATAAAAATAAATTATAAATATTATAAAACCTAATGAGTTTATAGTTCTTAAGTTTAAAATTACAAATAATTATTATAATATCCATCATTAAGTAAACATAATGTGACGAATATGGATTAAGCCTTATAAAGTAAGTTTTCTTATCAATATTTTATAATATTTATCATTCTCTTTTATGATTAGTTACCGCATTATAAGTAAAGCACCTATTGATCAAAATAAAGGATAAAATTGCAGTGTATACTAAGAAGGCATAGGATGTTTAGAATGTTAATTTAATTATTTTAGAGTTCCCTAAGATGATGGCCTTCATTTTTGTATTAAATGGTTTTAAGATATTTTAACTTATTTGTAAATAGTTCTTATTCCTTTTCATTTATTACTAAAACAGTCCAACATTAGTAGAGAGCGAAAATTAAGTAAGTAAGGAATATCTATGCCTAAATTGCTTAAATAATTAAGAGGATTGGTAAATTAAACTAATTAAGGCTATAAAATGATATTAACATTTATTATTTTAATAGGTTTAAATCGTTAAAGTGTACATAAATTACTTCATATGATAATCAAATGCAGTTAGTTGTAAAAACTTCTAGTTTTACTTTTGAAGTTGATAAAAATAAAAATACTTTGAAATTAGCATAAGTTGAGTAACTATGTTAATAGAATTTTTATTTAGATTAATAGCAGAGTCTTATTTGTTTAAAGTGCCCATTAGGATGCAATAAATGTTAAAAAATAGAGTAAAATGTAATCTGTTCTGATTGTGAGACAGGATATTTATTAAAGGATAACTTATGTGTAACTTGCTCTTCTCTTATTCCAAGCTGTAATTCTTGTGGATCTAAATAAGGAGTTATTTATTGCTTAAGTTGCTAAAGGTATTTTTTGAAATTTTATTTAGTTTTTCAATTATTATTCTATTCTTGATAGAATTTTTTTAGCATTTATAAAGAATTTTTACCACAATAATTAATTAATTAATTAACTGTTATTTTATAAAGATAATTTAATGGATTTCAATCTATCCCTACAGCTGATTTAAAATCTTGTATTTCTTGCCAGTAAATTGGGATGAATTCTTCTAATTCTAATTGTGTTTAATGTTCTCTAAAAAATTCAGAAGGGATATAAATAAATTACTTAAATTAATCAAAATTACTATATAGCTAATCACCTTAACAGGATTAAAGTTAAGAAATAAATTAATATACCTTGTTTTGTGATTAATGTGCATCTAGATATTTTTTGGATAGCTAGTACTAATGTTCTAAGTGTATAGATAATTGTGATTTTTGTTATTAAGGTGATCTTACAGAAGATATTTCTAATCCTGAAGGATATTATACTTTAAAATATAAATATAAAAAGTATTAATCTAATAAATTTATCAAGAAATGTTTAAAATGTCAGGAAGGATATTTTTTATAAAAGAGTTAATCTTTATAAGATGAGTAGTGTTTACCTGAGAGTTAATTAACAATCACTTAAAAAATTAAAAATTGCATTTTAGTAGTAGTTTATGGAAATAATTCTACTTGTAGATTTTGCTTTAATTCTGGATAAAAACTAGGAACTAATGCCTGCAATTTATCACTAGATAACTATAATAAAGATACGAAGTGTGTGAGTTTTTATTAGAAGGATGATGGGAGTTTATATTGCGATTTATGTCTTGAAGGTTATACACCAAGCCCATAAGGTTGTCAACCTTGTAGAAATGGAGCTTCTTATTGTACATTAGTATCTCTTTCTACACAAAATGAAAGTTTATTTTCTCTTTTGCACATATAAGTCTTTAAATAAGCTTTTACAGAGTGTAAATAATATTTTTTAAAATTACCAAATTTAAATAAAATAAATAATTTTTTAGATGAAGAGTAGAATTATATGGGAGTTTATTAAATTAAAGAGAATTTTGCAGATTTATTGTGCGATAACAATTCCAATCCTATTGATAAAAAATGTTAGATATCTGAATGTTAATAATCTAGGTAACTAATTATTTAGGATTTTTATTTAAGCTCACATTATTTTTTACTAAATAGAAGTTGTTTCAAATGTAACTAAAATGAATTTGGTAAAGAATACTGCGAATTATGCAGAGAAAGCGATCCCACAAAAAACGAATTCTATGATTCAACATTTAAACCTTCTATCATATCAAGAAAAAGAGTAAAGATAGATAATTCAATAGAATGTGCTTCATGCGATAGATATTGTAATACTTGTATTCCAAGGACATAAGAAGAGATTAAATAAATTAATCCTTATTTTTTATCTGTTTCTTCTAGCAAATAAATAACAGAATATCATTCAGCTATTACTTAGAAATGTATTTAATAAAGACCTTTAGAGGAATAATGTTTATTAAAAAGTATGCAAAACTAAAGTTAGATAACATAAAGCATAAAATGCGATTAAGATATAAATAAATTATAAGTGTATTATAACTCGCTATTCAATAGATTCACTGTTTGTTAAGAAGATTAAATCTCTTGTAAAAAATCAATGAAATTCGCTAAGGTTATTGATTGCTCTATAAATCCTCAAATAATTAAACTTTCAGATATTTACAATAATGAGAAATTTATGGTGGATCCTTATATTTATAAGATCTCATAAGTGAGCTTATCTGATAAAAGCAGAAAAATTGATTTAGATTTTTAAGAATATGAGAATATACCCTATGCTATGAGAGTATTCAACGAAGAACTTATAACTAATTTTGAGTACATAATTTATGTCATTCCTAATGAAAATAAATCTTGTCATATTAAGAATGAATTTACAATCAAGTCGACTATAGCAAGTAAAGTCTTTGCAATAGAAACTATTTCTTTGGAATTAGTTCCTTTAATTAATGGGGAAGTCAAAAAGGATGAAATACTCACATTTTATATGTCAGAAAACGTTAATATTGAAGGATTTAACTCTATTAAGCTGAATAACTTACAGATTATGGACTCATAAATTTCTGATAATCAAGTCAGTAATACTTTTGGAATAAATTTAACTAATAATTTGTTTCAAGTAGAGATTGAATTAAATAATATTACATTTATTAAAAACTAAGATGCAATTCCAATACCTGGATACCCAGATATAGTTCCTTAAAATAAATTCTCAAAAGTGAAGAAGCTCATTATGAATAATATAAAATTCGAAAATTGGTAATTCTCTAATGGAATAAGCCCTTTTGTATTTAGTGATTAAAGTAATAATGAAACTTCATTGATAAAATTTACAGCTGAAATTAAGAAGCTTCAATTTATAAATGTTGTTTTCAGAGAATAAGTAATATTCCCTATAGTTTATCCAAATAGTAAAGTTACAATTAAAGAGCTTACAATTCAAAAAGTTAAATTTTTTAGTTCAACTTTTAGCAGCGACATAAAAATACCTCTAAATGACCTGAGTGCCTCTATAATGATTCATATTTCTGATTTAAAAATAATAGAGAGCTTATTAGATGCCTCTACATTATTTACTTATGTAAATGATAAACTCAATCTTAATATTGAAACATTAGCTATAGATGATACTAATAAATTTAAAAATGGAAATGGAATAAATATTATCCAAGCAAGAAGGCTAAATGCAACAAATATTAATTTAGGATGCTAAGAATGTGGAGAAAACTATTTAGATTTTAATTGGTATCGTTTATTCTAAATCTCAGATATAACTGATGGTTAAAAATAAGGTGAAGATAAGGGTAAGTTATTCTAAATCCAAAATTTAATGATAAATTTAAGTACATTCAGATAAAAATCTTTTATTCTAAATATTCCTTTTACTCCTGCAAAGGAATCTCATTTAGTCCACATAGTTAATCTTAAAAATATTTATTTAATGAGTAAATTTAAATTTTATCATTAATAATAAAAATACTTAATTACTTACATTTTATGTTAGGTTTATCATGCAAAGGAGTTAATTGTAAAGATGGGTTAAATGCTATAAATATAAGTGGTGTTTAAGAAGCGAGGGTAGGTAACATTTAAATATAAGACAGTAATGGATTCTAATTATTAAAAGTGAGCAGTTCGAAAATAATGGAGATATCAAGCATCTCTTGTTCTAATGAGAATTTAGAATTAACTTTAAGCTCAACTTGCTTAATTGCTAAAAATTACTATATGTTTGCTCATATAAGCAAAATCACTGCTTATTACCTAAGTACAGTTTCCTAGGTAATTTTTTAACCTAAATGATCTGGCACTTACTTATTTTTTTATCTACAGCCCTTTATTTAAATTAGCTAATAAGAACCTTCCTTTTACACATTTTAGGAAATTTAAGATTATTTCAATTCTCAAAATGAATTTAAAGAATTGATTGACAAAAATTTTGAATCCTAATCAAATGGTAGTCCTATTTTGAAAATGAGTGATATCATACTCTAAGAAGTAACTCTTCATACTAAAGAAGAAGAAGGATAAATTGTAGGAGGGTTAATGATTTAAAATAATGTTATCAATAGATCAATAATTTAAGGTTTAAATATAACAAATGCTTATGTTATAAAAGAGGAAACTGCTGTTTAAGAGTTAGTAGCAGGTCTCTACTATACTTCAACAGAAGATATTATAGTTTTGGATTCTGCAAGAATTGATGGTATTGATGGTGAATATTGTAAAATGGTCAATCATATTAATGCAAATGTTATAAGAATCATAAATGGAATCTTTAAAAATTCCAACAGCTAAAGATATTGGACTAATGTTAGAGGTGGTTTCTTCAATATTTTAACTTAAGATCTACTTGTATAATCTACTAAGTTTATGTTTTCTCAATCATACTATGGTGGAGCTCTATATATTTCAAATACCAAAAAAGCTGTTGTAAAAATCCTAGGACCTAATACATAATTCTATTCAAATATGGCAGGATAATAAGGAGGGGCTTTTTATGTAGACTCATCTAGCTCGATTGATTTCCATATTAACAAAATTGAAGCTGTAAATCTTATTGCACTTAATAATGGAGGGTTTTTCTATATGAAATCTGAAGGAGTAGTTAATCTTACCATAGACTATTCGACCTTTAAAAATTGTTTTTGTGAATAAGGAGGTGTCTTAAATAGTAATAAAATTATAATTTAAATCAATTAATTAATTTAAGATTTTTTATAAAATAAATAGTTGACACAAGTTTGTAGCACACAGAAATTCATGTTTTGTTCGATAATAATAAGTTCACAAGCCCTAAGAAGTTTGATACATATGCTGTTTTTGACAATGATACAAAACAAGGAGCTATGTTTTACCTTCTCAGAGCAAATTTAATTTTATCTAATAACCAATTCTACAGTATTTACTTTAACAGTCCTTTGGTATATCTATTTAGTGGCACATATGAAGAGAGGAATAATTCTTATAAAGATATTGAATTAAACAACCCACCTTTCGTATTCGTTTAATCAACAACTGTTAAGATAAATAAATAAAATGATAAGTCAATATAAAATACTTATGAAGATTTTAGAATGGTGTGCAAAAAAGAGGAAAATTGTAAAATTATTGGTATTTAGAAGATATCATTCCTATATTCTATTGATAGCCCATTTAAACCTCCTCAAATGCATAACATGATCTTCAAAGATATTAAATGCAATCAATGTGGCTTAATTTTTCTAAATGTTCAATCTGAAGAAAATAAGATGACTATTACTAATAGTTTATTTCTAAATAATAATCTATTTTATTCCCCTATCCAAATAATCTCTCAGCAATCTAAATATTTAAGAATTTTGATATATGATTAAAATTAAAATAATAAAACAGTTAATTATCTTGGAGTTAGAAAACTATAAACATAGCCTTTAGCTGCTCCTGGTGATGATTTAAAAAAATATGATCTCAAATTACTAAACTGTTCATTTATAGATAATATTGTTAATGGAGATAATGGCGGAGCTTTACACATGTAAAATATTAATGCAGAGTTGGTAGATATTAAGTGTACAGGAAATGAATCTAAATTACAAGGCGGTTGCATTTACTATAGTTCTTAAAATCTTAACTTGAAAAAGAAATTAATATTGATTAACACCTAAATCTTTAACAATATTGCCGAGATAGGAGGAGGTATAAGAGTAATTGGCACAGAAGCAATTTTAAAAGGTGGGAGTGAAATTAAAAATAACAAAGTTACTAAATATGGTTAAGACTATCTTTCTTATCCAATGGGTATAGTAGTTAGCCACTTTAAAAACGGTGTGAAGAAAGAGGTGGGTATATCTTATGGTAAGAATGTAATAGATATTGATAATTGGGTTACAGGTTTAAGTGATAAAACTAATGGATACTTTATTATCGAGTTCTTAGATATTAATTAAATTAAAATGTCCGTTCCTAATGCATCAGTTGAAATTGATCTTGATGAAAGTGAGATTAATAATCCTTCATCAAAAATTGAAGGTGTAAAACAGTTTTCTTCAAATGATAAGGCTTAACCTGTTATTCTTAATGATGTAGTATTTAAGAAATAGCCTATGGAGAATCTGAAAGTTCAAGTAAAATCAAGTTCTGTTAAATACCCAATTTATGATAAAAATACAGAGTTGCTTCTGGATTATGATACTAATTTCTATTTAATATTAAATATTAAAATGAGAGAATGTAACTTTGAAATCTTTAGTCAAGAATAAGTTATAATAATTATTTTATTTTTTTTTAGGTCTTGTTGGAGAGGCATTTTTTGATATATCTGGAGAGTGTAGAATGTGTGATAAAGACTATTATTCCTTACACAAATCGTCTACTTAATGCTTAGAATGCCCTAAGAAAGGTGTTGATTCTTGTGATGGTGGTAATAAATTAAATCTTATGTAAGGATTTTGGAGACAAAGTGATGACTCAGATAATATTGTTGAATGCAGTGAGTATAAATCTGGTTGTTTAGGAGGATATGAATCAGGAGATAAATCTTGTAAAAAAGGATATATCGGAGCTCTTTGTTAGAGCTGCGATATATATGGAAAGGTGTGGGGGGAAAGTTATTCTAAAAGCAGCTTGTATACTTGTAAAAGCTGTAAAGAATTTTCAAATAACCTAATTAGAGTAAAATTAATTCAATTTTTTATATCAACATGCAAATAATATCTTCTATTGATTAAATAGCTTGCTGCTCTTGGAATGTTTGTCTGCCTAAGTTTATTCTTATCCATAAAAAGCTAAATTAAATCTACTAAAACTTTCAAGTATAAATATTATCTCAGAAAGTTAGGATTCTTGAAACCAGGTAAATCAATATTATAAGAAAGCTAGGTAGCTATTGTGATTAAGATTTTCACTACCTATATCTAGATTATAGGCCATATATCTAAATTTGAAATGAAATTACCAAGTGGATTAGATGAGGTTGCATCTATTATTGGAAATCCTATAAGATAAGTAAGCCACAGTCTAGATTGCTAAATAGCACTTACATCTCAATCAATTCCAATAATTTATTTAAGAGTAATTTGGAAGCTAGCTTAGCCAATCTTTTTACTGGCAGTTAGTATTTTTATCTATAGTTTTTTCTGTATGATTGTGAAAAAATTACCAAAGAAAACAGCTTTGTATACAATAACATTGTATACATTCATTTACATGCAACCTTCTATTGTATAGGAACTAATAGCTACAATGGCTTGTAGTTAAATTTCTGGAATGCATTTCATTAAAGCTGATTATAATTATTAATGCTATAATGATACATACTATAACTGGACATTTACATTAGTCTTACCTTCATTTATATTTTGGTGCATCATATGCCCTCTTATCTTGCTTCTTAACTTGTGGAATAACAAAGCTAGCTTGCAGTACCCACTTTTTAAGGAGAAGTATGGTTATCTCTATAATGAGTACAGAGTTGAAGTTTATTTTTGGGAACTTTTTAAAATTTTAATGAAGATTATGATTGTTGGAGTAATTGAATTCTATTCCTCTTCTGGTATCTATATCAAAGGCATTTTAATGATTTTAATATGTTTTGTTTATGGAGTACTATAGAAGAAGAATAGACCATACCATGACATTAACATGAATTAGTTAGATAAATAATCTTCAAATGCATGCTTATTATCAGTTATATTAGTAATTTTTTACTATAAAAATCCTTATATCTACTTTTAGTACATTACTCTTATACTCTTGGTTGGTGTTAATGCAAGGTTTATTTGTAAAGTGCTCATTATTCTCTTAAGGGAATATACTATTAAGTTCTCTAATAAGATAGATAAATATAGACAATACTTTCATCGCTTCTTTCCTAGATTATCTAGAGCACTAAAGGTATTATTAAATGATTAATTATAAAAAATGTATTATAAAAATATTGATAATAATAAATTAGATTGGTAGTGTAACTCTTGCTAGAAAGTAGCATCTGTGGGACACTCTAAGATTATATGTATATAGATTTGTTAAGAATATGAAAGATTTAAAATAACAATCAAATGAAGAGCTATTGCCAAACAATAAGCTGCTATTATTTACAATTGATACAAATAAAAGTAGTACACCATCAACTATGTAATAAAAATCATTTTAAATATAATTCATGATAATAATTTATAATGTTCTTATTAGAAATAGGTTAAAATCATATAAATCAAAGACTACTTTAGGAGAAAATAAATAGTTTTCAAAGATAAGTACATTCCACAACAAAGGAAAGAGTTATCATGATCCACCTGAAATAGAATATTTATAAACTTCTTCTAATGAAATTCCAAATGAAAATGTCATTATTTAGGATACAAAATCACATAGGGATATTATAAAAATGAATAATTTAGCTAGTGCTTAATAACTTACAAGCTAATAAAAATTTTTAGGCGATGCAGTATCACCTTAACCAAAAGACTCGAATAGAAATATATTTGATTTCACTAAATAATCAGAAAACGAATGAATTTAATAATGAATTTTCATTTTTCTAGAGTTGAAAATTCTTTATGAACGATATTTAGACAGATTCTTATTTTCTTACATTCAATTCTATTAATTAAACTATTTACTTATACTTCTACAAATTTTTTATTTCAATTTAATTTTATGCTATTTTTTGATTTAATAAGTAATTTCAACTAAATTTTACTATAGTTTCTCTAATAAAAAATTAGCTTTTTTTGCTTAAATAGCTTTAATTAATGATTAATTTATCATTAAAACTAATCACATCAAGAATTAATTATAAATTCTAATTTAGACAATTTATTAGAAAACTATTTTCCTATCAAATTCTATTATGTCTAAGACAATTATTATTTATTTTTTCTGATTAACTTTTATTATTCTCTGATGTCAGTAAATTAATCAGTCTTTAGAATTTATCTTTAAAGGGAATTTAAGAAACGAATTCTGATCAATCTTCATAAAAAATAGAAGGTAATATAAAAAGAAATAGAAAAAGTTAGTAGTATCTATCATTTAAAAGATATGTATAGATTAATTATGCAGAATTATTAATAAAGTATATAAAATCGTATCAATTATCAGATGAATATGTAAAAACAAAGAGGTTTTGAAATATCCTTTGTTACAACAATCGGAAAGCAAAAGATTTATATTAAAGAAAAATAATTAATAAAAGTTAGAACAACAAATTTAAAAAGATTCCAATAAAAATTCAAGATAATATAATTAAGAAATGTCAGCAGCCTGTCAACATTTGATTAAGGATAATTATTTATAGAGCCTCTAAGGAAAACTTATTTATAAGGATTAGTGTACTAAGTGTTTCCATGATCCTGTAAAATATTTTTAATTGTTAAAAGATAATTAGATTGCAAAAAACAATTTAAAACTCCAAACAATATTCATTCAATTACTAAATTAATTAATAATTAATATCTATAGAGAGATCCTAATGGTCTTGATGTTTGCTTAAAATGTTTAAATGGTTCTTGTGTTAGCGGATAAAATCACAGTCAATAGCATTCTTAACAATTCAACCATCCAATAGTTTTGAATATTAAGTTGATTGAAAAGCCTCTTCCAGAATAAGAAGAATAATAAGATTTGACTAAATTAGCTATAGGAAAGCCAGGTGGTGCAATAGTTAGCTAGATCGAATATGATGAGATTTATACTCTTAGATGCAAAGCTTGCAATATTGATTTAGACAACAAATTGGTAAATTATCTTAGAAATAAATATAATAAATCTAATTGTAATTAAATTAATATAGCTTGAGGGAGTAATCCAAAGTGTTAGATAAGAAAATTCAGCATTCAAGAAACAAGATATTTGCGAATGGGAACTTGATATTTAACCTTGCGAACATACCTTAACTCTTGAATAAATTCCTAAGGATATGACTTAAGGTGATATAATAGAATAAATGAAAAATATTCATAATCTTTTTTTTAAAATAAGGTTTGAGTCACTGCCACAGTTGCGATTTATCTACTAATTTATGGTTGTGCTTAGTATGCGGTAATGTAGGTTGTGGAAGAAAGAATTACGATGGTTCTGGTGGTAACGGACATGCTGTAGAACATGCTCAAATTCATAGCCACCCTCTTGTTGTAAAACTTGGTACTATTACTCAAGAAGGTAAAAAAATAAAAAATAGATGAGTGCTTAAATTTCTATCAACAGATATATTTTTAATAAATTTTTAAAAAAATATCAAATAAATATATAAAATGTGTCTTAAATGAAGAATATAATGATAGATTTTAAAATGCTTAAAAAATACTCATTATAATATTATTAATAATAAAAAATAATTATTTCGATAAATAAAAACATTAGTGTATATTAAACACTAATTTATATAATTAAAGGTAATGCTTCCATTTATTGCTATACTTGCGATAACGATGTAGCTGATAATTACTTATCCTCACATCTTGGTGTCTTCGGTATTAACGTAGCAGAATAAAAGAAAACTGAAAAAACAATTGTTGAATTGGTAAATATTTCTTATGTTTTATATTTTAGTGCTAATAGCTAATTTAATTAAAACAATAGAATTTAGATGCAAATAGAACTCTTACTCTTAGCAGTATTATAGAAGCAGGAAAAGTTTTAAAGCCTTTGTTTGGGCCAAAATTTACTGGTATGTAGAACTTAGGTAACTCTTGCTACATTAATTCTGTATTCTAAACTTTGTTTTCAATTCCTGAATTCGAAGAAAAATTCTATCATTAAGGCTTAGAACATCTAAAGTCTTGCAAGAAGTAAGATATTTATTAATTTATCATTAATCCAAAAACTAATTAATAAATTTTAATTTTTTTTCTTTCTAAATAGTGTTTGTTTAATCACTATTTACATTTATCAATATATTCCAAAGGTTTTGTTTAAATATAATTTATTTAAAAATAGGTTCTCTATTGATTGTTTAACTTGTTAGCTAAGTAAATTAGGAGTCGGTTTGATCAGTGGAGAATATTCTAAAAAGAAGGAAGTTAGATTTTTAAGTAGTGTTGACACTTCAGGAATATCTGATTATGAAAAGTATGAATAAGATGGTGTTTCAATTAATGACTTGAGAGCTATGATAGGAAAAAATCACCCAGAATTTAAAACTAAGTAAATGTAAGATGCATTAGAGTATTTATAATACGTATTGGATTTGATTGAAAAGGAAGAAAAGAGCACTAAATAAGGTCATATTGGAAAAGTTTTTGATTTCAAGACTGTAAACAAATTAAAATGCTTGGGATGTGGAGGTGTTAAGTTAATAGAAAATAAGACAAATGAATTTAAGCTTCCTGTTTTAGCCCCCACTTAAGAATAATTGTAATAAGCTTTAAAAGAACAATAAGAAAGATAATCAAAATTGAGCAGAGATGCTAATTCAAATAATTAGCCTCCTAAGGAAGATGCAAAATTACTTGAAGAACCAGAATACAATATTACCTTTGAATAATGTATTGATGTTGTAAGAGGAGGTGATATTGTAGAATTGAATTGTTCCAAATGTGCAGCAAAAACAAATTTCTAAAGCAGACACTATTTCAAAACTCTTCCAAGATATTTGGTTGTCCCCACCAATAGATTGCATTTGGAAAATTGGGTTCCTAAAAAGTTGAATGCCATTATTAAAATGCCTTAAGAATTTAACTTCAAGGATTTATGCTACCCTGGATTAGAAGCAAATGAATTTCTTCTAGAAAATTAAGAAGGTGCCAATAATAATTAAGCTCCTTCAAACTAACCTTAGGTCGATGAAATGGCATTATTATAATTATTAGAAATGGGTTTTGGAGAGAATAGAGCTAGAAGAGCTTTAATTTAACACAATAATAATCCTGAACTTGCAATGAATTTCTTATTTGAAAATATGGATGACTTAAGTAAATTAATTGAATAAATTTAATAAGAAATGATAGTTACGTCAAAAATTACTACTTAAAAATATTAATTCATTAATTAAAACAAAATAAATAAATCTACTTTTTTTACCACTCATTCAATGTTAAACAAATATATTAGGCATTTCAAATTATTCAAAAAAGAAAAAATTTATGTAACCTAAATCAAATTATTTCTATTTAAATAGGCCTTGACTTACCATAGGAACAAATTAAACCTGCTTAAAAATAAGGAGGATTTGTTGTAAATGAAGAAAATTTAATGCTACTCCAATAAATGGGATTTGATGCTGAACAGTGCAAGAGATCTTTAAAGAAATTTGTAAGTTTTAAAATATTGGATGTATAATTTAGCAAAAATTTTTAATTAATAATTAGAATAATAATGTTGAATTAGCATTAGATGGCCTCTCCTAAGGAGAATATTATGAAGATATAAAAGAAGAAGCCTCTGCAGCTAGTGGAATGGAAGAAGAGGACACCCCTATCTTAGAAACTAAATTTGAATTATAAGGTACTTAAAAATTTTTTAAATCATAGAATCAACCAAAATTTAAAGTTTTGATTGAATTTGTATTCATCTAGAATTTTAAAAAAAGAAAAATTATATTAACAGTTCAGCCTATAAATATATTAAATTATCTTTGTCAAATTTATTTACAGCTGCAATAGTCCACATCGGTAAAAGTGTTCATTCAGGTCATTATGTTAATTATGTTAAAAGAGATTCTCAATGGGTTTATTATAACGATGCTAAGGTTGCGGAAGCTGAAGACCCAGCCCTCGGAAAAGGATACATTTACTTGTTTAAATTAAAGTGAAAATTATTGGAATGTCTATAAAATAAATCTACTATCAAATAATGAGCTCCATTTTTATTTTTATGTGTAATGAATGATTCGTTTAAAAAAAAAATTTTATCATTATATTTGAATTTTGTCTTACATTATTTTATCTTACATAATACTTTCCTTTAGTATATTTTATTTTAATTCGCATATTTCTACAAGATTTTATCAGTTAAAGTAAAATAACTTAATCTTTTCAATTGGGATCAAAATAGGAAAGAAATTTTATTTATTAGCATTCCTTTGTTTAATTTGATTATTTTTTAATAGCAATTATAGAGAAAATAATGGTTTTTAGTTAAAATGTTACTTCCTAAAAAATGAAATCTAAACCAATAGTCTTTGAATATAGTAGGTATACATATAATCATTAATTTTTGTATTATTTATAATTGTAGAACATTTCTTTTTTAATTTATAATTTCGATGGAACCTCTTTTAAATATTATCTTACTTACATTCGCTGCAGATTTTATTTGGCTTCATTTATTTTAAATTGAATGATGAATATTGATATTTAGAGGCGTGAAAGTAAAAATATAGCATATTAGATGATATTTTATTTTCCTGAAGATATAATCAAATATGGGGATATCTATCTCATTTTAGTATTTTTTCAAGATCCATATAAGAGAATGGATAATAATGTAATAAGGCAAAGTTTTTTTGTCAGATTTAGTAAAAAAATAATTATCTTGTGAAAATTTAATTTTGATATCACCGAAGCAAGTGTAAATTGGCAGTTTTTATTAAGTGATGAAAAATTTTTTCAGTGCCATTAGCAAAATATAGCAAGGGCAATTAGTAAGGTTAAATTAATCTAGGAGTACCAATTCTGGTTGAATTTTTATCATTAGAAATCAAATTTTCATATAATTACACTGAAAATGTAACAATTAAAATAATTTTGGGATATCATTTAGATTAAATTAAAGACTAAATCCTAATATATGTTTATATAGAAGCTATCAGAATTTGACAAATATTGTATAGTTTGATCGTTTAAATCAAAGATTTCTCTTCTGAGACTAACTTCACTTATACTCTTTCATATTATATAAAGAAATTTAACTTAGGGATTCCTCTCGAACATTTTTTTGTTCCTTAGTTTAAGAGAACTGAATTGAAGTTAAACCAATATCTTGAATAAATTGGCTCCTATTTTAAGTTTCTATATAAGTAAAGTTAAAATCATTAAATATCTTTGAATTTGAGGATACTTATTAAATATTACACCATCTAGGAAATTAAGCATGTTCTATTTAAATTTAGAAAATAATCCCTTTCTTAATGATAATAAATAAGTAAAAAAGGATTGTATGAGGTTGGAAGTTTTCAAGGAACATACATAGATAAGTTCAATAGAAATTTAATAAAATTTCTTAAGGAGATTTAAGCTCCAGCACTTTGCATTTATTTAGTACAAAAAGAAATAAATATAAAATTTTATTAATAAAAGCTTCTAAAAATTGATTAAATTATACAATCTCAGGTTTTACTCAATGTGAATTTTATTTTAATCAAATTTTTTTGGAAATAGAAAGAGGATTAAGCCAAATGAGAGCAGAGTAATCTACAAATTTAAATTCTTATATGAAAAAAAAGGTTGAGATGAGTAACCAAAATTGATATACTTTATAAAAGAGTTATTTCAAATTAAAATTATAGGATACTTTAATTTGAAAATATTTGGTTTTTCTGTAAAATTGAGGAAGGGATTTGAATTAAATTTAAGATATAGAAAATTATTCCTTTTCTCTATTCTTTTATACCCTAAGTAGATAGATACTACATTTTATCAAATGGAGAGATTAGATATCTGATTTAACTCAAGGGAGCAATTACTCAAGCCATAAAGGAAAATTTGATCTTTAAAATGCCCTTAGTTGATGCAGACAAATGTGAATTTAAGAAATGAAAATTAATGCCAAGAAAGTGAACAATTTATTTTGAATAATTTATCAGTAAAGCTATCAAACAAATAGCTTGTATTAATCTTTATTTTCATATTAATATTTCGTTTCATTTCATCCATTCTAATAATTATTTTCAATTTTGATTAGTCAGACAGGAAATTATTAAATTAAAGAAATAAGAGAGAAACAAACCAATAAACCCTAAGAAATAAGTAAGTTCTAATAGACTGATAAGAGAAAATTTGATTAAGGCTCTTGATTAAAATTGAGATTTGCAATAATAAATCCAAATCATAATATTTTTATTGAGTAAAAATATAAAAAAGGAAAGAAAAGTGGTTAGTTATTAATCTTCAAATATTTTAATTAAAACAAAAAAAATATAGCATAACCCCTTTTTAATCTTGATTAATTAATCCTTTCCCTCAGAAACCATTAACCATAAGTGTCTGCAAAATTTTTCTGTAGCAGATAAAATATTTAACCCTTCGCTCAAAAATCAGAACTTAACAAAGATTAGCATTTTGAACAAGTCTTTCTTTCACTCGGTTAATAAACCTCATTCTTCTTCTTTTAAAAGAACAAAAAGTAAAACAAAAGATAGAAGAAAAGATAGGAGGTCCCATAATTTGATTAAAGAAATAATTAATCAAAATAAACAATCTAAAAAACAATCATAGCTTAAAGAGGAAACACACTCCTTAAAATAAGCAAGAGAAATTGATTAAGAAAATTTATAATAAGAGGTGCAAGTACGAATTGAAGAAGAATAAGTTAAAAATATAAGCATATTAAAATTTCCATCCAGACAAATGTACAGGAGCATGCTTGAAGCTGCGAATGAAATATACGCAGAGTACATCTCCTCGGGGGAAAATATAATGGAAGTAGCATAAAAACCCACACTTATCAAGCTAAAAAATGTGATCGAAAGTGTAAAGAAAGAACATTTCGGCATTACCAGTAATCAATACGCCAATGCAATTCTTTTTAGTGACAAAGATACTATTTCTTATGCTAACATACATTCTGAAGATGATGAGAGGTTTTCTTTTGGTCTCTTCTTCATCCCAAAGGGAGGATTCCTTCCTCTCCATGATCACCCCAACATGTTTGTATTTTCCAAAATATTGATGGGTAAAGTCAAAAGACTCAGTTTTTCACTTACAAATAGGAATATTTAATTCGAGTATCCACACCAAATAACTTTGTAAAAACTATACATTTAATAGTAGCAATAGTAGCTTCTATTACAATAACGCTAGATAATGGCTTAAAAACAGTAACAAGTATAATTATTATAATAATAAAACCCATAAATTGCTATTAATGGTGCTAATTTACTGAATAATAATAATAATAACATTAATAATTTTAATAATAATATGATTAATTCTAACGGATCTCATTCTCCAGCCACTAACAATCTAGCAAAGAAACATTCTTCATCTTAACTACAAAAAGTATAGATGATGGAACCAAGCGGCTAAAGAACACATCAAGGCTTGAATGATGCTGTGAGCAAGGATTTTTAGTCTTAGGGTTTTAAATAACAACAACAACAATAATAATAATAAATTACCAATAATTAAAATTATGGTGGATTAAAAGGACAAAGTAGCAATTCTTCTAGGTCCAATAATAATAGCGCAAGTGATATTAGTACTATGATTGGTAGTGGAAGTAGTATTAGTGGAAAGAATCTAAATAATTAGATATCATCGTCACCTAACTTGATGGAATAATCTGAAAAAGCTCACCATGAAGGTGGTAGTTTAAATAACAATTCTAACTTTTCAAACTTCAACAATAACAATAACAATAATTATAATAACCAAAAAAAGAATGGTATTCATAATGGAAATAATGGGAATGGATAATAATCTAATTATTAAAATCAACAGTAGCAGTAGCTTCAACAATAGTAATAGTATTAATAGTAGTAGTATTAGTAGTAATAGCAGCAATTAGCATAAAAAAAGTTACCTGACTTAATGAATTTGATATAACCATAATTAGTAGAAGCAATACTTGATTCAGAAGAAATCCTTTCTGAGGGATTCATAGATGATTTAGATCCTTTCCATAAGAATTTACATTATATTGAAGCAGTAGAAGATTGTGTTTTCTTTGATGTTTTATTACCTCACTACGATCTGAAGAGACGTTATTGCAATTATTACAATATTTTAAGAGCACCTGATCCCGAATCAGGAAAAACCATACTTTCTATTTCTAATCAGCCTACAAATTAAAATAAAGTACAATACTTTACTATTGAGAAATCAACTTGCGATTACTTTAATTGATATCTTTACCATCTTATTCTCTCTTGAATTACTTTCTCATCTCCAGCCGGCTAGTCAATAATCCCTAAGCTAGCTAACTATACCATACAACAAAAACTAAACAAATCAAATTCCTTAATTTTAAAAAAACTGAAATAAAAATTAAATTAATCACTAACCAATTACCCCCATATTTTAATATAAAGCAGAAATAAATCAAGAATTTGATTATCATTTATACAGAAGGAAACCAAACTACTCCTCTAATAAAAAAATCTATCATTTCTTAAGTATTATCTCTTCGTTCATATATAGCTTTGTGCTTTCTATGAACTATTTTCCATTAAAGCGATTAAAATTCTTCTACTAAAATTTAAATTTTACTTAAATTAAAGAAATTATTAAAAGGTTAAAAGGGGAAATGTATGCTTCTACAATCAATCTATCAGCTTCTAAAAAAATGAAGAAACAAATAAAAAAATAAATATTAGCTGGAATATTAAAAGTAATCATTCTTTAGAGATTTTGTTACAATATTTTATAGAGTAAAACACTACTCCATTCTAATAAAAATAGTCTATCTTTCTCATTTTAAGTTGTCTAATTAATAAACAGAAATTAATATTAAACTAATTGAAATACTTCAAGCCCAAATGATTTCTTACAAAAGTTATCAGCTTAATAAATTAATAAAATAACACTAAATAAGAATAGTAGTAATATTAATAATAATAATAATAAAAATAATAATACATAATTTCATTAAATTGAAATTGCACTTACTTAACTAACCTAATTAATTTAACTTATACAGATAAGTTTTGCATTCTCTTCATTAGAGGATATCTATTTTTCAAACCAATATTTTTAAAATCAAACAAATCATGTGACATATAAAAATTTATCAATCAATAAATTTATTTATCTTTAGTTTTATGCTTGTCTGTCTTCATCTTTATTAATATTTTAATATGTATTGTAAACCACTCTAATACTATGTTAAAATCTCCTTACCTTTTTATTTGTTTTTTTCTCAGGCAACTCTATATTTTAATTATTTATTGATTATATTCAAAAATTAGTGAAAATCAAATATATTTTTAAATAATAGCCACATTTAGTAATATTATTATTCGAAGGATAAAGATTTATCCAAATAGTTAGCTATATTTTAATCTGTTTTATAGTTCATCTTTATGAAAATGTTCCATACAAATGGTTCTTTAATTTAGATTTTTAAGAAATAATCATGCTAAAAAATAAATCCAGATTATTAATAGAATAACGACATTCTATGGAATAGTAAAAAAATTCATATAGAGAAAGTGATAAAGTAGTGAATCGTTGAAAGTTAGTTGATTGGGTATAGAGAACTATAAAATTTTAAACTAACTGCTTTACTGCGCAACAGTTTAAGAAGGCTTTATAATATAATAATTAAATTCTATATAATTTTTCTTTAAAAGTAAAATTAAAATTATAAATTTTTATCTGATTGCTTATTGAAAGGTCTGGTTTATTGATTTTTTATAAAATATTTACCTTTAAGGTGGTTAAAAGCAAAGAAATTTATGTTTTTGTATATTTAGTGAATATTCTCTTACTATAATTTCATTAAGTAAATGAATCACTATATTTTTTTATCTTGAATCGAATTCGAGCTTCTTCTTCAATAAACTTTTTTAAATTTTAGGTTAAAATATTCTTCTTTAAAATCTTACTGGTCATCTTTTTACTTTAAAAATTTTTTTACAAAAATTTAGGAATAAGTTCAAATAAGCACTTTTCTATATCGTTGTATTATTAAAATTCTAATCATAGTACAAAAACATCGAAAAAATTAAAAAATTCAATAGATTGTTAAGTTTTAGCAAATTACATAATTATTAAGCTTGTTTATCATATTTTATTCTCAAGAAATATATATTTTTCAATAATTATTGCGTAAGTATGTGAATTCTTTTTAATTTCCTTTGTAATTTTTATTTAGAGGATCTTTTTTTATTAGAAAGGATAAATAAGTCATTTCTTAGTAGAAATAAGAATAAACTATATAAATTATTGGATATTTTTTAGAGTTAATCAATATTATTGGATTCAATAGACAATATCTAAATATTGATAGATATAGATCATGATTCTATCAGACAAGCATTAAAAAAAGAATGGGCATTAGAAGCAGTAGCAATTAATTACATAATTAAAAAATACTGAGACTAAGATATTAGTAGCTGATCCTTAATATCAAAAGGATGAATTTAAAATTAATTAAAAATAAATAGCAAGTTCTATCAAATATAAATAAAAAAATCAATCAAAAATTAATAATTTTCTTGTTAAACAAGCCCGCTTAATTGAATCTAAAACTCCATTAATTTAAAGAAGAACAACAGAAAATATAAATAGCATAGTAGATTAGAAATGTCAAGCAGACTTATTATTAAAAATATTCCTACTAATGTAGATGAAAAGAAACTTAAAGAAATTTTTTCTAAATTCGGAAGCGTAACAGATGTTAAAGTTTGTTTGAAAGGAGAAAAGCATAGACGTTTTTGCTTTATAGGTAGAATTACAATCAATTATCAAACCTAAAATTTATTAATATTATGCATTAATAAAAGGTTATAAAAATGAAGAAGATGCTTCTAAAGCTTAGGGATACTTTAATAATACTTACATATAAATGAACAAAATTCAAGTTGATTTTGCAAGAACATCAGATGATCCTAATCTCACCAGCTAAAAAGATAGAGGAGTAATAGATCTAATCTACAATTTTATTTATAAATACTATAAAGCAAGATAATAAATATTTCACTTCTGAATACAAAGATTTAATGTCTTAAATTTTGATAACTTCTTAAAAGAATTAATAATAGTATAAAATACAAAAGTAGAATCAAAAAAAGTTAATATGAAACATGTTGTAATGATTTTTCACTAGATTATTTTATCAAATTAAATTTTAAGGATGAGATAATCAAGTAATTTGAAAGGAAATAAAACAATTTTATTATAGCTTTTGCATTTTATTTGGGATATTAATATTTATTGTAACAAATAGAAAAAGAGACCTGCTATCAAGGAAGATTAAAACCTTTAAAAAAAAGTTAAGAAAAATGAAGAATAATCAAGTTCAAATCCCTCCAATACCTCTGAGCTTACTCCTGAATAAAAGTTTGAAGAATTTAAAAAGTTAATGAAAGCAGGATCTAAGGGTACTATGAGTTGGAATGACGTGTTGACTACAATTAAAGCAAAACCAAATAAAAAGGATTTTAAGAATAAAGCTAAGAATGATAAAATGAAGGGCCAGAATAATGAAGAAGCAGAAGTAGATGAAGATTTTGCATAAACTGCTTTGGATGATTTAGATAAATAGTTTGATAAGCTTAAAAATAAGAAAACTAAAGAAAGTATATCAAATGAGAATGGCACTGATAATGCTGCAGAAAATAATAAGGGAAAATAAGAAAAATAAGAAGAAAGCAAAGGTCCTAAGATTGATGATTGCAGATTATATGTCTTAAATTTACCCTATGATATTACTGAAGAAGAATTTAGAGAAGCTTTCCGTAAATATGGTAAAATATTAGATATAAAAATGCCTAAGGGAAAGGGTGGTTAATTTAGAGGTTTTGCCTATATTACTTATTCTATGGCTGGTGAAGCTATGAGAGCCTTTGCTGAATTAGACAATAAAATTAAATTTGGTAGAATCATCCACATCAGACCTGCTTTCAAGGAAGATGAAAAGGAGGAAAAGAAAGAAATTAATGTTTAGAAAACTTAAGAAGAAATTGAAAATGAGAAATCTTCTTACAAAAGATAAAAGAAGGTAAATTGTTACTAAATTATAAAATTAGTTTTCTAAATAAAAATTATTAAATTTAGTCCGATATGAAGAAGAACTTAAGCGATGACACCAACTGGAATACTTTATTCTTGAACCCTAATACTATTTTAGAAAGTATTGCTGCTCGTTATAATATTAAAAAGGTACATAAATATATTTAGTAGTATTAAAAATTAATTGTTATTATTTATATAGAGTGATATCTTATCTCCTGATGCTGAAAATCAAGCAGTTAGAATTGCACATGCTGAAACTCAAATTATAGCAGAAACTAAAGAATGGATGCTTAAATAAGGTCTTAGCTTAGATTTCTTAGACAGAGATAGAAAAAGTTGTGAAAGATCTAACACTACACTCCTTATTAAGAATCTTTCTAGTAAAGTAGAATAAGAAGGTCTTAGAGATTTATTTAATAGATATGGTTATGTTACTAAATTTTTACTTTCTCCTAATAAGGTAATTATTTTTCATATTATTATTATTTTTATTTATATTATTTTTCATATAATTTATAGTCAATTGGTATTGCTTAATTTGAAGACCCTGTCCATGCTAAGAATGCTTTTGATAAGCTTTCTTATTTCGTAATTAAGGTAAATAAAGCTTTTTTTAAAAAAATAAACTAAATAATATCTCAAAATAATAGAATAATCCCTTATATCTTGAATGGGCTCCTCTTGGTATGATTGATTAAGAATAAGCTTAAGAAGAATAAGAAAAGCAAATGGAAATTGAAGATGAATTATCTAAGATCCTTTACATTAAAAATTTGAAATTCGAAACTAAGGAATCAGATCTTTAAAATCTATTTGAAAAGGCTAAGGTTGGTACTATCAGATCAGTAAGAATTGTAAAAAGTAATGGTAAATCATAGGGTTATGGTTTCATTGAATTTGCTGATCATGAAGGCGTTATAAAATCTATTAAAAAATTATAAAATGCCATTTTAGATGGTCACTCAATATAATTAAGTGTTTCTAAGCAAGAAAAGAAAGATGAAAAGAAGAAAGATCGTAAATAAAAGCAAACAGAAATCCCTATTTCTACAAAAATAGTAATTAGAAATCTTGCTTTCGAATGTACAAAGAAAGATGTAAGAGAACTCCTAAAGGTTTACGGAGAAGTCAAGGCAGTTCGTTTACCTAAGAAGATGAATGGATAACATAGGTAAATTTTTATTAAATTCTATAATAATAAAATGAAATAAAATAAATTAATTTAATTAAAATAGAGGTTTTGCTTTTGCAGAATTTTCAAGTGCAGAAGAAGCTAAAAATGCTTTTAGTGCTTTAGAAAACACTCACTTGTATGGAAGAAAGCTTGCTATAGAATGGGCTAAAGCAGAATGAGAAATAAACTGAAATTAATCCTTAATTAACTTAACTATATATAAATACCACCTAATTATTAAAAATGTATTAAATGTATTTATCTTCTGTATATATCTTCATATTCATTCTCAATTTAAAATCATCCTATAAGCTAACAGCTTCATTTCGATCAATTCTAAACTAAAATCTTAAAGAGCATTCTTTTATAACATAGCTTATAAATCAATAAATAAGTTATCTTTAATTAATCAAAATATTTTTTATTTCAAAAATTTCAAAATTTAGTTCTTAGCTAAAGATTATATTTCAAAAGATTTTAAAATCAAGAATTCTAATTTTCCTTTTAATTGATTTAGATTTAAACCAATATCTGTTTCAATATTTATAAAGAATTTTAAATTATATTAAAATTTAGAATTTAATAAATATTCAAAATTTTATAAATCTCTTTTATCTGTTTTGTAATTTATCAATAGAAATCTAATGAATTTTTTCTCTTTTTTCAGTTTTTAAGAATTGATTTGATTAATAGATAGGTTGAAAATTTTATTGATTTCAATAAATGAGGAAAAAGGTAATTTTAGTATAAATTATTAAAATGAAATTTAAAAAATTTGAAATATATTCTTTCAATTTAAAATCTGTTTAGTATTTTGTTTTAATTAGCGTTTTATTTGTTTTTTTTATTTATTTTGCTATTTTTTAATTAATTTCTCTCTTTTTTTATTCATATATTTTTTAAATTTATTTGATTTTTTATTTATTTATCTCTATTAAGTTTATTTATTTATTTTTATTTTTTCTTAGTTTTTTTAATATCTCTTCTAGTAAGTGCTCAATCAATTAACCTCTTAGCTGCCATCCACATCCTCTACTAATATTATATCTTTCTTGAATTAAAAATACATAAAACGAATGGAATAAGACTTGGTAATAGAAGAAGTTCTAAGATATTTTGGAACCTGATTATTTAAAAACTTAAAAATATCTTAGTTGGGAAAAGAATTTCGAAAAAAGGAACAGCAAATATTCTTGCAGGGAGACAAAATGAAGTTAACTTTTAATATGGAGTGTTAAAAACTTATCTTCGGGAGGCAACCCATTTTTAAATAATGCCATTAAAAAACTTAATATAGTTAACTTTCATTTTATCTATCCCTTTATATTATTTGCTATTCAATAATTCCTGTTTAAGGGAAAAGAGCAGAAACAATATTTTAATTTCTTTATTTTTGATTTTTTTTTTTTGAAATTTTTGTTTTTAATTAATAATTATAAATTATTAAGAAAGTAGGGAAATCAGTTGTACAAAAAGAAATAATTTATTTTGGAAATTACAAAGCATACAAAATATAAGCATTGACATTAATAAAAGTTATAACTCTAATTTTTTGAAATATAATATAGATTAGGAAAGAAAGATACAATACATTATCCAAAAGGAATTTAATATTAGATCATAGGAATAGCTAAATACAATTTATAAATATGAGTCATCCTTAAGAAAGAATCTGCGAATATTCAGCTAACTTAACTTCTCCTTTCGAAGTAGAAGGATCTCTTTACATAGTTTCATAAAATGGTGAAATTTTGAGCTTTAAAGATAATTAATTAAAAGTAATACATAGACATATTATTATTCATTTGAAGGCTATATTAGAAACTGCTAAAATAATTGACATACTTTCAATATTAAAGATCAAATAAAATAGTAATTTTTATAATAATTTAGAATGAATTCCACTTTGCTGGTTAACCCTCTTCATTGGTTATTGATTCATCAGGAAAAACATTTTATTTAGCAGATATGGCTCACTAGTCAATCTTTGCACGTATAGTCAATGAAAATGGTTAAGAAGAAATTCACGAATTAATTAAGGAATATGAAGGTTAACCTCTTCTTGGACCTCACTCCTTAGCAATTTCCGAGCAATTAAGTAAATTAAGATTCATTTAAAAATAGGGATATAAAATATTTTAAATATAAAACAGATAGTTTGATTTTTACTGATTCAGGTCCTTTTGGGGAGACTTCTATTGAAAATCCAAAAGTATTTATAAAAGCAAATCAATTAGAATTATAAAAATTAACTTTAAAAAAATGATAGGGAAGTGTATTTATGATTGATTTAGAAGATAAATTTATTCGTCCTCTTGCTTTAAATTGTTTAGCTTATCCAAGTGGTCTTGCTCTTTCCACTGATGAAAAGATTTTGTAATTAATATTGATTAGAAATATAAGTAAATAATAAACATTAATTGAATTTATTATTAATAGATACGTTTGTGAAACTTGTAAAAACAGAGTTCTTAGATTTGTTTTAACTCCATAGGGAATATTCTATTTCAGGTAAATATAAAATTAATAAAATAAATCTAAGATTTAATCTACAATTGATTAATATATGAGAATTTACTAATTAATTTATCGTATAAAAAAGTGTTTTTGCTACTTTCTAAGGTAGGTTCGGTCCTATCGCTTGTACTGTCAGTCCTTCAGATTTATTGTATGTTGGTAGATATGAATTCTCTTAACTTTCAGATGAAGGCTTAATCAGTGTTATTAATACATAAAATGGATAAGTTCTTGAAAATATAACTCTTCTTGGTTCTCCAGAAATTTCAGGTTTAGCTTTCTCAACTTAAAAGAGTAATATTCTATACGTTACTGAGAATTCTTCTCAAAAATCATGTATTAGAGTTTTAATTTAAACTGAAGAAAAAGATGATAAAAAGGGAATTAAAGGAGATCTTAATGCTTCTTTCAAGTGAGAAGAAATTTATGAGTGTGATTTCATATATTTTTGTATATTTTGAAATAATTAAGAAATTCATTTATAATTAATTGCAATTTTTTTTATGAGTTTTAATTTTAATATTCATTTCATCAATTATAAAATGCAGAATGTAATTAATATAAAGTATTTTTCAGGTTACAGATTTTAGTTTAGTTGAAGAGGATTTAAAGTATTCAATAAAGTAATTTAAATAGTTAGTAATAGAATTAATAATTTTCTTCATTTTAATTTAATATATCTAATCTCATAAAAACATATACCAAAGAGATCATTCATCTTTTATAGAAAATTTATTTATTCTATTTTCTGCAAAGTTGAGATTATAATTAGAGAGAGTCTTTTAAAAAGCTCTATTGATTTATTTATTATTTTCAGTAGAACTTCAGCACAAAAAATAAGGAGAATCCTTCTAAAGCAAATATAGATAAAAACTCCTCTACTTGAATAAAAGAAAGTATTATAGCAATGAGAATAATCCAAGTTAGAAATAACCTAGGTAGTGTGAACATTATTTGGTAATTATCTATTGATATGACAAGTAGAGGTATTGGTAAATGGTATAAAGAATACCTGAACATAAAATCTAAAAATTTTGATAGAAATTCTTAAAATCCTTCAATTTAAAAGGATAGAGATATTTAATTATAAATCATTTGATGCATTCCCATGATATAAAGTATAATTAGTAATGGTAGTGTTTAAATAAAAGCAGTAGCAAGTGTTTATGCAAAACAATATTTAAATTGATGTGCTTCTTTAGGCTATTTACAGTTCCAACAAAATTTAAAATTGCAGCTTTTACATGTCATCTGAGGGCATCCCCCTACCTTAGATATGCTTACAGAGCATTAAGGACAATTTGAAGTACTCCAAAATTTCATAAAATAAGTTTTAATTTCCTTGAATACATCTTTTTATCTAGATTAAAGACTCCACTTATTTTAGCACTAATGACAAACAAAATTTTCTTAGCAATCATTATGCTTATCGCTTTAAAAAAATCCTTTATAATTACAATGTGGGCAGTAAGAAATATCCTTAGCAAGTTAGCAGTAGTTGATAAACATTTATTCTCCAGCTTATTAAAATTCTATTAAATCTTCATATTTATACTCTCTTTATATAGGACACTGCTAGTTAGGGCATTTTACTTTACGGTCATATTTCATTTCTTTAATTTTTGTAAAAAACCATTAGTCGGCACAAGCTTAGCAAATGCAGCATTAACAATCAAGTACTTGATTATTTTATTATTCTTCTTTATAGCAAACTAAACAATAATTCATGCTGTTAAAAACTTGATCTTTTGTCACTTTTCCTAAATCTAATTCTCTTTTACTTCTCCTTTAAAGAAAGCGGGTTTGTAATCCCTGAACTTATTTAATTTGTTTAAAATCTATATTTGATTTTAATTTCCAGAGTAAATACTCACAAGTAAGATACTCTTCATTCTAAAAAGGCTTAATAATGTTGTCAACTAGTTATTTTTCGTTTTATTATTATAATTTTTAAATTCTCTATCTAATTTCGATTTTCATGTGTAAATAAACGCAATGTATCGGCCAATAAATAACCAGATTAAAATCAACAAAATGAATATATTTCACTTTTAATTTTTAGGAATAATTTACTTAATATATTAATAATAAGAATATAAATTTCAGCTTAAATATTTATTTTCTTAAATGAAATTTCAGCTAGAATCTGAGAGATGGTACTATTGCAACTACAAAAAATCATTTTATTATATCCAGTCCTAGTAATAAATTTTAATATTTGGTATAGATTAGATCTTTTAGAAACTAATATTGCCAATCTTTAATCAATCATTTAATATTGTCGAGGACTGATAATATCCCTAATCTTATATGAAAGCATTTAAACATAATTAATATAAAAGAAATTATTATTATCTATAAAGAATGGTTTATTTTCGATTTTACAAAACATAATTAATATGTAATAAAAGCATAAATGATTTATTTTATTGAATAATTAGTTGGGATAAATACCAAATGATAATTTGGATTAAAACTTATTTTAGTTGTAATTGAGTAATATCAAAACATAATTAAAGATGATGTTAAATAATAATTTATTAATAGGTACTGTAAACTTTTTACAATTAATAAAATCTAAAATTTGTGTAATCAAATAAATGAATAAAGAGAAAAAGTATTTAAGCAAAAATAAATGAATTCTGACTTTTTAAGATCTTTAAATATGAAATTTAAGGAATATATATTTTTAGGATTAATAAAGTTAAGTTTATTATAAACTTTAATGTCATTCATAATATGTATTAACCATTGTCTTTTTGTATATATATTTTAATAATTTTACTACATACTCAATTATATTTGAATTTTAATATATCTTCAGATTCATAATTGGCAATCAATTTATATAGCTTCTTCAATAGAGGTGAAAGGATAACTAAAAGGAGTGTATTATTAAACACCGGAAGCTAAGCAATTTGACTCAAAAGATTCAGCAGGAGTAGTCTAAGTACTAATATATTTGTACTTAAAAATGAATTTCTTAGGTTATTCGCAAACATTGCTAATATGATAATCCCAAGTTGGGTAAGCGTGACCTATTTAGATGATTTCATACTACAAGCAATCAGCTTCAGCAGATGATAGTTATTTTAAAACTAACTATTATTTGTGTGATGACATAACCAAATAGCCTGTAATAGAAGCAAGAGCTACGATAGAGAAAAGAGAGATTAGAATTTGGGATCTCATTTTTACTTATTTTAGTTTTCCAATTTTATAATTTACTAAAATAAATTATTGAGAAAATAAGTGGGGATATTAATTAAATACACTATTAGAATTATAAAAGAAATTTAAATGTATCTATTTAACAGATTTTATAAGACATAGAGCTATTCTTAAAATTTATTATTCTTTCATACTTAGATGAAGAGAAAAAAGACGAAACTGAAAAAGAAGGATTTTAAAAGAAGTTAAAGTAAGTTGGAAATACATAATAATTTTCTTAAAATAGGAGGATATAGATTTATTCTCAATCATTAATTTTTTAAAAAAAACATGATGTAGATTTACGTTTATTTTTTCATCAGAAAAAAAACAGAGAATTCAGAGTCATTAAATCTCTTAGAAAAGAAATGATGTTGTGATTAGTGTAATAATGAAGATTAAGATTAAATAAATACCTTTTAATTAAATGAAGTGCATGAAACAAAAGATAAATGTGTAAGATTAAAAAAACTATAATTTTAGCCAATTTCTTGTACAAAAACAAAAATTTTTAAAAGATAATGATAAATATAAAATAGAGATTTTTATCTTAAAATTATGGATTAGGGATAAATTATTTTATTTTGAATAACTAGTACTGTAAAGAAAACTTTAACTATTTTGTTAAAATTTTTAGAAATAAACAATTGCAATTTTTAGAGATAAGGTGTAATTTCAAGAATAGATTACAGTAATTAGATGATTTTCTTACATATCTCTGCTACTGAAGTTTAATAACATATTATTTAGGTTACCTGAATATAAATTGGATGTGTACATCTTATCAATAAAAATTTTTTAAACTAAACAAAATTTAAACAGTATATCGAACAAATATTATAATTATTTGTTTATCTATCATTAATCGGTTGAGTCAAAGCTCAATTAAGATGTTTCTTTTTTTAGATTTTAAACTTTTTTGGATATATGACTCACTAATCAAATACAATGTGGCAATATTTAAATTAAAAATTTCCAGATGTAAAACACAAAATGTATCTATCATTATTAAATTAATAATAAAATAATACAAGGATTTTAAAAAGAAGCCATAAATAAAAAATTTTTCATAATAAAGCGATGCTACCATTTGATAATGTAAAGATTTTAGAGTTACCTCCCATAATTAAAATATATATATATTGATGATACTTTTGAGATGATAAAATATTCTATTAAAAGTGAAAAATATCTCGGAACTTATTTAATTAAATTGAAAAATTAGGAAAGCTAAAGGAAATAGATATTTAAGTAATTTTCTCCAAGACAAACAAAGATTAAATAAATCTAAAATATTCAGATGAATCTCATTTTAAAACTAACTCTAAAAAAGTTAAAAATTCAAAAATAAGATAAAATTAGCAAATTTATAGAACTTAATAGTATAAATATCAATTACACAAAATAAGAAAATAGGTCATGGCTACATACTATATTTTGTGTAGCGAAAATTATATATCTTTAGTTCAATATTGAATAAATTAGCTAATTTAAAATCTTTTAAATATTAATATTCTCTTTATATAGGGAATTGAAAATAGTAAATTTGCTATAAATTAACATCCTTTTTCATTTATTGTAAAAAACTTAAATTCTTTATCCCAAAATTAGCAAATAGAGTAAAAAAGTACATAATTATTCTACATTTGGGTAAATTAAAATTAATTTATTGTTTATACTTGTTAGTGTTAAATTTGACCTTTTATTATATGGCTACATTTAAGCTTTTATTTCTACTTATAATAAACCATAATTAAAGTCGATTACTCTTTTACTATGGCAATTACATTCATTACCTATATTGTTTTGGGGGAAATATCTTAGAAAAATGATATCAATAAAAAGTTTGTTTTTTTATATCTATTTTTATTAATTAAATCAATTCATAACTAAAGAGGTTCTATTTTTGTATAGATTATCATCCTATATTATTGATAGAATAGGATTAATCTACCTCTTGATACTTTTAATTATTTATTTTTCATTTTACATGTTTTTCATAAAAAGTGAGAAAAGGATTATTATAATTCATAAATAAAATTAAATGATATTTATAGAGGGTATTTTTAATATTTTATTTGAGAAAATAAATTAAATGTTTAAATTTACTACTAATAATGAAAGATACATACATACTTTATTTTAATTTTAAACATAATTTAATTAATTATTTATTCAATTTTGGAGGATTTCATTTTATACTACTGAAGGGCTGTAAGAATCAGTAACTTTTTGATAATCAACCATAAATTTATTAACTTCGAAAATCTAGACAGTTTTATATCCAGAAGTATTTTCCTTTTTATATGATTAATAAATTATGTTAGTTACTTAAAATAATATTAAAAATTTTCTTTTATTTACTTTGTCACCTTTCTTAATTGAAGTAGTTCTAACATAAGGGTCAGCTAAGAAAATATCTGAGTACTTTTGTATTTATTTATAAATATCTTCAGATATGTTGTAAACACAGAAGCAGAAGAAATGTCCCTTCATATCACAAGCAATAAATTGACTTTATCATTATAAAATTAGTTATTTTTATGATTAATTAAAATAAATTATTTTACGCTGGGATGTCACCTTTTTATGAAATAATGTGAGTAACTCTACCAGTTAAAACAACATTTCTATTATGTCCTTCCTTTAAACTACCAAGAGGAAGGATGGTGTATTATTCACTTAAAACCTTATTTTTAGCATTAAGATTGGCAGGAATAGTTTTAACTACATTATTATAAAGATTCTTTTCCTTAATATTTCCATTATTTTTAATCAAGGTGCTGATAGCACTGTATTTATTTCTAAGTTCAGCAATTATAGGTCCACAGTTGAAAGAAGGATCAATTTGATCAGCTATTTCATAATTATAAACAGCCTCTGCATAGTCTTAAAGATATTTATAGATACTAGCTCTATTGTAATATAAATCGGGGTTCTTTTTATTGCCGTAATGTTATTCCTAATTTTTTGTTCAAAAAGTAAATAGTAAGAAATATAGTTATACATAATTATTGTTAAACAATAATTCATAATCACAAATACAAAAATGAAATAAATCATTTTATATTCATATAATTCTATCAAAAGTAAAAATGTATTTACAGCATTGTTATAGCACTTAAGAGCATAATTTATTTCATCAATAGTTTTTTGATTAACGAAGAAATTGCTTAAAACTGCATTAGCTAAAATATACCAACTTTCAGCATCCTTCATGTTAATAAGTAAACCTTCCTTGGCAATCTTAATACTATCTTCAACATTCTATTTTCTTTAATCTCCTAAAATTATTTTATATCTTTGTTTAATCATCATTCGCTATTAATTATTTATAAAATACCTTCTCCAACTAATCTCATAACAATAGATAAGTATCTCAAAGCTCTAAGGTTCTTTCTATTAGTCTATTAAAAATTCGCTATTAATAAAACTCTACATAATAAAGTACAAAGTATTTACCTTTTCTAAGACGGTCTCAAATGCTTTCTTAGAATCTTCATATTACTTATTCTTTGAATATACATAACCTTTATTTACCAGAATAAATTTAGTTACTCCAATACTCATTTTTAAAAAATAATACCTAATAAAACAAGACTTTCAACATCGTTGGCATCTCTTGCAACCTATTAATAATTAAGCAGCTTAAATATTTGATCAATGTTAAAAGTATTTAATTTTTACATTTTCTTTTAATAACCTTTCAGCTTCAGCATTATAAGGGGTGAGGAAATTGTAAGATAATGCCTTAACGTAATTAGCTGCATTACTGTCTTCTGTTTATTAGATTTTATTTTAATGTTAAAAATAATTAAAAAGACTGAATAAGGATTTTTTATATTACTTAAGTTTAGAGATTCAACTTTCTTAATGTATTCATCAATTAATGCTTGATACTTCTATTGCTTGTCACTCTAGAAGTATAATTCTGATTCTTCAAACACTTGTTCGGCTTGTTGTCTAAGAGTCTCAATAGTAGTCATTTCTTTTTAATAGGAGTTAAGTTTCAATAAATCTAAATTTTAATATCTTGTTTTTTGATGTTTTAATTTTTTGTTTAAAAATATCTTTTTAGAAATTTTAAAATCAAAGTTGGTCACAAAAAGAAATAAAGTGGTATAGGTTAATAATTTAATATATATAAAGGCGCAAAAAATTATATAAATAATTTGAATTTGTAATGAAATAATTAAATAAATAAATATTCCCCACCCACACTACATACTACACACTATCCAACCCACCTTTTTTTTAATTATTATTTGATAAAATTTATTAATTAATTAAATTCATTGATTTAACAAACTATTATTTAAAAATTTCTACTTTAAAACCTACATCATCTAATTTATTTATAATCTATTTTTAAACTAGATAGGTTTAAATATGATAATTATCCTTGAAATCACATATTCAATATTATTAAATGTTTTTAAATTCTTTAATGAAATTTATTACAAAAATATTATTAAATAAAAAATAGTTCATTATGTCTAACTCATAAATAATTCAGTGATTATAATTACAAAACGATTATTATAATAATTAAACAGAAATTAAATTTAAATAATACCATTAAAAATGAAACTTCAAAGGAATAATTATTAAAAAAATAATTTAGTATTGATAATTATTTTCAATAGAAATAGAAAAAGATTAATTTTATTTTCTTTTGGTAATAAATATCTAAATATTTTTATTTATATGCAATTTGATCAGGTTCTTAATTATTTTTTAAGTCCAGTAAATTATATTTTTATTTCTTAGCTAATTCGGATTAATTCATTCCCAAATTGAACGAAATTAAAAGATACTATAGCTTAATAATAATATTTACAACAAAAATGAATATATTTTAGAATCTAATGTGTAACCACCAGATAAAACTTAATTTAATTTGAATGACATTCTTTTAGCATTTTAAAAATCCAATGTAAACTAAATTTACATTTCTTTACCAAACATAACAAAAATTAATATAGAACTCCTTAAAGTAATATGAACCAAAATTAGGGAAGTAAGGTGTATTTAGGTAGGAATAGGAAGAATATTTCATTTGTTGGTGTTATAGAAGGTATGCTCGAATTTTAATGAAGAAAGAATTAATTATGTTAAAAAATAAATAATTGAGAGATTACAGGGAAAATTAATATTATTTGCCAAAGATAGTAGTCCTATTTATTAGATTAATAAGATACAATATAAAAGAGTAGCTTTAAAGAGAGTTCTTGTAAATAAAACAGTAAAAAATAAAGGAATTAACTAAAACTACTATTTAATTAAACAAGTAGCTGAAATACATATATATCTATCTTGTTTCTTAATAATATAAAAGTCAAAGAAGTTCAATATTTTAAAGTAATTTAAAGGTATACTAGAAGTATTTAGTGGTATCCACAAATTCTAAGATCGTAGATAGAAAATTTAGATTGAGTGCAGTTGGATCAATAGGGATACAGTACAGTATTCAGTGAGTGATGGATCGGAAGAAAAATACTGATACTCTTTTCACTTCTCCTAAAAACACAACTTAAGTCTATCCTGAAGATACTCATACGGATGAGAAAGATGCACTAAAACCAAAATCAAATAAAAACTTTTTGTAGCTGCCAACAAGAAAGAATAATTTCTTCTTTTAGTCAATGAAGAATATTTCATCATCAAAGGAATAAAAAGATCAATAAGTATAAAATAGCAAGGAATAATCTGGTAAAACTAACCCTGACACAAAGAAGAAGACATTTGTTAAATAGAATACAGCAGTAATTCCAGCAATTAAAGAACCTGAGAAATCAGAAATAGGAGAAGAGGGAGAGAATTAAATTACATCCCCCAATTAAACAGAAAATTAAAAAATTATTTAACCACAAATATTGCGATTAAAAAAAGATGAAAAGAAAGATTCACCGATGCATTTAGATCCATTAATGATATATTCTCCTAAATAGCAAAATGGGAGAAATTCAATTATAAATCATAGTATGTAGAGTGCAGATAGAACAAGAAGAAGAATTAGTAATTATTAAAAAAATCTATTCTAAAAGAAAGTTAAAAATGAAGATGAATTTGGAGGTGGTCCAAATGGCTTAGATGATAAAATGTTAACAGAACTTTAAACTTTCCCTGCCCCAATTCATAGCGAAGCAAATATTGCTTAATCTTAAAATATTCCTCCACAAATAAGCGGTGGGGAAAGCGATTTAGAAAGTCATATCTCAAGTGTTATCCAAAAAGGTAGAGTATTTTCTAATCAGAGAAGGGCAACTGAAGTTACCAATTCAAATTATTTGGGCTAATCAAAAAAATCATCTTCTTCCTCAAAAAGGAAGTGGAATTTTGTAAAGAAGCTAGGTATTGTAAGGAAATTTATAGACAAACTGTAAGCGTAGAGTAGTGTTTATTTATTTTCTAGACTAACGAGATAGCATGTAGTTACTATCAGTGATAAGTCTTATGTCTTAAAAGATGAAAGTAATATAAGCATCTTTTCATTCTTTTTTAGAATTTGTGCTTCCTATTTCAAAAATAAGTCTTGGCTCTAGCCATTTTCACCTGAAAGTGAAATTCTTATTTATTTAAATTTATTCTTTATGTGCACCTATACTTTCTTAATTTATTGCATTCCTCTATATGTCGTATTCTAGTTTGATGGGAAATTGGAGGAAGAACTGCTTGGAAGAGCGATTCCTTTAACTATTCACTTCTTTGATATCTTTATAAAGTGCAATACTGCATATTATAAGCAAGGAAATATAGTCTTCGATCGAAAAAAAATCATGAAAAACTATTTAAAAAAGAATTTCTTTTATGATATTCTGATAATGATTGGATTTGCTTACACTCAGAAATCGTCTATAATTCATTTAGTGTTTCTTTTAAAGTTAAGAGATTTATTCGTAATTGAGGAAACGATTCATCAAAAGTTCTTTATTTCCTAGAACGTATAGCCATCCTACACATTAATCAAATTAATATATGTTGATTTATTCTTAGCCCATATGTTCAGTTGTGGATTTATCTTTATTGCTAAGTATGGTATGGATGGTCCGAATTGGATTAATGCAAATTTCTTAGACTAATCGCATTGGATTGATCAATATGTTAATTCTCTTTACTTTAGGTATTTTATTTTATTTTAGTTTGCTTATTTAAGTTTATAAATATTCGTTTTAAAAATAAAAGTATTATAACAATGACAACTGTAGGTTTTGGCGATATCCACCCTTATAATAGCGTAGAAAAGATTTATGTTTCAGTTGTCACTATGATTTCAAGTGGTATTTTCGGATATACATTGAGTGTTATAGGAGGAATTATGCATGAAAAGTTTTAAAAAGAAGCAGATTACAAGTATTTAATATTATTGATTTATGAGAAGATAGAAAACTAACTTAACATTTTTAATTTATAGGAGAAAGAAATATGATTTGAATCACTACATGTCTATGAGATCAATTACAAAGTCTTTATAACTAAAGGCTTTAAAATACCTAGATTACGTTAAGCATAAAGATGACTAATAACCTCTTAGAGGATAGGATATTGTTTATCATTTATCAGATGAGTTATAAAAGCAAATTAAAAGAGATTTCTATGGGACTATCCTTAATTAATTTAAAATACTAAATTTCAATTTTACTCCTTAATGTTTAGCAGATCTAGCTCTGAGAATGTAAGAGAGTTATTACGGGCCAGGAGAAATGATTTACTAATAGAATAATTTAGATGATCGTATTTTCTTTGTTGCAAAAGGAAGAGTCGAACTATACACTGAAACCAGTTAAAAACAATATTGCTATGAAATAATTTAGGTAAATACAAAATGAATTTTTTTAAAAAGCTATAAGTTATTGTTTTAACAAACAGAAAGGATAGGCTTTTGGGAAGGATTAATTCTTTGGTTAACCTCTGCTTGCAACTTCAGCAAAGAGTGTTTCATTCTCGCTAATAGTTTATTGTTCCTAACTCGAATTCAAAGAAGTATTAATGAGTTACCCAGAGGATTATGTAAACATTTTGTGATCTTGTTCAAATAATTTAGTAAATTTAATTATAAATATTTAATAGGAAAAATTTTGCATGATGAGAGATAATCTAACAGTAAATAGTAAACCATTTTAGAATTCCTGTTTTATCTGTAAAAAGCTCTACCATACTATTTCAAATTGCCCTTTAATGCACCATGTTAGAAAAAAAGAATTTATTATCCATAGGTATATTCACTCAGAACCTATGGATAGAATGGAATAGGAAAGAAGAAAATATGAAAAATTTAACTGTTTAAAAGATATTAAATTAGTAAGAAGAGATTTAAAAAAAGTGAGATATAGTATGATTAAGTAGGCAAAAGAAAAAAAATTAAATCGCAGGCTAGCTTCATTCTCCTCTACTTCATCTTCATCTTCATCTCTATCCTCTTACAGCTCAGATGATAATAGAAATAAAGGGAAACCACTAGGTACTTCTTGGGATAATGATGATAGATAGTTCTACATGAAGTCTCCTAAGCTTAAACTCGTTGATGGATCAGTTTAAATTGATTCAGCATATTCAGATATTCTTTCAGACAGTATGTCACTCTCTGAATATAATAATTATTTTTTGAATCTTGAACCTATGGATCAAGTTATAAGAGTAAATGGAGTTGAAACCATTTAAGAAGAGAAATCTCTTTATAACAATGAGGATGAATAATCTTAATCATATATGTTTAATAAAAATAGGCGGAAAAGCGCTATGAATTTTTATTAATTTACATAAGTCCCTACTCCTGCTTAGAGTAATGACGGGTTAATGATTTAAGGATTTCATGAATTAAATAGAACAAATAGGCAAGAAGGAGATAAAAGTAAAATTCAAAGCTTGAAAAATGGAAGCAGTGACAATGTTGATGATAAAAATAAATAAAATGAAAATACAATTATTGGATCTAACAAAGCAGCGATGGGAAGCAATCCTTAATTCGAAACTCCCACAAACAACAATAAATTACAATAATAAGATATAGATTTTAAAGAATTTTAAAAGAAAGAAACTTTGGCTTATCTGCAGCCTTAGGAATAAAATTAAGAGATTGACTCTTCTTTCATTCGCTAAACTAGTCATAAAGAGCCTTTATTACATACAGAGGATGGAGAAAAGAATTTCAATAAATAACTAAGTGTGAAAAATGTAAATAATCCATCTAAATTTTTTAAAAAAGAATTAAGTTTGAGGTAATTAAATGGATAATAAGTACCTCTATCTCCTTATCCACAGTACAGCGTTTAATAATCATCTTAATTTTCTTTATCTTCAAATGATGCATAATCGAGCCCAAAGATATTAAACAATAATGTGGACAATTCTAAAATGTTCTCGCCTCAAAGTAAACATGGTAATACAAAACATTTTTTTGCAAATAGACCTATTTCTTCAATGTAAAAACAATAAAATAATGCTCAGCCTTCTGTCCCTCCAATACCAGGGCTTAGTGTTGGCCTCAGTGGTAGTGGAAGTGGAGAAGGATTCCAATAACTGACAGCAAGGAACCCAACTTCTTATTCAAATTAACCGACAAGTACTGGCTCATTATCGTAATAATAAAGTTAACCTTAAACAAATACTAGCACTCTATTTGGACCTCATAATTTTCGTAAGCCTTTTTTAGAAAAGCCAGCAAGAGTTTAGATGAAAAAGAATACAGCAATGAGTGATTTTAATTCAGGGATTTATAATGAATTGGACACTCCATATAATAGAATGCCTATTATAAATCCTTAAATAGCCTAAATATAAGCAGCTTAATAAAGAAGAGAATCTTATTTAAGTACTAATTTCAATAATACTACCCTTCTCAGCAATTCTAGAAGAGGAACAATAGGAATTTTTTAAAATAATCCTAATATTACAGTAACTATGAGTAAAAAACAATCAGAAATATAAACTAATTACAATGAATAATCTCCTAGCAATTAGATTCCTTTGATCAAAAATATTTAAATTATGAGCCCAAAAAATAGTGGAAGCGGGCATTAATATGGGACTTCTTTAGTCATTCCTGGTACACCAATATCAGTAATACCTATGCATCCTAGACTTTCATTAAAGTAGGATATGTCTGTGCTAATGAAAAATATTTCTCCAATGCATGCTTATAGCACTCCTATGCAATCAAATATCCCAAGAGTTGGATCTTATTATTAAGAAAACAATATGAATTAAGATTGGATATTTATTCCTTTAGAATTAGATACAATCAAAGAATATAAAAAATATTTCATTGAAGGAAATTTCAGCTCAATGTTTAAGGAAAAAATTAAAATAATTAAACTATTAAGTAGAAAATTCTCGAATAATGCTAAAGAAAATCCTAAAATAAAATAAATGATTCAGAAAAAACTTTCTAAACTAAATTCAATCTCTCAAAAGAGATCATTCTTAAAATAAAATTCTAAATTTTCTGCATAGAGCTTCTAAAATAATTTAAATATACCAGAGAATCCTAGACTAAGAAGTTCAAACATAACTCCAAATGTAAGTATAAATGGATTAAAATGATTTCAATTCATATTATAATGGCTTTAAGATATATATAAATTATTTCAAAAAGTAAGTTTCTAAAAATATTAATTTAAACTATACCATCCCCTCTAAATACTAATCGTTTATATTAATTATCTCCTTGGTAAAGAATTATCTTAAGCTTTTTTAGGCATCTATAAAATATCCTATTAATTTAGGATATATTTATATTTCCGAAATTTTACTAACTTAAATAATAAACACATACATTAAATATACTACTTATCTTTATATTTATATTTATAATTTCTCTAATTAAATTTTTAATTTTCAAGATACCATCCATCCTTCTATCCAATAATCCATTTTAATCAATTACATCTATACTCTTTCTTTCTTTTTAAAATGTATGTTCTTTTTATATTTTAGTAAATATCTTTTTATTAATTTTAACAAATTTAATTAAATCCTTTTGTCTAATAGCTAAATTATATTATACTCCAAATACTCATTAAATAACACCTAACTACAAATTTTATAGAGGATTTTGTGATTATATTTTAAAAATATTTAAAATTAATTAAATTTAGAAGAGGTTTTGAAAAATCAAAGTTAATAATTAATTTTAAATATATCTTTTGTGTAATTAAATATTTTATTTTTTATGAGAATAAAGAAACTATTATACTTAAAAAATAAATTATAATATGAAATTTATTAATTATGCATATCAATATTATATATTAAAAAATAAGGTTAATTTTTTTATCAACTTCTTATTATGAGAAAATAAATAATTAATCTCCTTTTCTAAGATAGAATTTAATAAAATGATAATTGGTAGAAGGAACTAATTTGAAGAATACATATAATTACTTAGTAAAGTAAATTGATAATAGAAATTATTAGAAGGAAGTAAAGAGCTTATTCAAATTTCTATAAATATAAAAAGGAAGTATTTTAATAAAATATCAAGTAGTATAAGTATGAGACAGTATTATCGATATTTATTATTACTACTAATATATATTCCTCCACACAAAGAGCTATTTAAAATTTGTTTAAGATTTCATATCTTGGTAAAGTTTTTATATAGTGAAATTAATCTAATTATTCAAAAAAAATTATAATCAAGTTATTTATTTTCATATATACTGTATAATAGTTCCAAACTACTGAATCAATAGGAATTTTTATAGAAACTTGATAAATATCACCAAACAAGAAAAAAAGATTTTGATATATTTATAACAAGATAGAAATCAGCCAACACGAAAAATACAATTGGTGAACATTTAAAAAAAGGGCTGTAGTTAAGATACGTTATTAGCTTGAAATATTGAGCAAAATATCAAATAATAGTTAGTTGATAGAGCAAGGAATGAAGAAAATAGGCCATTAATTTGGATCGTTAAGTGACTTAAGAAGTCCTTAAGATGCAAGTATGTAATCAAGCATAGATAATAATTACTTTCTTTCAGTGCCATTTTAAGCATAAGAGTAGATCGAAAAAATGAAAATTCTCAAAGCAAAGTATCCAGCAGTTCGTCAATCGTATCAAGTAAAGATAATTAATCTCTTAATTTAATAGGCCATAATATAATTTTTAATTTTTATTACTAATAGGTTCACAAGAAATAAAGAAAGACATTTACTTAGAATTCAATGAGTGGTAGTACTCTTTAATTATAGCATACAAATAGTTAACCAAGTCTTCAAAGAGACAGGGAAAGTAGCATGGCTAAAGATGATGACGATTATAAAATAGGAGCTAATGATACCTCATCCCTCTCTTAAACTTAATTAAATATTAAAACACCAAATAAAATGGGATCAATTGACTTTCCTTAGCCGATTCAATCACTATCAAACTAAAATTCTTATCGCAAAAGTGCTATAAACTTTAATGCTATTTATAAAATTGAAAAAGGGAAATTATTGCCTGAAATTATAGAGGCTAGATAATAATACTCATTTACAAAGGCTAGCAACGATGATTTTCCAATGAGATCATCGAGATTAAATGTAAAATTATTTGAATTTATAATAATACTACACAAAGCTTAAAAATTAAGAGCACTTATATATAGCATTATTTACAATACAAAACGGTTTAAGATATAGTGAAATTAAAGTTATATTAAAGCAAGCTTTATTATGAAAATTCTTAAATAATTGTTTCATAATTATTTTATAGATAGAGGATAGTGCTATGGAGAAGACACCTTTCAAGATACCTAAACTATAGAATATCTAAAATCAAAGTGGATCTGTTTTAACCAAGTTTCCAAGAAAATTAAATACTACTTATAGAATTGATAAGCTTTTAGAAAGTAGTGAAAAGATTGAGCATGAAAGCAGTTTTGTGAGGTAACAATATCTCTCTAATAGTAAATTAGCAAGAAAAAATGATAAGTTTTTTAAAAGCTAAAACCCTTCATTAAAGAAACATCTTATACCTTTAAGCAAGCAATCAATTCATGATATTAATGAGTATAACTTGATGAATAAACTAGATTACTTTTCATCGGATAATATGATATACATTAAAATACCTCACATCACAAACTTTAATGTAACCTAACAATTAATTGTTTCAGATTTAATTGTTTATATCCTATATTTTATAATGTATAGATTGAACCTTTAGAAAAGTATGATGAAGAATAATTATATGACTAAGATTTTTAGATGTTAATTTTAAAAGCACCTTTAAGGGGATATTCAAAATGGTCAGATAATAATGGGAATATGCAGTGGAAAGATTGTATTATAGAATCTTTTAATCCTAAAAGAAATACATTTGGTATTTAATGGATTTCTAATAATAGAAGAAAAGAGGTAATCAATTTAATATTTTTTTGATAATGCTTGCTACGAAATTAATTAATACTGCCCTCAAATACTTAATTAAAACAGTTTCTGTTTCACTTTTTGAGGTTTAACTAATGATACTTAATAGAATCTACTAAACACTTTTATAAAAAGATAAAAAATTTAACTTCTACTTTTATGAAACTGCCAAAAATACTAATACTTTGTAAAGAAAATCATAAATATTAAATGGTTTAATAATTTTGAAGATATTAAATAAAAGAAAGAATTTGGTTTAAATTTAAAATAACTGTATTAATTAAATTTGAATTAATTCAAATTTTCACTACTTTGAATATAATTAATTAAGATTATTTTATTAAGGTAACAAGAATTAATTTACTATTCGAAAATGAATCACAAGAGAATGGAGATCAGAGATATTTAAAAGCAAAAGAGAAAAGATAATAAATGTTATTCTTTTTAAGTATGAAGAATACTATTATAAACTAAGATATGAAGGAAACTAGCTAGACAAATATTAATGTCATAACATTTCCCAAAGATAGACTAGAGCGCATTTTGGACTAGTAAATACTAATTATCTTAGAAAAATCAATGAGTTAGTTAACAAAAAAATTAAATAAAATAAAAAAAGGAGTTTGAAATGGAGATTATTTTTAAATGAAGAAGATCTAAAAAGTACAAAAGATACAGTAATTGAAGGAGTATTAGAACTTTATAAATATAATGTGATAAAGTTTAATTATTAATTCCATACTGTAACATCGATGCAGCATTTTTATGAAAAGTAAAAGAATAATTTAAAGATTTAAAATTAATTATAAATTTTAAATTAGATATCTTGAAGATTTTGCTTAATTAAAAGGAAGAATGGTTTTGAATAAATCTGAATGGATGATATAAGAGTATGAATGTGAATAGGATTAAATTAACAAAACGATTAATAGTGATTCTGATAGTGATTAAGAATAATAAAAAAATAAATAATAGAGCAAGGAAATTAAATCTATACCATAAAATGAATCATCAACTCATGCACAAATGTAATAATAGGGCAAAAATGGAGTTAAGAAATCTGTATTTTTTACTGTAAAAACTTGTAAATCTAGCCATTCTACTAATGAAGTTTAGAAGAGTAGAGAAGAAATCAATAATAGTTTAGAAAGGAGAAAAAGTAAAAATGAAGCAGATATTGAATAAAATAAATATGCAGAAGATGATTTATTATGTAATGATGAGATAGATTTAAAGATATTTTATAAGGAAACAATTATAAAAAATAAATCTTATATAGATTATATCTGTAATAAATTAGGAAACTCATCTATAATTTATGCAAGAGATAAAAAATTTGAGTTATTTAGCATTGTTGTACCTATGCTAGCTCAATTTGTAACTTGCTTAAAAGAAATAAAAATATTTAAAGGGATATAAAATATTTAACTTCTCTACTAATAGGATGCACTAGCTGCACTTAAGAGTAAATATTAAACTTCTTCTAGTTGATAACTATATTGAATTTAATTTGTAAAATAGCTATTAGTAAAGAATTCTCTAGACAATCATTTAAATTAGAAAGAGTTATTGATAAAATCGACAGTGCATTAGAAGAATTAAATAGGGAATTTATTAAAAATCTTTAAATCAATCACATCGAAATTGAAAATAATTAATGGAGGATAAAAGTTTAATTACAGATTACTAGAATGTAAATTATTAAATCTTGATAAAAAAAGCATTTCTATATTTAAATTAATCATAATTTGAATAGGACTAATAGTTTAATTTAAAGCTATTTGATTTCTACAGTAAATGATTCTATTCAGGATGCAATTCAATCACTTGATAGATATTATTCTGTTCTCCCAATGGATTACTTTACTCCATCCTAAATAAATGACATAACTAATAATTTAATTAAGAAGAGGTAGGCATAGAGATAGATTGTTATGCTTGACAGTAATAAAGTAAAATATTTGATTAGAAAATAAATAAATTGTTTAATTTACTTTTATTTTATAAAAAAGGAAGACTATGCAAATAAAGTAACTATTAATGAAGAGCCAGATGAAATTAATGTAAATTTCTTTTTATTGTGTATCAATATTAACAAGTTAACTATTTTAATTAGTGGCTACACTCAAACTATAAAATTTCAGTAAAAAAGAGCCCTTTAGAATAAAATATTTCTAATGAGAATATAATGGAGGAACCTTAAATTAATACTAAGTTTAAATTCAAAGCTTTGGCAAGAGATTCAAATATCTACATGGTAAAATAAATTTATTTTAAGACAGTTTAAACATAAATTAAAATGAATGACTTATAAATTGATTAGACCTAACCTTAACTGGAAAAATCACTTAAATATTAGTAGAATAGAAAAACTTTAACTACTTTTGAAGATTTTACTCCATAAAATGGAAATCAAACTTCAAAGCGTGATTCAATAAAAGAATTTAATTAGAAATTGGATACTGTTCCAGATTGGCAATGCTTTAAAGATGGCTAGATTATTTATGATCTTTATTAATAAATATGTAATATCCTAATAAATGGTAATTAATTAATATTCTTTGATAAAATAATTTCTAGAATATCTTAATTGTATTTTATAAATAGAAAATGCTGATTTCTAATACCACTAAATAAAATATCTTAGACTTTCAAATTTGCCTCTATAGCCTATTTTTTAAATAAAAATGAATGTAATTAATGATAAAACTGAAGAAGGGTAAATAGTTTTTGTCCTTACTAAAATCTCATCTTCTTTAAAATATTAAAAACAGCAAAAAGTAAATGAAGTAGGTTACAAAATTTAGTATGTTTAAACATATTGATAATAACCCTGAAATATTCTTAAAAGCATTGTAAAGCAGAGATAAATTTTATTACTATGATACAGTTTCCTTTATGGATATGTACTTTGATATAGCTAGGAGAAACCATTCAGAATTGGATATTACTAAAGAAATTAACATTGAAAAAGTAATCTATTTATTGTGTTCTCATCATATTAATGATTTAAATTTAAAAATTAATAGCTTAAGAAAAATATTGTTAATCATTAGCTCGCCTGGTTTAATTTAAATTCCTTTATGATTAGAATAGAACCTCCACTTGATGTATTAGAACAAGAGATGAAGAATATTTTTATGAACCCTATTTAAAATTTAGAATTAATACATAAGCTTTATTTTGGAAGTAAGCTGTATTTTGTTAGAATAATTTATTTTTAATTATATTCAATAATTAATTAATAGCTCTTGAAGATAAAATGAATGATCTAAATACTGACATCTTCAAACAAGAAAATAAGTTCTTATATAAATAAGAATTTAATGAAAAATCTATTGAGAAATTGCAATAAAATTTATAAGAGTTTATTAATAATTCTTTCTATGGAGTATATGGTCTCCTTAAAGTTTTATTGAGCTTTGAATTCTATGTTTTATACTCAAAGCAATATGAAAAATTCCTGCTTGCAGAGATAGAGAGCAATAAATTGGAAGTAAAAATAATTATTTTTTTGCTAACAGTTGGTTAATTATAATTAATTAAAATAATAATAAAAGAGATTAGAGGAAGTCTTCAATGAAATGGAAAGGCTTTATAGAGATATGAAAGTTATAAAAACAATGTTGCCCGATTAATTTAATCTTGGAGTGTTTTTGGTTGATATCACTGAATTTAAAACAGCTATAATAAATGAAATTATTTAGAAGGACGCATTAATTAAAAATCATTTAAAAATTAGTTGTATTGAAACCCTTAAACAGAATGAAGATCTTGAACATACAATTCATCAACAGCTGGATGTCAAACCTCAAACAATAGATCAATTCATTAAAATTAACTAATATCTATAAGGAAATGAAATTATTGAATAGATTAGATAAATTTCGCTATATATAGTTTTATCATGTACAATTTTTTCTTCTTTGAAATTTAATTTATAGATTTTTTTCATATTATAGAACGTCTCTTTGAGTAATTGGAGCTCTATTAAATTTCTTTGCATGAATAGAATTATAGAGACTTTCTTATGCAAAACTCTATGCTTAGAAGTATCTTTACTCTTAAAGAGTAAAAAGAAAAGAAATAAGAAGAGAATAAACCTAAATTTAGAAAGATGCATATGGATAAGAAAAACAGCCTTTTAAATGAAATTGAAGTATTAAAAAAGGACATTGAGGAGTTTTCTAATATGAGGGATCTAGAAGAAGCTCATTCTATTTAAACCTTTGCAGAAAATCTGAAATCAAAGTTGTCAGTATTGAATGAGAAGATAAAAGAGATTAGATATGAAGAAGTTCATTTGAATACAGGTTATGATGGAAGATTAGATCTTGATGAATATTCTTCAAAATTCGAATATTATAATCAATTCTGGAAGTTTGCTAGTGATTGGAAATATGTAAATAAATTTGTCCATTTCCTTTCTTCATTATTTTAAACACTTTAATATTATAGAAAAAAGAAAATTGGCTTGGAAAAGCTGTTATTAATAACTCTTTGAGCAATTCTGACTTGAAAGATATCGAACAAACATTAGAAAGTGGTAATAAGATGATCAGATAAGTTGAATCTTACTTCCTTGAAAATGACTATGAATTTTCTGAATTGGTTAACTATATTAACAGCTAAATCAATGAATATGAATCTATTTATGACTTTTTAGTTTTAGTTTCTCATGAAAGCTTTAAATAAGAACATTGGAATGTAAAAACTTTCACATTAGATTATTTTTATATTTATTTATTTGAATTAAAAATTAGCTTGTACTCGACACACTTTATTCAGATGACCCTGATAGGAAAAAATAAATTTAGAGTTCAGCGAATATTACCTTACAAGATTTATTGCAAGATAAAATTTTATCAATTATTGTTTATATCAAGAGTATTGCAGGAGTAAATATATTTTACAAAATAATATTTTTATTAAACCTTTGTAATCAATTATAAAAAATAGTAAGCAGAAAATGAATTCAAAGTTCATGAAGGCATAAAGAGTTTAGAGAATGAGCTAAAGAAAATAGGATTTTAGACAATAAATTACTTTGGTATTCCTATGCTTTAAAGTACTTCTGAATTGTCGTCTTATTTAAAATTGTAGCAGCAGATTATTGGTAACATGGTTAAAAATAAGGTAATTTAAAATAATGATATTTAATTATTGAAATATAATCTAAACTATTAATTTAATTAAAATAGATTTATAGTAGAAATGATTTCGCTTATAAATTGGCTGAATTATAACAGCAAGTTGTTTGTTCTAAAAAAGTGTTAAAGCATATTGGTTTAATACAAAATCTATTTATTAAAATTATCCCAGTAATTAACTTTACTAAATATCTATCCTATTTGAAAGACGGAATTAAAGACTTCAATCGTTGTCGTGAATACCACGAATAGGTTGCTAAGGATCTTAAATAAAGGGGCTTACTATTCTTATTAGATCTTTTTATGAATAAAGATTTAGAGCATGGTATAGGCGATAAATCTTAAAGAAGTCATCATGGTATATCTTCTTCACATAATAATAACAACCCTTCTCTTTTATAAAGTGCAAACTAACACCACCATAATTCTTCAGTATCTATGGTAGTACAAGCTAAACAAATGTTAGAAAATCTTTATACTAATTACCAAAGTTTATCTAATCTAGAAGCAAGTATTCTCACCATTATTAAATATATTAGACAATAGAACTCTCGTTTCACTTTCTTTTCTGACTTTTAAATAATGAATCTATGTGAATCTGTTTACAATACAAAAGTAAAATTCTTAATACAAAATTAAATTATCTTATAAATTTTTAATTTAATAAGGAATTCTCTGATACTATTAGATAGGCATTTTTAGGCATCTAATCATTTAATATTGTATCTATTTAACAAATTAATAGAGGATAAGATTCTTCATCCTCTTCTACACCAGCTACATCACCTAAATCGTATGGTGAACATAATTTTTAATAAGATGAAATTTTAGAATAAATAGAAGAAGCAACAGATAAAGCAAAATCTGTAATCCATAATGTGTTTTCTGGTCATTAAAGACTATTTTAGATTTGGAGTATTAGGAATTGGTACAACGAGCAAATTACATTTAGTGAACCTATTACATACAGTCTTTAATAATATGATGATCCACCTACATTTACTATGATTAAGGATATCGAATCATGCTCTAGGGCATACATAAAGCAATAAATTTTATAACAATTAAATCCTATGTGCTTGAATTCTTATAATTATTAAGAATTGTGGAGTATTATTTAAAAGAAACAAACTATATTTTAAATCCTTTATCTAGTCAATGACATTATTTTTTATCACGATCTAACAATCATTCTTGCCACCAAAGATATTCCTTATGTTTAAAAGTTAACTTAGTTGAGAGATTATATGAATGAAAATTTAAAAGTCTTTATTCAAAGCATGCAAATTGGTGGTAAAACTTATGGCGTTTAAAAAATGAACTTTATTTAGTGCACTCAATTTTTCCTTTAGATTCTCCATCATATTGAAATATTAAAGTACATTTTATATTTTCTTCAATCATTTTTTCTCATTATATTATTGTACTTAGCGAATTTATTGATTCTAAAGAACAACTAATAGAAGGTTTAGGTAGTTATGAGTACTTAATTCTCCCTAAATTCTCCCTTCATATGAGTTCAAAGTTGATTGATAATGTATTAGAAATTTAAAAGAAATCAAAAGATTATGGTGCAGCTATCTTAAATGAGGTTTTAGATACTGAAAAAACTGAAACTCAAGAATTTTCCTTCCCTAATCTGACTGCAAATTCTCCTCTCCTTTAAGCTTTTAAAGGAAAAGAGTTTGATATTTGTTTGATATCAATGAATTATAAAAAATCTTATACTTATGAAATAAACCCATAAATGAGAGGTTATGTCATAACCCCAGGATCAAGAAGAATTTTCCATTAACTTCTCTAATCATTATCAACTAACTCAGGAGGAATTCTTAAAGGCCCTTAAGCAACTGGAAAAACTTCTACTTTTGAAACAATGTGTATTCTTTTGGCTAAACCTTATTTTATCTGGAAGTTTGAGCATGATTAAAATTATAATACAGTTTAAAATATTATCACAGGAGTAAGAATTTAATTATAGTTTTTTTTTTCTTTTACTTATTTATTATAAAGATTCAATTATCTAAATTACTTATTTTGATAAAAATAGGTAGCTGCTGGAGGGTTATGGCTTTATATTAAGAGTTTAGAGACTTGTGATTTAGGAATAATTTCTGCTTTGTCTTAAGCAGTATTTTTAATTAGAAAATCAATTATGAATGAACAGAAAATTTTCTAATTTGCTGGCAAGAGTTTTCCTGTGCACCCTTCTTATGGTATTGTTAGCGGATTCACTGACAGACTGAATACTTTGGATCATAAATTTACTTAATTGCCTAAGAGTTTATTAGAGAATTTCAGAGTTATTAATGTAATAGAACCAGATTTAAATCAAATTGTTAACAATTACTTTGTTTTATATGGATTTTAAGACAGACATTAAGAATATTCTAATAAATTTATAAATTTCTTAAGATTTATTTCCTCTTCATATGAGAATACTCGTCTTATGAAATATTACAGCTATGATGAAAAATCCATTAATCAATTTAAAGAATCTGTGGTGTGTGAGAAATTCTCTCTCGGAAATTTAATATCTCTAAAAACAATTTTAAAAATATTACGTTTAACACTCGTTTTCCATACTGAAAAATCTCTAGAATTATCAGATCCAATTAAAGTAGTTTAGGCATGTGTTTAAAGTTATTTCTCTTCCTTGTTAGATGAAAGTTAATGCGATTATGTTATGAAAACTTTTTGCACTTATTTTGGAACTTAAGATTAAGAAACTAACTATAGTGAAGTCTTTGATAGAGATTATATGTCTATTTAAAGTGATTTATCTCATTATCTTACTCAAAATAGTCTTTGCAATTCAGCATATGTTTAAAAGCTTACTAATAATATCTTTCCTTTGGTAATGAATAAAAATACCTTGATTTTTTCTGGTCGTTCTGGAAAAAATAAATCATTCTTTATCAAATTACTAGGCTATTTATATTTCCGTTAAAAGAGTAATACAATTTATTAATTTAATAAGGTTACTATCTATTAACTATCAAATTTATTTATAAATAATAGAAAAAGAGTTTTATTTAAATTGGTTAAAAATTGATTCTATAGCTCCTGAAAGATTATTAGGTTGCTTCAATTCGAAAGGTTAGTTTGAATTAATTTTAAATTTATTCTAAATTAATTTAATACATTAGGGGAATGGGAAGAAGGTGTTGTAAACTAAATAATTGCTTCAATGGAATCGAATAATCACTAAAAGAATATGTTAAATAGAATAAAATATTATGGTCATAAGAATTTCTGTTCTTATCCTGCTAGTTAAGTTGTTAGAGATGAGTCAAATGTAGAAAAATTGAAATTTGCTTCTTAAAATAATGCAACTGCAAACCAAGTTGTTTAGCTATTTTTATAATCGAAATCTCATGATTGTGTAACAGAAGATGATTGGATTGTTATAGATGCATCTTCTTAAGCTAACAAGGTATATTTTTTCAATTTAAATTAACGAATTAAAAATTTATTATTATTATTTTTATGCATTTAGTATCCTCATAACTTGAATTTGGATAGATTGCTTGTTGGGTTTTACAGTAGATCATTTAATTTAAGCAATTAAGACATTTTAAAGGTTCCTTAAGATGCTTTCTGTATTTTCGAAATGGAAAGCTTAGATAATATGAGTCCTAACCATTTAGCAAACCATATATTAATCCATATGAGTGAAGAACCTTTCTCCTTAAAAGAAGAATTTAGCGCTTGGCTTTTAAGAATGAAATAGAAGAACATATTCTTTGGAAGATTTGATTTTGCTGCTAAAATTTGCTTCAGCTTTTTCTTTGAAGGACTTTTAGAGAAATTTAATAAAATGCCAGAAACAGTAATTTATTTTAAGCTGCTTAAATAATTGTTTAACTTGTTTTGGATAAAAAATAGTCTTTTAGGTATCTTACTTCAAAAAAAGCCCATTTGAATAACTTCCTCAACTATTTGGAAATATTTATAAACGAAATAAGAAAATTAGAAATTGCTTCAGGTGAATGGGAAGATGAAAATAACAAAGTAAAAAAATTAAATAACATTTTTATATTTAACAATTAATTTTTATCAATGTATTTTATTAGGGTCCTAACATCCCAAGAACTAATCTGAGAAAGATAAAGAACTAACAGTAAATAATAATATCAGGTGACGAAACATTAATTTCAGAAATGATTGCATCTCCAATGAAAATAATTCCTAAAAAAGGTCAAGATAAGTTTAAATTCTAATTTTCAGAACCAATAAATGATGAAATGAATGAAAGCAGTTAGTAATAGGAAAGAAAGAGTATTATTGGAAAGTTCCAAGAGAGTGATAGCATAAATGAAGCTCCTATGACAAAACAGTAAGATGTTAAGTTTATTATAAGAGGAGAAAGTGATGTTAGATTGGTTTGCTACCTAGAAAGTATTTTTGTGTTTGCACTAACATGGAGTGTTGGAAATACTCTCAAAAATGAACATAGAAATGTGTTCAATAAGTTCTTATAAACAACAATAGAATAATATCTTGATTTTAGATTCTAGCACACTAGAGTCCGTTTTTAGAGAGAAAACTACCCTTTTGCTATGAATTTACGTTAATTATTTGGGGAAGCCTTAAATAAATCTTAATAAGTTTAAACTCCTTAAACTATTTTTGACTACTGCTTTGATATTGTGAGAAGTGAATGGATACCTTGGCAATAACTTTCACTTGAAGAATTTGGTGTAATCAGTGGCAACCTTATTTCAAATAATATTGATAATAAAGAAATCATTCGTTTAAATCCTTATGCCATTGATATTATTGAAAATAAAATATCTAAAGAAGTTTAGAATATTTCTCTACCTGATAAAACTCTTTTTGTAGAGACTAAATCTACTAAGATCACTAAACATTTCTTACAGTACTTTGTGGCATATCAAAAACCTTTATTGCTAATATCACGTTATTAGAATGGTTTGACCACTTTAGTAAATCAGAGAACTCAATGCTTAATGGAATAATTCAATTACTAACCTATTTTTGTTTCTTGTACTCAAAATTTAAATGTAAAATCCTTTTAAAAGAAAATAGAGTCTAACCTCATATCATCTTAACCATTTGTTCTCACTTCTCCTAATAAAACTAATGGTATAATTATAGTTGATGATTTGAATCTAGCTCCTCAGTAATGAATTTACTTTTAAATATTTAACTTTTATTTTATATTTATTTTATTAATAATAATTATAGAGGAATATCACCAGTTGGAGCTATTAGATCTTTCTTAGAGGGCTATTCGTGGTTTAGTAATAGCAAAAACAGATTTATTTAATTCTAGAATGTAGTTCTGCTTAGCTTGTTCTCGCATTCAGGATAGTAATCAACAAATATCTTTGATTAGAGATATTGCAATCTTCCCTTGTCAATGGTTGAAAAATCTATGATATTCAAAATGCCTAATCAAGATCAATAAGACTTAATTTCTATCTTCACTGAGTATAATAGCTTAGCTTCAAGCGGACAGGCAATTTTGTTAAATAGAAATTCAGAAGCAGTAACTAAGAGTATTAGTTATTAATTATTTGCTTCAACATCTGCTTTAGCTCTAGTATTCATTAAGCACAGGTAAAAATTCATAAAATCTATTCACTAGGTAATTTTACTATTTAATAAATAGATATCAATTAGCAGAGATTTCAGTTAATTTCAAAGTTAACTTAGCTATGTAAAAGGCATTGGAAGTTATAAGAAATTTGAACTATTTTGATTTCTATGACAATAATAACGTCTATAATACAGAGAGCTTTATAAAATCTTTAATCTTCCTAATGAATTAATACTATGCCCAAGAATTCATACATAGTTCTTGCGAAATGGAAGAAAGATACTCTATAAGTTAAACAAAAGTATAAGATTAATAAGTTTCTTAGGCTCCTAGTGTAACAAAAATATTTTCTATATCGGATGATTCTAATGATAGAGATGATGATATCGGTTTAATTCAGCCTTAAGCAAACCAAAATAACCAAGTTGATACTGAAAGTTATTCAGTAGAATTTATAAAATAAGGATTGGTCGAAAATCTATCTGAAGTTGAAATTCTACAAACTCGATTTGTAGAAATGACTTGTTTTGAAAAGCTATACTTCTTTACAAATATTATTGGTAAAATATCTATTAAATCTTTAATTAAAATATACAATTTCTTTATTTTTCTGTTAATTAATTATTAGATGAAATATAAGAATCGGAGTCTAATATGCTTGATTCAGATAAGCTATAATAGAGTATCAATAAGTTAAATAACCTACAAGAATTAAAATAACCTGGATTAAAGAACCACTTAAATATTCCTAGAAATTCCAATTTAGCATAAACAATCCAAAAAGAAATTTCAATTGAAATGAAAACTAAAGTTAACTAATAGAATGATGATATCATTTCTCAATCAGAAATTGTTGAAGAACTTTATCAAAAGAGGGTTATACAAGTGTGGCATACACCTTCAAGGCACGTTTCCCTTGCCTTCAAGAGTACCTTTATGCAAAAAGCATCTAAGTTTAAAGTTTAGGAAAAAGTGAACCAAGAATCCATTTACAAAACTTTCTTATAATAATGCATGGAAAGAGTAATTAACTGATTTATAAACTATTTTTATTGTTTATTAAATTTTATATTTATACATATAGGTTGAAGCAATGAAGATTAATAATCAAAATATCGAAATATTACCAGATTAATTGGTAGTTAATTTAATTTAGTTAATGACTAATAAAGAAGATAAGCAAGACTTTAAGCATACTTTTAATCTTATTTCTAAAAGAAATGAAATTTTATTTTTTAATGAAGAATTATTTGATGAAAATTATGGCATGGTTACTAGCAAAGCTAATTTAGCAGGTACAACAAGAGACTTTGGATTTCCTAATTTTAAAATTTAGGAAGAAAGATAAGAAGATAAAAAGGAATAGTAATCAGAAACTTTTATTAACAAAATGCAAACAAAGTAAAGTATAGAACTATCACTACCCCTTCGCGCTCAGTAGGCTCTCAACAAAAGTACCAATATAAATTCTCCTAAATAAATAGATACTAGTAGATTAATAACGAGTGGAGACTTGAAGAAAGAAATGAGCGTGAGTAACAAAAGCATAAACAATAATAAGGCATTTAAAGATGAATAAAAATAGTAATTTTCTTTTGTAGGAAGAAAGTAATAGAAGAAAATTGTTGCTTTTCTAGTAGAGAAAATAAAATCTTATGAAGATAAATAAGTACTTCTTCAATTGTATTAAATAAGAGAGAATACAATCTACTCACTTTATTACCATTCTCTAAAACTTATGCATTTGCTTTAAATTGGCTAATAAAACATTATAATTCAATCAATAATTACTCTTGATTCATCTGTTTAACTCTTAAAATTTGTCTCCTATGTCTTGAAATATAGATTCACTTATTTTAATCCCTCAGATATTACAATAGATTCTCTCAAGAGCCTGAAAACAGTTTTCCGTTAAAAACTTGAATAAGCAATTGAGGGTGTTTTTATGACGGAGCTTCAAAGTGTATTATTTATCAACATGTCTTAATTCAAAAATAAGGACAGTGCTTATTAAACTTATATCTTAGAAACTGTAAATAGTATCACAAAAGGAAATGAAATTATTACTCTGTTTTCCAGAAAGAAATGGGAGAACTTTTTATCATAGTGGAAAATGCACAAAAGATTTATAGGTCTTAGCAATTATATCTTGTATTATTTAATATCTTACAGATTATAAAAAAAGCTTAAGATTATACTCTATTATGAACCCTAGCCTACTAAGTATGATTAGAGCATGGATTTAGTTTCTAGCTATCAAAAATTACTTTCTTAATTTACTAAATATACTTTATATACTGTCCTTGATCCTTAAAGAAAGAATAAAAGGAACACAAATTATCAAAACTTATCAATTACTGAGTTGTTTAAAGAAGTGTCTTGTTCAGCAATTGAAAATTTTGAAGAGGATAGGATTAAAAAAATTTACTTTAAAGATTTCGAGCTTTAAAAGATTTATTCAAAGAATATGAATAATTTTGAATTTTTCACTTATCAATAAGCCAAATATGATTTTTATTATACTTTCCACTTAATTAGAACTATTTTCCAGGAGAAAATCTATATTGCTGAGAACGAAACAATTCTCTTCTAACTTAAAGAAAATTGCCTTAAAAAAATTTAAAAATATGAAAAAGAAATATAATAAGCTTAATAAAAGTTAGAATAAACAAATTAAATTCTAGAAACTTGCAAAATTAATTTAAAGAATGCTTAAAAGTCAATAATAGATTTTGAGTCTTAAATCGCTCGTAATTTACATTACTAAATAGTAATTGATATGTTTAAAATAATTATTTTTATAAAAATAGTAATTCATGAAGAAGAAAAGTAATAGAATGAACTCTTTTAAAGAGCCTATCAAAACGAAAGTATATGTAGAATTGCTGAAAAAGAGTTCTTTGAACCTGTTAACAAACTCATTAAAATGGATCCCAATTTATTTAATGAAGATGTACTTAATTTAAAAATCAATCAATATTTTTAATAATTTTTTTTTCATCTCTTAAAACTTATACTTAGATTCAAGTAAAAAAAATGACTCAAATTAAGCAGATGAATCAATATATCATAGTTTTCTTTATCCTTTTTGGCAGTTAAGTTGAGCATCCCTAATTCACCACTGAAAAGCTTTTATAAGATATAAAAGAATCTGCCAAAAAAGCTCAAAGCTACAATCCTGTTAATGATACTATTAACATGGATACTTATAGAGAAATTTTTGAGCTAATATTTTCATCTCATTCAGTAAATTAATTAAATCAAAATAGTTTAAGATAAATAATAATTTAATTAATATAATAATTAGACATTGAAGAAAGTATTTTAAGGGATAAAGGAATCTAATTTTAAAAAGGAAGAATACGATATACTCAGCCTTATAGGTAAGTAAGAAGGAAAGTTGGAAAATGCTTATCTTTTCTCACTTTCTAATAACTTTAATTTAATCCAAAGAGATGTTGTAAATGCAATTGAACTAGCTGTTAGATTCTCTAAATCTATTATAGAAAAAAGAAAAATCTCTTAAACTTCTGCAGATTTAGAGGTAAAAATTAAAGAGCTCAGATTTTAAAGAAATGAAATTGAGCAGGCATTAAAAGAACCTAGAAGAGTTTCAAATGATCTACCTCCTAAAATAGCTAATTTTACTTTAGAAAAGAGCACCCTTGAGTAAAAAATATCTCTTAAACAAAAGGGTATTCATAGCTTCCTGATTTCTAAGAAAAAAGTAAAAAAATTTGAATGATAATTGTATTTAGATATTCAAATTATTTTAATAAATAGATTGAAGATTATTATTATGAGAAATTCTCAAATGATAGCAATGATTTGAGCAATTTAGATAAGCTTAACCAAGTAGTTATGGATATGACAGTACTAATTTTATTCATATTCAAATATCCTAATTATGTTAAAGAAAATGTAATTAAAGAGTATTGCCAAATTAATGGAATTCATTTCACCTTCTTTGATAAAAAAATTACAATTCTACTTGAAAATGAAGAGTATTACTTCTAAACTCTTAAAATGAATTTTCCTCAAAACAAATAAATTATAGAAAAAGTATCTATCATATAATTCTTATAGAAAAAAGATGCCTACTATCCTCCACTGATAATCGATCAAACAGGAATCTTCTAATCGTAAATATTAAAGTTTAACATAATCTTAGATTAAATTTCTAAATTATAAATAGCTTTTTAAGACAATACTGCTAAGATAAAAATTTACCTTTAATTTTAGAGAACTCAACTGTTGGAAAGGATAGTAAATAAAATATTCTTAATGCAATAAAATAAGGTTAGATTTTAGTTTTATCTAACTTTGATGATCAACTCATTAAGCTAGTATAACCAATTCTCGATTGGAAAACAAAGATAATAGAAAATATAATGAATCATTTCTTGTATGACAATGAAATGGTTGAAGACATAACAGAAAAATTTTAAATCTTTAAAAAGTATCGCAATAATATGGATTTCCACGAATAATAGAATATAAAAGTACATGAAAATTTCAGAATTTACTTCTTATATGAGAAAACATCATATTCATTCCCAAGTTCTTTCTTAAAATAAGTAAAATTCAATTAGTTCATCATTTATTTTAATCATTAAAAAAATTTTTAAATTAAAAAGGTTTATACTACAACTATTGATATTGAAGATGAATTAAGCTGGAAGTAAACTATGAACGATCTATTAATTTAATAATTTCATAAGGAACAAAAGGATGAAGTTTTAAATAAAAAAATAAATTAAATTTAAAAGAGGGAAAAAGAACTAATTGATGTTTTTAATATAGTCTTAGATAAATTTAATAATAATATTACTTGTGAAGATGTCGCTTTATTAAAATCTATAGAAGAGGATTTAAATTCTGTTTCTCATTTAATCTATTCAAAAGGAGAACCTGCTGAAAGATATGAAGAACCATTTTCACGTTCTCGTTCAAAATCAAGAAGTTTGCTATTATAATAAAGCATTTCTGATTCAATTTCTGTTTCTAAAAACAGAATTTAAATACCAGAGGCTGAGATTCATGAAGAAGAATCTCCTCTTCCACCTTAAAATAAAAGTTTTAAATTAATTTAATAAGACAGTGGAAATTTAGTTAATCTCTAGAAAATAGATTTGGAAGCTAAAGAAAGTAATTAGATTTATTCTTATGAGAAAAATACCAGGTCTCATAAAAATTCTCTATCAAATTACTCTTCATAAATAAAAGTAAATAATAATTTTTTAAAAAAAATTATTTAAATCTATTTCATTAAAGATTAAAGAAAGATAATTATCAATTTCAAGTGAAGAATCAGTTAACTCAATGATATCAAGAATAAGTTTTTCGTAGAAAAGAAGATAGTTAGTTTTACCTAAATTTAATAAAAAAACAAGTATCCAAATTTAATTGGAGGAGAACGATCAAGATGTTGTTGATGAAATAGCTATTCTTTGCTACGGGGAACTAGATGAAGAATTGACAAAGTATGGAAATATGTATATTCCTATATTAGATTTCATTCACGGAGTAAAGATGAATTGGATTAATTTAGGAAAAACATTAGGAAGTATTTATACTTTCAGCGAAGTCTATATGATATTATTAGTAAAATAAACTACTGAAAGATGTATGAAAGAAAAAAATATTGTGACACTAGATTCCGATAATGTTTAAGTAATTCTCATTTCTTTAATTCAATAAACTTTTAAAATTAATTAATTATTTACTACTATTATAGCTGAACAATTTTAGCAATAGATTCTGTGAGAATATCCTTCACATATTGAGTAGCATCTTTAGAGAAGATCATTTAACTTTATTCAACTTCTAACTTGCAATTATGTATCAAAGAGGTTTATCTCCTACAGATCCTGATTCATTTAATGAATTAGAATGGAAATTCTTCTTAAATTAAAGAATAGATAACTTGAATAAAGCAGATATATTTGGAGATTAGATTTATGAAACAAAATGGGTTAATATATTAGAGAAGCTAATTAACTATTTCAATTTATCAGATGATATTTTAGCCCCTATATTAAATAAAAATCAAAGTAAAATTACTTATATTAATTAAATAAAATCTTAATTTTTTATTAAACCATAATAGTCGATACTTATTATCAACAAAGCGAAAACAATACCCCTAATCTTTCTCAGGATGATATTGATACTAGAAGTAAGAATACATCTGAAACCAAAAGAAGCACTACATAGACATCAAAGGTTATGTCTAAATTTAAAAATCTTTTAAGTAAAGAAATAAAAGAAAAAAGTATAGCTCCCTCTCCATCTAATTCTTAAAATACTCCTCTTTAACCTAAATCTATTTCTAACGACTCTCCAGCTGCAATAGATAGAACATCTGGTAGTGGAATTAAAATATAAATAAATCCTGCTATTATAATTGGTTCAGCTTCTCCAGAAAATAAAAACAATCAACCTTCAATTATAGTATAAAGTGCAGAAAGTAGAGAAGAAAAGACAGGAATACAGGCTAATACTTTGGGTAGTGCATAAGACAAGTAAGTTATTTAATTTACAATCTTCTTTAAATTAACTTTCTTATGAAATAAATTTAGCATGATTAGTGCCTTGGGATTAAAAATTAGAGATGAAAAAACAAATAAAAGTACAATTCAAAGAAAAAGTTATTTATATAATGCCTCTCCTAGATAAAGTAATGAAGAAGAGAAAGAATAATAAACAAAAGAAATAACTCCTAGTGATTAGAATTTCTCAAATTCTATTAAGAAATACTAAAGTTAAACTACATTTATACCTTAATTAAGAGTAAATATTATTTTAATTAGCAATTAATTAAATCTAATAATTATATTTTTATAGGAACTGGCTTAGCAGAAATAAATATAATTTGGCATCACCTCTTATAAATCATTCTTTAGCATCCTACCATTCCTTGGAGAATAGTCTAAACTTAGAATAGTTGTTAATAGTATTTCAGATCATACTAAAGAATGGATTAACTACATTAATAGCTCAGTCAAAATTCAAAAGAGAATTGAAGATAAGATTATTCTTTTCAAAGAATACCCGAATAATATACTTGCAAAAATTACTTCTTAAGAAGCTATGCTGGTTTCTAAATATTTCCGTCCAGACTGTTTATTAAGATTCGCATAATACTATATTAGAAAATGCTTTAAGAGTAAATTTAATATTGAATTATTATTTATATATCCTTAATTGTTTAATTCTGAAAAAATTAATTCATTTTTTTATTCTTAATATTCTAGGTTTAATAAGGAATTCTCATAAAACAAGTATGGATGTCCATGTAAGTAGCTAATGGTATAAAAGACCAACTATGTTATTCTTTAATTAAATGGATAAGAGTATAGCAGAATCATTGGAGTTAAAAGCTGCTAAAAACCATTTAGATTCATTTTTAGTTAGGTTAAATTGCGGTTTTATTCCTACAGAGGAATTATGCATAGAATTAGAAAATGCTGCAGGTGCAGGAAGTTGGGTAATAATAGAAAATATGGAAAATCTTAGTGAAAGAGAAATGGCCTATTTGATTAGAAAAATAAACTAAGAATTAGAGAACACAAGTACCACAAAAACATTTAAAGTTTGGATATCGATAGCTTTATCATCTAATACAATGTTTAAGAACTAAGACTTTATTTGTAAAAGTGAAGAGTGCTGCAGTATGATGAAAAATTTAGCTTAAACTTCTTGGAAAATTTTCTTAAACACATCTTCAAATATCGCCTAAATGATTGAAAGACTTTTCAACATTGAAGCACAAGAATACAAAGCTTACAGAGATTAAAAGCAAAGCTAATACAAAAATAGCAATTAAAAATCTAATCTATCTGCAGGTATTTAAACAAACATTAGTGGATAATAAGGAAATACGCTTTTCATAGGAGGTAAGAGAAATTAATAAGAGAAGATATTAATAGCAAAATCTAATATTTTCTGTGGTGTTCACAAAAATCTAAAGGCTCGTTTGAATTACTTAAATAGGTAAGGAATATTCAATTTCTTATCACTTTTAAACGTAGAACATCACTCAACTCAGTTCCCCGAATAACAAGAATTAATTACTCGTTACTCTTAAAAGTATCGTTTTGGGCTTTCCTTTGTATTTAAAATTGTAAAATACCGTGAAAAATATGGTATGAGCAATGTTTTCTATCAAACCGATTTTGATTATTATTATTTCCTTGATGATATACTTTAATTTTTAGAATGTTTCCCAACTAATCCTAAAGTCTTTATTGAAAAATACATAAGTTTCCTTTTTCCTTATCAGAAAAATTTAGTTTCTAACTTTGTAAAGAAATATGTTACTTCTTCTATGGATTCCTAAATAACTCTTAAAGTGAAAGAAGATTAATTCCAATATTTACTTTATAATTTCTAAGGAACTTTTAACAATGTTGAAGAAGGAATTATAAAAACACTGAATTAATTCCCATAAGAAGATCCTCTTTAAGTAGTTGATTTATCAGTTAATTAAGAATTTCTTACTGATTACTCATAATCTAAATATTTCCTAGATAAAGTTATAGAAATTGAAAAGAGGTGGGAAATAAGCAAAATATCTACGATTTTAATGGAAATATAAGAATTTATTGAGTCGACATAAGAAAGATAAAAGTCTGTATTCTAAAAGTACCAAATTCAATAGTAGTAATAAGACTATTAAGCTCAAAATACCTAATCAGAGCAAAACTAAAATATTAACATTCAATTCTCTTAAAAGAAGAGTCGCTTCTAAGATTCTCAATATATCTCTGAAGAAGACCTTGCAACTTAATAAAAAGTAAATTAAAGTTTTATTATTTCAAAATTAACTTGATTAAAGAAATAATTTTTATTTTTATTTACCTAACTTTAATGAATAAAAATAGAATTTCCCTTTAGTCTATATGCAAAATTTGAAAAGATAAAAGTAAGAATCAGAAAGTCTATTCACTTTAATAGATGCAATTTTAGATGTTATTAAGCTTGATTTAAATGTTGATAAGCTTGATCTCTTCATATTCTAAAATAAGCATTAGGAACCAAAAGAAAAACCTATAGTTTACACAATAAGAGATTTCTTACTAGTCTAAAGCCCATAAGATGAAGATATTGTTAAATTTAAAAGAAAAGAACCTGGTCTTTTCTAAATTAATATAGATTAAATTGGAAATCTACTAAATTAAGGAAATTAATGTAAAATTTTATCCTTTCAATTAAAAAAATTTAATTTTTATAAAATATTTAGAGAACACTCCTTTAAGCCTTTAGAGTAGAAAACTAGAATCAAATTTGCAAAATCTTGCTCTAAATATTCCATAGAGATCCAAATTCAATAATTAACTTGATACTTAATTTAGTGAAACTGAAAAAATAGAAGAAATTGGTTCTCCTTCATCTGCCTCTTAATATTCTAATAGAATTCCAACTATTAATATAGATACAATAGATAATTTCGATCCTCTATCAATTAGAAGGAGACAGAATTCTATTTATTCTCCTACGTCTTCAACTCCATTGAGATCACCTCATCTAATGACTAGACCTCGCGAAGAAATAAACTCTATGACAAATCGTAAAAAGAGAGATTCCAATCCATACTTAAAACTCAATCTTTCTAGTAATATTTAATTTTTAATGTTAAAGAAAAGAAAGTGAATAAATATATTTTAACAAAATAAACAGATAGCTAAGAAATTGATCATTCTCCTAAAACTGAGAAAAATTAGAGTACAGAATAAAAATAAAGTGAGCTCATCTATTTCTAAGAATAACCTACCTTTGAAAAGAAATCGATGCATTTGATTGGCAAGACTAAAGTACCAGAAAAGCTGCTTTTTAGCAATGAACTTTTAATCGCTTCAAGATTAGTATATGTTATCAGATATGATCTATTACGTATAAAAGAATATATCTAATTTAGAGTAAATTAATTGATTTAATAAACTAGTTCACAATTTTAATTTCAACAATTTTATAGAATGATGGATAATAAAGTAAAGATTTAATTCACGTAATTGAATCTCTCAGAGAAAATAAAATTCCATCAACTTGGTGGAAAATGGGTTTCTAAACTGAAGATAGCTAAAATATTAGCCTCATTAATTTTATAAAACTTCTTCTTTGTAAGCTGGAGTACATTCATCTAATTTTTAAGAACAATAAATGCCAGTTAACTCCTGTCATCTCTCTTTCTAAATTATTTGACCCCCTAGGATATATTTAATCAATGATCCTTAAGTATGCTGTCAAATAAAGAGTAATTATTAGTTATTTTTTTTAAATGACCAAACTATATATCTTATTTTAATTTAAAAAGCAAAATATTCTTGGGATAAAAGTTGTACTTTAGAAGATTGTCTCTATGAATTAATAATTAGATAATGAAGAAGATCAAATTAATGTCAGTGGTTTAATGATAAGAAATGGTAAAATTAATAAGGATAACTTCTTCTTGGAAGATGATGATCCAAGAGAATTTGAAAGCCCCTTATAATAAATGAAATTAATTGTTACTTCAAAACCATAAAAGTCAAAAACTTATGTTTTTGAAAAATATTATGATTCTATTGTTCCTGTTGAATTATACGATACAAAAATGAATTCATCCTATAACTAACATGATATGGAAAGTGAATACTACAATTAATTACTTTATCCTCCAAAATTATATGATTATAATGATCCTATCATGTAATAAAAAGAAAAAGAAGGAACTGATTAATTTAGATTTACTCATACTCCTAGTAATAATAGTAGTTATAATCCTTCATTTACCCCCTCTTCTAATCTACTTAATATAAATCACTAAAGAAACATGTCAAACTAAGGAGTCTAAATTAAAAATATTTCCTCTAAAAAACCTATTGAGATTGAGCTTTCAGATTAAGGAAGCAATCAAATTAATTATGCAATTAGAATACCAATATAAAATCCAAATACAGATACATTATTCTGCTAATTCCCAACTTAATATAATTTGTATATTTATTCTAAAAGGCCTCAAGATTATTGGGATAGAAGAGGCACAAAAGTTATCCTTAATAATATGTTATGAAAAAATTTTATTAAATAAAGTAATTTTGATTCTAATTACCAATTTATCTGTATTATATATTAAAATTTGTTAATTGTATTTTTCAATTTCTAAATTTATTTAATACTATATTAATAACTTTCCTAATACAATTAAATCTAAAGAAAATAGTTAGATTAATATCATATCAATTTCAAATGCTTTAAGCAAATGATAGTTAAATTATCAAAGATTTATAAAAAAATTGTTTTTTAATTTTATTTGTATTTAACTCTTCTTTTAAAATTACCATCTAATTGGGGTTGGGGTTGGGGTTGGGGTTGGGGTTGGGGTTGGGGTTGGGGTTGGGGTTGGGGTTGG